>CAUDMG010000658.1:940000-1545000 GCA_958450375.1 Homarus gammarus | reverse complement strand
GTGGTGTGTTAGTGACTGATGGTGTGTTGGCGACTGGTGGTGTTATAGTGACTGGTGGTGTGCTGGTGGTGTGTTGGTGACTGATGGTGTGTTGGTGACTGATGGTGTGTTGGTGACTGGTGGTGTGATAGTGACTGATGGTGTTAGTGACTGGTGGTGTGTTAGTGACTGATGGTGTGTTGGTGACTGGTGGTGTGTTAGTGACTGGTGGTGTGTTGGTGACTGGTGGTGTGTTGGTGACTGATGGTGTGTTAGTGACTGGTGGTGTGTTAGTGACTGATGGTGTGTTAGTGACTGGTGATTGATGGTGTATACTGATGACAATGCGATTTTAACTGGTAGTGATGACTGGGCAGTTAATGCGTGGTATAACAGTCAGAGGTGGCAGTGTGGATGCTGGTAGCTTATGAGTGACGTGGAATGCGGTGGCGAGTGACAAGGAGGGTTTACTATTCGTTTGGGGGTGGTGTGAGTTACGAGAATGGTGGTAAGTGTGAGTGTCGTGGATGGTGGTGTGAGTGTCGCGAGTGGTGGTGTGAGTGTCACGAGTAGTGGTGTGAGTGTCACGAGTAGTGGTGTGAGTGTCGTGAGTGGTGGTGTGAGTGTCGTGGATGGTGGTGTGAGTGTCACGAGTAGTGGTGTGAGTGTCGCGAGTGGTGGTGTGAGTGTCGCGAGTGGTGGTGTGAGTGTCGTGGATGGTGGTGTGAGTGTCGCGAATGGTGGTGTGAGTGTCGTGGATGGTGGTGTGAGTGTCACGAGTGGTGGTGTGAGTGTCGTGGATGGTGGTGTGAGTGTCGTGGATGGTGGTGTGAGTGTCGCGAGTGGTGGTGTGAGTGTCGTGGATGGTGGTGTGAGTGTCGCGAGTGGTGGTGTGAGTGTCGTGGATGGTGGTGTGAGTGTCGTGGATGGTGGTGTGAGTGTCGCGAGTGGTGTCGTGAATGGTGGTAGTGACGGGGGGGGGGGGGGGGGTTGGTTGGTTGAGTGATGCGTGGGAAGTTGTTGGTTTGAGTCAGCTGTGTGCGCCGTCCTACCAGCAACTACCACTACAGTAACGTCGTACTACTACTGTACTGTATTACCTCGCTCCGTTGAAAATAATAAACGTGACGCAACTTCTAGCACTGCCGCTACAGGAAAATATCTACAGGGCTAATGTGCTAATTTTTCTGTACTCTCTATGTATACTTAACCATGAGCTACAGGTGTGAGTTGTAGCCAGTAACGCCGCGTATTGCTGTGATATACCCGAGAGCTGGCGTGTGTCTTGGGTGTGAAGGGACGTACAGACACGTGATAAAGGCTGAGGTGATGCTTGAGTTATGTATTATTGTTGTGGTAGCCATGTGGTGTTGAGGTCGTCTGTGGTACTGGTAGAAAGCTTGTGTGGTTGGGTGTAGAGATGTGTGTGGTTGGGTGTAGAGATGTGTGTGGTTGGGTGTAGAGATGTGTGTGGGTGGGTGTAGAGATGTGTGTGGGTGGGTGTAGAGATGTGTGTGGGTGGGTGGGTGCAGAGCTGTGTGTGGGTGGGTGCAGAGATGTGGGTGGGTGGGTGCAGAGCTGTGTGTGGGTGGGTGGGTGTAGAGATGTGTGTGGGTGGGTGTAGAGCTGTGTGTGGGTGGGTGTAGTGATGTGTGTGGGTGGGTGCAGAGCTGTGGGTGGGTGGGTGTAGTGGTGGGGTATATGTGTTAGGTTAAGTTGTGATCAGCTTGTTTGGTGTGTTAATAGGGTCATTATGTTGCTGAGGGTCACCCACGAGATGCAGTCAGTCAGCAACACGTTATGTTCATTCAAGGTGTTATCGTGACTAGTAATGGTGGAGTGTGTGGCTGGCAATGGTGGAGTGTGTGGCTGGCAATGGTGGAGTGTGTGGCTGGTAATGGTCCTGCTAACATGGTCTGGTTCTGCTAACATGGTCTGGTTCTGCTAACATGGTCTGGTCCTGTTAATATGGTCTGGTCATGCTAATATGGTCTGGTCATGCTAACATGGACTGGTCCTGCTAACATGGTCTGGTCCTGCTAACATGGACTGGTCCTGTTAACATGGTCTGGTTCTGCTAACATGGTCTGGTCATGCTAACATGGACTGGTCCTGTTAACATGGTCTGGTCCTGTTAACATGGTCTGGTCATGCTAACATGGTCTGGTCCTGTTAACATGGTCTGGTGATGCTAACATGGTCTGGTCATGCTAACATGGTCTGGTCATGCTAACATGGTCTGGTCATGCTAACATGGTCTGGTCATGCTAACATGGACTGGTCATGCTAACATGGTCTGGTCATGCTAACATGGTCTGGTCATGCTAACATGGTCTGGTCATGCTAACATGGACTGGTCCTGTTAACATGGACTGGTCGTGCTGATGTTCTGGCCCCTGTGCGTACTCGCCTCTGCCTCAAAACCCAAACTTTTCCTTCTTCTTGGAAGCATGCCTTGGTTCAGCCCATCCTGAAGAGGGGTGACCATTCTAATCCCTCTAACTATCACCCCATTGCCCCAACTTCATCCCTCTTTAAGATTTTCAAAACTCTCTTAAACTCATTTTCCCCGACACCTTGAACGCTTTTCTCTTTTGTCGGATCACCAGTATGGCTTTCGCCAGGCGAGATCTACTGGTGATCTGCTCTCCTACTGCACCCATCTTTGGCCATCCTCTCAGGGATTATCGGGAAACTTTTGTCGTGGCTCTTGACATCTCCAAAGCATTTGACAGGGTATGGCACAAGTCTTTGCTTTCTAAATGTCCGTCTTATGGTTTCTCTCCTCCACTTGTTCTTAATCTCTAGCTTCCTTGAGAACCTATCCATGGCAATTGTTGTCGAGGGATCGATCTCACGCTCTTTCTCGACGAATAGTGGCGTCCCACAGGGTTCTTTTCTTTCACCTACTCTCTTCCTTCTTTTTATCAACGATTTACTTCACACTACGACTAATTCTATCCATTCTTATGCTGATGATTCTACTCTTCACTCTTCTTCACATTTTCCCCTCCCTCCTAACTCTATATCTGTTTCTAGAGCTGATATCATTTCATCTATCAATGGGGATCTGTGCAGCATCTCCGAATGGGGAGGTAGAAATTTGGTTAATTCCAATAGTAATAAAACTCAGTATATACCAATTACACTTTCCAAATTAGATTATCTCCCACCAATCACATTTCAGGGCGCTATCATTCTGCCAAATTCATATGCTAGGTCTCACCATTTCCTCTAATATGTCATGGAAGCCACACATCCACAACATTGCTAAAGCTGCCTCCCGAAAGCTGGGAATGCTGTACAGATGCCGTAGTTACTTTACTCTTTAGCAGTTGCTTCAAGTTTATAAGGGATTCATTCTTCCTAACTTGGAGTACTGCTCTCATATCTGGGGTGGCTCTTCTGTCCAACTGTTAGATAGGGTGGAATCAAAGGCATTTCGTCTTATTGAGTCTCCTCCTTTAGTTGATAATTAATCTTTCTTCCCTTTCTTTTCGCCACAATGTTGCTTCACTCTCTTTTACAAGTACTTTAAAGGGCAATGTTCGGTGGATTTGGCATCCTGTGTACCGCCGGCAAAGCCATGGACTCGTAACACTTGTCTTGCCCGTGGTGCCCACCGTTTCTCTGTGGCTGTCGGTCACACTAGAATAACCCGTTATAGTACATCCTTCTTTCCTCACACAACCAAACTGTGGAATGCTCGGCCTTCTTCTGTGTTTCCATACTCATACAATCTGTTTCACTTTATAAAGATGTTTTTCAGGCATCTTCGTGGTGTAGATTAATATAACCTTTTTCTTTTTTATTTCTTTTCACTCTTATTCTCCCCATGGCCTTGTTGTGGGTCGATGAAATGTGCCCGGGTGGGCTATTCCTCGTAAAAAAAAAAATCGACTGTTCCTGCTAACATGGTCTGGTTCTGCTAACATGGTCTGGTCCTGCTAGCATGGTCTGGTCCTGCTAACATGGACTGGTCCTGCTAACATGGACTGTTCCTGCTAACATGGTCTGGTCGGGCTAACATGGTCTGGTCCTGCTAACATGGTCTGGTCCTGCTAACATGGTCTGGTCGGGCTAACATGGTCCGGTCCTGCTAACATGGTCTGGTCCTGCTAACATGGTCTGGTCGGGCTAACATGGTCTGGTCCTGCTAACATGGTCTGGTCGGGCTAACATGGTCTGGTCTTGATCATCGGATATTGCTGAGTGACATTGTCAATTTACTAACAATATTTTGACTGGCAACTTGACAGTGTTTGAGTTAGTAATACTGAGTGGTGGTGTCATCATGAGTGAGTGTGGTGAATGAGTGGTGCGAGGGTTTTTTTAGGGGTAATTGTGGTGGTATAAGGTGGGTGTGAGTGGTGGTATATGGGTGGAGTTAGAGGTGAATAAATGTCTATGGGTACTGGGTGGGTAACTTGGGGGTTGATGTAGCTTGAAGTGGATGGATACTTGTGGTGACGTCTCTGTTGGTGTCACACACTTAGGGTTAGCTTCGGAAGCTTTAAAAACTTGTGATAAAGTCAGGTGTGCAGGGCCGCAGGTATCATTTCCCAGGGATGTGTCTCCCCTGGCATCAGCACATGTTCCACCACCTATACGACCCACCTCCCTGACGGTCATTGTCATATAAGCTGTGGATATAGGTTCCTCTCTGGGTTGTAGAAACAGTAAGCTCTGTGATGCATTTATATCGCGCGAGGATTTTCCAGTGTCCTTGAAATCTTCAGATGTTTGAGGTAATTATCATTGGAGATGGTGATCTTTATTTTAAAGCCAGAAGCTTCAACTGTTGGGGGTTTTAAGCACCGAGAGCGAGTCTTACAGGTCAACTTTAGGGGGGGGGGGGGGGGGCAAGTGACCAGTCTGTGATGATCCCCAAGTAAACTCTCTCTCTCTCTCGCCCAGCCATCGTGAACATAATCGACAGTAGTTGTACTTATAGCGGCCAGCACAGCATGTGGTGCTGCAGTATAGTGTCCTGGCCCAAGGCTGTGGTGTTGACGAGTAACTGTGATAAAGGCGGCAGTTTAGTTGACTGATGATCGATCATCAGCAGGGTGGCTCGTGGCTGCTGCTACTAATCGGTCAGGGAACATTCACATACCGACAACAATACTGGGGAAAAGTGGAAGCTGGAATCTAAAACTGATTGCATTTTCCTCTCTATATTACAGTCTTCTACAGTTTACTTTTAATTTTCATATCGAGATGAGCTGCTTTGGATGTTGAGGACTCGACAGAACCACTCGTCAAAATGCACAAACATGTATAATAGTAGAGCCCTGGCACCTGTGTTACTAACGACCACTTGTTAATGGTCAATGCAGCTTTTACCAACCCTCGGACACCCCAATATTAAAAAAAAAAAAAAAAAAATGGAAGCCAGAATCGAAATACTCGCTTTAAGATAAAATCCAAACACAGTAAATTGTAATTGAAAACTCCCCTCGTAATGTTGGTGTGATTGTCATGTACAGTATACTGAAACTTTTCAGGACGTTATGCACTTGGTGGCCACGAAAAAAACCCTGGAGTATCCTTATTTATTTATTTTTTTCTCACTGTCTTCTTGCGATGTTAGGAAAAATGAACGAGATTAAAACTATATATTATTATGTTCCAACTTGTAATCTCTTTGTTTTCCAGTCAGTTACTTCAATTGCTTTCACACAGCAATAAGAAATGTTGGGCGGCCCATGATTCACAATAGATGGGTTATTTTGCTGAAGGAAAATAGTTTCTTAAAATAACTGCAGTGATTAAAGTACATAACTTAATCTGTGATTCTAACTATTTGCCGTACTATTTGTGTTCCAAGAAAGTAGACTCGATATTTTGTTTTTCTTGTCTGCAAGAAGGCAGGAGTTTGTGTACGGTTAGGGTTCAAACTTGTATACTTATGCAAAAGCAACATCCTCAGCTTCACGATACAGTGGTAAAATGTCAGAGCTAAACCAGATGACCAAGACAGGCGGTGGGTGGGTCAACCAGCCTCAGGAGTGTGCTTTTGTCAGGCGTGTGAGGGGAAGACGAGCGTCGTGATGCCTCCTTGACGCTGGCACTTAATAATGATTTAGTAAGTATTCCCCTGAGGGAAGTGATAATTGATGGCCGGTGGTGATGGTGCTGCGGTGCGTCGCGGCTTGTGATAGTGTTAGTGCCTCGTGATATATTATTGCGTCTGACTTGTGATGAACGTGGCGGGAGGGTCGACAAGCCTTGATGATTCTCAAGTGACCCAACACTAACACCTGTGTCACATCCCGCCCGTGCAGTAATGGAGCCAACCTGGTGATGTTGACCAGTGTTGTGACCGAGTCAGTGTTGTGTTGTGCTGTGGGCGTGGTGGGGCAGTGTTATGATCCGACCACTATTCGGTTGTGAGCCTAGTAGTGATGTTGACCAGTGATGTGATCAAATCAGCACTGAGTTGTGGTACTTGTGGACAATATTGGTGATATTGACTAGCGTTGTGACCGGGTCAGTACTAGGTTATGATCAGGTCAGTGATGGGTTGTTATTATCATGGTGATGTTGTTGACCAGTGTTGTTACCTATTCAGTAATGGGTTGTGGGTATTGCATTCAACACTGGTGATATTGAATAGTGTTGTGACGGCCAGCATTCGGGTTGTGATGAGGGTGGTGTGATGATGATAAGTTTGGTGACTGGATCAGTACTGGATTGTGGTGGTCGTGGTCAAGACTGGTGATGTTGACCAGTGTTGTGATGGGTCAATAGTGGGTTGTGGTGAGCACTGTTGTAGGCGACACTGTGCCGAGTGACTTAAGGGTGCTAAAGGGAACTGGGTATGGCACTGTATGGGACGACTATAGTTATAACCTTTGTTTGTTGTAGAGTTTGGTGTAGTGTCAAGTCATCTTTGCCAAGTGTAAATGGTGCCGATAAGTAAATGCTGTGCAGTAACCACAACTGGTTAATAGGGTTCTTCATTTGCCAAATTGTGAACCATATAGTAGCGCTTCCACAGTAACTGATAGACCTAGTCGTGTATTATAGCGCAGTATTGCTAATAAATTAGTGCGAATATGATGCTAGTTTCATTTTAGTGTCGAAAAGCCCGTTTATAATGTTTTATATTGCTTATGTGTACATAGCGCTTCATAACCTGTAGAAGCAAGGACATCCAATGAGTAAGAAAGTTGGTAAATATGTTAAAAGTGTGTCCACTTGGCCGAGAGTGTCGTTGGTGGGGTGAGCGTTGTCTGGCCGCGCGCGAGACTCTTAAAATGAGGGAGGCTGCACCCGGCGCTCACCGCCCACTTTGTTGCAGGTGGATGGTACGTGCGACGTCAATGTGATGTGTGCGGCAGAACACTTTCATCCAAGTATGCCCTGCAGGTGCACATGCGCGACGTACACACGGAAGTCCGCCGCACCTTCACCTGCGTCCTCTGCAACAAGGTGTATGCTTCACAGAACTCTTACCGTGTGCATATGAGCATCAAGCACCGCCAGCAGCAGCAGCAGCCGCAGCAGCAGCAACCTCAACAAATTCTACCTCCTACCCCTTACCAAGGTTCCCTGTGAGAATGGTGAGGGTGGTGATGGGGAAGGTGGTGGGCGCGGGCGGCGGCGTCGCAGGTTGGCACCAGGTGGGCTGACGAAGCTGTTTTCTGTTTGCAGGAGAGGCGGGTTCGGGAGCAGTGGCGTGTCCTTTGTGTCGTGCTGTGGTGTCACGCACTCAACTCCCCGCCCACCTCCGCCTCCACTCCCGCCCACGCCCGAATGCCCACGCCCATGCTCTTCAGTGTCCCTTCTGCCTCAAGAAGTACTCCACCTGGAACTCCCTCAAGAAGCACAAGAGCGTCTACCACCGAGAGCAATCGTGGAACGCTCGAGGGTTCCAGAGGATCCTGGAGCGTGATAAGGAAAACACATGATAGGCGTGAGCCGTCGTCGCTGTTGCTGCCGCTGCCGCTGCTCTTGTCCTGTCCGGCCCCCGTGGGCTCCAAGTGCCATGTTGTAACGCTTCTCTGCCAAAAGCAATTCCTATACATGTGTCTTCATGACGCAACTGATGATAATACCATTGAACCTCAGATTTATGTTCAAATGCTTTGTCTGTATGGAAGACAGATGTAAAAATCCTATACTTTTATGCAAGATTATTTTGTATATTGTAAGACTTCAAAAGTCCTCATTTATTTTTAAATTTTCATTTTAAACGAGAAGCCAAATGATGATGCATGCGTTTCTAACGCATTAGGATACTAGTCGGCTTAGCAAGCTGTGCTAACTTTGGTGTGTAACACGTAGATTGCTTTGTAACGATGCTAGTGTAGCTCTAGTCCTACCTCAACAATAAATTGATGAACTTACTTTGTCTGTGTATACCAAACAAATCTACATACAAGTCCAAACCTTTATACCTGGTAAGATTGGAGACAGAATGGTAAGAGTATTAATGTATTGGTGCATGTTAGCCCAGCGTGATGCTGGTGGTGTAAGGGCCGGGTGATGGGAGGTTGGTGCGGCGGTACTGAGGTGTGTCTGGTCACTTGCAGGGGCCGGCGGTGTGGTGGTGCGCTACATGGGTGGCGACTATGGTGGTGGTGGTGGTGGTGGTGGGCGAGGCGAGTATGGGCGGGCGGGGGGTGGGGGTGGCCGGGGCGAGGTCACACCCTGGCAGTGTGAGTTCTGTCACAAGTACTATGGCTCCAACAACAGTCTAAGGAACCACCGCAGCGTCTACCATCGCCGCCAAGTGCCTGACGGCTCTGCCAAGGTGTCTCCTGCTGGTGTTGCAGCCGTGGTGTCGAGGGGCAGCTCCTCGCTCACCCCTGGCCGCTCTATGGTGCCCCCCGCCCAACTCTCGCTGTCTCAGAGGACGACGCCACAATCCCTGCCACCACACCTACCAAGGTTGACGCCTCAAAGTTTTGCCAGCAGCATGGTGACCTCCAGCGGGCCAGTCCCAGTGGCCACCCAGGTCTCCGCCGCCCCGCAGCTCAGCACGCCCGGCCCGCCCACCTAGTGCGACGTCCTCGCCTTCAACAACTACTAGTAATAATCATAACTTCACTTTTATATATCACACTAATATACCTCTTATTAGATTAATGATTCGTAACTCTGTACAGTAATGTAAGCACTTGCATCTGAAGTATTGGCAACATCAATAATTACATTTTGTCAATAGGAGATAATTGGTTGTAAAGGTAATTTGTTTAGTTATATCTTATGGAGTATTTGGTCATAGTGAAGATGATAAGGCTTGTTGACAGATAAATCAAATATCAGTAGTAATTGTATCTTAGGATGAGTTGAGTTATAGCTATACAGTATTTAAATGTTCTTCATCTTGTGGATGATGTAATAAACGGACCCAAGGTTTATGAGGGTCATTATAAATCATCTTTTACACTGTAGTGTTTCACATAACCTCAAAATAGCTCCTACATAATTATAAAACGGTTCTCATGTCATACTTCAGTGCTGTAAATTATAAGTTAGTTTTAAAAATCTACCACCGGATTTTATATCAGTGTTGGGATTTTCTGAGGGATAATGTGAAGCGTGGCCACAGTGCTTATTGTTAGGCTTGAGGTTGTGGGTGAATGAATCAGAGGCGTGACCTTGTGCTGGTAGTAGTCCCACGCACTCCTTATGTAGTAACCCCTACCCAACACTCAACATAACCTACTCATTTACCCGATGATTATTTCTCATATTTGAAAATAAAATGTGGTTACAAATGCAATTGTGACATACACTACATCGTAATTATATATATATATATATATATATATATATATATATATATATATATATATATATATATATATATATATATATATATATATATATATATATATCACACACACAAACCTAGAAAATATAAGATATCCTTTTAACCCTGCCCGGTCATGGAAGATGTCACCCCACTGACGCGTGTTGAAGGTTATAGGCGTCTCAGATTAACCTTGAACCAGAATTGAGGCAGCTTGTGAAGTGGGTATAATTTAACACGTCCAGGAACTGACATAAGACTGACTTCAGGAAACACTGAATAGAATAGCTCAAATTTTTAAGTAACAACAAATTTGCTAAAGCAATCATTCAATTTCAATATTTTATTCCGTGATAGAGGAACGGGGATCCTAGTGGTCACTAGGTACCCCTGCTAAAGCAACGACAGCCTGGGCAGCATAGTTAACTATCCAAGAACCATGAACCAGCGCGCGTTGTAAACCACTGAATCCCAGTAGCAGACACCAGCAGGCGGTGACGTGACACATATCACTCTCCCGGTCACTACCAAAACAGTACTCGTGACTACATCTCACCACACATTACCACAAAGAACCACATTTCATCATCGCCTCCACCAACACCATCACCACCTACTGCCATCCACCACCACCTACTGCCATCTACTAGCACCACCACCACCACCTACTACCATCCACCTACACCACCACTTACTACCATCCACCTACACCACCACCACTTACTACCATCCACCTACACCACCACCACTTACTACCATCCACCTACACCACCACTTACTACCATCCACCTACACCACCACCAACTACTACCATCCACCTACACCACCACCACTTACTACCATCCACCTACACCACCACTTACTACCATCCACCTACACCACCACCACTTACTACCATCCACCTACACCACCACCACCTACTACCATCCACCTACACCACCACCACCTACTACCATCCACCTACACCACCACCACTTACTACCATCCACCTACACCACCACTTACTACCATCCACCTACACCACCACTTACTACCATCCACCTACACCACCACTTACTACCATCCACCAACACCACCACTTACTACCATCCACCTACACCACCACTTACTACCATCCACCTACACCACCACTTACTACCATCCACCTACACCACCACTTACTACCATCCACCTACACCACCACTTACTACCATCCACCAACACCACCACTTACTGCCATCCACTACACCACCACTTACTACCATCCACCTACACCACCTACACCACCACTTACTACCATCCACCAACACTACCACCTATCACTAACCAACCATTACCTTCTCCACTAACCACTGCAGAACACCACCTACCATACCACCGTGTAACACCACCCACCACTACCACTGTGGAACACCACCTACCATACCACCGTGTAACACCACCCACCACTACCACTGTGGAACACCACCTACCATACCACCGTGTAACACCACCCACCACTACCACTGTGGAACACCACCTACCATACCACCGTGTAACACCACCCACCACTACCACTGTGGAACACCACCTACCATACCACCGTGTAACACCACCCACCACTACCACTGTGGAACACCACCTACCATACCACCGTGTAACACCACCCACCACTACCACTGTGGAACACCACCTACCATACCACCGTGTAACACCACCCACCACTACCACTGTGGAACACCACCTACCATACCACCGTGTAACACCACCCACCACTACCACTGTGGAACACCCACCACTACCACTGTGGAACACCACTCACCACTACCAATGTGGAACACCACCCACTACCACTACCACTGTGGAACACCACCCACTACCACTGTGGAACACCACCTCCCACCACTACCACTGTGGAACACCACTCACCACTACCACTGTGGAACACTACTCACCACTACCACTGTGGAACACCACTCACCACTACCACTGTGGAACACTACTCACCACTACCACTGTGGAACACCACCCACCACTACCACTGTGGAACACCACCCACCACTACCACTGTGGAACACCACCCACTACCACTGTGGAACACCACCCACCGCTACCACTGTGGAGCACCACACACCACTACCACTGTGGAACACCATTCACCACTATCAATGTGAAACACCACCCACTACCACTGTGGAACACCACCCACCATTTCCACTGTGGAACACCACCCACCACTACCACTGTGGAACACCACCCACTACTACTACTGTGGAACACCACTCACCACTACCACTGTGGAACACACTCCCATCATTACCACTGTGGAACACCACTCACCACTACCACTGTGGAACACCACCCCCCACCACTACCACTGTGGAACACACTCCCATCATTACCACTGTGGAACACTACTCACCACTATCAATGTGGAACACCACCCACTACTACTACTGTGGAACACCACTCACCACTACCACTGTGGAACACACTCCCATCATTACCACTGTGGAACACTACTCACCACTACCACTGTGGAACACTACTCACCACTACCACTGTGGAACACCACTCACCACTACCACTGTGGAACACCACTCACCACTACCACTGTGGAACACCACCCCCCACCACTACCACTATGGAACACACTCCCATCATTACCACTGTGGAACACTACTCACCACTACCACTTTGGAACACCACTCACCACTTCCAATGTGGAACACCACCCACTACTACTACTGTGGAACACCACTCACCACTACCACTGTGGAACACACTCCCATCATTACCACTGTGGAACACCACTCACCACTACCACTGTGGAACACACTCCCATCATTACCACTGTGGAACACTACTCACCACTACCACTGTGGAACACCACCCACCACTCCCACTGTGGAACACCACTCACCACTATCAATGTGGAACACCACCCACTACTACTACTGTAGAACACCACTCACCGCTACCACTGTGGAACACACTCCCATCATTACCATTGTGGAACACTACTCACCACTACCACTGTGAAACACCACCCACTACTACTACTGTGGAACACCACTCACCACTACCACTGTGGAACACACTACTCACCACTACCACTGTGGAACACTACTCACCACTACCACTGTGGAACACCACTCACCACTACCACTGTGGAACACCACTCACCACTACCACTGTGGAACACCACTACCACTGTGAAACACCACCCACCACTACTATGAAGAATGCCTCCCACCGTTACCGCTTTGGATTGATAGTGCAGCTTTTAGACTGAAATAGAAATGCCACTTTGGGTAGAAAATTTCATGTATGTTTTACACAGCATTAACCCTGTAGCCATGGCTGGGCCTCTTGGGTGCTGGAGGTCTGTAAACACACCTCACCAACACGTTTAGAGTTCATTATATGAAGAGACCCTAGTGCACGTATAGTAGTGGTGTGGACAATACCCAAGCTTATGGTCACACCGAATGACAAACTAATTTTTTTCCCTCCTGTAATACTGTAGAGCAACACTACCACTGTAGAGCAACACTACCACTGTAGAGCACCACTACCACTGTAGAACACTACTACCACTATATAACACTACTACCACAGTATAACACTACTACCACTGTATAACACCACTACCACTGTATAACACCACTACCTCTGTAGAGCAACACTACCACTGTAGAGCAACACTACCACTGTAGAGCACCACTACCACTGTAGAACACCACTACCTCTGTAGAGCAACACTACCACTGTAGAGCAACACTACCACTGTAGAGCAACACTACCACTGTAGAGCACCACTACCACTGTAGAACACTACTACCACTACATAACACTACTACCACTGTAGAACACTACTACCACTGTATAACACCACTACCACTGTATAACACCACTACCTCTGTAGAGCAACACTACCACTGTAGAGCAACACTACCACTGTAGAGCACCACTACCACTGTAGAACATTACTACCACTGTATAACACTACTACCACAGTATAACACCACTACCTCTGTAGAGCAACACTACCACTGTAGAGCAACACTACCACTGTAGAGCACCACTACCACAGTATAACACTACTACCACTGTATAACACCACTACCACTGTATAACACCACTACCTCTGTAGAGCAACACTACCACTGTAGAGCAACACTACCACTGTAGAGCACCACTACCACTGTAGAACACTACTACCACTATATAACACTACTACCACAGTATAACACTACTACCACTGTATAACACCACTACCACTGTATAACACCACTACCTCTGTAGAGCAACACTACCACTGTAGAGCAACACTACCACTGTAGAACACCACTAGCACTGTATAACACTACTACCACTGTATAACACTACTACCACAGTATAACACTACTATCACTGTAGAACACCACTACCATTTACAACACCACCTTCCACTGTAGAACACTACTACCACTGTACAATACCACCTACTACTGTAGAACACCACCTTCCACTGTAGAACACTACTTACCACTGTAGAACACTACTACCACTGTAGAACACCACCTTCCACTGTAGAACACTACTACCACTGTAGAACACTACTTACCACTGTAGAACACTACTACCACTGTAGAACACCACTTCCACTTAGAACACCACCTTCCACTGTAGAACACTACTTACCACTAGAACACCACCTTCCACTGTAGAACACTACTACCACTGTAGAACACATACCATTGTAGAACACCGCTTCCACTTAGAACACCACCTTCCACTGTAGTACACTACTATTACTGTTGAACGCCACTTACCACTGTAGAACACTACTACCACTGTATAACATCATGTACCACTAGAAGATTACTAACACTGTAGAACACTACTACCACTGTAGAACACTACTACCACTGTATAACATCATCTACCACTGTAAAACACTACTACCACTGTAGAACACCACTACCATTGTAGAGCACCACCTACCACTGAAGAACACCACCTACTACTGTAGAACACTACTTCCACTGTAGAACACTACTACCTCTGTAGAACACACTACCATTGTAGATCACCACCCACCACTGTAGAACACCACCCACCACTGTAGAACACCACCCACCACTGTAGAACACCACTACCATTGTAGAGCACCACCTACCACTGTAGAACACCACTACCAGTTGAAAACCACTTACCACTGTAGAACACCACTACCATTGTCGAACACCACCCACCACTGTAGAACACCACCCACCACTGTAGAACACCACTACCATTGTAGAGCACCACCTACCACTGTAGAACACCACTACCAGTTGAAAACCACTTACCACTGTATAACACTACTACCACTGTAGAACACTACTACCACTGTAGAACACCACTTACCACTGTAGAACACTACTACCACTGTAGAACACCACCTGCCACTGTAGAACTACTACCACTGTAGAATACTTCTTCCACTGTAGAACACCACTACCATTGTCGAACACCACCTACCACTATAGAACACCACCTACCACTGTAGAACACACCCTACCACTGTAGAACTCACCCTACCACTGTAGAACACTACTACCACTAGAACACCACCTACCACTGTAGAAGACCACTTACCACTGTAGAATACTACTACCTTTGTAGAATACCACTTACCACTGTAGAACACTACTACCACTGTAGAACACTACTACCACTGTAGAACACCACCTACCAACGTAGAATGCTACTACCACTGTAGAACACCGCCTACCACTGAAGAACACCACCTACCACTGTAGAACACTACTACCACTGTAGAACACCGCCTACCACTGAAGAACACCACCTACCACTGTAGAACACTACTACCACTAGAACACCACCTACCACTGTAGAACACTACTACCACTAGAACACCACCTACCACTGTAGAACACCACCTACCAACGTAGAATGCTACTACCACTGTAGAACACCGCCTACCACTGAAGAACACCACCTACCACTGAAGAACCCCACCTTCCACTGTAGAACACTACTACCACTGTAGAACACCGCCTACCACTGTAGAACACCACCCACCACTACCACTGGAACACCACCCACCACTATCACTGGAACACCACCCACCACTACCACTGGAACACCGCCCACCACTACCACTGGAACACCACCCACCACTACCACTGGAACACCACCCACCACTACCACTGGAACACCACCCACCACTATCACTGGAACACCACCCACCACTATCACTGGAACACCACCCGCCACCACCACTGGAACACCACCCACCACCACCACTGGAACACCACCCACCACTGGAACACCACCCACCACTACCACTGGAACACCACCCACCACTACCACTGGAACACCACTATCACTGGAACACCACCCACCACTACCACTGGAACACCACCCACCACTACCACTGGAACACCACCCACCACTACCACTGGAACACCACCCACCTCTACCACTGGAACACCACCCACCTCTACCACTGGAACACCACCCACCACTACCACTGGAACACCACCCACCACTACCACTGGAACACCACCCACCACTACCACTGGAACACCACCCACCACTATCACTGGAACACCACCCACCACTACCACTGGAACACCACCCACCACTATCACTGGAACACCACCCACCACTACCACTGGAACACCACCCACCACTACCACTGGAACACCACCCACCACTATCACTGGAACACCACCCACCACTACCACTGGAACACCACCCACCACTATCACTGGAACACCACCCACCACTACCACTGGAACACCACCCACCACTACTTCATATTTCCACTCACGCTCACAAGTTAGATCACAACTCACACCCTCAAAATTGTGTTGCCTCCATAACTCTCGCGCCCACACCTCCCTCCACGCCCACATTTCCCTCCCAAAATCTCTTTCGACCATCGCCATTTCTCCAACACAACCCTTTGCACTACAACTCTCACCACCACCCACATAAATCACCAACAGAACTATCATCACCAAAACATTAGCCACTACAGTTCCCTTGCCACCACAACCCTCTCCAACAACTCTCCTCGGCAGTTTTGGTCACCACAACCCTCTTCACCACAACACTTCATCACAACTGTGTCACCACCACCACAAGTCATTCCCAACATAACTCACCACCACCACAAGTCATTCCCCAACATAACTCTCCACCGCTACTTCACACCACTACAACTCTTTGTCATCATAACTTTGACCATTACAAATCTTGTCACTTATTACATTCACGTCACCAACTCCACAAGTCACCAGTCACAGCCACAACTGGCCACTTACCGTAAGTCTCCAGCCACAACCATCACAATTCTCACTAGTATGTCCCTAGGGTATAATTCCTCTCCCAAATGGTCAAGTGGTGAGTCCTTTCTTGTGGTGACCTAGCTGGTGCCTCACTCAACTGGTGACCTGCTGGTGTCTCACCCAACTGGTGACTTAGCTGGTGATCTAGCTAGTGTCTCACGGCTGCTGGTGACCTAGCTGGTGCCTCACCCAGGTGGTGACCTAGCTGGTTTCTCACGGCTGCTGGTGCCTCACCCAACTGGTGACCTAGCTGGTGTCTCACCCAACTGGTGACCTAGCTGGTGCCTCACCCAACTGGTGACCTCGCTGGTGCCTCACTCAGGTGGTGACCTAGCTGGTGCCTCATCCAGGTGGTGATCTAGCTGGTGCCTCATAGCTGCTGGTGACCTAGCTGGGGCCTCAGCTGCTGGTGACCTAGCTGGGGCCTCAGCTGCTGGTGACCTAGCTGGTGCCTCAGCTGCTGGTGACCTAGGTGGTGCCTCACAGCTGTGGTGACCTAGCTGGTGCCTCAGTTGCTGGCGACCTAGCTGGTGCCTCACAGCTGCTGGTGACCAAGTTGGTGCCTCGCACGACCAACAAGAACTAAGTGAGTAATGTGTTGTCAAGAGACAACCAACCTGTTGGTAACTTAACTAGACCATTAAAGATTTCGTAAGAAACAACCTGAACAAAATAGAGGGACTTGATGGATAAGGTGTTGAAGAGGTGTACTTAAGATCTCCGAGTTAATACAATACAATACAGTATACAATATGAAATGTTTGTTCTGCTCGTAAGAGATTTGTCTGTTGCTTGTGTCATCATTTATAAAGGTAAGGTTTCAGGAAAAAAGCCATGTAAATTTTTATTGTGTAAGTTATTCTGCCTTCAGTGAAGCAGTGAGTGAGTGAGTGAGGTGAGGTGAGGCGGGACACTAACACTCGTGGAGTGTCGTCGAGTGAGCCAGTTTGTGGTTGGAGGGTAACGTGGGCGTCTCGTGTTGCAGGTGGGGTGTCTGCGGGCGTCGTGAGCGAGGCCCTTCCCCAGGGCCGCCCCCCCGACGACACCCCAGCCTTGTCAGCTAGCAGCAGGCCTCACCCAGGGCCTCCTACATGTGGGATGAGGACCATGGTGGCCGGCCTGAGGACCACTAGTCTGGCGGGCCCTGGGGCCACTTCACCACCCACCTACCTTGTGGGTGGAGGGCAGAACATAGCCTCCCACATGGGCATGGGACCCAGCCAGGGTACTGTTGCCTGCCCCTACTGCCACAAGCTTCTTCGTTCGCACTCGGGTCTCAAGACACACATACGCGACCAACATACGGTCAACACTCAGGTCACCTGTAGTATCTGCCACAAGTCTTACCGCAACCAGAACTCCTTGAGCAACCACATGAGTCTCTATCATAAGGGTAGCAACGGCAGCGCTGCCCCACGACCCACTACTGAACCTCGAGCTACTTGAACAATGCTCCCTCTCACCCTCCCTACTTACTTTACCTATCGGTAAATAATAATAAAAAAAATAATAGTTTTATTCCTATTGAGGAAGATGTATGTGTGTCAGAGTTCGAGGAAGCAAGTAGCAGAGGCTGGGTGGGCAGTGGAGGGAGTTTGCCGTACTGACGGGATGTGTTGTTTGTTGCAGAAATGTACCGGCTGTTTGGGGACGGGATGGGGGCGTCGCCCATGGCGGGAGGGCGTTCCAGGTTCGAGTGTCCCGTCTGTTGCAAAGTACTGAGCACCAGCCACGGCCTGCGCAGGCACATAAATGACAGGCACACTGTCCACCTCACCTCATACCGCTGCTACGTGTGCCACAAAGAATACCGCACGCCAAATAGTCTGCAAAATCATATCTATGTTTACCACAAAAGAGAAGGAAAAAGCTGAGGGTGAGTTTTTTGTAGGAGTGGTAGTGTGCGCCTTGCTTCCTGACGCCTAGTAGCCAGAGCGTAGTAGTGGCATGCCATGTAGAGCACCTCTCAACCCCCGCCACATGACCATTTCCTTCTCTCTTGCAGAGAACAACGGTCGCTTAGAGTGTCCCCATTGCCACAAACTGTTGAAGGGCACAAGTCTACGCAAACACCTTGAGGACATGCATACAGTTCACCTAACTTCTTACGAGTGCAAGATATGTCATAGACACTACCGTACTCCCAACAGCCTTCAGAACCACTGTAGCCGCTATCATCGGCGGCAACGCACGGATTCGGTGGGCCCAGAATACGATAGTCTATCGTACAGCCAGAGCCCAGGTCGTTCCCCCGTGCCTCACCAGCTGTCCTCCTTGTTAGCAGCGGCGGCAGCTGCCCGGGCCTCCGTTAACGTCAGTCCGCGCACCCCAGGCCTCAGTAATGGGGCGCCTCCGCCCCCGGAGAACCATACCCCGAGGGACAAAGCCTTCTCATTTTCTGACATCTTCAACTGAAGAGAAAAATGTGAAAAGTGACGTGGTTTCCTGGGATTAACGCATGGTAGATGATTAAGGTGCAGTGACACTAGTAGGTTTTGTCGAGAGTTCTGGGGACAACTAACCTAATTTAACCGCCATGAGAGTGGCGGGAGGCTGGACCGAGAGTGGATTGTAACGGCACTTTCCTTTCCTGTTGCAGGGAAGACCAGCATTCTGTACACGCCAGCTGAGTGTCCTCTATGTAAACGGCGATTCTTCAATAAGTACTCAGCCAAAAGACACATGATTCAGGCGCACGGCGAGAACCTTTTTCACACCCGTCCCTACGCCCGGGCCGACCCCAGCTGTACCTCGACCTTCAGTGCAGCGCTGCAGGCCATGGGCGTAGGTTCTATAGGGGGTGGCACTAGTGACACTCGACAGGGTATGGTTAAGGTTCTTAACTACTCGCAAGATGGCTGTGCTTTCCCCTCTTCCCCGCCGCTCCAACAAGGTTGCCGCGACGGATCTTACAGTCAACTATTATCAGGGCTGGGGCATGGCCTCTCACCTCCTCGCCACATAACACAGGATGGTTCCTCAGGAGCGGTAGGAGTGAGTGCGTCCTCCACAACGCACCACAACACCCACGACCCCACAGCTGGTACAACACTGCCTGGGGGGATACACACATCCCTCCATAACACTATAGAATCATGTGTAGCATCACAGAATACAATAAGTACAGGTCGCCACGGTGTTCAAGAGATGACCTCCGGACAACTGACACACTCCGGGGGCACTCCTCAACACCACACCCATCAATCACCTGCCAGGCCGCTCTCTTCCACCTTCTCTCCTACACAAAATCTGTGATGCAACTCATGCACACAACTTCCACGAGGTTTCCTTGACATTGTACACGCTTGTTTATCATTCCTAAACCATGACGGTGCACGTGGCGTAGACCGGCACGAGCCCTTCACTTCAGTCTCCCGCAGCGCCACCACCAAAGGCACTGGCCTAGACTATTGTGATATGCGCATGCTACCGAGTTTTCATCATGTACATGTATACGATTCATAAAAAGACTGGTGCCATATATCGTGCTACTTCATTGAATGAACATTTGGAACCCAAACTACAGATTTTGTACCCCTCATTATGAGGAACAAATTTTCCAGTATAATATATATTACCATGAATTCCTATTTTTCCTCACAAGCCATGGTGCTTGTTTAGTGTCAAAATGTAGGTTTAGTTTTGTAGAAAACTTAGTCATTAGCTTGGCTGAAGTAGACTTGATCTCGTTTAAGTCCCGAGTAGGTGCATTTATGTTTGTACTGTACATGTATCTAGTTTGTGATAATAAAAATGATAAAAATAATGTATTTCATTGTCACTTAATTTCGTCCTGAATAAAACAATAAGTCAAAGGAACTTAAAGCAACAAAAAAAAACAAAAAAAAACATGACCTGCCTGACGAGGAAAACCTGCGTTTGTCACCCCATTCTAAAATAACATTTGTTTTAATAAATTTATGTTTTGGGTGGACGTAATGTTATACTCGGGGAGGATAATTTATTGTGAAATGACAAACTCCAGCTGCAGAATGCCATAGTAGAAAGTTGCGAATTCGTATTCAGGGACAAGTTGTTGGAGCTTCCAATAACTTGATGACATAAACCACTGACTCTCCAGGCTTCTATGCCCTTGACTCTTCAGACTTCTACGCCCTTAACTCATGAGACATAAAGGCAAGCATGAACTTAGCATGCTTCCCTGTTGGGCACTGTAAACGCTTCTGCGCTTCACCTTACACAGGGATGCCCAATAAATAATAAAAAAAAATAATAATACCATAGTACAGTCTCCTTGATCAAACAACCACATACTACAACGTAATCTCTCTCTCTCTCTCTCTCTCTCTCTCTCTCTCTCTCTCTCTCTATATATATATATATATATATATATATATATATATATATATATATATATATATATATATATATATATAAGGCAGCATACAGTAAGTTCAAGTGTATGCGGTGTTGTGCCAAAGTAACTATGATTAGGCATGATGTGGCGATTGACGTCTGCTTCTACACTATGCTACAACACACCATCACTCCCCCCACACACCACTCCCCCACACACCATCACTCCCCCGCACACCAACTCTCTATCACTCCCCCCACACACCACCACTCCCCCCACACACCATCACTCCCCCGCACACCACTCCCCCACTCACCATCACTCCCCCACTCACCATCACTCCCCCACACACTATCACTCCCCCGCACACCATCACTCCTCACACCACTCCCCCAACACACCACTCCCCCACACACCATCACTCCCCCGCACACCATCACTCCCCCTCACACCATCACTCCTCACCATCACTCCCCCAACACACCACTCCCCCACACACCATCACTCCCCCACACACCATCACTCCTCCAACACACCACTCCCCCACACACCATCACTCCCCCACACACCATCACTTCCCCACACACCATCACTCCCCCACACACCATCACTCCCCCACATACCGTCACTCCCCTGCACACCATCACTCCCCCCACACCATCACTCCCCCACACCACTCTCCTACACACCATCACTCCCCCAAACACCATCACTCCCACGCACACCATCACTTCTCCCACACCATCACTCCCCCGCACACCATCACTCCTCACACCATCACTCCCCCACACACCACTCCCCTGCACACCATCACTCCCCGCACACCATCACTCCCCACACTCCATCACTCCCCGCACACCAACACTCCATCACTCCCCCACACACCATCACTCCCCCCACACCATCACTCCCCGCACACCAACACTCCCCCCACACCATCACTCCCCGCACACCAACACTCCATCACTCCCCCGCACACCATCACTCCCCCCACTCCATCACTCCCCCGCACCATCACTCCCCCCACTCCATCACTCTCCCCACACCATCACTCCCCCCACTCCATCACTCCCCTCACACCATCACTCCCCCCACACCATCACTCCCTCGCACACCAACACTCCATCACTCCCCCCACACCATCACTCTCCCCACACCATCACTCCCCCACACACCATCACTCCCCCCACACCATCACTCCCCCACACCATCACTCCCCCACACACCATCACTCCCCCCACACCATCACTCCCCCACACACCATCACTCCCCCCACACCATCACTCCCCCGCACACCATCACTCCCCCGCACACCAACACTCCCTCGCACACCAACACTCCCCCCACACCAACACTCCCCCCCACACCATCACTCCCCCCACACCATCACTCTCCCCACACCATCACTCCCCCCACACCATCACTCCCTCGCACACCAACACTCCATCACTCCCCCGCACACCAACACTCCCCCGCACACCATCACTCCCCCGCACACCAACACTCCCTCGCACACCAACACTCCCCCCACACCAACACTCCCCCCCACACCATCACTCTCCCCACACCATCACTCCCCCCACACCATCACTCCCCCACACACCATCACTCCCCCCACACCATCACTTCCCCGCACACCAACACTCCCCCGCACACCATCACTCCTCACACCATCACTCCCCCACACCATCACTCCCCCACACACCATCACTCCCCCCACACCATCACTCCCTCGCACACCAACACTCCATCACTCCCCCCACACCATCACTCTCCCCACACCATCACTCCCTCGCACACCAACACTCCATCACTCCCCCGCACACCAACACTCCCCTGCACACCATCACTCCCCCGCACACCATCACTCCCCCCACACCATCACTCCCCCCACACCATCACTCCCTCGCACACCAACACTCCATCACTCCCCCGCACACCATCACTACCCCGCACACCATCACTCCCCCACACACCACTCCCACGCACACCATCACCCCCACACACCATCACTCCCCCGCACATCACCACTACCCCGCACACCATCACTCCCCCACACACCATCACTCCCCCACACACCATCACTCCCCCACACACCACTCCCACACACACCATCACTTCTCCCACTCCATCACTCCCCTGCACACCATCACTTCCCCACACACCATCACTCCCCCGCACACCATCACTCCCCCGCACACCATCACTCCCCCGCACACCATCACTCCCCCGCACACCATCGCTCCCCCACACCATCCCTCCCCCACACACCATCACTCCCCCACACCATCACTCCCCCACACACATCACTCCCCCACACACATCACTCCCCCACACACCATCACTCCCCCCACACCATCACTCCCCCACACACCATCACTCCCCCCACACCATCACTCTCCCTCCCCACACCACTCCCCCACACACCATCACTCCCCCCCACACCACTCTCCCTCCCCACACCACTCCCCCACACACCATCACTCCCCCACACACCACTCTCCCCACTGCATCACTCCCCCTCCCCACCCACACCATCACTCCTCCCCACCCACACCATCATCTCCCCCCACACCATCACTCCTCCCCACCCACACCATCACTCCCCCTCCCCACCCACACCATCACTCCTCCTTCCCCCCACACCATCATCTCCCCCCACACCATCACTCCTCCCTACCCACACCATCACTCCCCCTCCCCCCACACACCATCACTCCCTCCCCCACATCATCACTCCCCCACACCATCACTCCCCTTCCCCACCCACACCATCATTCCTCCCCACCCACACCATCACTCCCCCTCCCCACCCACACCATCACTCCCCCTCCCCACCCACACCATCACTCCCCCTCCCCACCCACACCATCACTCCTCCTCCCCCCCACACCATCATCTCCCCCCACACCATCACTCCTCTCCACCCACACCATCACTCCCCCTCTCCCCACACACCATCACTCCCTCCCCCACATCATCACTCCCCCACACCATCACTCCCCCTCCCCACCCACACCATCATTCCTCCCCACCCACACCATCACTCCCCCTCCCCACCCACACCATCACTCCCCCCTCCCTCCACACACCATCACTCCCTCCCCCACACCATCACTCCCTCCCCCACACACCACTCTCCCCACTGCATCACTCCCCCTCCCCACCCACACCATCACTCCCCCACACCATCACTCCCCCACACACCACTCTCCCCACTGCATCACTTCCCCTCCCCACCCACACCATCACTCCCCCTCCCCACCCACACCACCACTCCCTCCCATCCTCCCCTCCCCCTACACTCATCTAAAAGTAATTTGAATATTGCAAACCTCGACTCCAGAGATTGTTGACAAGGATTAACAGTAAGTGAAGTGTAACAATGTGTGTGTGTGTCTGTCTGTGTCTGTCTGTTCTGTGTCTGTCTGTCTGTCTGTAGGGGAAATAATGATAACTTGGTAATGTCAAGACAGTCACCGCTGATCCTTATTAAACACATTAAGTTCACTTCATAAACTCTCAAGGTATCGGTCGTCGCCACGCAGCTTACTGGACGGTTAAACTGTGCATAAAATCTCTCTTGTCAGGTTGCCATCCTTCTTGTCTGAGGGTTGGCCACCACGACCCTCTCTACCTCCATGCATCTTCGTTCTGTCTTTGCCATTCCTCCCAAGAGTTGTGTTCATCTCCGCAGATACAGTTGTTATCTCCGTCTCTTGTGTTCTCCTGGCTCTCCTACCCTCAGTTGTTATCTCCATCTCTTGTGTTCTCCTGGCTCTCCTACCCTCAGTTGTTATCTCCATCTCTGTGTCCTCCTGGCTCTCCTACCCTCAGTTGTTATCTCCATCTCTGTGTCCTCCTGGCTCTCCTACCCTCAGTTGTTATCTCCATCTCTGTGTCCTCCTGGCTCTCCTACCCTCAGTTGTTATCTCCATCTCTTGTGTTCTCCTGGCTCTCCTACCCTCAGTTGTTATCTCCATCTCTTGTGTTCTCCTGGCTCTCCTACCCTCAGTTGTTATCTCCATCTCTGTGTCCTCCTGGCTCTCCTACCCTCAGTCGTACTCTATAATATACCTTCCCTTATCCCTGCCTTAATTATATAGTCATGGTATCTCATTTTTCTCCATCTATAAATATCTAACTTTTCTCTCCGTTCCTTTAGACAATCTTGGTGCCTCATTAGTGTTTTTTTTTTTTTTTTGAGTAATTTTTCTTTAGCATTGTCCCGTAGAATCACACATGTACCGTCTTCTGGTGTCCACTGTAAGCATGTACCGTCTTCTGGTGTCCACTGTAAGCATCCATACATCTGTTCTGTACAAAGGCAGTGTTTTATATATAGCATTTTTCCTCGGCCTATTACTGGACAAGAGGTTCGTACATTTGAAGAAAATTCACTTTTTTTTAAGTTTCATCTTGACGACCTTAATTATCGGTTTAGGATTTATTCTTTATTTTGAAACAATTATAATTTCCATCTCTAGGGAACTTCTCTGTCCTAAGCTAACAAGGTGTTTTTTTTACTCCTGTTTCCCCCCACAAGTCTCGTAATCACTAACTTTTGTAATGCCTCTTAACCATCTCACCAGGAGCATTCGTCATTACCCGTTTACCTGTGGACTAATTGTTTGATATTATTTTACCATTAATTGATCTACCTTTTTCCTTCTTACATCTCGTCTCAGTCAAATATTCAAGTAAAGATTCTTATTAATTATCTTATGCCCAATTATTTTTATCTAAAGTATATTGTGGTTTTTCCCATCTTAAGTTTTTGTTTTCGTAATCTACAAAATTTCTTTAAAACATCAGACCAGACACATCCATCATCTGTGCTTCCTCTTCCTCTCTCTCATCTTTGTTTATTTCTCCTTCAGATGATGTAAACTAAAGCCTTACACGCAGGGCTCATTAAACTAATTATATCTTAAATTGTGTGCACTCTTAAGGCTACTGGGGTTGTGGGTAATAACACCAATTTATTTGAAGTCACTGGGAAGGGAAGACTCCTTGGTTGGTTAGGTAATAAAATGTTTTATATTTTAGTTCAGTTCCTCTCTCTCTCTCTCTCTCTCTCTCTCTCTCTCTCTCTCTCTCTCTCTCTCTCTCTCTCTCTCTCTCTCTCTCTCTCTCTCCAGTTTGTATACATACTTGACTTTCCTATCTTCACTCTACGCCCCCCCCCCCACTTTGGTACTCGGGGGGGGGGGGGGGGGCAGTTTATATACACCCACAGCCTCGTATCGTATATCCAGGTGAGGTTACACTCGAGGAGTTAACTCGTCGTATGAGTAGTTTCTTCACTCACTGTTGAAGGTGTTAGTGAAACCCAAGGTTGAGAGTAAACATTGAAGCTGGTGAGGGGGATGACCTATCCTCTTGTAACTGGCTGCACCTTACACAACGAGGATCATTATCACCTGTTGTTGGTTACTCATACCATTAGGTTTATAGTGTAACAATGTAATACAATGGTTATGTGTTTTCCTGCACGTAAAACATATACAATGATGACCAGCCACTCAGTCGCTGGGCAAAGCATTGTGTGTACATCCTCAATGTGACCAATAATGAAGTTTATACAGTCTTGATTTGTCACTTGAACTCCAAACTTCATTGATTTTGTTAAGTTGGGTCTTGTAATCAAGGGGAATCCGGATGGCTAACGTTATTCTCTTCGCGGTCACTGTGGCGGGAGTATACGATACAGTATGTGCGACTCAGGGATACAGTGATGGTGTACTATGGTAGTAAAGCTGTATCGTGTGATCTGAGAACTCTCATGAAATTTGGGTACAAACACCGAGGTGGTTGTAGTCCCAGAAGAGGCAGCTGTGTGTACGAGTCATTCGAGACTAAATTGTGGGTGTACATGATAACAACAGTAGTGCTCTGGCTGACACACAGTTATGGAATCAAACCAAAGGAAAGTGGCAATGGGTCCGATAGGTAATCACGCGAAGCAGTGTTCCTAATTATGGTGAATTTTACGGTCATAGTCTGCCAATACACACCATACACCGGACACGAATATTAATCTGGTGGTGGTTCTCTCTTGGTTCTACTTCTCATTGCTCCGTGTTCCTCAGTTCCTGTTGTGGTTGTCTGGAGTAGTGGTTTGTTTCTGGTGTTGGGATAGTTAATCACATACTGTTGTTATATTGTGGGCAAGGAATATGAAGTACAGTACTGACGTTTGGTGAGTCATGATGAAAAACTGAGTTAGGAGATAGCATGCTGGCCTCCTTGAGAAGCTTTATTATAATTGGTGTGGGAGGGAGGGCAGTGTGGTGTGTGGTGTAGTATTCTGACGGTGATCCTCCTTACAGGCGGCCCGGGGAGGTCATGGTCGTGTGGGCCCCCAGAGCTGACGCCCGGCCCGCTCCTCCCATCCGGAGATCCAGGCGGGGGGCGTCTCCCAGGGGCCCCACACCCCGTCCTCACACACTCGACACCTACTACCGGGGCTATCCACACACCCACTGTCTGTGACCCCATTAACGTCATCCAAGTGCCTGCACCAGCCACTGTTGCCTGTCAGAGCGGAGGCTTCACCATGACTGTGGGTATGGGCGGGGGCGAAGCCTGTGTATGCCCTCACTGTGGCAAGTGTTTAAGGGACAAGTACAAAGTACGACGACACATTGAGGACGTGCACACGCCCTCGTCTCACAGCCATCAGTGTACGCTGTGTCACCGCCACTACAAGACTCGCAACACCCTCCAGAACCACATGAGCATCTACCACAGGCAACCCAGGAGACCCCGCTGACCCACGCCCACCCCACAACACCACCCCACTACCCACCTACACCACCACACCACCACTCAGCTGCAACACCACTCTACCAGCCACTTACAACACAACACCACCGGCCTTGTACACCACACCACCCACCTTCACCACCACAGTGCCACCTGACACTACCACTACCATCACCAGCCAGACTGACCTTCATGTACACGGTTGACTCAACTTCTTCGGGTCGGCAACACATTAACAATAGACACGAGGCGAGGATTACTTCAGTCGAGGAAACTTTCACAGTGCTCACGAGGCCAAGGTTGATGGAGGACATCATCATAACAAGCACAAGGCCATGGCCACTCCAGGCGATCTTACAAGGCAGGTTGAAGTACCTTGGCATCCAGGTGGCAAACCGAAGTCGAAGTTTCAATAATAGTTATGTGTAGTCAAGATCATCTAAATACACTGCACATTATTTGTTCCCGTAAACAAATTTCCAGTTAATTTTGGAGTAGGTAATCAAATTAAGGACATTTCTATGTTGAGTACAAAATTGGTGGGGTGAATTCTAGAACACACTTATGCTACACAAGGTAATTTAAATCAATATTAATTGTTTAGCTGGCGCGACACAGTTTAAGGTGTGTGTGTGTGTGTGTGTGTGTGTGTTAGAGTCCCCTGACGCCTTAGATCCACCAGTACCGAATTCTATGACTAAACTTAACATCATAAAGAATGTAGTGTTAGAGGTGAACAGAACAGGAGTTTTGGAATGTAGGGGAGGAAGTGTCTACCCAGGCAGTGTGGTCCATGGCTTATGATGGCCGATAATATGTTACGTAGACGCCCTGCAGGTGTAATGAATACTGTACGCTGCGCTGCTGATAGTGTCTTACTTGAATGTGAGGCTTTGACCAGACCTCACACACACACACACACACACACACACACACACACACACATATATACACATACCCTGTCTGACACACTTTATGTTTACACGGTTTAGTCAACATTTCATACGCATATCAGCTTCACACTAAAAACCCTAATCAGTATGTTAAATTACTGGGCGCAGGGTATACACTTATATTGCAAGAAACTGCTGGTTTAAAGTGACGTATTTTTGTACTTGTGCCTGACAGTGACAAATATCATACCAGGTGCCAGGCAAAGGCAGATGCTTTAAGTCCTGAACTTCCCGAGAGGCTCTTCACAGCTAGAACACTCACCGTAGGCCCAGACATGATCAGGATGTGTCCTCCCGCACCTGCAATTTATCAGCGCAGTAATTCACTTTCACAGCCCAATTATTCTTCAGTGCTGCAATGTTTGTTGGACGCTGACTGGTGTTTGAGGTGACCGTCAGCTTTAGCAATCTTAAAGTGTCTTCCGAGTATTATGGTGCATCACTCGTTGCCTCACAGTTACTTCAAGTGTCTAGTCAACACTTTGTGGTGGGTTGGGTGTGAACCATAGGAGACCAGTAGAGGACACATGATGCAGAAATTACTAAGACATTAACTGAAATAGATCATCAGTTGCTGTCTAGAGAGAGAGAGATGGCGGGAATTGTACAGTATATTATGTCAAAACTTAATACGAAGTTTCTTTGGGAAGTCATTGATTAGTCCCCAGCTGTATAGATGAGGGTAATTAGTTAAGTGGTAATGGCCGAGTGGGAGTCTGGTGACGAAGGTTAGCATGTCGGGTGCCAGGTGTAATAGGACACGGGGACCTCACCTTCACAGGGAACACCTTGTTGTTTTACTGACCTTTCCTTCGAGCCTTCAACATTGTATACATCACACATACAGTACACATTCTTCAGTAGGAATCATTCGTCTGGGTGTACTGAGTATCATCCCGTGAGGCGGTCTAGTGTGCTCCAGTTGCCGACGACGTCTTGATCACTCGCGTATGAATTAATGCTGTTACAACAAAGGTAAACATTTGAGAGAACAGGATACCCACCAGCACACCACGTCACCCACAGCCACGACTACCACACTCCTCTTTCCCAGCGTCTCCCCTTTGGAGTGGGTCTGTCACACACACACACTTCTCTGCCACTCCACAGGCCTCCTCCTCCTCCCCCACCTGGGCCGTTCCTCTGTCACTGGGATCCCTCCGCTATTTTCCCAGGTATTCTTTGCGTCTCCTCCTCCTGCCCTTCTCTCGTTACCAGCCCTTCCTCTTCCTCCTCCTCCTCCTCCTCTGTTCGATGTGCACCTCCTCCTACTCACCTCCGTGTACTTCCAACTACCATACTACGTCACCTCTACCACATCCTGACTATCTCTACCACACCCTGATCGCCACCACTACCTTATTTTGACCGCCACCACTACCACATCCTGACCACCATCTCTACCACATCCTGACCATTCCTACCACATTCTGACCGCCACCCCTACCACATTCTGAGCAACACCTCTACCACATTCTGACCACCACCTCTACCACATCCTGACTACCTCTACCACACTACCTTAACCCTCTCGAAGATTGTGGTTGTCCTTGGGTAGGGTGGTGACTGTAGCAGCAGCAGGCGGGAGATGTAAGTCATTAAGAGGTTGGGAAGGAAAAGGATGGCGTGAGAGAGAGAGAGAGAGAGAGAGAGAGAGAGAGAGAGGGAGGGAGGGAGTGTGGTGGTCCTCTGACACATGTATGGTTCACGTTGTGGTTATGTATGAATCCTGTTTGTGTTTACTGGGTCAGCTGTTAGGGGTCGCTTGTTGCCCCGTCACCACCATCGACCTCATACTATTTTACTTCTTATTTTCTCTCCTGTCTTAACTGTTTTTCCCTCATCTTTATATCTAAGAGTAATGTGTGTTGAGTGGTGTGCGTGTGATGTTGCTCTCGGTGACTGTTTGCTCTGACTGGGGCGCTGTCTCTTCTGTTGCAGAGTGGGTGCGGTGCGGCCAGTGCAACAAGGTGCTTGGTGGGCGGCGCAGCCTCAAGCAGCACATAGCTTGTGTTCACGCCCCCGCCTCCCCTGGGTACCAGTGCAAATATTGTCATAAAGTCTATAAAAACAAGCATACACTGTTTAGTCACGTGAGCCAGTACCACAGATACACCAACGTGGCCCCCAGCGCTGCCCAGTAGTTGTGGCCCCGGCCGTCACCCACACTCGCTATCTCTAGTCAACCCTACACAGTAGCCGCTACACTATTGCTCAACCATATTACATACTTGGAAATTCTGCCGTGGTTATTATACTAAAAGAGCCTCATTCAGTTTCCATCTAATTTGCTGAGAGCAGGACTTTGAAGTGCCCCTTTTTTGTATGTGAAGAACATGTGCCAAATTGTGATCTTGTTATGTATTCTTGGCAGTGATAATAAAGAGATGATGTCTATTACGTATTTATCTTAACCTTTCTTACTGTGTTCATTTTTTTTATGGCAATCTGAAGATATTCAGAGATTGGATTTATTGTTATTGTCATAGGATGAGTTTGTGGTGTGTATATGAAGTAAAATGTGTCTCTGGGAGGTGGTGACATGTGTCAGGTAGAGTGTGTGGTAGACGGAGATATGTTGTCCAGAGTCGTCACTTGTCCATCAGGCTATTGGCAGGGTCGCTCTAGTCACATTCCTCAGTTGATCCTCTATTGAAGTTTGGTTGGTTGGGTTGATGGATTTGCCTGTGGGTGTGGTGATGGTGGTGGTGTAGCGGTGGAGGTAGTGAGAGTGTCAGCAGTGCACTCATCGCGGTGTTGTATCGTTGCAGGGATGCCGACCACCCCCATGCGCAGTCCACTTGTGTACATACCGGTGCTGTGTCCCTTCTGTGGCAAGAAAATCAGTAACAAGTACAATCTGAAGACCCACGTGCGTACCATGCACCCGGAAACCCTGGAAGCTGTGACGACAGTGCAGGAGATGTAGACAGCAGCGTGAGGCCCTATGGAGGGCCAGCAGGGCGGTCCATCTCCCACTCTTGTTACCTTAACCTACACACACCTGCCTGGCTAACACTAATGTTGAGGGAAGACGCTTTTCTCAGTACTGTACACGGGGTAGAGGCCATGTGTCGCCTCGCAAATGGATCATACACCGATCAAATAAGATTTAGTAGTGTAGATTATTTATTTTAGAATATTGTTCATGATCAAAACTTTCTTACAAAATCCAACAGTAGCGTAAGTAGTTAGCTTTGCAGTTTGCTCCCTGTTGTGTTTCTGTTGTTTGTTGATGAAGTAATGGGTGTGTCACGGGTGTAGAGGAGCAGCGCTTACGGCGTGTTGTCTTTGTTGCAGGGGCGCGGGCGTGGGTGGTGGGCGGGGGTGGGGCGGTGTCGTGCCCGGTGTGTGGGAAGCGGCTCAGCAACAAGTACAACCTGCGCATCCACGTGAGGGACAAACACGAGACCCAGGAAGGTTCCCGCCCCACTTGTGCCACCTGCTGCCGCACCTTCAAGAACGCCAACAGCCTCCGTGTCCACGCCATCAAGCAGCACGGCCATGTCAGCAACAGACGGAGGCTGAGGGCCATGTACCACAACAGTGTGGGGGGCGTGCCCACAGCCTCGCCCACTACCCCACCTGCCTCCCACCCTCTCTCACACCTGCCCAACACCACACCTCACTACCTGGACCACTACTCCCACGTTCTGGCCCACACCCACCAGGGAGACCGCCCCCACCTCAACCTCTGTGAGGACGGCGACCTCCCCTTCACCTCCCATTTAGTGGCCTCAACACACACCTCGCCCGCCGTGGCCTCATCACACACCTCGCCCATCGTGGCCTCCTCACACAACTCAGCAGTGGTGGGGTCCTCACACGCTTCAGCCGTGGTGGGGTCCTCCCATGCAGCATTAGGCCTCTGTGATGAGAGCGGCCCGTGCCTCACCTCGCCTACATTCCGAGACACCAACTTAAATCCCCACAAAGGATCTTAGGCACCCGGGACACTCAAACACACCTCCCTCCCGCCCGCCTCACACGCGGTCAACAGTATTTTTATGACAGTAAAATTGTAAGGAGTAATCAGATGACATTGACCATGTTAGGATGATAATCAGGGACCTGTCATTCTCTTGGTTTTTAGCAGCATCATTGTATAAAGTTTTGCTTCCTAGACATATCGATTTAGTTTACACATTAATTTCGGATCTATTCTAGATTCGTAAAATGTACTGTATACATTTTTATAGTAAACTCTTTTAAGTATGTTATGTTTAATATTGATCCTATCATATTGTATGACAGCGCACGTCACATGGCTGGTCCAATAATACTGTATATACAAGATTATGTGTACTGAACATATCAAACACCGTTACCTCCACTAATGTTTTATATATACAACAAGGTATGTGAAGCAGTTGTTAGTGACAGGTGTCTTATTCATAGTCATCCATCCATAGTTCTTAACTGATTGATGCAACACTGATACTCGCATGTCTCCGCTGTGCATCCTGCCTTTACTCAGGTGTTGACACCATAAAGAATAAGTTTTGAGACATGTTCAATGTGTTGAATGATCATGGGGTAAACATGATGATGATGAAGTAGAGACTTACTGCTAAGTAGAATCCACCTCTCAACCAGATTATAAAGTGTCACCTTGGTGTGTTCATAAGTCTAGACACGAGCAGGACGTCAAAAGTGTGCACGATTAGACATACGAATACACATACTTGTTATGCAAAACAGAAGAGAGGAATGTTGTGGCCCTTGGCGTTAAGTACTGTACTGTACATTGGTTAAGTCAAAGTTGGTTTCAGTTGTGTCGCACACAGGTCCTGCATCACACACACACATTATATATATATATATATATATATATATATATATATATATATATATATATATATATATATATATATATATATATATATATATATAATATATATATATATACCGGTGTCAGTTTTTTTTTAAGAAGGGAAAATGACATTGGAAGAACACTTTGCAGATTTAGATGATAATTTGTTGGTTAACACGTGTGTAGTTGATTGAGCGGGTGATAATGACCTGTGTATATTAGGTAGCTGTGTGTGGGGGGGAGGGGGGGGTACTGTGTGGCTACCCGCCGCTATCCTTCACTGTTGTTGTCAACTGATCCTGTAGTAGTGGTCTTACCAGTGACTCGTCAACCATCCCACTTCCTGCTAACACGAGGCTACGGAGACATATCTTGCTATTTAAGAAAAATGCCATTTCAATACAGTACAGTACAGCATAGTATAATTAACGATTCTTTTTCTAATACAATACATTTAACGTTGTAGTAATTATAGGTGATTCAGTGTATAACTTTATGATTTTTATCCCTTGGCCCAGAGAGGTGGGGATATGTACGACCGGTGAGTGTGTTTGTCATGGAAAGTTGCCAGTAAAGATAATTTACAAAATCAACTCACTCGCCAGCTTTCAGCAAAATTTGACAACCCTTGGTGGAGACGAGTGAGTGTACAGGAGGATAGTTATGTCTTCTTGTGCTGACTTGTTATGACCCATGTTTTACCCCTGTGTGTCCGAGTGGGCCCTTGAGTTATAGTTCTCGCCCTTAACTTAAGATGGGTTATGGGTTTAGAAAGTCCCTATTGATTATTGGGTCAAATCAAAGGTTAAGATCACAGATGATGTTTATATGTTCATCTGTTTGACGAAGGTTCCAGCAGTGAGTGGCGTGATCTGGGAATTGTTTCCAGGCAAGACAATGTATTGTATGACAGGCCAACCCCACCAGCCTATTGCGCCACATTGATGGTACTATGTTTCGTCTGACTCAGGCGGTCGCTTACTACTACTACTACTACTACTTATATGTAACAGTATTTCACCGTGGTAGGAGTACACAGCCTCCTGCACCACGCCCTTTCACCCTTAAAACTATTACACGTATGTTCTTATGAGACATTTCTATAATAAACAATTTTACCAACATTGAAATTCGCTTGCCATTGGATCTTATGTTATGGTATAGAAGGAAATGTACTGTGCGGTATATGAGTTCAAGGCTCGAGGGACCACCTAGTTATTTAATGTCTTATAATACAAACATGGGGCGAAGGTACAGTACTAGGCGATAATGGAAGCGGTTAAAGCGTCACTGGGTCTGTATATTAAAGTATGACGACATGAAACTTTCCAATCGGGAATGTTGTGAGAACTGAAGGTATCTGACAGACAGGAAGGACGGTAATAGTGGCGCAACATAAAGGGCATAAGTGACTGGAAAGTGCAACTACAACAAGTCGACAATTCACACATACTTGCTTACACAGTTGAACCTTTATCTCCTGGGTTATAAAAAAAACGCTACAAATTAGTTCGGTGTGTGCACTTAACTCGTCCAGTTCATTCACGTTAGCATTATCACACTCGACCCTCCAGTTTCTTGCATGAAACTGTACTTAGCGTCAGACAAGTTTAGAGGGTAATGTGTGCCGACCTCTAATATAAAGTCTACCTGTGTTCCCTCCTGCTAGAGAAGTGTCTTATTCGTCTGAGTTACATAAATGATAGAAATTGTCTTTGTTTTTTATACAGATCTCGACTGAAACACTGGTTATATACTGTGCGGAAATAGGTTTTACGAAACACTATCCCATGTTAGCTGGTGTGTTGTGGAAGAGAAGGAGGAGCTGTTGTTACTACTCAGGTGAAGACATTGTCGAGTTAATTATGTGTGTAGTTCAGTGGGCTTAACAGATGGTCTCCTCTGGCAGTACCCCTGTAACTGTGCCTCGCTACTTACACCAACTGTAATTTCATACGAAATAAGTACAGTGCATTTATGTTTGTATTTATGTATACTCCATAGAAGATTGTGTTTCCTCGCAGACTATGTTCCAAATTAGTAAATGTGAGGTCCCGGTAGTAAAAGATGCACCATATCACATGTTAATCGGTTCAGGTGCCTCGGTTCGTGAGGGGCCTAACAGGGCGTTGTCCCTCAGTCCTGTTTTGTCCTCGTTCCTCACTCCCATCTTCTCTATTTACTCTCATAAGGAAGTGGAGCTGACCACGGACGTAATGACCATACTGTATACTTAAAAAAGGAATGTTGTGATACATACACATGGTAATGATACATACATGTCATGAGAGGTATTGTGTTAAGGGTAAAGAGAAAGATTGAACAAAATTACTAAAAATGAAAACGAAAGGGTTTAAGTAAGTTTGTTGTTAGGTGGCAACGTGTTGACGCAGACCATGTTTCTAGGTCATCACCTTGGCAGAGAGGAGGAGAATGACCAGTGTTTTGAAGACACCGCGAGGTGTACAGTAAGCTGGAGGTGAATTACCCATTGGAGGTTAATGAGACAAACTTCTCTGTCTGCTGGGCGATACAATGCAAGAGTTAACCTAATTGGCTAAGGTAGAATTAGTAATTTTCTTGTTATCCTCTATATAAAACTTATATTCTAGCAACACGACGAAAGAAACAGATGTCTATAATGACTCATATAGGGAGGCTTATTAGTGGTGAGGAGGGGTGACCACCATGGAGGTATAATAGGGCCTATTATACCTCCACGGTGAGCACAGGCCGTGGTGTAAGACTGGCGGCCGTCCGTCTATGTTAACACCGTAACCAAGAACAAATATGAAGTGAAAGTAAGTAAATATGTTGTAAGGTATGTAGGTTCATCATAACATCCCAAACGAGTTCAGTAATCAGTAATATCCGTCGTCATTATCCAGAGTTACGGCTCCTAAATATTTGATGCTGCACGGTGGGGGATTTAACGACTCACCTGTCTGTACTTGTTTCACATTAATTTATACCATGACAGTGGATTGTGTTGACAGTATGTATGTATGCACGAATAAGTGTTTGTGGTCATAAGTAGAAGGAAGACGTTTGTGACCTAAAGAAGATATCAAATGTACGAGTACGTTGTGTGATTAAAAATGAGTTACAGTGTTTAATATGGTTAAAAGAAATGGCAGCTTGGGGTGTCAGGGGAGTGAAAAACTGGCAAAATAACCGATTTTTTTTAAGAGGGAAATGATTGACGGGTGTGTGTGTGTGTGTGTACTCGGCAGGTAGAAATGTACGTTGTGTTAGAAGGTCGGTTTATAAGGTAGTAGGAAGGCTGGGAGAGAATGATTGTGGTGTAAGTTTCAATCGTGTGGAATAGAGTCTAGAGTGTGTGCACCACCGGGTCTTGTGCATCTAGAGTGTGTGCACCACCGGGTCTTGTCCATCTAGAGTGTGTGCACCACCGAGTCTTGCCCATCTAGAGTGTGTGTGTGCACCACCGAGTCTTGTCCATCTAGAGTGTGTGCACCACCGAGTCTTGCCCATCTAGAGTGTGTGTGTGCACCACCGAGTCTTGTCCATCTAGAGTGTGTGTGTGCACCACCGGGTCTTGTCCATCTAGAGTGTGTGCACCACCGAGTCTTGTCCACCTAGAGAGTGTGTGCACCACCGAGTCTTGTCCACCTAGAGTGTGTGTGTGCACCACCGAGTCTTGCCCATCTAGAGAGTGTGTGCACCACCGAGTCTTGTCCACCTAGAGAGTGTGTGCACCACCGAGTCTTGCCCATCTAGAGAGTGTGTGCACCACCGGGTCTTGTCCATCTAGAATGTGTGCACCACCGAGTCTTTTCCACCTAGAGTGTGTGCACCACCGGGTCTTGTCCATCTAGAGTGTGTGCACCACCGGGTCTTGTCCATCTAGAGAGTGTGTGCACCACCGAGTCTTTTCCACCTAGAGTGTGTGTGCACCGCCGGGTCTTGTCCATCTAGAGTGTGTGTGTGCACCACCGAGTCTTGCCCATCTAGAGAGTGTGTGCACCACCGAGTCTTGTCCATCTAGAGAGTGTGTGCACCACCGAGTCTTTTCCACCTAGAGAGTGTGTGCACCACCGAGTCTTGTCCATCTAGAGTGTGTGTGTGCACCACCGAGTCTTGCCCATCTAGAGAGTGTGTGCACCACCGAGTCTTGCCCATCTAGAGAGTGTGTGCACCACCGAGTCTTTTCCACCTAGAGAGTGTGTGTGCACCACCGGGTCTTGTCCATCTAGAGTGTGTGTGTGCACCACCGAGTCTTGCCCATCTAGAGTGTGTGTGCACCACCGGGTCTTGCCCATCTAGAGAGTGTGTGCACCGCCGGGTCTTGTCCATCTAGAGTGTGTGTGCACCGCCGGGTCTTGTCCATCTAGAGTGTGTGTGCACCACCGAGTCTTGCCCATCTAGAGTGTGTGTGCACCACCGGGTCTTGTCCACCTAGAGTGTGTACCGCCGGGTCTTGTCCACCTAGAGAGTGTGTGCACCACCGAGTCTTTTCCACCTAGAGAGTGTGTGCACCGCCGGGTCTTGTCCACCTAGAGTGTGTACCGCCGGGTCATGTCCACCTAGAGAGTGTGTGCACCGCCTGGTCTTGTCCACCTAGAGAGTGTGTGCACCGCCGGGTCTTGTCCACCTAGAGAGTGTGTGCACCGCCGGGTCTTGTCCACCTAGAGTGTGTGTGCACCACCGAGTCTTGTCCACCTAGAGTGTGTACCGCCGGGTCTTGTCCACCTAAAGAGTGTGTGCACCGCCTGGTCTTGTCCACCTAGAGTGTGTGTGCACCACCGAGTCTTGTCCACCTAGAGTGTGTGTGCACCACCGAGTCTTGTCCACCTAGAGAGTGTGTGCACCGCCTGGTCTTGTCCACCTAGAGAGTGTGTGCACCGCCGGGTCTTGTCCACCTGGAGTGTGTGTGCACCACCGAGTCTTGTCCACCTAGAGTGTGTACCGCCGGGTCTTGTCCACCTAGAGAGTGTGTGCACCGCCTGGTCTTGTCCACCTAGAGAGTGTGTGCACCGCCGGGTCTTGTCCACCTAAAGTGTGTGCACCACCGAGTCTTGTCCACCTAGAGAGTGTGTGCACCGCCTGGTCTTGTCCACCTAGAGAGTGTGTGCACCGCCGGGTCTTGTCCACCTAGAGTGTGTGTGCACCGCCTGGTCTTGTCCACCTAGAGTGTGTGTACCCCGCCGGGTCTTGTCTACCTAGAGAGTGTGTGCCCCGCCGGGTCTTGTCCACCTAGAGTGTGTGTGCACCGCCGGGTCTTGTCCACCTAGAGAGTGTGTGCACCACCGAGTCTTGTCCACCTAGAGTGTGTGTGCACCGCCGGGTCTTGTCCACCTAGAGAGTGTGTGCACCGCCGGGTCTTGTCCACCTAGAGAGTGTGTGCACCGCCGGGTCTTGTCCACCTAGAGTGTGTGTGCACCGCCGGGTCTTGTCCACCTAGAGAGGTTGTGCCCCGCCGGGTTTTGTCCACCTAGAGTGTGTGTGCATCGCCGGGTCTTGTCCACCTGTGTGTGTGTGCACCGCCGGGTCTTGTTCACCTACAGTGTGTGCACCGCCGGGTCTTGTCCACCTACAGTGTGTGCACCGCCGGGTCTTGTCCACCTAGAGTGTGTGTGCACCGCCGGGTCTTGTCCACCTAGAGTGTGTGCCCCGCCGGGTCTTGTCCACCTACAGTGTGTGTGCACCGCCGGGTCTTGTCCACCTACAGTGTGTGCACCGCCGGGTCTTGTCCACCTAGAGTGTGTGTGCACCGCCGGGTCTTGTCCACCTAGAGTGTGTGTGCACCGCCGGGTCTTGTCCACCTACAGTGTGTGCACCGCCGGGTCTTGTCCACCTAGAGTGTGTGTGCACCGCCGGGTCTTGTCCACCTACAGTGTGTGCACCGCCGGGTCTTGTCCACCTAGAGTGTGTGTGCACCGCCGGGTCTTGTCACAATAATAGTCGCCCCGGTATGTGAGGGACACAAGTGTAAACAATCCTTGCCATTCACGCCATCTATTTTTCTCTTTGGTGGTGGTGGTGGTGGGGGGGGGGGTACTTAAAGCTTCAATGAGTGACGTCCTTCACCTCCTGCCTTACTCTCGGTGTGTTTGCAGGTTTGTTATACTGGTTGACTGTGTATACATTTATTTTATACTTTGGGATGTTCAGTTTCCGTCATGTGGCACCGTAATTGGATGTGAGATTTGTGATGTGTGAGAATGTTTACCTGACGACGTGGGTTTGTATGGTGTGTGGGGAGGTGCTGCCGCCACCACACCACCTGTAGCAGGACCCAGTGTATGTATCCTCCACCACAACACTACCTGTAGCAGGACACAGTGTATGTATCCTCCACCACAACACTACCTGTAGCAGGACACAGTGTATGTATCCTCCACCACAACACTACCTGTAGCAGGACACAGTGTATGTATCCTCCACCACAACACTACCTGTAGCAGGACACAGTACATGTATCCTCCACCACAACACTGCCTGTAGCAGGACACAGTGTATGTATCCTCCACCACAACACTACCTGTAGCAGGACACAGTGTATGTATCCTCCACCACAACACAACCTGTAGCAGGACACAGTGTATGTATCCTCCACCACAACACTACCTGTAGCAGGACACCGTGTATGTATCCTCCACCACAACACTACCTGTAGCAGGACACCGTGTATGTATCCTCCACCACAACACTACCTGTAGCAGGACACAGTGCATGTATCCTCCTCCACCAAAACACTACCTGTAGCAGGACACAGTGTATGTATCCTCCACCACAACACTACCTGTAGCAGGACACAGTGTATGTATCCTCCTCCTCCACAACACTACCTGTAGCAGGACCCAGTGTATGTATCCTCCACCACAACACTACCTGTAGCAGGACACAGTGTATGTATCCTCCTCTACCACATTATCTTGTCGGGGCCAGGTCTGTAAGAGTGGCGGTGATGTACCCATTAGTGGCCGCCATTTTAGGTGGGCCAGGTTTTATAACTCATATATCCTGCTCTTGATTATTCGTTCAACTTAATACGATTATAAAAAGTAGTGCAACATGTGCTGTTCCTTTACTGTTGAATGTGGACACAAGGGTACAATACTGTACTGTGTGGGTGTGGGTCTGAAATCCTTTCCTGACCTGGAGTCTTACTGAAGCCAATTTGAGGAAACTTTTCACGGACTAGTATCACCACCTGTTCAGGTGCTCAACACCAATATGAAGTGTCTTACCAAAGATTAAAGGCGCAGCTGAAAGTTAAACTTGTGTATTATGTGTTGTGTTAATGTAGTTACATAGCACTGACTCCATCTTAACGTGACAAAGTTGGTGTGAATATTATTATAAGAGGATCTTGGGATAATTGACCCTTGTTACTAACTCCAATATTTCCGAGTCATCGCTCAGGTCATTTATGAATTAAGTGGATGATGACAAACAATCACCGCTCGGTAACATTCCATACATTCAGTAAGGTGATTTAAATTTCGTTGTGAGTTGAATAACAAGTGATTGCTCTGGATGGCTGGATGTGTCAGTAGTAGGTCAACTACTTTTGGGTACAATTACAGGTCTTGCCATTTCTAGTGGCTTCTGTTTTGTTTTAATAGTTACTGGGTTAAAATTAATTTTATTAAAAAATAATTTTCAAATTTTTTAGCCTTTAATAATATATATATATATATATATATATATATATATATATATAAATATATATATATATATATATATATATATATATATATATATATATATATACTAGCAGAAAAGCCGCCCTCCGGGCAGCTCATCCTCCAGGCCACGTAGGATGCCACCCTCCGGGAGGCTCCACTTTGTCTCACTGTTCAGTCCCCAAAACTTCTTCCATCAATAGTTCATTAATGGTGTATGTAAGTTCCACCATGTTTTTCACTACAACGGTACAGCAAAGTATATTTTTTTAGCATTAAACAGTTATTATTTTATGGTCTAATCATCACTACATATAACGCCATCCATCATCACTACAAATAACACCATCCATCATCACTGCATATGACATCATCCATCATCACTACATATAACATCATCCATCATCACTACATATAACACCATCCATCATCACTACAGATCGGTAAAGTAGTTTCCGAGATTCTCGTGCGGACAAACAGACATACTTCTTTGTTATATATATATATATATATATATATATATATATATATATATATATATAATATATATATATATATATATATATATATATATATATATATATATATATATATATATATATATATATATATAGGCTATATATATATACATATATATATATTTATATTTTTTTTTTATTTTTTTTTTTTTTTTTTTTTTTTTTTTTACGTGGAGGGTGAGGTTGGCGTGATGGCGGGGACGTTGCTAATCATTTAGTGTGCTGTGAGGAAGAGGTGGTGTTAGTGGGGGTAACTATGTCGTTGTAAAGGTAGTGAGGGTGAGGCGTGACCACTTGTTGTAGCCCGTTGATGTCCTGCCTGCCTGCCTCCCACCTGCACGCTGATCGCTACACTCGCCCTCCCTCACCTCAGCTGTTTTCTTCGTGTTGCAGGTGAAGGCGAGGAGGCCAATGTGTGCAGGTTTTGCGGCAAGGTATGCAGCAATCGCTACAACCTCAAGAAGCACGAGCGAGACATGCACTTGAACCGAGGAGCCAAGTTTGTATGCGACCTGTGCAACCGTCAGTACAGCTCTCTCAACAGCCTCCAGGTGCACCGTAGCAACTCCCACCCCACTGGTGTTGTCCGCAGAAGAAATTCTTTGAATTCTATGCACCATGGTCTGCCTCAGCAACAACAACAACAACAACAACAGCAGCAGCAACAACAGCAACAACAGCAGCAGCAACTACAGCAGCACCCACACCCACAACAACAAATAAAGTATCACCCCGAGGAGTATCACCCCGTGATGGGGAGGGAGGACGTTCTCCCACCGGCTGTGTATCAGGTTGAAGGTGACCCGTCCGATGCTGCTGCCATCGCCGCCCTCTTCAGGAAGACCCTCAGAACTTAGCCAGGTTCAGGTTGTGCGTGGTGTCAGTGAGTCTTGCTGCTCGCCCTGGCGCCAGAGTCCTGTGGGTGGCGGGACTAACACACCCTCACCTGTCCTGGTATTGGTGGGTGACGCTCTCACCTGGATGATCGTCATTAATTATATTAATTATCACTCGCTTGATGGTAACACGTAAATATTTTTACTTGTTTGTACAAGAGAATTGTGATGGTAGTGTCAAAAGGATTGTTATAGGTGTATGTGTAGATATGTAAACATTGTGGCCTAGGTACGTGTTTTACGCTGTTCGTCTAGTATTGTCACTAATATCCTCCAGACCTGCAGAGTGCAGTTTTGAGTTTCGTATTTTTATAGAAAGAATTCCGCGATATTGAATAAGTTGAGTATAACGTGTGTGAAGGAGTAAGGCGTAACATTAGCTGGTAGGGAGGAACTTGTCCACGTGTGTACTGTGAACATCTTCTTGTACATTACCTCATACTTCATTTTCATCAGTATTACATTTGAACTCAAATACTTATTTTTATACCTCTGGTTAATGTTAAGGACATTATGCATTAATGGTGCTTTATTTCGTAATGGGTCTTGTTTGTTTGATTTTATATACATATTTTTCTTTTGGGGGGATATGTCACTTTTTTTCGGTTGTTGGGCAGGATGGTGAGGGAGGGGAGTGTGCACGAGTAGTGTGTGACGGTGCTGCCCCCCGGCGTCTTTCAACTGATGGTCGGCTGTTTCAGGCGGAGGGCTCGGAGGCCTGCAGGCGGCAGTAGGGAGTGGCGAGTATGGTGCTGGGTCTACGTTGTGTCAGCTGTCCACCAACCCACCATCTTCCGCACACGGCGACTATGGAGGGCCTTCCTTGGCTGCCCCGGGGCCCCCTCCCATGGCCAGCATTGAAGCAGCCTCACCACAAGTGAGCTATAGCAGCGACCTCGCCGCCACCACCTCCTCGTCTCTCACAGCCCTGGGCTACACTCCACCAGGCGGTCGCTCCCGACCACCCACCGGGGAGGAAGTGGTGTGTGGGGTGTGCGGCAAGGTGCTGTGCAACAAGTATGTGCTCAAAACACACCTGCGGGACATGCACGGGCCCCGCCAGAGCCTCCAGTGCCCTGTGTGTCACCGCATGTATGCCTCCCTTAACTCACTGCGGGCACACATGAGCGGTACACACAAGAAGCTCCACCAGCAGCAACAGCAGCAGCAACAACAACAGCCGTCACTACGCTACTAGGTGAGCGGTACGCCTAAGTGTCGCTCTCCTCCTGTGTCCCGCCCAACACACACCATCACACTACTCACACATCTCTACTTATGTAAACTGTCACTCCCATGATGCCAACTTGGTAGAAAAGAATTGAATAAGATGTAAAGAATGGATTGGACTTGGCGGGTGTTCTGTTGTCAGGCACGAGGAGGTCATAATTGGAGAGCTTGTTTTACGTAACAACACAAGATACACAACTTATTAACTGTACATATATGACTTTGTAAAGCCACATGTTCTGTACAGCGCCTGCCGACAGTACCCGCCGTAAAGTGTGACTTGGTGCAGTGTCGTGATGGTTAATACAGCAGGGATATACTCCTTGACAGTCACCATGTACTTTTTGTACCTAAAAAATCTCAGAAGTATTGTTGTTCGTGACTAAGAGCCACGACCTCGTGAGGTATGTAGTTGTTCATTAAGAAATAACCTACATTGACAGTAGTGATGCTAGAACACTAAATGACTACAGCGGAATATCGTAGAAGAATGTGAAGAAATGAAAGTTCCTTAATTCTTTCATGTTCCTGTCGTTGTAGTTTTTTATACAAATGACCAGATAAGACAAGTGCGGGAGGACGCGGTCCTTCACCAGCTGTCGGGGTGTATGAACACGTGCAGTGGAAGTACTCGCTAACCCGCTCTTCTTGCTTGTGCTATAAGGCACCAGTGTGTGTGTGTGTGTGTGTGTGTGTGTGTGTGTGTAGCTCAGTGATTGAGATTGTAGGTGGCAGAGCAGAGGGTGATGGGGTGGTGGTCCCAGAGCTCCGCCAGTGTTCTTCAAGGTTCCTGCAGTCACCTCCATCGTCTTCGTCAGTAATACAGTGCAATAGTCCTAGTATTTTAGGAGGAATTAATTCCTTAAAATCAAATTATCCTATTATCTTAAAAATACCTGGAATTTTTATAAGTACAGTACAGTGTATAAACATGTAGAAGAACCAGCTTGTGGAATTGCACAAAAATACTTGGTGCATCTAGTTTGTGATGGATGTCTTAATTATTTAAAAAAAATATATAATTTGCTAAATTTTGTGTTTTTCGTGTAGGTCAGTATTGTGCTAAGTGCCAAACCCAATGTAGATTATTTTATATTAAAATAAAAGATATGTAATATCATCGATATTATTAACCAAATGTCTTATTTTAATCTCTGGAATACAATAAATGAACTTGATGACAACTTGATCACTGATTGTTGCTCCGGATATGGGATTTGGAATGGACTGTTGTGATGATGGGTGGCAGTGTGGGAGGTACCGTGTTGGCAGGTGATGGTTGTGGGTACACGGTTGTGGGCGCCACAATAACATGTGGGAGGTCGGGGCAGGTTCCCTGTGTCACGCGGGCGGGGGACCACACTAACATGGGGTTTGCTGGTGACCGCCGCCCGCACTCTAAGGTGTGTGTTTTGCTGTTTCAGGTGGGCGGCGGTCACTGCTACACACGGCGTGCGTCTGTCCGTACTGCAACAAGGTGATCAGTAACAAGTATAACCTCAAGACGCACATTCTGGACAAGCATACAGTCCAGACTGAACGATTTCCCTGTGAGTTGTGTGGGCGCATCTACTCCACCAAGCACTCCCTGGCCACCCATACCTCCACCGTGCACCGCGGTGATCGTGCCGCCCACCACCACCACGCCCGCACCGTCCCCGCCACCCATCCATCACCCGTCGCCCTTCTCCCAGTCCCTGCTGATAACAGACAGCAACAGCCGATGGGCGTGCCTCAGCCTCTAACAGTAGACCCACAGATGTCTGGCGGTGGAGGGCCAGTGCCAGTGCCAACCATGACTTCAACAGGGAGTCAAGGGCCGTCCCTAGCAGAGGTGGCGGCACAGCTGCCTCCAGCACCCTTGGAGGGAGGACCCACTCACGAACAGATCCAAGCTATGGCTCAAAGTCTGGCCCAATCCCTGCCATCCTTCCAGTCCTTCCCTGGGCTGGAGTAACACACTCACCCCGGTGCCACTCATGAGGACATGTGATATATCAGTATTGACATGTGATAGTGTTGTTGGAGCTGAGTAACCCCGGAGTGTTGAGAGGCCAAGTCTTGTGCCTCACGTGGGCGCCTCCACACCAAACAGCCTTACACTTGACACTCCTTCCCTCGCGTGCCGCCTCCCCTAAACACAAACACTTTACATTAATTTCCTAGTATCAAGGTGTCATTCGTAAACTTCCATTGTCAGTCTGCATAATTCCTCATGACCACTTGGTCCAGTAAGTAATGTGATTACCAAGTATGAGTATTTTTGGTATCATGTGTCAACAGCCAACACAAACGCTTATCTGACTGACAGCCAGCCAGTGTCACGTGTAAGTTCAGCCTCCCACTCCCTATTCTCAGTGTTATTTCCACTCTTTAGTCATTATAACTCGTTTTATTTCCACTATGGTCATTATTACTCGTTCTATCTCCACTCTCCAGTCATTATTATAAGTAATAAAAATATCAACTCCCTCTAGTAAATAAACGCCGCTAGTGGAAATTGTTATTTTGTGTTAGACATAATGTTTTCCGGCTTGTTGCCACTTGTCGAACTGAGGTTGTGTTGAAGGTGGACGACGAAGATAACATAATGCTGCAACTGTTGTCCATAACTCTCAAGAAACTTATGTGAGGTGTGGAAGATCTCTTACCCCCTGTGTGAGGTGTGGAAGACCTCTTACCCCCTGTGTGAGGTGTGGAAGATCTCTTACCCCCTGTGTGAGGTGTGGAAGACCTCTTACCTCCTGTGTGAGGTGTGGAAGACCTCTTACCCCCTGTGTGAGGTGTGGAAGACCTCTTACTTTCTGTGTGAGGTGTGGAAGACCTCTTACTTCCTGTGTGAGGTGTGGAAGATCTCTTACCCCCTGTGTGAGGTGTGGAAGACCTCTTACCTCCTGTGTGAGGTGTGGAAGACCTCTTACCCCCTGTGTGAGGTGTGGAAGACCTCTTACCTCCTGTGTGAGGTGTGGAAGACCTCTTGCCTCCTGTGTGAGGTATGGAAGACCTCTTACCTCCTGTGTGAGGTGTGGAAGACCTCTTACTTCCTGTGTGAGGTGTGGAAGACCTCTTACCTCCTGTGTGAGGTGTGGAAGACCTCTTACTTCCTGTGTGAGGTGAGGAAGACCTCTTACCTCCTGTGTGAGGTGAGGAAGACCTCTTACCTCCTGTGTGAGGTGTGGAAGACCTCTTACTTCCTGTGTGAGGTGAGGAAGACCTCTTACCTCCTGTGTGAGGTGTGGAAGACCTCTTACTTCCTGTGTGAGGTGAGGAAGACCTCTTACCTCCTGTGTGAGGTGAGGAAGACCTCTTACTTCCTGTGTGAGGTGAGGAAGACCTCTTACTTCCTGTGTGAGGTGTGGAAGACCTCTTACTTCCTGTGTGAGGTGAGGAAGACCTCTTACCTCCTGTGTGAAGTGTGGAAGACCTCTCACTTCCTGTGTGAGGTGAGGAAGACCTCTTACCTCCTGTGTGAGGTGTGGAAGACCTCTTACTTCCTGTGTGAGGTGAGGAAGACCTCTTACCTCCTGTGTGAAGTACAGTTTAGGATGAGTGTCACACTTAAGACATGTGAATTACTGAACGTGTAGGCGTTAATTAACTGGGTTGGTGCACTTGGCAAGGAGTAATTGTTGTTACTTGTAGGGAGTTCACGTAACTTGATACTTCTTACACTTAATTAGAATTGCTGGTGATTAATTAACTTTTATCTGAAAATTGATTAAATATATCCTTGTGAATATAGTTAAGGTATAATCAGTGAACTTAAGGTTGTCACAGTGTAGTGTGGAAACTACGTGGGGAAGGCCTGAGGGCAATGTGGTACAACTGGCCAGGTTCACCTTGAGGTGAACATAGACATCTTGTAAACCATATTGATAAAGTAATTGTTGGTGACAATTATGTCGATGGCATACATGTAGATTACTGTTATCTCTCAGTATATAAAAAAGTGCACAGTTGTTAACGCATGTTAGCTCATACAGTATATTGATAGCACTTACTTTTGCAGTCAAGGAGACTCATAAGGAAGAGTCGCGCGAGAACCGTGGCCAGACCAAACTGCATTATGATTTCTTGGATATTTATGAATACGTGACGAAAAAGAAATACCCCGCTACTCTTCAAAGCAAGGGAGAGAAAGCAAGCTTTAGGACAGCTACCTCAGCATTCTCTGTACATGACGGGTGGCTGTACTACAACCGCAGGTGTCTGGACGGAGTAGTCAAGCAGGTTCGTCAGTGTGTTAGTCCTGTACTCACTGTTTGACAAAAGAAATATTTGAGAAAATATTATTGATTGTTCTGTATATATGACCATTAAGAAGTGATATACACAGACACGCACGGTCCCCGCCTTCCAGTGGTGTACATAACTGGATACATTTTTGTTCCAGCTCCCGGTGGTCTGGAACACAGAGGAAGTTAAGTCCGTCATAAAAGAGGTACATGAAGGTGGTGGTGACTCACTAGAATCCAAGAGTGTGTTGAGTCACCATGGATTAGCTTCCACTATTTCTCTCATCACAAACAAGTTCTACTGGCATACTATAGAACGAGACGTGAGACTTTACGTACAGTCTTGTCCTCAGTGCCGGCAGGGTCTGACCTCTACATGATTTGTGGCGTATGTATAGTGCTATAGGTCCCCGCCTGTTGGCCTGTATATGTCACAATCAAAGTGTGTAATTAGTCATTTCGTGAAGTGACTAGTCATCTTGTTTAATGTAAACTAACTTTATCTAATTTTAACCTATCCAAACCTATTTTATTCTATCCTTACATAACCTAACCTAACATTAGATTGGTTTGGTTAGGCAAAACCATTTTTCGGTAGGTTAAGTTAGGTATCCCAGTGAAACCTACCTCGCCTAGCCTGACCACGATTAACTTAACTAATGTAATGTTCAGTTAATTTATGGTCGTCCAGGCTTGATACAGATAGCATACGATTGGTTTTGTTAGGTTAAATTAGATTAAAATTGTTTACATTACACAAGTTGACTAGTCATAACACGAAATGGCTGATTACACACTTTGACTGTGACAAATATAACACCTGTACCTTGTGACCTACGGGAGAAATGCAACATGTTAAATACAAGAAGAAACTTGTTGATGGTACAACACTCGCGGCGTTTATTACACCGTGGTTGTGTCTACAGTGTTCCGTGTCTTGAAATTACTTTTTAAACTTGATAAACTTTTCTTAAAGAAGAAGGCAGTGTTTATCCTGTTTTTGTCGAGTTAATTATGAACGAGTGGAAATTACAGGTCTAATAATGACAGGGGAGTGAGTGTAAATACAGGGGGTATATACCTGAGGCGACTGGTCAACTTACAGCTGAAGCTTTACTCACACCTCTGGGGATTAGTTCCTTGTAGAAAATTGTATATTTCATACATGGTTACTTGGTTGACATTTACACTTATGCCTTCATTATGGTGGACGACCTGGGTTGTCAAGGGCACCATGACCTCACCTAAATCTTTCGGTGATTTGTGGAGACATGAAGTGAGGAGCGTTGGTAGGAAGACCTGGAGGTGCGGCCACCATCACCCGTCTTACACCATCTATATACCTGTATATAGATGGTGTGAACTTTACTCTCTCTCTCTCATTATATATATATATATATATATATATATATATATATATATATATATATATATATATATATATATATATATATATATATCCCCAATACATGTTGCCATAATTATTTTTATAATGTAGTGGTAATGACGCAGGTGTGACCCTCTAATGAGCTTGATGATGTGCGTCAGTGCTTCCCTCAGGTGCCGCCACCACCACGCCCCTCACTCGTGTCCTCCTCTACTCTACCGCCTGACTCTTGTTTCTCTTGTACATAAATCCAGTCGCTTCCTCCTTATCGCCCGCTTGATGCCGCTCTCATGTTTAATAATAGATCTTAATAAAAACTATTTTAGATAAACTCTTTGTATATTTTTCCTGTACTGTCAAGTGTTAATGTGGTTGTGTGGTGGTGATTGTGGTGGAAGTGGTTGTGTGGTGATATTAGTGGTTGTGTGATGACGGTGGTTGAGGTGGTGGTAGTGGCTATGTGATTGAGGTAGTGGTTGTGCTGGTCATTGTGTGGAGGTAGTAGTGGTTACGTGGCGGTAGTGGTTTTGTGAATGTGATCTTCATTGAATGATGATGGTAGTTTGTGTGGTTGTATGATGGTGGTAGTAGTGGTTGTATGATGGTGATAGTAGTGGTTGTATGATGGTGATAGTTGTGGTTGTATGGTGGTAGTAGTTGTGGTTGCATCATGATAGTTGTGTACTTAGTAGTGGTTGTATGATGGTGGTAACAGTGGTTGTATGATGGTGGTAGTTGTGGCTCTATGGTGGGGTGTGGTAGTAGTAATTTTGAATGCTAATGATTGGAGAGGGAGAAGTGGCAGGTATAGTTGTATCTTAAGCCAAGTAAGAATATCTTGACACATAAACAAGACTGAAAGGAACTCGAGTTTACGCCCGTTATCAGGGAATGGAAAGTCCTTCACCACCATGAAACTAAACAACGAATAGAGGAGAAGGAAGATGTAAGAAGCATAGATGAATAATACCTGATAAATGAAGAAAAATGATCAGGCTGTATTAATTGTGTAATGAGGTAATGACGGCCCTGGTTATGGTGGACAGGTCGAAGAATCACACTGGTGCCACTTCTACTCATCTGTCTGCAATGAGTTAGGCCGTACTTTTAGGGTGCAAGGCTTGTGATAGGTTGGGTAGAGCAGCAGAGGGACGTCATGATTGGTTTAGAGTCCATTAGTCCATCAGTGGTTAGTCAGGGAAGCTCCTTCACTTCACCCACACACACCATACACTAGATTTGGATTGAAACTAGTTAAACCATAATTAGCTACGGTACCTTTTAATATACGATGATAAAACAGCAGTAAAGGGATGTTTTGTGTCCGTAAGATATTATTGTACCTTGTTTCGTATTTATAGGCAGCTCTTGGCGCACCTACTAACATTGTTCCTTTAATGTGGTGGGAGATGTTTAATGTTTGGTAGTGTTGAGGGGCAGCTTGTGGGGAGAAGACATCACTGCTGGTTGTCTGGTGTATCACTGTGATGATTGACTGTTGAGGTATATCAGCCTTTAGCAGCCGACCCACAGGTGTGTGGCGGCGGCGGCAGCGTTGGAGAGCCAGGGCCAGGGCCAGTCCCATGCAGGCATAACTTCAACAGGAAGTCAAGGCCCGTCTCAAGCAGAGGTGGCGGCACAGCTGCCTCCAGCACCCTTGGAGGGAGGACCCACTCACGAACAGATCCAAGCTATGGCTCAAAGTCTGGCCCAATCCCTGCCATCCTTCCAGTCCTTCCCTGGGCTGGAGTAACACACTCACCCCGGTGCCACTCATGAGGACATGTGATATATCAGTATTGACATGTGATAGTGTTGTTGGAGCTGAGTAACCCCGGAGTGTTGAGAGGCCAAGTCTTGTGCCTCACGTGAGCACCTCCACACCAAACAGCCTTACACTTGACACTCCTTCCCTCGCGTGCCGCCTCCCTTAAACACAAACACTTTACATTAATTTCCTAGTATCAAGGTGTCATTCGTAAACTTCCATTGTCAGTCTGCATAATTCCTCATGACCACTTGGTCCAGTAAGTAATGTGATTACCAAGTATGAGTATTTTTGGTATCATGTGTCAACAGCCAACACAAACGCTTATCTGACTGACAGCCAGCCAGTGTCACGTGTAAGTTCAGCCTCCCACTCCCTATTCTCAGTGTTATTTCCACTCTTTAGTCATTATAACTCGTTTTATTTCCACTATGGTCATTATTACTCGTTCTATCTCCACTCTCCAGTCATTATTATAAGTAATAAAAATATCAACTCCCTCTAGTAAATAAACGCCGCTAGTGGAAATTGTTATTTTGTGTTAGACATAATGTTTTCCGGCTTGTTGCCACTTGTCGAACTGAGGTTGTGTTGAAGGTGGACGACGAAGATAACATAATGCTGCAACTGTTGTCCATAACTCTCAGTTATAATCAGTGAACTTAAGGTTGTCCCAGTGTAGCGCGGAAACATGATAAATGTTAGAGCGGATCACTACGTGGGGAAGGCCTTAGGGCAGTGTGGTACAACTGGCCAGGTTCACCTTGAGGTGAACATAGACATCTTGTAAACCATATTGATAAAGTAATTGTTGGTGACAATTATGTCGATGGCATACATGTAGATTACTGTTATCTCTCAGTATATAAAAAAGTGCACAGTTGTTAACGCATGTTAGCTCATACAGTATATTGATAGCACTTACTTTTGCAGTCAAGGAGACTCATAAGGAAGAGTCGCGCGAGAACCGTGGCCAGACCAAACTGCATTATGATTTCTTGGATATTTATGAATACGTGACGAAAAAGAAATACCCCGCTACTCTTCAAAGCAAGGGAGAGAAAGCAAGCTTTAGGACAGCTACCTCAGCATTCTCTGTACATGACGGGTGGCTGTACTACAACGGCAGGTGTCTGGACGGAGTAGTCAAGCAGGTTCGTCAGTGTGTTAGTCCTGTACTCACTGTTTGACAATAGAAATATTTGAGAAAATATTATTGATTGTTCTGTATATATGACCATTAAGAAGTGATATACACAGACACGCACGGTCCCCGCCTTCCAGTGGTGTACATAACTGGATACATTTTTGTTCCAGCTCCCGGTGGTCTGGAACACAGAGGAAGTTAAGTCCGTCATAAAAGAGGTACATGAAGGTGGTGGTGACTCACTAGAATCCAAGAGTGTGTTGAGTCACCATGGATTAGCTTCCACTATTTCTCTCATCACAAACAAGTTCTACTGGCATACTATAGAACGAGACGTGAGACTTTACGTACAGTCTTGTCCTCAGTGCCGGCAGGGTCTGACCTCTACATGATTTGTGGCGTATGTATAGTGCTATAGGTCCCCGCCTGTTGGCCTGTATATAACACCTGTACCTGGTGGCCTACGAGAGAACTACAACATGTTGTTAAGTACAAAAAAACCCCGCAGCGTTAGGTCCTCCTCCTGGTCTACCGCTGCCTGGGTAATAGTGTTCCCGAGTATTTCTCTTGTATAGGTTATTACGCTCCACATGAAGTATCTTAGGTTCTGCTGTATCGGAATACATTTGTTAGTCTTGTGACCATTTGAAAAGTTCATGGAGAACTTTTTGCATTTCTGCCATGTCTTCTATTATTTACCGCAAATCTTTGTATCTTTCGTAAACTTGATGTGTTGATTCGATTTATTTTCACCTTTATGGTTGACGCAGATGAGAAATAGAATGGCACCCTTGTGATACTCCGCTGAGAACCTCTCACCAGTCCGGTACTATATTTATAACCACTTTTTGATACTTGTCCTTGAGCCAGCGTTTAAATCACCTCAATTTATGCCTGTGATATTCAATATATATATATATATATATATATATATATATATATATATATATATATATATATATGTATGTATAATAATAATAATAATAATAATAAACGGTTTATTAATAGAGTTGCAGCCGGTGGCTGAAAATATACAGACTTACATTTGATTTAGACATAATAATATAATAGCGCATTGAATACATTTACAGGGCTGTACAGTACATAAATCAGGAGTTCTTTATTATTTTAACAATAGATGGATGGTGCTGTTCTTATATCTATCGGTGCGGGCTCTTATGGGTTGTATTTTGTTGTAGTGGCCGACTGCGCGAGGTGGGTGGGGGGCTGCAGGTGGCAGGAGGTGGCGATGACGAGGGTGGTGCAGTAGTCCACTGCCAAACCTTTCCAGTGCTTGGTGGTGGAGGTCACTGAGGGATGGCATTTCCAGGGTGGAGAGAGCGTTGGTGTAGCCGGAGTATTCTGCGCCGAGCATGATTCTGCAGGCCCTTTTCTGTACCTTCTCTAGCTGACGTTGTTGGGTGGAGTTGTGTGTGTGTGACAATTTAAATGATACTGTGTGTTATTATCAAGGGTTTAATTCATACATTTACCATATAGAGAAGCGCGAGTGACCTGAACTATTTTCCCCGTCACCATAAGTTACGGGTACAATACTGTATCGTGTACTGTACTGCAGTACTGTACTCGCTGTGTAGCGGGCGGGTGGGCCAGGGTTTATTGCTCTCTGAAACTTGATTTTTGATGATGGAGTGTGACAGTATTATGTGTGTAGACATGTCCTGCGACGTGGAAGCTTTCTCTTCGTTTTTTCTGATTAGTGAAGATCAAAGATCAAGGTGCCGCCGAAGCGCGTGTTCCTCGGATATGAAGTTGAAACTGGACGCAATAGTGTCCAGGTGGTTTAATTATCTAACCCATTTTGTTCATAGAATGGTTTGGAGCTGTACATGTAACGTACCGACACACTCACTACTGTGCCGCTTTGTGTGTGATGGGGGGGGGGGGGACTCTTATTATATTAACTGGCGTAGGACCAGCCTGGCCTGGCCTGTGTGTCTTTGTATAATGTGACCTTGACGTTGACTTGGGAGTGAGTGCTTCAAGACTTATAATTTTTGCGTGAAGCCAGCGTCCGTTATGGCGGCTACGGTAGCCGCAGTTTCGCTTTAGCGCTGTAACAATATATTTGAACGAATAATTGATATTGAATTGTTTATTACATCATGACATCAATTCATACTTGATAAAGTACTGTGCCTCTTGAGTGGTTAATATTCTAAACGTTATAGACATTTTATTAAGCATTGGATTTTGATAAAACTTTGTACTGTATCTACTGTACACCTTCTCAGGTGTCTTGAACAGTCTATTAATAGTGGGCGAGATTAAATAATCCTGGCTCTTAACTGGTAAAATTCCTGAACACTGGGAGCGTCCGTAAGGAGCAGCTCCTCACACACACGACACATGTATTCTTTTCTTGAGTCTCTTCTGTCTCACCATTGTTTACCTTGACAGGTCTGGCACCCTCCGGTAGTCGTGCTGGACAAGTGAAGTTCGCTGTAAATTTTTAATTATTTTTTTTTCTTCGTTGCCACCAACACCTTGACCATCAAATTAAAAATTTAATGCTTATGGCCGATCTATAATGCACATGATAAGTTGAGTATATCTGGTCCAGTTTTGATCAGGGTTTACGTAATGACTTATATAGTATAGAGTGGTAGTGATGATGAGGCCGCTGCCATTCATGGTACTGTATATGTAGTGTGTAGTGAGGCTGTGTTGTGCTTGGTCGACAACTTATAAACTTCACAAAATGGTGAAAGACTATAATGACGTTCAGTGTGGTGTTGCGTGATACAGCCGCCGTGATGAGTGAGAGTTAGTCCCATAGACCTGACGTCCCGTAAGGGGAAGTGCCAACACAGCTCACTGAAGACCAAACCTTGTACATAAGGAGGCAGTGGGGCACCACTGCACACAACCGCTTTCACTTCCCTAACTAAAATCGGGTCAATTGGGGGTGCCTTGAACGCAGGAGGTAAGCACTTGGCCGCAATATCTGTCTGTTGTGAAGATGCTTCATTTAGGCAGACCAACTGTCTCATATCGGATATTTCATATTGGTGTTGCAGTCACATCCGGGCTGAGTAATACTGGCCACTTGGGACCTATTGCTGTGGGTGTGACACCTTGTTGACCGTGAACGTGTGTGGCAACCCTTTACACGCCCTCACTAAAGGCATACAGTAGCCTAGCACCCGGGCGCCGGGAACTCATGGGCTAACATTTTCTCACAGACGCGTGGAGAGTTACAGAAGTGAGGCATCAGTGTCTTTTGTCTTTGTTTTTATATAAAGTTCGTGTTTTATCACTTAGTTTGGCATTAAAAACTGTTCTGTAGAAAATCAGGTTTCCTTTAATTCAAAGAAGACCAATAAAATAATTTTTGGTAATAAAAACAAATATTTCATTAGTGTTGCCCCTCCAAGGTGATGTAATGTTAGCACAGAGTGACACTGGGCGGTGGGGGGGACAACACTATCCGCCGCCACCATTAATGTCATGTGTTGACCTCAGACAGCTTGTCCAACTAAAGGGAACAGTAAACGTGGTCATTGGTCATGATTACCCCACATGACCTTGCACAATCCATGACCCATATTGACCCCCACAGTCATTGTCATCAAGTAACCACTTGATGACACTTGTGACTATAGTGTGTTAAAACATGAGTCACATAGCCAGAGGGAGCCCGTGCTCTTTATTAGGTTTATTCAATATTTAGCTGGACGCTCGGACTCCTGACTTCAGAACAACGTCTCTTAGCAAAATTCCGTCACGTGCCGCCGGGTAAACAAGGTTTAACTCTTGTCTCTCGACTCAAAATCGTGCGTCAGGACCACTGCTGGTGTGGTGCGTCGGTGCCTCCCTCAGGTGCCGCCACCACCACGCCCCTCACTCGTGTCCTCCTCTACTCTACCGCCTGACTCTTGTTTCTCTTGTACATAAATCCAGTCGCTTCCTCCTTATCGCCCGCTTGATGCCGCTCTCATGTTTAATAATAGATCTTAATAAAAACTATTTTAGATAAACTCTTTGTATATTTTCCTGTACTGTCAAGTGTTAATGTGGTTGTGTGGTGGTGATTGTGAGTTATTGGTTATGTTGTGATTGTGGTATTTGTTTGGTAGTGACAGTATGGTGTTAACGTGGTTGTATGATAGTGGTAGTGTGGTGGTGATGGTAGCGGTTGTGTGATGGGGTTGTGGGTTGGTAGTACTGGTTGCGGTGGTCGTATTGGTTATGATGATGCAAGAGAATGTGGTAGTGGTGGTTGTGAGTGTGATGGTGGTAGTGGTAGTTGTGATGATGGTAGTGGTTGTGGCGATGGTGGTAAGGGGCAGGTTGTGGAAGGGGAGGAAAGGGGCAGGTCACTGTTGTTGTTGTGAGTGAGTGTTAAGGAAGGTTGTTGAAGGGGGAGGGAGGGGGTAGGTCAATGTTGTTGTTGTGAGTGAGTGTTAAGGAAGGTTGTGGAGGGGGGAAGGGGCAGGTCACTGTTGTTGTTGTGAGTGTTAATGAAGGTTGTGGAGGGGGGAAGGGGCAGGTCACTGTTGTTGTTGTGAGTGTTATGAAGGTTGTGGAGGGGGGAGGGGGCAGGTCACTGTTGTTGTTGTGAGTGTTAAGGAAGGTTGTTGAGGGGGGAGGGAGGGGGCAGGTCACTGTTGTTGTTGTGAGTGTTAAGGAAGGTTGTGGAGGGGGAGGGGGCAGGTCACTGTTGTTGTTGTGAGTGTTAAGGAAGGTTGTGGAGGGGGGAGGGGGCAGGTCACTGTTGTTGTGAGTGAGTGTTAAGGAAGGTTGTTGAGGGGGGAGGGAGGGGGCAGATCACTGTTGTTGTTGTGAGTGTTAAGGAAGGTTGGGGAGGGAGGGGGCAGGTCACTGTTGTTGTTGTGAGTGTTAAGGAAGGTTGTGGAGGGGGGAGGGGGCAGGTCACTGTTGTTGTGAGTGAGTGTTAAGGAAGGTTGTTGAGGGGGGAGGGAGGGGGCAGGTCACTGTTGTTGTTGTGAGTGTTAAGGAAGGTTGTGGAGGGGGGAGGGGTTGGTAAATGTTGTGAGGGGTTGCATCACCACACCACATGACGTGCCTGGTGACCCTCATAGCCCCGCCGTGTGTCTCACTTGTCTACTATCCAGTAAATGTTGAGTTTGTGGTGTTGATAGAAGAACAGACATTTTAGTATGATGTAGAGTAGGTTGACCAGGGTAGAGGTCACTGACTGACTAGGGCATGTTTATAATTCGTTGCAGGGGTGTTAGCGGGCGGTGGCGGCTGTGGGTCTGGAGCATGGGAGGGCCCCGCCGCGTGCCCGGTGTGCCTCAAGGTGCTGTCCAACAAGTACAACCTGAGGACGCACATGGAGGACAAGCATTCCCCCCTGCAGCACGTGTTCCCCTGCCCCATATGCTGCCACGTGTACAAGACCCGAAACTCCCTCCACAACCACTACTCCATGCGTCACCGCGGACTTAAGATGCCCAAGATGTGAACCTCTCTCACTCCTGCTCTACCCTATTGGCCCTTCCCTCTCAACACCAACTGAAACCGTTTTATACCTGAGAAGAAAAGTCCTACAGATACAAACAGTTAATTTCATTGTGAAGAAGAGTGTGATGGGAGGTGTATGTGGTGTGGTGGTCGAGACGTTCATCAAGTGATCCTCGTGTTCGTGTTAATAAACTAACAGTCATCCCTTCTATTGGATACTTGATATTTTATAACATACAAGTAGTGCAATACTCATCGGTGGCAAGTCTTAATAATGGGATGTGTATTACAATGGGGAGGAGGGAGGGAAGCGGAGACGGAGGGGGGCGAGGTTTGGTATGTAGGGCAGGTGGGAGTGGCGGGCGGGGGCAGCGGAGGCAACCTTGTCAGTATCCCGGATATTGTCGCTCGCTCCCGCACCGCCCCCGCCCCCTCCCTCACTCCTTACACCAACTCCCCCTCCTTCCCTCCCTCCCCTCTCGCTCTCCCTCCTTCTCTCAAACAATTGGCACTGACTTTTTCTGGATATATTCATCTTGAAAATGAGTACATTAATCTGGATTTAAAAACTAATTAGATATTCTTTATTTCTTATTATTGACCTGTGAGGAGTGCATTGTAGAGGCGGCAACAAGAGCAGTGGAAGCAGACTGTATACGTAGGTGTGAGTAGGGACAGACATGTGGTGTGTGTTGGGTGTGGGCATGAGGTGGGTTTGTCCGGTAACAGAGTGTAACGGGCGCACTGTTGTTGTCATTGCAGGCGTGGGCGGGTTTCTAGGAGACAACAAGCCCAAGTGGCAGTGCCCAGTGTGCTACAAGTTACTAAGCACTCGCTCCAACTTAAAGATCCACGTGCAGGACAAACACTCGTCGCTGCAGCACGCCTTCCCCTGCCCTGTGTGTGGCCACGTCTACAAGACACGCAACTCCCTCCACAACCACATGAGCATCCGCCACCGAGGCGTTAGGATGCCACCGCCACCGCCGCCTGCTCCACCACACCCGCTCCCGTAAAGCAGGAGAAGGACCCCTGCCACGTCCTGGTCACCAAGGGCGCCGCGCTGCCTCGTGTAACGGCGCCTCTCTCCCCGTCATGGCCGCTGCCTTTATGAGCGGCATCCCACGGGACACACCACTCCACCCCACCAGCCCACCCACCCGCCCGTCCGCCCGCCCTGCCACACACCTGCCCTGCCGCCCCACGACCCACCTGCCCTGCCGCCCGCCGCTCTGCCAACCACCGCCCTGCCATCCAACACCTTGCAAACTTGACAGCGTCTCAAAATAACCTTGACTGGCTGTGATCAGAGTAGTGAAAAAGAACTAGGCTTTGGCCATCCATGAGCTGTAGTATTAAAAGTATCACTTTTGCCATAATGTACACGACAGAGCTACACCTTGGAGGATGTAGGCACACGTCAAGTAGCACCTTGTAGCTTTTAATTTCACACTGCCATATATGGTACAGTAATGAACAAGATGATGTAGTCCGTCGCGTACACAGCCTCCATTCATGAACAATTAGTGAAGGACAGAACCAGCACACGCACATGACTCAGCTTGGCGTGTGTACATGGTTTAGGGTGGACACGAGGACTGTGTGTTCATTAAATGTATCAAAATTGTGTAGGAAATTACTCATAAACCTGTTCAAAGTTGGTAGTATAATGTACTTGTAATATCGGTCCTTATGGCGAGACAGTAGGCGAAGATATTGGTTGTAACGCTGCCACAACTTTTCATAGATAAGAAAATGATAAACTATAAACATTATTGGTCAGAAATGTTTGACATAAAATGAGTGGGCGAGGTAAACCGTGTGTTGAAGTGCCTGGGTCGTGCCTTCAGTAGTGTCGGAGGCGTCTGCAACACCCGGACACACAGGCCCATACCCTCACTCTACTCCCATCTCACTTAACTAAATGTATTTCTGTTTTCAACAAAACACAGTGAGTTTAGGATGCCAGAAGGTAATGGGTGTTAGAGAGGAGTAGTTGTGAGGTAGTGTGGCTGACAGGAGTGAGTGTGGAGTCATTATCAGCCTTCTCATTTTAAAGTGGCTGCCAGTTAAATTGCGTCTTCTTTTCTGGCTAGGAAATTTATTTGTCCATTCCCTTGAACGTGTTTTAAGTACATTTTTTCTGTCACTGAAAAGTGTACACACAATTAATGTCCTTCTGGTAAATGGATGACCATATCTTGGTCTCGTAAAAATTTTATTATTAGGTCAGTGTCCCGGGGTGACAGCCCTGCCAGGGGGAGACAACCCCACCCCTGCCTTGTAGTGTTCCTTTTTAAGGTCATTTTAAAACTGAATGAGAAGGCTGGATTAGGATAAGGCCGGTGAGGACGCTACTGGCCAGCCACCCCTACACTGACACTCTGCATGTAAACACTGTTGTGAAACATGGTGCCATTGGCCAGTGATGAACACTATGACAGTGTGAGGGTGTGCCGCCCTCCAGTGCCCGCCTGGTAGCAGGTTACTACACTAAGAACACAACATCCCTCACCACATTGTCACACACCATTCATATGATTGTAGTCATGCCATGTTCCCGTGTGCGCAGTCTCTCATACCCACCATTTTTATATAGATATAATTAAGAACTTAGATTTGTATCATGAAATAGTGAGATTGTGATAATGGAACGTTATTTCTACGGCACACCATTAAAATTGAGACACACCGCTTTTGTGCTGGCAGGGTTCTTGATGAAGTTTGTATTATATTGGTTGTTCCCAACATCCTCGACCACTCACCGCCATCCACAACTGTCATTAACTGAGGTAATATCGCAGTTTTCTGCTTCAATGAGACAATATTGTGATAAAAAGAGTGAATACAAAAGAGTAAGTGTAGGTAAGGTGGCGGCGTGGTTGAGGATGTTGAGGGGCGGCCGTGTGAGCCGTCAGCGGGTGAGAGGTGTGTTCAGTATACGAGGTGTTACACCACACACTACGTACACCACACTGGTTCCTTTATGTACTAGTAGGTAAGCATACCCATTCCTTGTCGGGTAAACTATTTTATCTAATTGAATGAATACAAAACAATGTTTCAGAATAAGTCATAGGAGTTAATTATGAGTTTTTGTATATGCATAATGTGGATCAACTTGGATGTCCTCCACGTGAGTGGTGTCTGGGTTATACTATGATCTCGAGCGTTGACTGAGTTAAAGACATTGTAGTTTGGTGACCAAGCTGTAGCCACTGGGTGACACCTGCACCTGCGCCATCTGTACTTCGTGTACACCCGCAGCATCTCGTGTACACCCTCTGCATCAGGTATACGCCCACTGCACTTGGTGTACATTCACTTGGATGTGGGTGATGTCGGTGCACGGCCCCTGAATTATTTCACCAAGTGTCTGGTGTGTCAGTGACAGACCAGGTAGTAAATATTGTGATGTAAGGACTTAAGAGTGAGCCTTATGCCTTCCATTGTGAGTATTTTGTATAGGTTGTGTAGAGGCGCTGTGGTCGCTTCCACTTGTCGGATGTGATCATGATGGTGATATTCCTGAGGACTGAATGTGATAGTTACTATTTGATCTATACGATTGTGATATAAACTTATATTACACAGAGAGTGATACCAGATGATAAGAGAGTGATAATAATAATGAAAGGTTTTATGCCATTTTTGTAAAAGAAGGTTCTGAATGATAGTAGATGCTGAAGAGACACAATTTCATATAGAAAACACTTAAGTGATATTATATTAGAGACAGTAATGATTACATTTCCTAAGAGACATGTAGACGGTCGTTGGTGAGGAGTTGTAGAGAAATTAAGGTATATGTTTGAGTTGAGAGAAAGTAACTGTGACTTGTGGATGTGTACACAGGAGGGCCCGGCGCGAGGTGCTGATCGCTGCTGCGGCACCACCCAGCCTCCTACACCTTACTGTACGTCTCCCGCCGCCAGATCCGCTTCATTGCCCCGTCAGCCATATTGTTCTGTGCCGTCTTATTTATAAGCTTGCGTAACCCGTCTTAGTAGCTTGTACCGCCTAATTTGTTGGCTTTTTTCTGTACCGGATCTACTGGCTTGTACCGCCCGATAAATAGCTTGTATTACCTTATGTATTAGTCGAACTCTTGGCCCTGAGGTGAGGGGGGAGGGCTTGTTTAGTTTTTTCCAACATATTTTGCGCCATCTTACCTTGAGAATCGTAGGTTCAAATCAGTTCATATTTACAGAACATATTCACCAACCGGAGGTGATTTTTTTTTATGTAGGTCAGTCCAAGGTCGCTGTGAGCTAATAAGGCATTGAGGAAGTATTTTGTCGTGCTAATTAACAAGAACCAATTGAGCAGCAGGGTGATCATAGGCCACCGTCACCTACTTTCAAAAATAACAATAAAATACCTGGTCCAATTAGTAGCATGAGATTGCAAAATCTTTATGAGTTCATACTCGTAGGGAAGGTAGGTACGAGTACTGTACATGATGTGTAAGATTAATAATAATAATAACAGCAGCAAGTTGACAGCCAGGCCCCGGGGTTCCTCGTCACCAAAGAGACAAAGGGGACCATTATTCCCAACTGTGTGAAGGGAAATTATTGACCTTGTCGGGGATCTTACTGGGCTACATCCACCTACCACAGCGTTCATCCAAATCCCTCCGTCTCTATTTTGGTTATTGTGTTCACGGGGTAGACATACACCCTGGCGGACGGACGGACACTATTCCCCTAGGTCCCTCTGGAGGCAAAGGTCACCGTTACACGCTAATTTCCCAGATTAGGGCACTTAACAGCCACTGACTTAAGGACAGTACAAGGCAGTTATACTATACAATCCCGACTAATAACGTCTGCCACCCGATTAATAACGTCTGCCACCCGATTAATAACGTCTGCCACCCGATTAATAACGTCTGCCACCCGATTAATAACATCTGCCACCCGATTAATAACATCTGCCACCCGATTAATAACATCTGCCACCCGATTAATAACATCTGCCACCCGATTAATAACGTCTGCCACCCGATTAATAACGTCTGCCACGCGATTAATTGGCTCAATGTATGGGGAGGGGAAGTGTTGAGGAGGCGTGTGTGTGTGTGTGACGCTAAAAGAAGACTGGCATGTATGTATGTATGTATGTATGTATGTATGTAAAGGTTGAGACGAACAGGAGGCGTGTGTGAATGGGTTGTGACAGGGTTATTGGCGTGTAAGAGAGGTTGTGGTGAAGAGTTGTATTAGGGGGTTGGGGGCATAAGAGGCCGGTATAAAGGGTTGTGATAGGCTGAATAATAATAAGAGTTGTGGTCAGATCAGGTTATATGGTAGGGTAGATCAGGGTTGTATAGTAGTTTTGTGGCACATGGTCAAGGTTGTAATAGAGTGTGGAGGTAGATGATTCAGATTGTGTAAGGGTGCGGCTGAACGTTCTGGTTGGCTGATCCGGATTGTGTAAATGTGTTGTGATTGATGATCCGGTTCATATTAGTCGTGTTGAGGTGTGATCACCCGGGTTGTAAAAGTGTGAAGTGGTCGATGATCCAGGTTGTGTTAAAGTGTGTTGTGTGGCGCGTTGATCCGGGTTGCACGGCGGGAGGTCTCACCCGTCGCGGCTACGTCCGGGTACCGCTCAAGTCTTGGGGGGTGGGGGGGACCAGGTGACCTTGTAGCGCCCCCTAGATCCCCCCCCCACAGCCCCCCCACAGCCCCCCCCCCCCCCCACCAGAAGATGAGTCGCTGAAAACACTGTTGACTTGTAGGTACATTATCAAGGCAGCTTTATCAATGCTTATTTCTGGCCAATTAGTGAGCGTTTGTGGTAGAGAGAAACACTCGCCGCCACCACCACCACACTTACCATCATTACTATAACTCACCACCGCAAAATCACCACATTTACCACCACCACCACGCTTACCACCACTACTAACACTCACTACCACAACTACACTTACCACCAATACAAACACTCACCACCACACTTACCACCACCTCCACATAAACACCACACACGTCACCACCACAACGATCACCACAGACACTTCACCGTTACAGTCACCATCGCCACCATAAACACAACAGTAGGAAGTTGTCGAAGAGGATGGATGAAAAGTAGTGGTGTGTGTGTGCGTGCGTGTGTGTGTGTGTGTGGAGGTAGTGCCGGGAGGAGGTCAGCGTGAGCATCTCCAGCCTGTACTATGCCATTCTACACCCCCCCCCCCCCTCCCCCCACCCCCCACCCACCCCCCATCAACCTAACCTAACCTGATCTTATAAATTATTAAAACTAAAAGATCAAAAAAAAAAAGTTACTTGCTGGTGAGATTTTGTGAATTTTTATTTTGTGGTGGATTTTGCTGTTACGCTTTTCTGTCGGGATTTTGTGATTTTGTCCAGCGGGGGGGAAAAAAAATTATGTGATGGGATTTTGTTTTGTATAATAATGATGATTACTGGTGGAGGCTGGAGGTGTTGATCCCCGGTGCCTGGTCAGTGTTACCAGCTCACGACGACACTTTACCGTCATACGTGTTCCCCATTGTGGTAACTTGTGTCGCTGGCTGTACTGTCAACACACTCACACACACACACACACACACACACACACCAGGATCTCGTGGTGTTTTCGTTCACCTATTAACACTAGTGGTTTATCGATCAATTATCCCCTCAACCGGTCACCAGAATGTCACCATACCGGAACTATACAAGCCACTACATTATTCCTCACACCCGGTAGACATCTGAGATAGTTTGGGCGGTTTTTACCCTCGATTCTTGACAAGTTTACCTTCATTATCATTCCTGCCGATGATGGCCCGATTGCCTTAACATTGAACCTTGACCATAGCCCTTCACACCTTGTTAACGTGTGTTTCAGGTTGGACTAGTTTTTATGCACTTTCCTGCCCCCCCAGAATGCTTAATGTTATCTGCTTAACCGATGATCAGGCGGCCATCAGGTATGACCTATAGACTCGAGTAACAAACATATGATCACGGCTCGACTGTAGAGGCAAATGAACCGTCAATGATAGTACCGTCTGATCTAGTGTGTATGTTAGTGGTGGGCAGCGGCGAACAGCACCCATTTGGCGTACTTCCTGCTGTAGGGGAGACGAGTGAGTGTGTATGTGTGTGTGTGTGTGTCTGTGTGTGTGTGTGTGTGTCTGTGTGTGTGTGTGTATGTCTGTGTGTGTGTGTAGCGGTGCACTCTAAAGGTTGAAGAGGTGGTGGCGATGTTATGCTTCCTACATTTGGTCCGTCACAAGGTCGTGTACACATCCACAAGTTCTCTTCCGCTGTAGATGCTGTAGATGCTGACCGTGCAGCTCCCAACCATCCCTCACCACCACCCCCTTCCACAACCTCCCCTCCTCTCCCTTCCACAACCCCCCCTCCTCTCCCTTTAACCCTACCTGGTCCCTTGGCAGTACCAGTACCAAGCGGTCATCTTCACCTCCACTGAGCACCACCTTATTGGTACCTGTGGCTCCCTCCTACCTAGTGGTACCTACCCACCAAATACCAACTTATTAGTGGTACCCCCAAACACCTTCCTACTAGTGGTACCCCCAAACACCTCCCTACTAGTGGTACCTCCAAACACCTCCCTACTAGTGGTACCCCCAAACACCTTCCTACTAGTGGTACCCCCAAACACCTCCCTACTAGCGGTACCCCTAAACACCTCCCTACTAGTGGTACCCCCAAACACCTCCCTACTAGTGGTACCTCCAAACACCTCCCTACTAGTGGTACCCCCAAACACCTTCCTACTAGTGGTACCCTCCAAATACCTCCCTACTAGTGGTACCCCCCAAACACCTCCCTACTAGTGGTACCCCCAAACACCTCCCTACAAGTGGTACCCCCAAACACCTCCCTACTAGCGGTACCCCTAAACACCTCCCTACTAGTGGTACCCCCAAACACCTCCCTACTAGTGGTACCTCCAAACACCTCCCTACTAGTGGTACCTCCAAACACCTCCCTACTAGTGGTACCCCCAAACACCTCCCTACTAGTGGTACCTCCAAACGCCTCCCTACTAGTGGTACCCCCAAACACCTCCCTACTAGTGGTACCCCCAAACACCTCCCTACTAGTGGTACCCCTAAACACCTCCCTACTAGTGGTACCCCTAAACACCTCCCTACTAGTGGTACCCCCCAACACCTCCCTACTAGTGGTACCCCCAAACACCTCCCTACTAGTGGTACCTCCAAAACACCTCCCTACTAGTGGTACCCCCAAACACCTCCCTACTAGTGGTACCCCCAAACACCTCCCTACTAGTGGTACCCCCAAACACCTCCCTACTAGTGGTACCTCCAAAACACATCCCTACTAGTGGTAACCCCCCAAACACCTCCCTACTAGTGGTACCCCCAAACACCTCCCTACTAGTGGTACCTCCAAAACACATCCCTACTAGTGGTACCCCCCCAAACACCTCCCTACTAGTGGTACCCGCAAACACCTCCCTACTAGTGGTACCCCCCAAACACCTCCCTACTAGTGGTACCCCCCAAACACCTCCCTACTAGTGGTACCCCCAAACACCTCCCTACTAGTGGTACCCCCTAACACCTCCCTACTAGTGGTACCCCCAAACACCTCCCTACTAGTGGTACCCCCCAAACACCTCCCTACTAGTGGTACCCCCAAACACCTCCCTACTAGTGGTACCCCCTAACACCTCCCTACTAGTGGTACCCCCCAACACCTCCCTACTAGTGGTACCCCCCAAACACCTCCCTACTAGTGGTACCCCCAAACACCTCCCTACTAGTGGTACCCCCAAACACCTCCCTACTAGTGGTACCCCTAAACACCTCCCTACTAGTGGTACCCCCAAACACCTACATCCCCTCTGTTGTCCTTGTACTTCTCCTTCCCCTCATTCCTTCTCTTACGTTTCCCCTCTTCTCTTCCTTCCTGTGCCACAAATCTCCTTCTGTGTCTCTAATACTGCCTCCTCTCTTCTTTCCTTCATTCTTCCTCCCTTCCTTAGCCTCACCCCTAGCTTCGCTCCCCTTCTCTCCTCTTTTGTTTTTATCATTTTTTCCTACCCACTTGTCGCTCTCACCCGTCTTGTCTTCTCACCCTACACACCTCATCCTCCTTCCCTCCCTCCCTTCCTTCCTTCCTTCCTTCCTTCCTTCCCCACCCCTCCCCCACCCCCTCCGCCTCCTCTTCCCCCATCTAAATGTGACTAGTTTTTATAATGGAAGAACACTGTGTTGAGATACTCCGCTTTTAATAGATAGCTTTAGGTCGAGAGTCAGAGATAATTTTGTATAGGTGTCATATACAACTAGTGCTGTGATAGATGGTCAGCCCTAACACCCACTACCGAACCTCGAACCCCTTAATCCTAAACGAACCCCAGAACCCCGAATTCTTTATTATTATTATATTTTTGTTTAATCTGTGTACCGAACCCCGAACCCCTTGTGGAGATAAGGGAAGCCATAAGTAATGAAACTTGGCTAATTTGAAGCTTGTTGAGGTTGATAGTACTTATGGCAGCTAATAATAATTTATAGAATTATGTATACAATTTCACCCGGACTTGGGAGGTACAGTATGAGTTTTATTAATTCCAGATTGAATTAAATAACCCAGGTACCATTAGATTGTTCTATACGGACGTGTCATAGAAGATAGGTTTTGAGTCTCCTCTTAAATTAGGTCCTTACCACCACAGGATTTATATAGTATAGTCGTTCTAGTTCTTGGTTATGTTGGGGTTATGTTGTTTATCAGCTTCTTCAAACACATTCTGGTTAGGTTAGGTTAGGTGCCCCAGCTAAGCCCCACCCAAGCATTATATGTGGGTTAGGTTAGGTTAGGTTAGATGCCCCAACCAAGCATTATGTGTGCATTAGGACGTATTTTGCTGGAACATTTTGAATAATGACTTTCAGATGTGTTGTATTTTAAGGTTGATTAGACAATACAATTTCCTGTGTGTAGGCTAATTTCCTCCATTGGAATTCCTTAAAGCACTTCAAAACACTACGTCAACTTTGGAAGATTGTTTCAAAGTTTCTGATGAATAAACCTGCTAAAGAATAAGTCTCTCAGGTCAGGGCGAATATTTGTCAGGAAAATTTATTGTGGATAATAATAGTCGTAAATGATGTAAATATAAAGTTTTAGAAAAATAAGGTTTCATTATTTAGAATTATGGCTCCATTATCTCTATAAAAGGTTCGGGGTTCCGGGGTTTGGGGATTCGGGGGTTCGGTAGTGGGTTTCAGAACTGACCGTGATAGATAGCTGTAAGAGTTACCCGAGATATTGTGGTTGCCTAAACACGCTTTATATACACACAAATGAAACTATTTTTGTTACGAAGAAATTTTTTGCCTAGGAATGCATTATTATTCTATGAAACTTATCAGATTAGGTATGAAGTGGAATGTTTTCGCAGCCCCAACGCTTTGAAGTAGACGCGGGGTGTGGTGGCGGCCCCGTCCCGTCCCGCACTCCATGCTTGTAGTGGCTGTGTATTAGCATTTCCAAAATAAACGGCTAGACCTTATGTGAGATGTTATTTATTACCTTCACCCCTCCCTTACTCTGTATACATGCTGTGATAACACATCTTTTAAGTTATGATATACATTATTAATAACATTAGACGTTACGTGATATTAATTATATATTCAACACAAGTAATTAAGATACCATAATACACCATAACTTAGTGGAATTTTTTATTATAAATCAGTAGAAGTAGTTATAATACACACCATGTCATTAAACTGTCATGATACACAGTATAATATTAAAGTCATTGTACACAGTATGATATTACAATTAGTCATATCACAAGATATTTATAAGCCTGTGTTACATGTGAGAGTGTGACCAGAGGTTGTTGTAGTGGTGGTGGTAGTGGTGGTGGAGGGTGTGGTGAGTGTCTCACACTCACCAAGAGGACCCCAGGAGACACCACCCAGCATGGCCGCTCCTCTCATGACACTAGTCCTAGCTGCTTACCAGTAAATGATACCCTTCCCTCAGTGGGTGACCTAAGTCACTGCTAGCTTTTAGTTGTAGCTGTGCTTCCTTAGTGAGGGTGGTGGTGGCGACGTAGCGGTGGCAGGGGAGGCGCTCTGGATATTGATGGAGGTTGTCTTACAGGTGGCGCGGCCGGGAGCACTGTGGGAGCCGGCCAGCAGCGGTGCCCACTTTGCAACAAGGGTCTGAGTCGGTGGACCAGCCTACGTCGACATATTGAGGACAAGCACACCCAGGGTGGTGCCCACATCTGTCCCATCTGCTACCACGTCTACCGCACCAAGAACTCCCTCCACAACCACCTCAGTGTCTACCACCGCGGGGCCACGGGCACCAGGGGACGTCGGGGACGCTACCCGTCCTACACTGTCCTGCGTCCCACCAACGCCCACCAGTTGGCCGCTCTGAAGGCAGCAGCTAGACATACTGGACGAGATGTGCCCGGTGTTGACCAGGGTGTGTCCCGAGATGCCCTCCCCGCTGACCCTCATCAGCTATCCTCGGCGCTCTCCGTCACCCTGGAGGAAAGCGAGGACCCGCGGGAGATGATGCAGCCACCAGCTGGCGGGTTCGAGTCTCTTCTGCATGGGGACGCTGACCTAGCCGCTGCTGCCGCCGCCACCACCGCCGCCCAGCACCACACACACAAGAACTCCGCCCCTCAGTCAGAGTTTGTCGTCACAGAAATTGTGGACGAATAGCCGCTTCTCCCCTTTGGTATCTCTTATCACTGACATGACAAACATACATCTTGTGGCTGATATAAACATAGAAAAGTGAATAAAAACTGCAGCTGTGTACTAATATTTTGTAATGAAGTATTGTTTATGGAATGACTAACATAAGAACCTCTTGCTCCTGTGACTGAAGAAGTCTTAATCATACAAAATAGTACTAAAATTACCTCAATGAAAAATATATTTTGTTACCTGATGAGTGTGTCTGTTTTGTACTTAAGATTTTTATAGATTTCATGATAATGAAACAGTGTGTGTTGAAGGCTCCGTCAAACGGACATGCTGTATTGGGACAATCTTGTGATCGGTAAGCTAAAGTAATGGATTTTAAGGCATTTAAACAAAAGTGGATAAAGTTTAGTTTAAGTGTGACTAGAGAGTATGATGAATGTGAGAGTGGTGGTGGTAGAGCAGTAAGTAAATGTCCGAGCACCAGAAGGGTGTACGTGTTGCACCACTTGCTGTGAGGGATGCTAAATGCCTGATTGTCGTTGCAGGCGGCCCGTTGTCGTCAACACCACCAGCCTCGGTGCCGTCCACGTTTGTATCACCATTTCCTGGAGCGCAGACGGCACCCATGGCGGTGGTGACGTGCGGCACCGGCAGCAGTAGTGGTGTGATGACGGGCGGGGCTACTGGAGGTCGGGGCGTGGCGGCCGCTGCTGCTGCTGCTACTGGAGGATCCTGGGTGGGCGCCCAGTGCCCCATATGTTTCAAGATACTACGAGACAAGTACAAGTTGAGGACACACCTTGCCGACATCCACTCTGCCGTGCAACACGTCTTTACTTGTCCCGTGTGTAATCGCGTGTATAAGACCAAGAACACGCTCACCAACCACATCAGTCTCTCCCACAGGGGCTACAGGAAGAGGCGCCAGCAGCAGCAGTACCAGCCACCGCAGCAGCAGCAGCAGCCCTCACAACAAGAGCACCACCAACAACCACATGTGTTAATGGATCACCAGCCTCAACACCAACACTGACTAGCCCTCTAGCACCTTCCAGTTCTGTATAATTATGTTCTCAATCGCACTACACATGTAACTCTAAATAATTTTCCACATATCTTGAGTAATAAACAGTGGAGGTGTATGTTACACCGGTGTATCAGCTACACCGGCGAGCATCACACTCGTGGACACCATCAAGTGTCACGGATCTCAGCACAATCTTATAGTTCCACACAATAAATCACTGGTTCTTGGATATTAAACTAGGAAAAATGTCTCATGTTCCAAATGACTCACAGTAACATTACTAAATTGGAAATGTTGACAACAGTCTCCTGTTATCCATATTTTTAGTGTGCAAAGGTTAACAATATGTATTTATCTGGGAGTTTTAGTGGTAATTTAATTTGGAGTTTTAGAAGTAAATTAATTTGCTGTAAACTCGCTATTTATTATTTTAAAAACTTAATTTGTTTCTAAAAAAAAAGTATCACAATGCAGTTGTGCTCTACGTGCCAATTGGTGGATTGCGCTATGCATCACCAGAACCATCAGATGGTTCGCCGGTGAATTAATTAATGAAGAAGTTTCCTTACAACCACATCACCGGTGTCCACCCCTTCCCTCCCAGGGTGTCACCAGGCTCCAGGGTCCTTCTACTGACTACTGACGCCAACACACACAATGGTCGTACTGCTTATTATTGGTACTGGAAGACTATTGTTGTGCAGTACTTACTACTGTTACTTCCAGGCAGTAGTAAAAAGTTCTTACCATTGACTGGCACTATAGCAGTCCTGAATATTACTGGTAAGAGACAGTATAAGACCCGGCACCAAGAGGCAGTAGAGGTGCCCCGGTGACTGCTAGCATCATGGTGAGGGAGTTAGTGGTCGGGGATGACGTCAGTATCAAAGCATTGTATATCTCAATGTGTGTTATTAGCCTCATGTATAAAGTATAGTTTATATATATACACATAGAAGTTCCTAGACGTAAATTTAATGATGCTGCGGCCGTCGCTGGAGGGAGAGGTCGCAGCTGACCTAGATCTCTTCCCGCTGGTCCTCGTAGCCAGCGCCGATATCACTTGTATACGATTTTATACTTAGTCAAGTTTTTATTGGTTCTAGTTAGGTTTAGAGGGTCAACTTAGCCATTAGTTCAGTATCCGACTTATATTTAGCATTATAAGTTTTAAGATGATGCGTTTGATCTCCTGAATAGTTTATTTTATCACTGGAGATCAAGTAGGCTTCCCATGGTAGTTTGTCGACTTTGTGAAGTTTCGTAGTAAAAACATTAGAAGTTTGTGATGGTGATATTGAATACTTGTTGACTGTGTAAGGTGAAGGCTGGAATGCTTTGGAATTATTTAGTAATTTTCTACAGTTTTGCTTATTTTTACATTTTGATAGATGACATAAGTAGGCGTAGAGAATGGTGTTTAATATGGGGCGTTTGAACGTGTAGTGTACCGCGTAGTGTTAGTCATGTTCAACAAGTTACATTCTCCATAGTAATAATGTCACTCAGTGAACTCGACACAATGACCCAATGTTCCTTTCGTAGAGTATTTACGTTTACTGCATTACTGTACCGTGTTGAGTAAGTTGACGACAACCTGTACGTTGTTTTAATATTATGTATTAATTACCATGGTGGCAGAGGTGGAGGTGAGGTGTTGTGTTGCACTCTACCCGCAACAAGTTCTTCCAGGGCGTGGTCAGTGTGTGTGTCACGTCCCACGGGATACCACGGCTCACTCACGCCTCGTCCACAACACCAACCTTACCTTACCGCCTTCCTTCACCACCTCCTCCGCCACCTGTGTCACACCTCCACCCAACACACCAAACCTCGCCCATGTACACCAACCCAGGATATATTTACAGTACCACAGTGTTAAGTCTCACGTCTGGGATGGTTTGACAGATTCCTTTATCAACGTGAAGTACTGTACATATGAGGGGATGTTGGTGTACTGAGCCTCGTGTGTGTTGACACGGTGAGTCCCCGGAGAATAAAACAATGATTTATTTACCTTACATCGCTGTCGGTGGAAACATTGTAGTTTTGTTTCCTGTTTCGGTTATGTTTTATATTTTCTGTCAGACAGCAGCACTAAGTTTACCTAAGATCCTCTGGTGTGTGTGTGTGTGTGTGTGAGAAGAGATAATTAGTGTGGTGGAAGCGATTAACCTGACGAGTCTACAGATCAATAGGTGAAGTCTCTCTCTCTCTCTCTCTCTCTCTCTCTCTCTCTCTCTCTCTCTCTCTCTCTCTCTCTCTCTCTCTCTCTCTCTCGTTATATATTGTAGTCCTCATAATAACACTTGGCAGCTACACTATACAGTAAACCTCCGCCATTAAGAAATAAGTATTGTACGTGGTGTTGCCAGTACGTCTTAGCACACGTGTATCAGCCTGTGTTGGCGGGGGTGAGGACCTTTGTTTGCGGGGCCCCAAGAGTAGGAGATGCCTTAGACGCTAGACACTTTCTCTCACTTGGGATGCTCAGTCGTGAAGGCACCCGTCAAAAGCTCCAGTTGTAAGCACAAAAAAGGAAGTGGAATATATTTTCCTATACAAGTTTTTAAGAGCATTGATAGGGTGGCTTTTCTTACAGTTCCCATTTTTTTTAACCGACCACCGGCTCACGTGACCGATTCAACTAACACCTGGCCCGATTCACATTATTCCTGAAGGTTATGTTCATTTCTTAAGTAATGTAATAATTAACTTGAGGTTACTTAACCACTCGACACATATATGCCGTTTGTCTCATGGTTCAACTTACGGCAGGTAGATCCTGAAGCACGGGGCCTGTGAGCCAGTCTCTTACATTGTTTTACTTTTAGTCGTGTAATGAAACCTTGAGAGCACACCTTGTTTCGTGCTGGTCACGCCGCGCGCCACCTCAGCCAAAAGCACACCTCGCGAACCGTAGTTTTAAGAATATATAAATCTTTAAGTGAAATGTGGCACAAATTTTGTAGGCTTGCAAAACTTATAAATAAGGTTTTTATGCGTATTATTTGTATGTTTATACATAATTTTAAAATGTTTTTTATTGGACTTATAAACATGTTTTGTGATCTCATTGCAAAAAAAAATATGCAGATTTATTTTACGTATAATAAATTTGTATTTTGGGTGAAATATTTAATATGGCAAGGAAGTACGAGTATGTTAGGTAACTGGCCCGGATGCTCATAGGTTACTAAGTTTGGTTTTAGCATAACAATACTGTATATCTAAGTGGTTGACTTTGGCTCAGCTACAAAAATATAGTTCATTCTGGTATAAATATTACAGTGACTTGCGAAAGTATATGTATTTTCCTATCTAGTTATAGGAAGAAAAATCAACGTGGACCACAATGGTTAAGAGTGTAGACCAGACAACGCAACACCTCCAAGGTCACGGTTGTCGCCAGCGGACGAGTGTCGTACAGTACTGTGATCACTGTGCCACACATTTTAACTAAACGAAAACTCAGTTCGCATACATAAATGATGCCATATAATACTAATGTTAATAATAGAGGGTAGTAGTGTACGGTTTAATTCTCAGAAGTGGATTCATTTTCCATTGGATCTTAAATTACAATGTTCATGACAATATAACACGAGTTAACATTGTACAAACTGGTCATCACTTAAGACCTTGCATAATGCGTAAGAATACAAACATTTATTGTATGTGTTTCCTTTTGGAGTAATATCCTTGGTGTGTGAGATGTGTGAGAGTGGATGATGTGAGGAGGTCTTATGTAAACTTGTGAGTTGCTCGCTGCACAGTGTCCTCAGGTTATAAACACACCTGTTCCTGAACGATCTAGTACCCGCTTAATCCACAGTTTTTGGGTCGCCCTGGTTATATTTGTATACTTGTGTCATGTTGTAGACGTGTACAATAACACTACAATACCTCTTGGCAGTTGGACATAAAGTAGTAGGTAAGTTAGGTGGCCGGGCCGGTGGGGTGGGTACCGCGCCACCTCCCCCCGGCCAGAGTTGAGCGCCTCACCACGACGCTCCTGTTCCCACCTGCAGTAGTTGCGTAGATGTTTAAGAAGTCCCTTGATGTTTAAGTTTACCGTATCTTGAGGAAGTTACACGCCCTAAACTGGTGATGTAGTCAACGTATTCTGTACATCACTGTATTCTGCACCACGTCCGCTCTGACTCAGACTTGCAGGTGGAATTTTAAAGAATGGATCAAGGACGCCTGTGATGTATTCCTTGTACTTTTATCTGCATGTAACAGCCCACGTGGGGAAAAAATACCGTGGTGGGCAATAAATGATAAATCACAGTAGAGTACATCTGTTTGGGAGGTGTAACATCGTCGAGGTAGAGGACACCAAGGGACAGTAAACACCGTGTAGAGTTTTGTATCGTCTAGCTTTTACTACCTTACAACCTGTATTGTACCACACCTAGGTTGTAGTGAGGTTTTTTTTTAGATTTAGGCTATTTCACATGCCTAGATATATATTGATATATAATATAAAAAGCCAGGTGCGTATTATTTTACCTAATAAAGATAAAAAAGAGTAAGTGTTTTATTCCCTTAAGTATTAGTGATCTTTGTGGAGTACCTGAGGAGACCACCTCGTCCTTCTCACTACAATAATTAACAAAAATATCCCCAAAACAAATTAATGACCACGAGAAAGATCAGTAATAAACAGTTAGTCCTTACACCTAATAACTTACTAAATGTTTCCTAATGATGGAAAATGGTCTTGTTCACAGCATATTCTCTATAATATAAAACTGAATATTAAGTTTGGATTAAGCCCATTAAATACCGTACTTGTGTATCAAAAAAGGTATGGTAAAATTACATGTAGTTTTGTGTCAAGGAAGTGGTCAATATTTACAACACACACGTCACACCATCAAAAACAGATGAGGTGTGACCCCCGCCACAGCCACAGTGATAAACATGTTATTATGTCTCGTCTTGTGGCGGAGGTCTGGTAGTATTGATTATCTCGCCGTGTTTGTTGTCAGCTCAGTGTATCATGTTGTCACCCACCAAGTGTTGAGTAACCAAGCCAAGAACAGGTACCTACACTGTCAGGGCTGCAGGAAACATACACCCACCTTATTCAACTACAGTGATTAGATTAGGTGCCATTTGACCAGTCATCTCTCAGTCTCTGGAATTACACGTTAATGATAAGATGTCGTGTTCTGGGAAAGATAAAACAGACGGAAACATCAGAAAATAAGACTTAAAAATACTTCATGTGTTTATGTGAAATTTTTTTACACAAACATGTTGAATGACTTACGGTAGGCCGCTTGACGTGAGTGTTGTGGTCCGCCAGACGTGAGTGTTGTCGACCGCTAGAGGTGTGTTGTGGACCGCTAAACGTGAGTTGTGGGCTGCTAGAGGTGAGTGTTGTCGACCGCCAGACGTGAGTGTTGTCGACCGCTAGAGGTGAGTGTTGTGGACCGCTAAACGTGAGTTGTGGGCTGCTAGAGGTGAGTGTTGTGGACCGCCAGACGTGAGTGTTGTGGTCCGCCAGACGTGAGTGTTGTCGACCGCCAGACGTGAGTGTTGTCGACCGCTAGAGGTGAGTGTTGTGGACCGCTAAACGTGAGTTGTGGGCTGCTAGAGGTGAGTGTTGTGGACCGCCAGACGTGAGTGTTGTGGACCGCTAGTGGTGAGTGTTGTGGACCGCTAGACGTGAGTGTTGTGGACCGCCAGACGTGAGTGTTGTGGACCGCCAGACATGAGTGTTGTGGACCGCCAGACATGAGTGTCGTGTGGGTGAAGGCGACAGACACAATACGACAAGTGGTCATGGCGGTGTTCGAACAATAATTTTCTCTATATATTTTTTTTGTTTTTGCATTATTTATCTTACTTAATAAATCCTTCAGAGGAATACAATATCAGTTGAGCTGGAAGATGAAAGTCCACCTTGTTTATTTGTTTACTCTCAGCCATAAATGACAGTAAACAAGACGAACCAACCAAACCGAACTTTACCAACCTTACGTAATTTAACTCAAGTTTATGATGTGGTCCGGTTAAGATTGTTCCGGGTGGTTCATCTGTCTGCTCCAAGATATAAACATGTTTTCCGTCACTCAGTTGAAGTATGGCTCTGTAAGTGTTACTCAGGGTAAGAAATAATAAAACGATCGAGGGTGTAAATTTTCGTTAACGATAATCAAAACTTCTCAACACTATTTTATTACGTACAGTAGGTGTCGGTGAAGCTATTTCAGGGGTTACTAATATTAACAATTACTGAATAGAGTTGTATTGTAGAGCACTGAGACACAAATACAGTTAGAAACAAACAGACAGACAGACGCGAGGACTTCATTATTGCTGCTGAGGACATTAATAAAACTGCCTGACGAACTTATCTACAATATCAGAGTTTAATCATTAAGGCAGAGTTAGTTAAGAGCGCCGGGCCTCTTGTTATGACGGAAGCTGTACAACTACGTGACGCCTCAGTAAACTTGTTCCCCGCACATGTTGTATATATTGTGTGAAGCACCAGTAAATCACCCTGATGAGTCGGTTGTGTGAAGCACCAGTGAATCACCCTGATGAGTCGGTTGTGTGAAGCACCAGTAAATCACCCTGATGAGTCGGTTGTGTGAGGCACCAGTGACTCACCCTGATGAGTCGGTTGTGTGAATCACCCTGATGAGTCGGTTGTGTGAAGCACCAGTAAATCACCCTGATCAGTCGGTTATGTGAGGCACCAGTGACTCACCCTGATGAGTCGGTTGTGTGAAGCACCAGTGAATCACCCTGATGAGTCGGTTGTGTGAGGCACCAGTGACTCACCCTGATGAGTCGGTTGTGTGAAGCACCAGTGAATCACTCTGATGAGTCGGTTGTGTGAGGCATCATTGACTCACCCTGATGAGTCGGTTGTGTGAAGCACCAGTGAGTCGCCCTGATGAGTCGGTTGTATGAGGCATCATTAACTCACCCTGATGAGTCGGTTGTATGAGGCATCATTAACTCACCCTAATGAGTCGGTGGTGTGAGGCACCAGTGAGTCGCCCTGATGAGTCGGTTGTGTGAGGCACCAATGACTCACCCTGATGAGTCAGTTGTGTGAGGCACCAATGACTCACCCTGATGAGTCAGTTGTGTGAGGCACCAATGACTCGCCCTGATGAGTCGGTTGTGTGAGGCACCAATGACTCACCCTGATGAGTCGGTTGTGTGAGGCACCAGTGACTCACCCTGATGAGTCAGTTGTGTGAGGCACCGATGACTCACCCTGATGCGTCGGTTGTGTGAGGCACTAATGACTCACCCTGATGGGTCGGTTGTGTGAGGCACCAATGACTCACCCTGATGGGTCGGTTGTGTGAGGCACCAGTGACTCACCCTGATGAGTCGGTTGTGTGTGGCACCAATGACTCACCCTGATGACTTGGTTGTGTGAGGCACCAATGACTAACCCTGATGGGTCGGTTGTGTGAGGCACCAATGACTCACCCCGATGAGTCGGTTGTGTGCGGCACTAATGACTCACCCTGATGAGTCGGTTATGTGAGGCACCAATTACTCACCCTGATGAGTCGGTTGTGTGAAGCACCAATGACTCGACATGATGAGTCGGTTGTGTGAGGCACCAATGACTCGCCCTGATGAGTCGGTTGTGTGAAGCACCAGTGACTCGCCCTGATGAGTCGGTTGTGTGAGGCATCATTGACTCACCCTGATGAGTCGGTTGTGTGAGGCACCAGTGACTCACCCTGATGAGTCTTGTGTGAGGCATCAATGACTCACCCTGATGAGTCGGTTGTGTGTGGCACCAATGACTCACCCTGATGACTTGGTTGTGTGAGGCACCAATGACTAACCCTGATGGGTCGGTTGTGTGAGGCACCAATGACTCACCCTGATGAGTCGGTTGTGTGCGGCACTAATGACTCACCCTGATGAGTCGGTTATGTGAGGCACCAATTACTCACCCTGATGAGTCGGTTGTGTGAAGCACCAATGACTCGACATGATGAGTCGGTTGTGTGAGGCACCAATGACTCGCCCTGATGAGTCGGTTGTGTGAAGCACCAGTGACTCGCCCTGATGAGTCGGTTGTGTGAGGCATCATTGACTCACCCTGATGAGTCGGTTGTGTGAGGCACCAGTGACTCACCCTGATGAGTCTTGTGTGAGGCATCAATGACTCACCCTGATGAGTCGGTTGTGTGAGGCATCAATGACTCACCCTGATGAGTCGGTTGTGTGAGGCACCAGTGACTCACCCTGATGAGTCGGTTGTGTGAGGCATCAATGACTCACCCTGATGAGTCGGTTGTGTGAGGCACCAGTGACTCACCCTGATGAGTCGGTTGTGTGAGGCATCAATGACTCACCCTGATGAGTCGGTTGTGTGAGGCATCAATGACTCACCCTGATGAGTCGGTTGTGTGAGGTACCAAGGCTCGCCCTGATGAGTCGGTTGTGTGAAGCACCAATGAGTCGCCTTGATGAGTCGGTTGTGTGGGGCATCAATGACTCACCCTGATGAGTCGGTTGTGTGGGGCATCAATGACTCACCCTGATGAGTCGGTTGTGTGGGGCATCAATGACTCACCCTGATGAGTCGGTTGTGTGACGAACTGTTGAGAGACTGTAAATTATTTATGACATTGGTGTGGTTGTTAAACACTGGGCCAGGTTGTGAGTGATTGGAACACGCACTACTGTAGACAAGGTGAGACTATTTTACAACTGACCGTTACGGGTGGAAAATCTCTTGATCACTGGGGGTAATTTTGGGACCACACGAAGATCTACGAAAAATAAACTATTGATAAAATTATATTTGATGACAAAATAAGAACTCTTGGAATTGTAATTTGTTTGTGTACGGTAGTTATATCGATTGTAATTGCTCTCTCTCTCTCTCTCTCTCTCTCTCTCTTAGACTTTTTTTTTTATTATTATTTATTGGGCACTCCCCTACATCCTTGTGCAAGGTGAAGCGCAGAAGCGTTTACAGTGCCCAACAGGGAAGCATGCTAAGTTCATGCTTGCCTTTATGTCTCATGAGTTAAGGGCGTAGAAGTCTGAAGAGTCAAGGGCATAGAAGCCTGGAGAGTCAGTGGTTTATGTCATCAAGTTATTGGAAGCTCCAACAACTTGTCCCTGAATACGAATTCGCAACTTTCGATTCACACCAGGTACCTACTTTACTGCTAGGTGAACAGGGACTAATGGGGGCTAGGGAGTATGTCCAAACAACTTCCACAGGCCCGGGAATCGAACCCGTGACATCTCGCTTGCGAAGGCAAGAGCGGTACCACTCTACCACCTTGGACTCATCCTCAGCTGCTACCCTCTTGACCTTTCCACCCACCTGCTGACACACACACTCCCTCACCCTAGTCTGCTGACACACACACTCACTCACCCTAGTCTGCTGACACACACACTCACTCACCCTAGTCTGCTGACACACACACTCACCAGTCTGCACACACACTCACCCTAGTCTGCTGACACACACACACTCACTCACCCTAGTCTGCTGACACACACACTCACTCACCCTAGTCTGCTGACACACACACTCACTCACCCTAGTCTGCTGACACACACACTCACTCACCCTAGTCTGCTGACACACACACTCACTCACCCTAGTCTGCTGACACACACACTCACTCACCCTAGTCTGCTGACACGCACTCACTCACCCTAGTCTGCTGACACACACACTCACTCACCCTAGTCTGCTGACACACACACTCACTCACCCTAGTCTGCTGACACACGCACTCACTCACCCTAGTCTGCTGACACACACACTCCCTCACCCTAGTTTGCTGACACACACACTTACTTATCCTAGACTGCTGACACACACACTTACTTATCCTAGACTGCTGACACACACACTCACTCACCCTAGTCTGCTGACACACACACTCACTCACCCTAGTCTGCTGACACACACACTCCCTCACCCTAGTCTGCTGACACACACACTCCCTCACCCTAGTCTGCTGACACACACACTCCCTCACCCTAGTCTGCTGACACACACACTTACTTATCCTAGACTGCTGACACACACACTTACTTATCCTAGACTGCTGACACACACACTTACTTATCCTAGACTGCTGACACACACACTTACTTATCCTAGACTGCTGACACACACACTCACTCACCCTAGACTGCTGACACACACACTCACTCACCCTAGTCTGCTGACACACACACTCACTCACCCTAGTCTGCTGACACACGCACTCACTCACCCTAGTCTGCTGACACACACACTCCCTCACCCTAGTTTGCTGACACACACACTTACTTATCCTAGACTGCTGACACACACACTTACTTATCCTAGACTGCTGACACACACACTCACTCACCCTAGTCTGCTGACACACACACTCACTCACCCTAGTCTGCTGACACACACACTCACTCACCCTAGTCTGCTGACACACACACTCACTCATCCTCGACTGCTGACACACACACACACACACACACACACACACACACTTACTCATCCTAAACTGCTGACACACACACACACTGCTGGGTCTCCAATAACGCTTCATCCCGGGACATCTTATCCACCGATGGTCAAGTGGACCAGGTCCCTAACCTAACCTAACCTAACCTAACCTAACCATTAGGACCGGATCAAATTCCTTGTTTTCCTAAGAGGCCCTAATGGTAATGGTCAGGTCAGGTTAGGTTAGGCCAGGCCAGATTGGGGATAAAAATTCCATGCATATGTTATCTACTGTCCCAGACTAGACTTTTCAAAGATCCATAAGTTAATATTTTTTTGTTAATAATAATACGAGAACACTAACTGACTCACTTCATAATTATACCGGGTAAAGTGCCCACCAGTTAGCGAGGAACGTGTCCTAGGAGTGTCCCGGAACTGCTCGCATTCTTTTACCTCCTGTTTAGGGAAAGAATTTCGTGGAAGAATATTCAATATTTTTCATCTGTAAATGACGTCACGTTAACGCCTTAATTTACCGTGAAATCATCATTAAATTGTAATGTTATTTTAGCACCATATCCTTGTCTCGGATTAAGGTGACCCTGTAAGGTCCGTGTTCACGTCTCCAGTTAGGTGTGAATTTTAACGTACAAATCCTTGAAAATCCTAGAGATGGTGATGACAGATTCGCCCGTGTGTGTGTGTGTGTGTGTGTGTATGTGTGTGTGTGTGTGTGTGTGTGTGTCTAATTATCGTAGGTAAGGCCAAACTATTTTTATGGCTACAGTACGTCATGACCCAAAATTATTCAGATGAGTTGAAGATTTTCCTGGGTGTTTTTTTGTGATATCTTGGAGAAGTGGCGTCAGTGTTGCGTTACAAGATAGTGTAAAGTCAGGCTCGGGGATACTCAAAAATACTCGTACGTGAAAAAAACACAACAACGAAAGCATTTAAGATAGAGTCGAGGGCGATTTTCACGCTGTTTTGACCACCAACTTTTTTTCCCTGTAACATAAATGATATTGTGTTTTGCCCTCTCTCTCTCTCTCTTATGGGTAAAACTCAACGTAAGAAGCTTTGAGAATCTTACCCGTTTCTGAGAAGGTTACCAGTGTGTGTAATTACTGCAGGTCGAGTCAAAGCAGTGTTATTTTTTTCACGGTTTCATGATGGAAGGTTATTGTAGTGGCTGGCTAGAAAGCTGTTTATCGTGTTGTACTTGTGTTGTGATGGGGAGGCGACACACGCGTGATAAAAGGGGAGATGTGATTAGGGAGAATACGGCGGCAAGACAAGTGTAGAAAGCGACATAATTGGGCTGAAACAACGAACACACACACAAACACACACACACACACACACACACATGCATTTCCTGGTAAAGAAATTTGTCTTGGTAAATCTAGAGATGACGGCAGGTTAAGTTAAGCAACAGGGATAAACCAGACAGGTATCCGGGGTCTTGTTGCAGTAGTGAGTGAATGAGTGACAGCGAATAAAAGGTGTGTGTGTGTGTGTGTGTGTGTGTGTGTGTGTGTGCTCTTGACTCCTGCCTATATAACGGCAAAACAGTTTAAAGAATGAAAAAAAAACAAAATCTTGAAGTGTTTCTTTTCTTCTTTTTTTTTTTTTTTTGAGAAGGAGTGAGTGAGTGTTGGTGCAGGTGAGGGTCACGAGAAATAGTTATTAAACCAAGGCGCCAGCAACGATACCCAGCACACACACACACACACACACACACCAATGAAGAGTTTGTTGTCGTAAACCTGATATCATAAAGTGTAATGTCCCGGATTAAGAAATTTCATTTGATATATTAGTACAGGTTATGTATGGTGTCTTGAACTTGATGGGAATATACTGTCAGTGTCCCTTGAAACTTGATATAACTTGGCCATACTTAAAACTATATAACTTGGCCATACTTAAGACTTTTTAACTTGGCCATACTTAAAATTATATAACTTAGCCATACTTACAGCTATCTAACTTGGCCATACTTAAAACTATCTATCTTGGCCATACACACAAAATACTGGCAACAGCTGGGTTTTTTTTATTTCATTTCATTTTCCACTAGCGGGAGTCAGCAGAGAGAGTGTGTGTGTGTGTGTTAAGATGAGGGAGTTAGTTAGCCAGACGACCGTGATCCTTGTTACCCGCCACCGCTGCTCGCTCCCTTGGTCTTCCCCGCACCAACCCTTTGTTCCTCCACTTTTCTCTGACCTCTTTTCATACCCCCCACCACCACCTTCCCTTCCCTCCCTCTCTTTCTTCCTACCTCCTCTACCCTCTACTCTCCCTCCCACCCTCTCCCCCCCCCCCCTCGTACAGACGGATAGGTCAGTGCACTGTCTTAACTCACGGGAGACCCCTTGTGTCTCATTTCTTTATTTCACAATTCTCATGAACGATTCTTTACTTACACAACTCTTATGAACATTTCTTACACAACTTATGAACTCGCTGAACACACACACATATTGACATTAAAGTGTTCTGATTAAATGCCAATATATCATTTCTAGCGTATGTTATGTCTGTTTAGAGGGTAAAACGCATTCATTATTGAGGAAAGAAAAATTAGATTCTTTGGCGTAAAAAGTGAAAGTTTTTGTAGAGGCGTAAAATACATTAGTTTTGGGCGTAAAATGTTGTTGGCGTTACTATAGTGTTGGGGAGTCAGTTGTATTAGTGCCCCGGGTTCGTGGTTCGTATCCGGATTCACACAGATTTCGACGTAGCTGAGAATACGAGAACACATCTAATCACTGTTGACTGTTGAGTCCTGATGCAGTTTTGGCGCCATATTAAGTCCCTTTTTTAGCTCATCTGTTTTGGAGGGAAATGACAGGTTATCATCACTTCCTTGGCTGGCGTGTTGTCGTCGCTGTCGTCGTTTTTACGTGGTTAATGTTTTTTGTTTTTTTTGCGTGTAGTTCAGTCGTGTTAAAGATGCGAGTGTTTGTATCCGCTCCTGGTGTTAACATAAACATAAAAACATAAGAAAATATGGAGTCTGCAATAGGCCGGTTGGCCTGTGCATGGCAGCTCCTATCGAGAGTTACTACCACTCTCTATCGTCCATAAATCTGTCTAGCCTTCTTTTAAAACTTTCCAGCGTCCCAGCACTTCCTACAAAGTTGCTAAGCTTGTTCCACTCACATGCCACCCTATTTGTGAATCAGTTCTTTCCTATCTCCCTCCTAAACCCAAACTTATCCAACTTAAATCCATTGCTACGAGTCCTATCCTGCTCGGATATTATAAGAACTTTATCTATATCTCCTTTATTGATTCCTTTCACCCACTTAAATACTTCTATTACATCTCCCCGCACTCTTCGTCTTTCTAGGGAATGCAAGTTTAGTTTCTTTAATCTATCTTGATAGGAAAGGTTTCTAAGTCCCGGAATCATTTTCGTCATTCTTCGCTGCACCGACTCCAGTAGGGGAGGTGAGGCTGCTAGGAACCTTGAGAATCCTCGCTCCTGTGTTGTTCTGTTGAGCTTAAAATAAAGTACTTACGTCACAACTACCATTCCTACCACCACCACCACTATACAACCCTCGCCACTACCACTACGCCTACCACCACCATCACCACCACTATACAACCCTCGCCACTACCACTACGCCTACGACCACTACTGCCATCACCACACTACCACCACCACACTACCATCACCACTACCACCACCAACCACCACTACCATCACCACCCAACACTACCACCACCAACCACCATCACCACAAGAACAGTTACAACACACACTACCACCACCACACCACCATCACCACTACCATCACCAACCACCACTACCATCACCACCCAACACTACCACAAGAACAGTTACAACACATACTTAACAGAAGGTCAATCCGGCTATAATGAAGGGGTCAAAATCTCCCAAACCTCCACACAAAGAATATTCCTCGTAACTAAATCTTTAAGAACACGCCTGACTTGTTGGTTTAAGATAAAACACAAATATTAACGTCGACATTATTCTGAGACTGGTTTAACTAGAGATAGATTTACTCGGCACCAATTACTGCCCTCACAGACTTAAGGGCGAGAGTTTTCCTGCCTTCATTAACATTAGGTGTGAGGTAAAGGTATCTAGTTAAGGTAGAGTCTCAGTAACTCAGTCAGTTAGGTGTACCTCTATCTCTTCAGTTACGTGGATCTCAACTCTAAGATTCTGGTGTCATAGTTAGTCATGTGATGCCATTTTAATCCCCGTGTAGTTGGATGCACACACACACGCACATAAACACACACACATACACTCATAAAAAGGTCTAAGTTTGTCTTGGGTATATTACCAAACAATAATAATAAGAGTATGAAGTAATATTAGTTTTTCTCTTTTTTTATTAGAGATAAATTAATAACACCAAACACTGCTGCTGTTTACTATTTATTTCTTGTCTTTTGTTTTAATTGGAAGTTTAGTCATTGTTTATTGCACATTTTACACATCATATTATTGTAGTCATTGAAGTATCTGTTACAAATTGATTATATTCATTTACTTAAATATATCGTAAATATGTTTAAAACTACCGACTTGGAACTATCAGTCATCGTTTCCAGATTTATTGATTTTCGATTCAGAGACGGGCGGCTCCCTCAGAGGCACCGTGTAGACCTGGCCTGGCCCTTACCAGGTGTTTTTCCTACACCGTGTAATCCTCGACACCTCAAAACATCCCGCGTCACGTGTCTTTCATCTCTGACAAAGGGCACGCCTCGGTGAATAGTTTTGACAATAGTATTCCTGTGATCTCTTCCCGCCACTCCCCACCAAACACTGTCCTCTTCTGCCCTCCCTCACGCGTTATCATGAGCCTCACTCCATCGTCTTAATGTCTAGTTTAACATTATTAGCCCACATGACCTCTATGTTCCCCAGTCTACCATCCTCGCTGCATCGTTTACATACTATTATGCTGTGTTTATGGTGCGTGGTTCCTATAACTACCATTCTGGGGCTGCCATACTACCATTTTTAGCCCATGAACTGTACTGGTAAGTGGTCCTCCATACTACCATTATTGTTTCGCCACGCTTACATTATTGTTACCATATTTACCCCGTGTACTTTACCAGTTCCCGTATACTATCGTTACTGGTCTGTTTAGCTTAGCTCGTATACTATAACTGGTCCTTCAAACTATACCATGATTGTTCCTCTAAGTTACCATTTTAATATTTTTACTAACGTGTACTGTGTTCGTCATGCTTGGTGCCTCTACTGTGTGTGTGGTGAGTCATCGTGGTGGTGGTGTGGTGACCTACTTCACCTACCTGGTACACCCTTTGTCTTACCTTTCACCCCCCCCCCCCCCATCTTCCCCTCCCCTTCTCATCACCACTACCCCCCCCCCTCCACTGTGCCCACTTCACTCTGTCTCTGCCCTATTTCACTGACCCCTCACTCTCACACCCCCCATACTCTCTCTCTCTCTCTCTCTCTCTCTCTCTCTCTCAACATGGAGGTGGCGCCGCACGTTGTGATGTCATTACTCTTATCTGGCCACAACGTTCTCGCTTGTCACGTTTCCTGACTTTCTCATCTCTCCTCCATATTACCGTATTATCTCTCTTTGTCTTATCTCCTGGACCGCGATGCCTTCTTCTTCTCCTTCTTCTTCTTCTTCCTTATTACGTGTTTATCCATTTATCGTCCCACATCATCCCGGGAAGGGGGGGGGGGGCTAGGTATTCATCCTTAATGTGTGTAATGTGTATGTGTGTGTGTGCGCCTGTGTGTGTTTTCTTTCCTGTGTACGTGTGTGTTGTCTTTCGTGTACATGTGTGATCTTTTTCCTGTGCATGTGTGTTTTTGTTTGTCCTGTGTGCGTATGTGTTTTAGTTCGTGTGCTTGGATGCCGTGAAGATTAACAACCTGTGAGCCGACGTACAGTAGAGTGAAGGTGTAGCACAACTATTGATACCGGAACACTGTGAGTCTCAGTTCTGACACTTAAGTTGCTGTTTTAATTGTGACACTTACATTGCTGCCTTAATTCTGACACTTACATTGCTACCTGAATTCTGACACTTACGTTGCCTCTACTTCTGACACTTAAGTTCCTGCCTTAAATCTGACACATACAGTGCTACCTTAATTCTGACAACAGTTGCTGCCTTAATTCTGACACTTAGGTTGCCGCTTTAGTTCTGGCACTGGTCACTTTCTGTCATTGTACTGTACTATATTTTAGGTAGTTATGTTTCATCTTATCCCTGGAGCTGGGGGTGATGAGGGCGTAGCGGCAGGTGACAGAAGTGTGTTCAGCAACTCAGTAGACGTGATGGTTGTTGTAAACGGGTGTTGTGGCAAGTAAAGGGGTGTTGTTGAGTGGGTTGTTTGCTTAGTTATATCCAGAGGTTGTTTGCTCGTGTTATTGCTCGTTGGTTTTAATTAGATTTTGTAACTATACAGGTGCAGGACTAGATGATCAGCTCATTACTCAGTTCTTTCCGTCATTATCACCAAGGGTCCAGATTCACCCAAGTTCGTCCGATGAATATTCTCCGTAAGTAAAGATTAACAATATCCTAGACTCGTTGATTTATTCTAAAGCACAAAAATGCCATGAGGAACTTAAGAATTATATTGAAAATCAAAGTAAATTATTTCACCAACCAATCCTCTAGAGTACAAGATCCTTTCTCAAGAATATCTACCTTAATATTATCTCAATAGGTACCTAATTAAGGTAGAGCGTCGGGGTAAATTTTGATAACCGTTTTCATGTTATATTTGTGCTGTCGTTTGAATCAAACCGCCAGGTGCATTCTTACACGTGAGTCAGGAAGAGTATTCACCTTACGAACCTTTCTCAATCCGGCCCCTGAGTCCCTGGACTTTGGTGTGGCGCGGCGGGGATTTATCCACCTCAGCTGGCTCGCTTGTCTCGTTCACTGTACTGTAGTGTGAACTGTCTTTTTCCTTAACCAACTCTTTTCTCCTAGGCTAGTCCTTCATCCCTTTCGTGTGTGTGTGTGTGTGTGCGTGTGCGTGTGTGTGTGTGCGTGTGCGTGTGCGTGTGCGTGCGCGCGCGCATTTCCACAACGCTGAAGGCAGAGGATGACATCAGCGAGGCCTTTCCTGATTAATGGAATGCTAACCTTCATCCCCGTAGAAGACAAAGGTGTGCTCTTTGGTGCCAGTTTCGGTCAAGTGTAATGCCAGCGGCTGAACACAGCCTCACTATCACCAATACCTTGTTCAGGCACCCGACAAGTTCAGGGGCCCCTGGCGACAACCATAATGGAAACATTATATCACTATCCGAAAAATAAATTGGCCGAGATATGTTCATCACTCGAGCCATGCATGGTTCAGATTACCGTGAGATAGATCATTGCCTCATTAAAGCCCAACGTAAACAACTCGAGGCTCGGGAGATGGAGCACCTCCAGAGGAGACTGCTGAACACCCAAACAGCTGGCGACAAGGACGTGATTGCCCAGTGGTATAAACTTAAGACCGTCATCACGAAGATCTGCAGCGAGACCCTCGGCCAATAGAGAATAAAACATCAGCATTAGTTTGATGAAAATGGCCAGGTATCCAGATATTTTTATCCGACAAGCATGTTTCCTCCATTGACTGGAAACATAACCCACAGTTTCAGACCAAAGCTGCTACTCTCTTCAACAAAAGGCAGTGGTCCAGTACAAACTTTAGATGAAAAACAAGTGGTGGACTATAAAAGCACATGGAAAGCAAAGTTTTCAGACCATCAACACAGCTCTCCTTCCCTCAGTGGACAACAACACAAGTTAAAGACTAAAACTGCATCTTTCACCGTAGGAAAGAACACTACCGTTGCCTGTGAACCGAAACACTGACGCGGCTGTCCAGACTAAATAGCCAAGTTCCTCAGTACCCGAAGCTGGTCCACCTCGACAACCTTCTATCCTGTGATGAAATAACCGCTGCTCCCATCAGATGAAAAATAACTCAGACCACCGGAACTGTTGGAGTTAATAGGTGAAGTATTTAAAACAGGAGAGGGGGACTCCTACTGACTATTATAGACTCTTCTCTCTCCTGGAGAATGTATTGGAACAGAAAAAAGTCCCTAGGATCGTAAAGACACCTCCATTGTCAACATATATATAAACAAGGGAGACAAATCGGACTGTGGGATATCTGTTATGTCCATTGCTTGCAAGACTCTCATCCGCTTCTACCTTAACAGATTCCTTCCTGAGGCAGAAAATTTCCTCCTTGAATCGCAATGCGGCTTTAGACCGTCTCGCGGCACCACCGACATGATCTTTCTTGCCTGCCAGATACAGGAGAAATACACAGGAGAGCGCTAGAATACGTAAGCTGCCTTCATCGACCCTCAGTCACTTTGCTTCCCTTCCCAAATTTAACACCACTGAGGCAACTCCAATGATAGCATGAGCGGCAGCGTCCTTCTCGTTGATAACTATTTGGATTCCTTCCCATCTTAACTGGGGTAAAACAAGCACCAATCTTTGCCGTCTTCATGGCTGCCCTCCTTATCTATACTTGCGCCAGTGCCACTCTAGCCGGCGGGATGGACATCCAATACCTGTTGAAGGAACCTTTTAATCTCAGGCGACTCCAGACCAGAGCAAAGATGTTGGCCACTTCCATGACTGGACGGAGACCTGTATACTTTTTTGCACGGATTCTGTTTCAGCCTGACCCTGGCTTAGTCACACCCCTGCCAGCCAGCCAAGTGAACAGAACCATCCTCACTAAAGTTAACCATGTTCAGCACCTTAGCACCCATCTGTCCATCACCGCGGCTTTGGATGAGGAATTCCAACATCGGATCAAGTGTGCTTCTCAGGCCTTTCGTGAACTACGTACCCGTGTTTTAAGTTGTAGGGAGTTGAAAGTATTAACAATCGTACTCGTTTATCGAGGTGAGGTTCTCCCCACTTGGTGTATGGTAACGAGACATAGGTCACAAACAAGAGACATCTCAAGGTGTTTGAGAGTTCCAACAGCGTAGTTTCCAATCTATCCTCAGGACCCGCTGGGAATACAAGAGGAGAAATGCTAGGATCTTCGCTACCACAAACTGTAGGAGCACCGAAGCCAACGTTATCAAGAACCAACTACGCTGGGCCAACCATGTAAGTCTCATTTAACAGTTGACTACCAAACCATCTATTTTACAGCACGCTAAAGAATGGCGGACGTACTGTTGGTAAGCAATTGAAGCAGTACAAGAAAACACCCAAAACTAAATTAAAAATGTACCAAATGGACACTCTCACCCAGGGTAACCTTAACGCCCAACCGTGACGTATATACAAATGTGGTACAAGATATGGTCCACCACACACAGCCTCTGCGGACGACGTGTTGAACTCACAGAGGCCTCTCGAACCATCTTGCAGCTCACTAGCAAAGGTTGACACTCACGTATCGTCTTGTTGTCCCTAGATGATTGTCATACTCGACCCCAAGTGACAAGAAATATAATGTGTGTTTGTCACCCCCTCTATATGTATACTTGCATATCATCTCCTGTGTGTATGTTAAAGAATATTACTTCTTGTATATTTCCTTCACCTCCATGTGTGTGTCCCTCACCTACTGTGTGTGTGTGTCCCTCACCTACTGTGTGTGTGTCCCTCACCTACTGTGTGTGTGTGTGTGTGTGTCCCTCACCTCCTGTGTGTGTGTGTCCCTCACCACCCGTTTGTGTGTGTGTGTGTCCCTCACCTACTGTGTGTGTGTGTCCCTCACCTACTGTGTGTGTGTGTGTGTGTCCCTCACCTACTGTGTGTGTGTGTCCCTCACCTACTGTGTGTGTGTGTGTGTGTCCCTCACCTCCTGTGTGTGTGTGTCCCTCACCTACTGTGTGTGTGTGTGTGTCCCTCACCTACTGTGTGTGTGTGTCCCTCACCTACTGTGTGTGTGTGTGTCCCTCACCTACTGTGTGTGTGTGTGTGTCCCTCACCTACTGTGTGTGTGTGTCCCTCACCTACTGTGTGTGTGTGTCCCTCACCTACTGTGTGTGTGTGTGTCCCTCACCTACTGTGTGTGTGTGTCCCTCACCTACTGTGTGTGTGTCCCTCACCTACTGTGTGTGTGTGTGTCCCTCACCTACTGTGTGTGTTTGTGTGTCCCTCACCTCCTGTGTGTGTCCCTCACCTACTGTGTGTGTGTGTGTGTCCCTCACCTACTGTGTGTGTGTCCCTCACCTACTGTGTGTGTGTGTGTCCCTCACCTACTGTGTGTGTGTGTGTGTGTGTCCCTCACCTACTGTGTGTGTGTGTCCCTCACCTACTGTGTGTGTGTGTGTCCCTCACCTACTGTGTGTGTGTGTCCCTCACCTACTGTGTGTGTGTGTGTCCCTCACCTACTGTGTGTGTGTGTCCCTCACCTACTGTGTGTGTGTGTCCCTCACCTACTGTGTGTGTGTCCCTCACCTACTGTGTGTGTGTGTCCCTCACCTACTGTGTGTGTGTGTCCCTCACCTACTGTGTGTGTGTGTGTGTCCCTCACCTACTGTGTGTGTGTGTGTCCCTCACCTACTGTGTGTGTGTCCCTCACCTACTGTGTGTGTGTGTCCCTCACCTACTGTGTGTGTGTGTCCCTCACCTACTGTGTGTGTGTGTCCCTCACCTACTGTGTGTGTGTGTCCCTCACCTACTGTGTGTGTGTGTCCCTCACCTACTGTGTGTGTGTGTCCCTCACCTACTGTGTGTGTGTGTCCCTCACCTACTGTGTGTGTGTGTCCCTCACCTACTGTGTGTGTGTGTCCCTCACCTACTGTGTGTGTGTGTCCCTCACCTACTGTGTGTGTGTGTCCCTCACCTACTGTGTGTGTGTGTCCCTCACCTACTGTGTGTGTGTGTCCCTCACCTACTGTGTGTGTGTGTCCCTCACCTACTGTGTGTGTGTGTCCCTCACCTACTGTGTGTGTGTGTCCCTCACCTACTGTGTGTGTGTGTCCCTCACCTACTGTGTGTGTGTGTCCCTCACCTACTGTGTGTGTGTGTCCCTCACCTACTGTGTGTGTGTGTCCCTCACCTACTGTGTGTGTGTGTCCCTCACCTACTGTGTGTGTGTGTCCCTCACCTACTGTGTGTGTGTGTCCCTCACCTACTGTGTGTGTGTGTCCCTCACCTACTGTGTGTGTGTGTGTCCCTCACCTACTGTGTGTGTGTGTCCCTCACCTACTGTGTGTGTGTGTGTCCCTCACCTACTGTGTGTGTGTGTCCCTCACCTACTGTGTGTGTGTCCCTCACCTACTGTGTGTGTGTGTGTGTCCCTCACCTACTGTGTGTGTGTGTGTCCCTCACCTACTGTGTGTGTGTGTGTCCCTCACCTACTGTGTGTGTGTGTGTCCCTCACCTACTGTGTGTGTGTGTGTGTCCCTCACCTACTGTGTGTGTGTGTCCCTCACCTACTGTGTGTGTGTGTCCCTCACCTACTGTGTGTGTGTCCCTCACCTACTGTGTGTGTGTGTCCCTCACCTACTGTGTGTGTGTGTGTCCCTCACCTACTGTGTGTGTGTACTGTGTGTGTGTGTCCCTCACCTACTGTGTGTGTGTGTGTCCCTCACCTACTGTGTGTGTGTGTCCCTCACCTACTGTGTGTGTGTGTCCCTCACCTACTGTGTGTGTGTGTCCCTCACCTACTGTGTGTGTGTGTGTGTCCCTCACCTACTGTGTGTGTGTGTCCCTCACCTACTGTGTGTGTGTGTCCCTCACCTACTGTGTGTGTGTGTGTCCCTCACCTACTGTGTGTGTGTGTGTCCCTCACCTACTGTGTGTGTGTGTGTCCCTCACCTACTGTGTGTGTGTGTGTGTCCCTCACCTACTGTGTGTGTGTGTGTGTCCCTCACCTACTGTGTGTGTGTGTGTGTGTGTCCCTCACCTACTGTGTGTGTGTGTGTGTCCCTCACCTACTGTGTGTGTGTGTGTGTCCCTCACCTACTGTGTGTGTGTGTGTGTCCCTCACCTACTGTGTGTGTGTGTCCCTCACCTACTGTGTGTGTGTCCCTCACCTACTGTGTGTGTGTGTCCCTCACCTACTGTGTGTGTGTCCCTCACCTACTGTGTGTGTGTGTGTGTCCCTCACCTACTGTGTGTGTGTGTGTGTCCCTCACCTACTGTGTGTGTGTGTCCCTCACCTACTGTGTGTGTGTGTGTCCCTCACCTACTGTGTGTGTGTGTGTGTCCCTCACCTACTGTGTGTGTGTGTCCCTCACCTACTGTGTGTGTGTGTGTCCCTCACCTACTGTGTGTGTGTGTCCCTCACCTACTGTGTGTGTGTGTCCCTCACCTACTGTGTGTGTGTGTCCCTCACCTACTGTGTGTGTGTGTCCCTCACCTACTGTGTGTGTGTGTGTGTCCCTCACCTACTGTGTGTGTGTGTGTCCCTCACCTACTGTGTGTGTGTGTGTCCCTCACCTACTGTGTGTGTGTGTCCCTCACCTACTGTGTGTGTGTGTCCCTCACCTACTGTGTGTGTGTGTCCCTCACCTACTGTGTGTGTGTGTCCCTCACCTACTGTGTGTGTGTGTCCCTCACCTACTGTGTGTGTGTGTCCCTCACCTACTGTGTGTGTGTGTGTCCCTCACCTACTGTGTGTGTGTGTGTCCCTCACCTACTGTGTGTGTGTGTGTGTCCCTCACCTACTGTGTGTGTGTGTCCCTCACCTACTGTGTGTGTGTCCCTCACCTACTGTGTGTGTGTGTCCCTCACCTACTGTGTGTGTGTGTCCCTCACCTACTGTGTGTGTGTCCCTCACCTACTGTGTGTGTGTGTGTCCCTCACCTACTGTGTGTGTGTGTCCCTCACCTACTGTGTGTGTGTGTCCCTCACCTACTGTGTGTGTGTGTCCCTCACCTACTGTGTGTGTGTGTGTGTGTCCCTCACCTACTGTGTGTGTGTGTCCCTCACCTACTGTGTGTGTGTGTGTGTGTCCCTCACCTACTGTGTGTGTGTGTCCCTCACCTACTGTGTGTGTGTCCCTCACCTACTGTGTGTGTGTGTGTGTGTGTCCCTCACCTACTGTGTGTGTGTGTGTCCCTCACCTACTGTGTGTGTGTGTCCCTCACCTACTGTGTGTGTGTGTGTGTGTCCCTCACCTACTGTGTGTGTGTGTGTCCCTCACCTACTGTGTGTGTGTGTGTCCCTCACCTACTGTGTGTGTGTGTGTGTCCCTCACCTACTGTGTGTGTGTGTCCCTCACCTACTGTGTGTGTGTGTGTCCCTCACCTACTGTGTGTGTGTGTGTCCCTCACCTACTGTGTGTGTGTGTGTCCCTCACCTACTGTGTGTGTGTGTCCCTCACCTACTGTGTGTGTGTGTCCCTCACCTACTGTGTGTGTGTGTGTGTCCCTCACCTACTGTGTGTGTGTGTGTGTGTCCCTCACCTACTGTGTGTGTGTCCCTCACCTACTGTGTGTGTGTGTCCCTCACCTACTGTGTGTGTGTGTCCCTCACCTACTGTGTGTGTGTCCCTCACCTACTGTGTGTGTGTGTCCCTCACCTACTGTGTGTGTGTGTCCCTCACCTACTGTGTGTGTGTGTCCCTCACCTACTGTGTGTGTGTGTCCCTCACCTACTGTGTGTGTGTGTCCCTCACCTACTGTGTGTGTGTGTGTGTCCCTCACCTACTGTGTGTGTGTGTGTCCCTCACCTACTGTGTGTGTGTGTCCCTCACCTACTGTGTGTGTGTGTGTCCCTCACCTACTGTGTGTGTGTGTCCCTCACCTCCTGTGTGTGTCCCTCACCTACTGTGTGTGTGTGTCCCTCACCTACTGTGTGTGTGTGTGTCCCTCACCTACTGTGTGTGTGTCCCTCACCTACTGTGTGTGTGTGTCCCTCACCTACTGTGTGTGTGTCCCTCACCTACTGTGTGTGTGTCCCTCACCTACTGTGTGTGTGTGTGTGTCCCTCACCTACTGTGTGTGTGTGTCCCTCACCTACTGTGTGTGTGTGTCCCTCACCTCTGTGTGTGTGTGTCCCTCACCTACTGTGTGTGTGTGTGTGTCCCTCACCTACTGTGTGTGTGTGTCCCTCACCTACTGTGTGTGTGTGTGTCCCTCACCTACTGTGTGTGTGTGTGTCCCTCACCTACTGTGTGTGTGTGTGTCCCTCACCTACTGTGTGTGTGTGTCCCTCACCTACTGTGTGTGTGTGTCCCTCACCTACTGTGTGTGTGTGTGTGTCCCTCACCTACTGTGTGTGTGTGTGTGTCCCTCACCTACTGTGTGTGTGTGTGTCCCTCACCTACTGTGTGTGTGTGTCCCTCACCTACTGTGTGTGTGTGTCCCTCACCTACTGTGTGTGTGTGTCCCTCACCTACTGTGTGTGTGTGTCCCTCACCTACTGTGTGTGTGTGTGTGTCCCTCACCTACTGTGTGTGTGTGTCCCTCACCTACTGTGTGTGTGTGTCCCTCACCTACTGTGTGTGTGTGTGTCCCTCACCTACTGTGTGTGTGTGTCCCTCACCTACTGTGTGTGTGTGTGTCCCTCACCTACTGTGTGTGTGTGTCCCTCACCTACTGTGTGTGTGTGTGTGTGTCCCTCACCTACTGTGTGTGTGTGTCCCTCACCTACTGTGTGTGTGTGTGTGTCCCTCACCTACTGTGTGTGTGTGTGTCCCTCACCTACTGTGTGTGTGTGTGTGTCCCTCACCTACTGTGTGTGTGTGTGTCCCTCACCTACTGTGTGTGTGTGTGTCCCTCACCTACTGTGTGTGTGTGTGTCCCTCACCTACTGTGTGTGTGTGTGTGTCCCTCACCTACTGTGTGTGTGTGTCCCTCACCTACTGTGTGTGTGTGTGTCCCTCACCTACTGTGTGTGTGTGTCCCTCACCTACTGTGTGTGTGTGTCCCTCACCTACTGTGTGTGTGTGTCCCTCACCTACTGTGTGTGTGTGTGTGTCCCTCACCTACTGTGTGTGTGTGTCCCTCACCTACTGTGTGTGTGTGTGTCCCTCACCTACTGTGTGTGTGTGTCCCTCACCTACTGTGTGTGTGTGTCCCTCACCTACTGTGTGTGTGTGTCCCTCACCTACTGTGTGTGTGTGTGTCCCTCACCTACTGTGTGTGTGTGTCCCTCACCTACTGTGTGTGTGTGTCCCTCACCTACTGTGTGTGTGTGTCCCTCACCTACTGTGTGTGTGTGTGTCCCTCACCTACTGTGTGTGTGTGTGTCCCTCACCTACTGTGTGTGTGTGTCCCTCACCTACTGTGTGTGTGTGTCCCTCACCTACTGTGTGTGTGTGTCCCTCACCTACTGTGTGTGTGTGTGTCCCTCACCTACTGTGTGTGTGTGTCCCTCACCTACTGTGTGTGTGTGTGTCCCTCACCTACTGTGTGTGTGTGTGTGTCCCTCACCTACTGTGTGTGTGTGTCCCTCACCTACTGTGTGTGTGTGTCCCTCACCTACTGTGTGTGTGTGTGTCCCTCACCTACTGTGTGTGTGTGTCCCTCACCTACTGTGTGTGTGTGTGTGTCCCTCACCTACTGTGTGTGTGTGTGTCCCTCACCTACTGTGTGTGTGTGTGTCCCTCACCTACTGTGTGTGTGTGTCCCTCACCTACTGTGTGTGTGTGTGTGTCCCTCACCTACTGTGTGTGTGTGTGTGTCCCTCACCTACTGTGTGTGTGTGTCCCTCACCTACTGTGTGTGTGTGTGTCCCTCACCTACTGTGTGTGTGTGTGTCCCTCACCTACTGTGTGTGTGTGTCCCTCACCTACTGTGTGTGTGTGTCCCTCACCTACTGTGTGTGTGTGTGTCCCTCACCTACTGTGTGTGTGTGTGTCCCTCACCTACTGTGTGTGTGTGTCCCTCACCTACTGTGTGTGTGTGTCCCTCACCTACTGTGTGTGTGTGTCCCTCACCTACTGTGTGTGTGTGTGTCCCTCACCTACTGTGTGTGTGTGTGTCCCTCACCTACTGTGTGTGTGTGTGTCCCTCACCTACTGTGTGTGTGTGTCCCTCACCTACTGTGTGTGTGTGTGTCCCTCACCTACTGTGTGTGTGTGTCCCTCACCTACTGTGTGTGTGTGTCCCTCACCTACTGTGTGTGTGTGTGTCCCTCACCTACTGTGTGTGTGTGTCCCTCACCTACTGTGTGTGTGTGTGTGTCCCTCACCTACTGTGTGTGTGTGTCCCTCACCTACTGTGTGTGTGTGTCCCTCACCTACTGTGTGTGTGTGTCCCTCACCTACTGTGTGTGTGTGTCCCTCACCTACTGTGTGTGTGTGTCCCTCACCTACTGTGTGTGTGTGTGTCCCTCACCTACTGTGTGTGTGTGTCCCTCACCTACTGTGTGTGTGTGTCCCTCACCTACTGTGTGTGTGTGTGTCCCTCACCTACTGTGTGTGTGTGTGTCCCTCACCTACTGTGTGTGTGTGTGTCCCTCACCTACTGTGTGTGTGTGTCCCTCACCTACTGTGTGTGTGTGTCCCTCACCTACTGTGTGTGTGTGTCCCTCACCTACTGTGTGTGTGTGTGTCCCTCACCTACTGTGTGTGTGTGTCCCTCACCTACTGTGTGTGTGTGTCCCTCACCTACTGTGTGTGTGTGTCCCTCACCTACTGTGTGTGTGTGTGTCCCTCACCTACTGTGTGTGTGTGTCCCTCACCTACTGTGTGTGTGTGTGTGTGTCCCTCACCTACTGTGTGTGTGTGTCCCTCACCTACTGTGTGTGTGTGTCCCTCACCTACTGTGTGTGTGTGTGTGTCCCTCACCTACTGTGTGTGTGTGTCCCTCACCTACTGTGTGTGTGTGTCCCTCACCTACTGTGTGTGTGTGTCCCTCACCTACTGTGTGTGTGTGTCCCTCACCTACTGTGTGTGTGTGTCCCTCACCTACTGTGTGTGTGTGTCCCTCACCTACTGTGTGTGTGTGTGTCCCTCACCTACTGTGTGTGTGTGTCCCTCACCTACTGTGTGTGTGTGTCCCTCACCTACTGTGTGTGTGTGTCCCTCACCTACTGTGTGTGTGTGTCCCTCACCTACTGTGTGTGTGTGTCCCTCACCTACTGTGTGTGTGTGTCCCTCACCTACTGTGTGTGTGTGTCCCTCACCTACTGTGTGTGTGTGTCCCTCACCTACTGTGTGTGTGTGTCCCTCACCTACTGTGTGTGTGTGTCCCTCACCTACTGTGTGTGTGTCCCTCACCTACTGTGTGTGTGTGTCCCTCACCTACTGTGTGTGTGTGTCCCTCACCTACTGTGTGTGTGTGTCCCTCACCTACTGTGTGTGTGTGTCCCTCACCTACTGTGTGTGTGTGTCCCTCACCTACTGTGTGTGTGTGTCCCTCACCTACTGTGTGTGTGTGTCCCTCACCTACTGTGTGTGTGTGTCCCTCACCTACTGTGTGTGTGTGTCCCTCACCTACTGTGTGTGTGTGTCCCTCACCTACTGTGTGTGTGTGTCCCTCACCTACTGTGTGTGTGTGTCCCTCACCTACTGTGTGTGTGTGTCCCTCACCTACTGTGTGTGTGTGTCCCTCACCTACTGTGTGTGTGTGTCCCTCACCTACTGTGTGTGTGTGTCCCTCACCTACTGTGTGTGTGTGTCCCTCACCTACTGTGTGTGTGTGTCCCTCACCTACTGTGTGTGTGTGTCCCTCACCTACTGTGTGTGTGTGTCCCTCACCTACTGTGTGTGTGTGTCCCTCACCTCCTGTGTGTGTGTGTCCCTCACCTACTGTGTGTGTGTGTCCCTCACCTACTGTGTGTGTGTGTCCCTCACCTACTGTGTGTGTGTGTCCCTCACCTACTGTGTGTGTGTGTCCCTCACCTACTGTGTGTGTGTGTCCCTCACCTACTGTGTGTGTGTGTCCCTCACCTCCTGTGTGTGTGTGTCCCTCACCTACTGTGTGTGTGTGTCCCTCACCTACTGTGTGTGTGTGTCCCTCACCTCCTGTGTGTGTGTCCCTCACCTACTGTGTGTGTGTGTCCCTCACCTACTGTGTGTGTGTGTGTGTGTGTCCCTCACCTACTGTGTGTGTGTGTCCCTCACCTACTGTGTGTGTGTGTCCCTCACCTACTGTGTGTGTGTGTCCCTCACCTACTGTGTGTGTGTGTCCCTCACCTACTGTGTGTGTGTGTCCCTCACCTACTGTGTGTGTGTGTGTCCCTCACCTACTGTGTGTGTGTGTGTCCCTCACCTACTGTGTGTGTGTGTCCCTCACCTCCTGTGTGTGTGTGTCCCTCACCTACTGTGTGTGTGTGTCCCTCACCTACTGTGTGTGTGTGTCCCTCACCTCTGTGTGTGTGTGTCCCTCACCTACTGTGTGTGTGTGTCCCTCACCTACTGTGTGTGTGTGTCCCTCACCTACTGTGTGTGTGTGTGTCCCTCACCTACTGTGTGTGTGTGTCCCTCACCTACTGTGTGTGTGTGTCCCTCACCTCCTGTGTGTGTGTGTCCCTCACCTACTGTGTGTGTGTGTCCCTCACCTACTGTGTGTGTGTGTGTCCCTCACCTCCTGTGTGTGTGTCCCTCACCTACTGTGTGTGTGTGTCCCTCACCTACTGTGTGTGTGTGTCCCTCACCTACTGTGTGTGTGTGTCCCTCACCTCCTGTGTGTGTGTGTCCCTCACCTACTGTGTGTGTGTGTCCCTCACCTACTGTGTGTGTGTGTGTCCCTCACCTACTGTGTGTGTGTGTCCCTCACCACCCGTGTGTGTGTCCCTCACCTACTGTGTGTGTGTGTCCCTCACCTCCCGTGTGTGTGTCCCTCACCACCCGTTTGTGTGTGTGTGTGTCCCTCACCTCCCGTGTGTGTGTCCCTCACCTCCCGTGTGTGTGTGTCCCTCACCTCCCGTGTGTGTGTCCCTCACCACCCGTTTGTGTGTGTGTGTGTCCCTCACCTCCCGTGTGTGTGTGTCCCTCACCTCCCGTGTGTGTGTGTCCCTCACCTCCCGTGTGTGTGTCCCTCACCACCCGTTTGTGTGTGTGTGTCCCTCACCTCCCGTGTGTGTGTGTCCCTCACCTCCCGTGTGTGTGTGTCCCTCACCTCCCGTGTGTGTGTCCCTCACCTCCCGTGTGTGTGTCCCTCACCTCCCGTGTGTGTGTCCCTCACCTCCCGTGTGTGTGTGTCCCTCACCTCCCGTGTGTGTGTGTCACTCACCTCCCGTGTGTGTGTCCCTCACCTCCCGTGTGTGTGTGTCCCTCACCTCCCGTGTGTGTGTCCCTCACCTCTCGTGTGTGTGTCCCTCACCTCCCGTGTGTGTGTGTCACTCACTTCCCGTGTGTGTGTGTGTCCCTCACCTCCCGTGTGTGTGTGTGTCACTCACCTCCCGTGTGTGTGTGTGTGTGTGTCCCTCACCTCCCGTGTGTGTGTGTCACTCACCTCCCGTGTGTGTGTGTCCCTCACCTCCCGTGTGTGTGTGTCACTCACCTCCCGTGTGTGTGTGTGCGTCCCTCACCTCCCGTGTGTGTGTCCCTCACCTCCCGTGTGTGTGTCCGTCACCTCCCGTGTGTGTGTCCCTCACCTCCCGTGTGTGTGTCCCTCACCTCCAGTGTGTGTGTCCTTCACCTCCCGTGTGTGTGTGTCACTCACCTCCCGTGTGTGTGTGTGCGTCCCTCACCTCCCGTGTGTGTGTCCCTCACCTCCCGTGTGTGTGTCCCTCACCTCCAGTGTGTGTGTCCTTCACCTCCCGTGTGTGTGTGTCCCTCACCTCCCGTGTGTGTGTGTGTGTGTCACTCACCTCCCGTGTGTGTGTGTGTGTCCCTCACCACCCGTGTGTGTGTGTGTGTGTGTGTCACTCACCTCCCGTGTGTGTGTGTGTGTGTCCCTCACCTCCCGTGTGTGTGTGTGTGTGTGTCACTCACCTCCCGTGTGTATGTGTGTGTGTGTGTGTCCCTCACCTCCCGTGTGTGTGTCCCTCACCTCCCGTGTGTGTGTGTCCCTCACCTCCCGTGTGTGTGTGTCCCTCACCTCCCGTGTGTGTGTCCCTCACCTCCCGTGTGTGTGTCCCTCACCTCCCGTGTTGTGTGTGTGTGTGTGTGTCCCTCACCTCCCGTGTGTGTGTGTGTGTGTGTCCCTCACCTCCCGTGTGTTTGTGTGTGTGTCCCTCACCTCCCGTGTGTGTGTGTGTGTGTGTCCCTCACCTCCCGTGTGTGTGTGTGTGTGTGTGTGTGTCCCTCACCTCCTGTGTGTGTGTGTCCCTCACCTCCCGTGTGTGTGTGTGTGTGTGTGTGTGTGTCCCTCACCTCCCGTGTGTGTGTGTCCCTCACCTACCGTGTGTGTATGTGTGTGTGTTCCTTACCTTCCGTGTGTGTGTCCCTCACCTCCCGTGTTTGTGTGTGTGTGTGTGTCCCTCACCTCCCGTGTGTGTGTTTGTGTGTGTCCCTCACCTCCCGTGTGTGTGTCCCTCACCTCCCGTGTGTGTATGTGTGTGTCCCTCACCTCCCGTGTGTGTATGTGTGTGTGTGTCCCTCATCTCCCGTGTGTGTATGTGTGTGTCCCTCACCTCCCGTGTGTGTGTCCCTCACCTCCCGTGTGTGTATGTGTGTGTCCCTCACCTCCCGTGTGTGTGTGTGTGTGTGTCCCTCACCTCCCGTGTGTGTGTCCCTCACCTCCCGTGTGTGTATGTGTGTGTCCCTCACCTCCCGTGTGTGTATGTGTGTGTGTGTCCCTTACCTCCCGTGTGTGTGTCCCTCACCTCCCGTGTTTGTGTGTGTCCCTCACCTCCCGTGTGTGTGTGTGTGTGTGTGTGTGTGTATGTGTGTGTGTACCTCACCTCCCCTGTGTGTGTGTCCCTCACCACCCGTGTGTGTGTGTGTGTCCCTCACCACCCGTGTGTGTGTGTGTGTGTGTGTCCCTTACCTTCCGTGTGTGTATGTGTGTGTGTGTCCCTTACCACCCGTGTGTGTGTATCCCTCACCTCCCGTGTGTGTGTGTGTGTGTGTGTGTCCCTCCCCACCCGTGTGTGTGTATCCCTCACCTCCCGTGTGTGTATGTGTGTGTGTGTCCCTCACCTCCCGTGTGTGTATGTGTGTGTGTGTCCCTCACCTCCCGTGTGTGTATGTGTGTGTGTGTGTCCCTCACCTCCCGTGTGTGTGTGTCCCTTACCTCCCGTGTGTGTGTGTGTGTGTGTGTGTGTGTGTGTGTGTGTCCCTCACCTCCCGTGTGTGTATGTGTATGTGTGTCCCTCACCTCCCGTGTGTGTGTGTCCCTTACCTCCCGTGTGTGTGTGTGTGTATGTGTGTGTGTGTGTGTCCCTCACCCCACCTTGTGTGTGTGTGTGTGTGTTCCTCACTTCATGTGTGTGCGTGTTTGTGTGTGTGTGTGTGTCCCTCACCTCACCTTGTGTGTGTGTGTGTGTGTGTTCCTCACTTCATGTGTGTGTGTGTATGTGTGTGTGTGTGTGTCCCTCACCTCCCTTGTGTGTATGTGTATGTGTGTGTGTCCCTCACCACCCGTGTGTGTGCCTCACCTCCCGTGTTTGTCCCTCACCACCCGTGCGTGTGCCTCACCTCCCGTGTGTCCCTCACCACCCGTGTGTGTGCCTCACCTCCCGTGTGTGCCCCTCACCACCCGTGTGTGTGTGCCTCACCTCCCGTGTTTGTCCCTCACCACCCGTGTGTGTGCCTCACCTCCCGTGTTTGTCCCTCACCACCCGTGTGTGTGCCTCACCTCCCGTATGTGTCCCTCACCACCCGTGTGTGTGCCTCACCTCCCGTATGTGTCCCTCACCACCCGTGTGTGTGCCTCACCTCCCGTGTGTCCCTCACCACCCGTGTGTGTGACTCACCTCCCGTGTGTGCCCCTCACCACCCGTGTGTGTGCCTCACCTCCCGTGTTTGTCCCTCACCTCCCGTGTGTGTGCCTCACCACCCGTGTGTGTGCCTCACCTCCCGTGTGTCCCTCACCACCCGTGTGTGTGCCTCACCACCCGTGTGTGCCCCTCACCACCCGTGTGTGTGCCTCACTTCCCGTGTTTGTCCCTCACCACCCGTGTGTGTGCCTCACCTTCCGTGTGTGTCCCTCACCACCCGTGTGTGTGCCGCACCTCCCGTGTGTGTGTGTCTCTCACTTCCCGTGTTTGCGTCCCTCACCTACCGTGTGTGTCCCTCACCTCCCGTGTGTGTCCTTCACACGTGTGTGTCCCTCACCTCCCGTGTGTGTCCCTTACCTCCCGTGTGTGTGTGTCCCTCACCTCCCGTGTGTGTGCCTCAACTCCCGTGTGAGTCCTTCACCACCCGTGTGTGTCCCTCACCTCCCGTGTGTGTGTCCCTCACCTCCCGTGTGTGTGTGTCCCTCACCACCCGTGTGTGTGCCTCACCTCCCGTGTGTGTCCCTCACCTCCCGTGTGTGTGTCCCTCACCTCCCGTGTGTGTGTCCCTCACCACCCGTGTGTGTCCCTCACCTCCCGTGTGTGTGTCCTTCCCTCCCGTGTGTGTCCCTCACCTCCCGTGTGTGTCCCTCACCTCCCGTGTGTGTCCTTCACCACCCGTGTGTGTCCCTCACCTCCTGTGTGTGTCCCTCACCACCCGTGTGTGTGTCCCTCACCTCCCGTGTGTGTCCCCCTCACCTCCCGTGTGTGTCCCTCACCACCCGTGTATGTCCCTCACCTCCCGTGTGTGTGTCCTTCACCTCCCGTGTGTGTCCCTCACCTCCCGTGTGTGTGTCCTTCACCTCCCGTGTGTGTGTCCTTCACCTCCCGTGTGTGTCCCTCACCTCCCGTGTGTGTGTCCTTCACCTCCCGTGTGTGTCCCTCACCTCCCGTGTGTGTGTCCCTCACCTCCCGTGTGTGTGCCTCACCTCCCGTGTGTGTCCTTCACCTCCCGTGTGTGTGTCCCTCACCTCCCGTGTGTGTCCCTCACCTCCCGTGTGTGTGTCCTTCACCTCCCGTGTGTGTCCCTCACCTCCCGTGTGTGTGTCCTTCACCTCCCGTGTGTGTGTCACTCACCTCGCGTGTGTCCCTCACCTCCCGTGTGTGTGTCCCTCACCTCCCGTGTGTGTCCTTCACCTCCCGTGTGTGTCCCTCACCTCCCGTGTGTGTGTCCTTCACCTCCCATGTGTGTCCCTCACCTCCCGTGTGTGTGTCCTTCACCTCCCGTGTGTGTGTTCCTCACCTCCCGTGTGTGTGTCCCACACCTCCCGTGTGTGTGTCCCTCACCTCCCGTGTGTGTGTCCCTCACCTCCCGTGTGTGTGTCCCTCACCTCCCGTGTGTGTGTCCCTCACCTCCCGTGTGTCCCTCACCTCCCGTGTGTGTCCCTCACCTCCCGTGTGTGTGTCCTTCACCTCCCGTGTGTGTCCTTCACCTCCCGTGTGTGTGTCCTTCACCTCCCGTGTGTGTGTTCCTCATCTCCCGTGTGTGTGTCCCACACCTCCCGTGTGTGTGTCCCTCACCTCCCGTGTGTGTCCCTCACCTCCCGTGTGTGTCCATCACCTCCCGTGTGTGTGTGTCCCTCACCTCCCGTGTGTGTGTCCTTCACCTCCTGTGTGTGTCCCTCACCTCCCGTGTGTGTGTCCCTCACCTCCCGTGTGTGTCTCCCTCACCTCCCGTGTGTGTGTCCCTCACCTCCCGTGTGTGTCCCTCACCTCGCGTGTGTCCCTCACCTCCCGTGTGTGTGCGTCTCTCACCTCCCGTGTGTGTGTCCTTCACCTCCCGTGTGTGTCCCTCACCTCCCGTGTGTGTGTCCTTCACCTCCCGTGTGTGTCCCTCATCTCCCGTGTGTTTGTGTTCCTCACCTCCCGTGTGTGTCCCTCATCTCCCGTGTGTGTCGCTCACCTGTTTGTGTGTCCCTCACCTCCCGTGTGTGTCCCTCATCTCCCGTGTGTTTGTGTTCCTCACCTCCCGTGTGTGTGTCCCTCACCTCCCGTGTGTGTCCCTCATCTCCCGTGTGTTTGTGTTCCTCACCTCCCGTGTGTGTGTCCCTCACCTACCGTGTGTGTGTCCCTCATCTCCCGTGTGTTTGTGTTCCTCACCTCCCGTGTGTGTCCCTCCCCTCCCGTGTGTGTTCCTCACCTCCCGTGTGTGTCCCTCACCTCCCGTGTGTGTGTTCCTCACCTCCCGTGTGTGTGTCCCTCACCTCCCGTGTGTGTGTCCCTCACCTGTGTGTTTGTGTTCCTCACCTCCCGTGTGTGTCCCTCCCCTCCCGTGTGTGTGTCCCTCACTTCCCGTGTGTGTCCCTCCCCTCCCGTGTGTGTCCCTCACCTCCCGTGTGTGTCACTCGCCTCCCGTGTGTGTGTGTCCCTCACCTCCCGTGTGTGTCCCTCACCTCCCGTGTGTGTCCCTCACCTCCCGTGTGTGTGTCCCTCACCTCCCGTGTGTGTCCCTCACCTCCCGTGTGTGTCCCTCACCTCCCGTGTGTGTCCCTCACCTCCTGTGTGTGTTCCTCACCTCCCGTGTTTGTCCCTCACCTCCTGTGTGTGTTCCTCACCTCCCGTGTGTGTGTCCCTCATCTCCCGTGTGTGTGTCCCTCACCTCCCGTGTGTGTGTCCCTCACCTCCCGTGTGTGTGTCCCTCACCTCCCGTGTGTGTCCCTCACCTCCTGTGTGTGTGTTCCTCACCTCCCGTGTGTGTGTCCCTCACCTCCCGTGTGTGTGTCCCTCATCTCCCGTGTGTGTGTCCTCACCTCCGTGTGTGTGTCCCTCACCTCCCGTGTGTGTGTCCCTCATCTCCCGTGTGTGTGTCCCTCATCTCTCGTGTGTCCCTCACCTCCGTGTGTGTGTCCCTCATCTCCCGTGTGTGTGTCCCTCATCTCTCGTGTGTCCCTCACCTCCCGTGTGTGTGTCCCTCATCTCCCGTGTGTGTGTCCCTCACCTCCCGTGTGTGTGTCCCTCATCTCCCGTGTGTGTGTCCCTCATCTCTCGTGTGTCCCTCACCTTCCGTGTGTGTGTCCCTCATCTCCCGTGTGTGTGTCCCTCATCTCTCGTGTGTCCCTCATCTCCCGTGTGTGTGTCCCTCATCTCCCGTGTGTGTGTCCCTCATCTCTCGTGTGTCCCTCACCTTCCGTGTGTGTGTCCCTCATCTCCCGTGTGTGTGTCCCTCATCTCTCGTGTGTCCCTCACCTCCCGTGTGTGTGTCCCTCATCTCCCGTGTGTGTGTCCCTCATCTCTCGTGTGTCCCTCACCTTCCGTGTGTGTGTCCCTCACCTCCCGTGTGTGTGTCCCTCATCTCCCGTGTGTGTGTCCCTCATCTCCCGTGTGTGTGTCCCTCATCTCTCGTGTGTCCCTCACCTTCCGTGTGTGTGTCCCTCATCTCCCGTGTGTGTGTCCCTCATCTCTCGTGTGTCCCTCATCTCCCGTGTGTGTGTGTCCCTCATCTCCCGTGTGTGTGTCCCTCATCTCTCGTGTGTCCCTCACCTTCCGTGTGTGTGTCCCTCATCTCCCGTGTGTGTGTCCCTCATCTCTCGTGTGTCCCTCACCTCCCGTGTGTGTGTCCCTCATCTCCCGTGTGTGTGTCCCTCATCTCTCGTGTGTCCCTCACCTCCCGTGTGTGTGTCCCTCATCTCCCGTGTGTGTGTCCCTCATCTCTCGTGTGTCCCTCATCTCCCGTGTGTGTGTCCCTCATCTCCCGTGTGTCCCTCATCTCCCGTGTGTGTGTCCCTCACCTCCCGTGTGTGTGTCCCTCATCTCCCGTGTGTGTGTCCCTCATCTCTCGTGTGTCCCTCACCTTCCGTGTGTGTGTCCCTCATCTCCCGTGTGTGTGTCCCTCATCTCCGTGTGTGTGTCCCTCATCTCTCGTGTGTCCCTCACCTCCCGTGTGTGTGTCCCTCATCTCCCGTGTGTGTGTCCCTCACCTCCCGTGTGTGTGTCCCTCATCTCCCGTGTGTGTGTCCCTCATCTCTCGTGTGTCCCTCACCTCCCGTGTGTGTGTCCCTCATCTCCCGTGTGTGTGTCCCTCATCTCTCGTGTGTGTCCCTCATCTCCCGTGTGTGTGTCCCTCACTCCGTGTGTGTGTCCCTCATCTCCCGTGTGTGTGTCCCTCATCTCTCGTGTGTCCCTCACCTCCCGTGTGTGTGTCCCTCATCTCCCGTGTGTGTGTCCCTCATCTCTCGTGTGTGTGTCCCTCATCTCCCGTGTGTGTGTCCCTCACCTCCCGTGTGTGTGTCCCTCATCTCCCGTGTGTGTGTCCCTCATCTCTCGTGTGTGTGTCCCTCACCTTCCGTGTGTGTGTCCCTCATCTCTCGTGTGTGTGTCCCTCATCTCTCGTGTGTCCCTCATCTCCCGTGTGTGTGTCCCTCATCTCCCGTGTGTGTGTCCCTCATCTCTCGTGTGTCCCTCACCTTCCGTGTGTGTGTCCCTCATCTCTCGTGTGTGTGTCCCTCACCTTCCGTGTGTGTGTCCCTCATCTCCCGTGTGTGTGTCCCTCACCTTCCGTGTGTGTGTCCCTCATCTCTCGTGTGTGTGTCCCTCATCTCTCGTGTGTGTCCCTCACCTTCCGTGTGTGTGTCCCTCATCTCCCGTGTGTGTGTCCCTCATCTCTCGTGTGTGTGTCCCTCATCTCCCGTGTGTGTGTCCCTCATCTCTCGTGTGTCCCTCACCTTCCGTGTGTGTGTCCCTCATCTCCCGTGTGTGTGTCCCTCATCTCCCGTGTGTGTGTCCCTCATCTCTCGTGTGTGTGTCCCTCATCTCTCGTGTGTCCCTCACCTTCCGTGTGTGTGTCCCTCATCTCCCGTGTGTGTGTCCCTCATCTCCCGTGTGTGTGTCCCTCATCTCCCGTGTGTGTGTCCCTCATCTCTCGTGTGTCCCTCACCTTCCGTGTGTGTGTCCCTCATCTCCCGTGTGTGTGTCCCTCATCTCTCGTGTGTGTGTCCCTCATCTCTCGTGTGTCCCTCACCTTCCGTGTGTGTGTCCCTCACCTTCCGTGTGTGTGTCCCTCATCTCTCGTGTGTGTGTCCCTCATCTCTCGTGTGTCCCTCATCTCCCGTGTGTGTGTCCCTCATCTCTCGTGTGTCCCTCACCTCCCGTGTGTGTGTCCCTCATCTCCCGTGTGTGTGTCCCTCATCTCTCGTGTGTCCCTCATCTCTCGTGTGTCCCTCACCTTCCGTGTGTGTGTCCCTCATCTCTCGTGTGTCCCTCACCTCCTTTGTGTGTGTTCCTTACCTCCCGTGTCTGTGTGTATGTTCCTCACTTCACACTGTGTGTGTGTGTGTGTGTGTGTGTGTGTGTGTGTGTGTTTCCGTGTACCTCACCTCCCGTGTGTGTGTGTGTACATGTTTGTAATTGTTTTAATATCTTCCTTTGACATAACCCATTTTGTATCGCTTACATCACCTTTCTCTACACCAATAACTTTATGCTACAGAAATACCTGAAATGGATAAATAAATTAGATGTAATATAGAAATGTGTGTAAATGTGGTAAGAATCTATGAACAGTAACATGTGTTTGGTAAGACCATATAACATGTAATCCAGATGTTACCTTTATATAACAGTTTCCTTGAGGTAAATACAGTATACTGTAGAGTGGCCCGGCGCTCACCAGGCTCACCCAGGTAAATATTGTTGTTATTGTTCACTTTGTATCTTTATTTTCCTCGCAAAATAAACTGTTTCAATTTCAATTTCACGTGTGTGTGTGTGTGTGTCGATCACGTCGTGTGTGTGTGTGTGTGTGTGTAATTATGTTAATAATAATAATAAACGGTTTATTAATAGAGTTGCAGCCGGTGGCTGAAAATATACAGACGTACATTTGATTTAGACATAATGATATAATATGCATTGAATACATTTACAGGGCTGTACAGTACATAAATCAGGAGTTGTTTATTATTTTAACAATAGATGGATGGTGCTGTTCTTATATCTATCGGTGCGGGCTCTTATGGGCTGAATTTTTTTGTAGTGGCCGACTGCGCGAGGTGGGTGGGGGGCTGCAGGTGGCAGGAGGTGGCGATGACGAGGGTGGTGCAGTAGTCCACTGCCAAACCTTTCCAGTGCTTGGTGGTGGAGGTCACTGAGGGATGGCATTTCCAGGGTGGAGAGAGCGTTGGTGTTGCCGGAGTATTCTGCGCCGAGCATGATTCTGCAGGCCCTTTTCTGTACCTTCTCTAGCTGACGTTGTTGGGTGGAGTTGAGAGAAGACGACCAGGCTGGTGACGCATACGTTAGTTTGGGGAGAATAAAGGCGTTGTAGAAGGTCCTCAGCTCTGGCGTGGGTGTCCCAAGTGACCTGAGTCGTCGTAGCATGTAGAGACGGTACGAGGCTGCCTTGACTGTGTTATTTACAAGGGTCTTCCAGTCAAGTTTGTTGTGTGTGTGTGTGTGTCCTTCGCCTTCTGTGTTCATATGTATGTTCTTCACCTGTGGGTGTCCCTTGCTTCCTTTGTGTTTCACCTCGTGTGTGAGTGAGTAGCTCACCTCCTTGTGTGCGTGTCCCTCACCCCCTACCTGAGTGTGTGTGTGTGTGTGTGTGTGTCCCTCAGCGCCTCTGTGTGCGTGTGTGTGTGTGTGTGTGTGTTGTAATTACGGGTTATATAATGAATTTGATTTCACTCAAGATGCATTTGAATTGAGAATAACGACAGGTATAATGAGGAGGTGTGAGGGAAGTGAGTGGTGAGGCTCGCGTGAGGGACCAGGTCGGGGAGTGAGGGAGAGGGTAGGAGACGAGGCAGATTATGAGGGGAGGGTGAGATGACAGGGACTACGAGGGGAGACGGTGAGGATAACGGAAGGGGAGGCGAGAGAGACGGCGAGGATAATGGAAGGGGAGGCGAGGATTATGACTGGTGAAGAGGGAGGATGTCCAGAAGAACTCCAAGGAAGGTACAGAAGATAAATGAACAATAACAGGATAGAACAGTAACGCAAGAACAGGATAGAACAGTAACACAGGAACAGGATATAACATTAACGCAAGAACAGGATAGGACAATAACACAGGAACAAGATAGAACACGCCGGGATATGAGAGTGATTCCTGAACTGTTCTTCTTTTCAGCAACAAAATACAAATTTCAGTCGTATTTTAAGTAGTTTTGAACACAATAGGTAAGAGTAAAATACGAACAAGTTTATTCACTGTATGGATTCATGAGAACAACAAAAATACAGCCAATAATACATACATACATACATACATACATACTCACATACTCACAAAAATCACCCCTTTATGACTCATTGTAAACCTCCGTCTCATCATATTTTCACAAATTTGCCAAAGATCCAACATCGGTTTATAAGGTCATATTGGGGGACGATAAGACCCTGTCCGTGAAGCAACGAGGCCTCAGGTGGTGCACACAGCTGGTTGGCGTCTGCTTATACCGTACAGTAGGTCATGTGGACCACCTGCTGTTTGTTAAAACTCCCAAACTTACAGCGGCACGCAGGACTGTCGTAACTAAGTGTAGTACAATACATAGTTTGTGACTTAGATTATATTAATATGTTCCTCAACCCCTGTGTGTGTGTGTTGTGTGTGTGTTATGTGTGTGTGTGTGTGTGTGTGTGTGTGTCCTTCACCCCCAGTAAAGTGTGCTGGGATGTGTCATGTATTACAGGTTGTCTGAGCATGCGTAAGTCACTGACAGTAACACTGTAGTAACATTAACATTTTCTGTGAGTAGTATGGTGGGCGTATATTAACACTGGGTGTACTGGTCGTTGTAGTGGGTGTGTTGTGTTTATGTTTGTGTAGGGTGTGTGTAGAGGTGTGGGCGTCACTGGGTGTAGAGGAGGCTGTTTTACTGCGAGGTGCTTGTAACGATGGCGGCTGTACGAGGTGGTGGTGTTGTTTCAGGTGGTGGCTGCGTGGGCGGCGGAGGCGACGGCGGCGGCGGCGACGGGATGAACCTGAACGTGAGCAGCGGCGGCGGCATGGTGGTGGCGTCGGGCGGCGGAGAAAGGTTTCCGTGTAGGGCGCCGGTGAGTTGCCCCGTGTGTGGTCGCGTGTGTTCCAATAAGTACATCTTAAGGACACACATGGAGGACCGACACTCTGGCCCTCAGCGGTTGCCGTGCCCACACTGCTCCAAGGAGTACTCGTCCCGCAACTCCCTCCTCTCACACATCTCTCGCTACCATCGTGAGCGAGAGCCTGGGCCCGTCCCCCTCCCCACCGTCGACCTGCTCGACCCCAAGCCTCAGATGGTTCATCCGCGTCCTCCTCACCAGCTGCCGGGAGTCATGCCTCAGCCCTCGCTAGACCTCATGGACCACAAGCCGCTACACCTGCCGCACCCGCACCTCTCTCCACAACTTCCTGGCCCCTCCCACTAGATCTCAGTACGTTCCCACACCTCAGTAAAGTCTTTATATGTATTCCTAAATGAAAAAAAAATCGTCATGAAATACACTTGAGCATTATAAAGAAGCAATATCATGTCTGAATAGTGAGAAATTAACTATTTTGTGTTAGACTCATGAACCTTAGCGCATGACTACCTTACACCACAGGACACATCTGATGGTAGGGACCACTCGGTGTCAGTAAAAGGGTATAATGAAACAGTTAATATAATAACAAGTATAAGCAATGGTAGATGTGAGGAGGTTCACTTACTCCTTCATGAGGTAACTCTTCCTGGAAAACTCCTTTATGGGGTAATTTCCCTTCGGGAATCCCCTTACGGGGTAACTCCACCATGAACCCTCTTGTTAGGTATCCCTCCTTCAGGCAACCCCTTATGAGGTAACCCTCCTTTAGGAACCCCATTAATTTCAAACTCCCCTTCAGGAACCCGCTTATGAGGTTGTCTGCCACCATGTAACACAGAGGGTCTTAAGAATACAGGCTTTCGGGTCTTGTCAGAAAGTAACCCCCAAATTTAAACCAGCTACCCTCCCTGGGACACACTCTGGCCCCAGGGTCACAGACACCATTAGGAGTAAGAGATATCCGAGAACCTTATATATTGTATGTAAGGGACCTCGTTGTCACTATAATGTTACTATTTGTTTAGAAACTTAAGTCCTTCTAATAACAAACTTATCTTTATTTTCATGGCAGTCCACTGTAACACATTTTCTTGGAGGCGTCACACAATAGGCGAAGGGTCATCACAAGACCGTGATCACACACACACACACTACAGGATACAACATTCATTAATGTCACTGTTGAGAGGGGAACCCTTTCGGTGAGGATTATGATGACCTTTTTAAATGTTCGTTATTTGTGTGTCCGAGATATTGCTTCACTTAGTCCACACCAGTCGAGATTACCCAGGACATGGCATGCCTCTTGCCGGGTGTAACACTGTGCTGATCTTTGTTGGCATTGGACAGCAGAGAGCGCGGCAGGTATAGGTTATTTTCTGAAAAAAAACCGAAGTGAGCATTAGGAAGATATAATGTTGTTATTATACGATATAGCAACGACTTGAATGGACACCCAGCTCAGCCATGTTGCAAGTGTTCAGTGAAGGGATGCCCTCACACCTGGGAGTAATATCATGTAACAACACTCCACAAGAACAGCCTCTAAATCTGCACACATTTGGTGACATTGTCTTATCGCCAACCTTCAGCTGCCATCACCGAGTGGAAAAGACCGGTTCACGTTCATGCTTACTAAGTCTGAAGTCTTTACACACCATTACAGATCAATACACACCACCACAGGTCCCTACACATCACAACAGGTCACCTACACATCACCACAGGTCCCTACACACCACCATAGGTCCATACACATCACCGCAGGTCCCTACACATCACCACAGGTCCCTACACATCACCGCAGGCCCCTACACATCACTGCAGGTCCCTACACACCACCACAGGTCCCTACACACCACCACAGGTCCCTACACATCACCACAGGTCCTTACACACCACCACAGGTCCCTACACACCACCACAGGTCCCTACATATCACCACAGGTCCCTACACACCACCACAGGTCCCTACACACCACCACAGGTCCCTACACATCACCACAGGTCCCTACACATCACCGCAGGTCCCTACACATCACTGCAGGTCCCTACACATCACCACAGGTCCTTACACACCACCACAGGTCCCTACACACCACCACAGGTCCCTACATATCACCACAGGTCCCTACACACCACCACAGGTCCCTACACACCACCACAGGTCCCTACACATCACCACAGGTCCCTACACATCACCGCAGGTCCCTACACATCACTGCAGGTCCCTACACACCACCACAGGTCCCTACACACCACCACAGGTCCCTACACATCACCACAGGTCCTTACACACCACCACAGGTCCATTCACATCACCGCAGGTCCCTACATATCACCACAGGTCCCTACACATCACTGCAGGTCCCTACACACCACCACAGGTCCCTACACACCACCACAGGTCCCTACACATCACCACAGGTCCTTACACACCACCACAGGTCCCTACACACCACCACAGGTCCCTACATATCACCACAGGTCCCTACACACCACCATAGGTCCCCCCACACACACTACCATAGACCCCACACACACACACACACACACACACCACCATAGGCCCCCACATACACACACTACCAGAGGCCCCCCACACGCACACACACCACCATAGGTCCCCCCACACACACTACCATAGGTCCCCCCACACACACTACCATAGTCCCCCACACGCACACACACCACCATAGGTCCCCCCACACACACTGCCATAGGCCCCCCACATGCGCACACACCACTATAGGTCCCCTCACACACACACTACCACAGGCCCTCCCCACACGCATGCACACAACCATAGGTCCCCTCACACACACACTACCATAGGCCCCCCACACACACACACCACCATAGGTCCCCCCCCCACACACACACACACCACCACCATAGGTCCCCCCCCCCACACACACACCACCATAGGTCCCCCACACACACACACTACCATAGGCCCCCCACACGCACACTACCATAGGCCCCCCACACACACACCACCATAGGTCCCCCCCCCCCCACACACACACTACCTTAGGCCCCCCACACGCATACACACCACCATAGGTCCCCCCACACGCATACACACCACCATAGGTCCCTCCACACGCATACACACCACCATAGGTCCCCCCACACACACTACCATTGGCCCCCCACACGCATGCACACAACCATAGGTCCCCCCACATGCACACTACCATAGGCCCCCCACACACATACACACACTACCATAGGCCCCCACACACATACACACACTACCATAGGCCCCCACACGCACACTACCATAGGCCCCCCACACACACACCACCATAGCTTCCCCATACACACACACCACCATAGGTCCCCCACACACACTACCATAGGCCCCCCACACACACCCCACCATAGGTCCCCCCCACACACACACCACCATAGGTCCCCCCCCCCACACACACACCACCATAGGTCCCCCCACACACACACCACCATAGGTCCCCCCACACACACTACCATAGGCCCCCCCACGCACACCCACCACCATAGGTCCCCCCACACACACACACACCACCATAGGTCCCCCCCCACACACATCACCATAGGTCCCCCCAAACACACACACCACCATAGGTCCCCCCCACACACACTACCATAGGCCACACACACACACACACCATAGGTTCCCCCGCCCACACACACACCACCGTAGGTCCCCACACGCACACACACCACCATCCACCATAGGCCCCCCACCCCCCCCACACACACCACCATAGGTCCCCCACACACACACCACCATAGGTCCCCCCACACACACACCACCATAGGTCCCCCCACACACACACCACCATAGGTCCCCCCACACACACACCACCATAGGTCCCCCACACACACACCACCATAGGTCCCCCCACACACACACCACCATAGATCCCCCCACACACACACCACCATAGGTCCCCCCACACACACCACCATAGGTCCCCCCCCACACACACACACTACCATAGGTTCCCCCCACACACACACCACCATAGGTCCCCCCCCCACACCACACACACCACCATAGGTCCCCCCTCCACACACACACCATCACTGCTATAGGTTCCCCCACACATAACAGTGGTGGTTGTATTGGTTGTGATGATGGTGGTAGTCCCCCCACACTAAGGCGGATCTAGTATCAGGTGCATCAGTACCACAACAACATGCAAGTCACCACTATGGTCAGGGTTGCCGACTCACATTACCGCCATAACACTTCCCACTAGTTCACCTTTCCCCCAAAAATGTCGCTGGAATACCACACTATAATCTCCTGTTGTTAGTCCGCCATAGTACATCTTGCTGTACAATTTGTTTTCTTATAGTATTTCATAGTTATTATTTCTGGGTAAATTATTGGAAACTGGAAACTTGGTGAGAGAGGAGCGTTACGTGTTTATAAGCATTGTTTTGTCAACACTTGGTCGCCCTGGAGAAGCTGCCTGCCTGCCACGTTGACTACCACCACCACCACCTGTTAGTGTGTGTGTGTGTGTGTATGTGACAAACAAGTACAAGATGTTCCACTCGGTCACCCGCAGCTTCCTACGACAATAAACTGGAGAAACTCTGGTAGAGAATGTCCTGGTGCGTGTTGTTGTCACTCCTCGCGGGATGAAGGGGGTGAGGGAACACGTCTTGCCGGTCTACAGTCAGTTAGTTGACATGAACGTTCAAGAGTAGTATTTGGGAGTCTAATTGTAACTGCCATCGTTCAAAGTATTGTTTTTAGTAATATAATAATAATAATGGCCACATTTTGGTGCTTAGCAAATAATGTTAATTCCAGAATATCCATATTTTATACAAGTACAGTACATGGCCATAGTTTGTAATTATGTGTAGGTGCGTGTATGAGCATCTCCTAGTCGACCACTTTAAACCATAAAATTTTGTATGTGTTTGTTTGCTCTAGTGCTGTACACTCGCCAACAAGTCCTGTCGCCTCTGAACCCGGGTAAATGAAGAGGCAGATGAAGCGACAGCACTTTGTTGGCGAGTGTAGGCTTCTGTGTTTGAGTGAAGAGCAAGTTATTGGCATGTTAGGGAGATCCGTTTAAAGCATCACGTGATTATCAGCGTTATGGTTATTAGAACAACTGCTCTCTCTACTGTATTGAATGTATTCACAGCTGATAACATCCAATCATAAAGTCGTCACGTGACCTGAAGCCCGCTAGTTTGTTCAACTTGGAGAGTCATGAAAATATATTGTTCCAGAAATTTTCAAAAGTTATGATAGGTCGTGCTGTTGTGCGAACAGCCATTGAGGAGGCCTTTGCCTGCAGGGCTGCTGTTCGAACAGCCGCTTCACATTACGGAGCAGAAAATAATGTAGAACTATTTATGAGGTAGAGAGTGACACAGACGAGGTGCTGGACACCATTACAAAGCAGTCATCAATGACTCAGGACTGTGTTAGTAACTGCAGCATCATCCTCTGCGAGAAAGCAAAATAAAATTTGTAACGATAAACGGACGGAGAAATTAAGAGAACATAACATGAACTCAGAAATAAGTCACTATCGCAGTTACCGGCTTTAGAGAAATAGCAAATTTTTGTACGGAATTTTGTTTTGTTTTCCTTTAGTACATATTTGAAAAACGTTTTCTTACCCACAAAATTGAAATTAATGCTTTTTTTTTGTCTTGGTGTGGGGGGGGGGGGGGGGGGGAACATGGTGAACGTTTTCCATGGTAGCGGTGATTGGATATCTCGTACAGTATTGGTCAGAGTAGGGTCCTAGGAAGATTATTGATTAACTATAATTGGCCAAGTACATTGTTCAGGTTATCCCAGAACAATTATGAATAATATCAATACTTTTAATTTTACCTCTACCAGTATTTACTTCAGGTGACTGAAGGGTTGTCGCCAGGTAAGGCTGGCAAGTACAGTAGGCTACAATACATGGTACAGTAGTTTATATGACTTAGGTAGTAAATTTCTCACGAACAAATATTACTTTAGTGTCATACGTAAAACTAAGTAAGTCTTCTAAATAATTTCACTGGAAAATTCAAGAAGGAGCGAATAGTAACACTAAACGTGGGTAAATTGAGGAAGAGATGGGACAGTAATTTCGCTTCCACCACCAGGGTGCAGCACCTCACGGCCCAGTTACTGACGCGCCAAAGGAGACCCGCCCAGTGGAGTCTCTTGCCATAGAAACTGATAGAACACTTGTAACAAAACACACTACAACCAACTTTGTGTATGTGTGTATATACAGTATGTATGTGTGTGTATGTATGTATGTATGTATGTAACAACCACCACCTTTGTGTGTGTGTCCGTATCTGTGTATGTGTGTAACAACACACCATTTACTCTGTGTGTGTGTGTGTAACATACTACCACCATGTGTGTGTGTGACAACACACTACGACAATTTGTGTGTTTGTGCGTGTGTATAACACTACCACCATCTGTGTGTAACAGCAGTGTCATCAGCACTCAGCAGTGACTGGGAGGCCATTGTGTGTACTAACAACCTCTCTTACTGCATTTTTCTCCCCCTGACCGATGGTTCGGGGAACTTCAGTAGTGATGCTGTACGTATGTCCGGCCGTCCGTGCCAAATTTGATTTAGGCTCGATAACTTTCCGTTAAAATACTGGATTGTTTATAAACTTAGTGTAAAGTGTTTTATTAGACATTCTTGCCAGTGGGTGTTGTTGGCACAAGTAATTTAGTGAGTTACAGTACTGTGGTTGTCGGGTGTTGGGAGTTGGTGCCACTTCCAATAGTTGTTGTTTACTGTGTGATGATGGATGTCTTATTATAACTGGCGACCATCACCATCTGCGTTCATCCGCTTCGTCAAATTGCCAATTTTCTTTTGATAAAAGTTGCTGCAGGTGCATCAGAATACTGTGTTATTGTATCCATTTGCCATGTATATAAAAATCATTACAGTAGTTAACAGAAATGTTCCTAAAAAAATACAAAGTAAAAGATGGCCACCAAAGTCTAACTGGCAGCATCAGCAGCGCCATTTTGGTTCTTAAGTTTTACCTAAAGCTGACTCAGGATTACTGTGGTGTGGATCTGACGCTTTATTCTACATTGTACTCCTTGTGACGACGGATGGATATACGACGATGACATAAGTTATAAACTCACCTACCGAGGCGACTAAGCTAAGAATAGTCAGTGGCTCTGCCGGGGTCACCTGGGTTTTAAAACTCAAGATGGGGGAGGGGGAGGCCCCGCAGAGAAGATTCCCCCTCCCCTTTCCTCCCATCCCGTCACAGGGAGGTCTGAGTAAACACTAGGTTTGGGGAATTATATTTTTGAAGTAAACAGCATAAGAAAGAAGTACATAAACTAATATATACAAACAATGACTACTGAAAATCATAAATAACTTATTGGTAAATGAAGAACATAATGAATCATGATGTATTTTCTTCCATAACTTCAGTATTATCATAAATATATAAATATGGTTACTTACTACACGTGCTGTACAGTAATAGTGAGCATGATGAAAACTGAACATTGCTGTTTATTATGATTTGTTTTATATCTTACTTCAGTGTTATTACACAAACAATCCGCTCATTGTTGTGGAGCCAATATTGCCATACAGATATATAGTGTTTTAATATTAATATATTTATGACACATTTTTTAAAAGAGGTGTAATAAGAACTCAGCCCAAGATAGACATATGCTGTGGCAATAGTATTTGTTCCTGTGTGTGAATAATGAAAAGTGTTAAACAATAATTCACCGGGGGGGGGGGGGGGGCGGTGGTCAACACCTGGGAGCAGCAGGTGAAGCATTCAAGGAGAAACAAGTCATGTTAGGACGTACTGTACATGTGGAAAATATTTTTGTTTCACGCAGAAAATTTGTGAAGATGTGTTGTCAATTCATTCTTTTCAATCTCATAAAAGTGTAAGGAGTGGCCAGGGGTGGTGGGTCTTCAGGTATGGTTGTACAAAGGGAATTTTAAATCCGTGGATGTGGGGGTGGGGGGGTGGTCCACACCTTAGTGTACTAAATTAGCCCAATAAGGTACTAGCCCAAGTATAACTGACTTACTTTTGGGTAAGTGGGGTGGGGGAGGGCGGTGTGCTGTGAAGCGCCACACAAAATGGTGCGCTGGTGGCTGGGGAGGGAGGAGGATATTGATTGTATTTTCAACTGAAAACCACAGAGCGTGTTATAAATAACTAATGTAACAATTACGCAAAAATACATAACATATTTTGTAATTAATAATTTACAAATTATGCGATTAAGTCACGAGATCAGTTGTTCTACTACCGGCGTGCAGCTTCTAGTGAGAGTACGGCCCCCACACTGTCCTCACTAAAACATTCATATTATGACTTAAAACTACTTCACGAAGACTGACAGCTGATCACTGATCTGCAGCCAACATCTGTACTTGAGGAGGAGCATCAAGCTCACCATCACCTGTTGTGGTCAGGTGTACCAGCAGGTCTGGCAACTCTGGCTCCTCGTCTACTGGTTGTTGTGTAGCTGATCCTCCTGCAATAGGTGGCTGCCCCGAGGTCGAAGTCATTGATGTCAACTGCTTCTAGACGTACACGGGAGGTCAGACATGTTGATATTTCAGCCTGTACCTAAGGTGACGCACCTGGTGGTGTTCTCACATTACCTGAACGAACAAATACTAGACCACTAAATTCGGTGATCATACAGGCATCATTTGTAATGGTCTTATGTAACGTGGTTAAAACTGGTTTATTTCCGTGATAAATATCGGGAAATTGTTGATAAACAAATAATCGATTACATGTTAAAGAAAAGAAACTTTGAAAAACTCTTAAATAAAAAATACTGAGATATTTCCGGATAAAATATTATTTTTTAATGAAAGTGCAGTGTCAAATCTTTCTGCACCACCTGAGTAATAATACCCCAAAATTACCAGCCACGGGGGGAAAGGTACCAGCCACGGGAGGAAAAGTTACCAGCCAAGGGGGGAAAGTTACCATTCACGGGAGGAAAGTTACCAGCCACGGGAGGAAAGTTACCAGCTACAGGGGAAGTTACCAGCCACGGGAGGAAAGTTACCAGCCACGGGAGGAAAGTTGCCAGGCACGGGGGAAAGTTACCATTCACGGGAGGAAAATTACCAGCCAAGGGGGGGAAGTTACCAGCCACGGGGGGAAGTTACCAGCCGCCGTCTTCCGTTTTAGGTGAAGCTCTTTGCCTCCTTGGAGTTATCTGAGATCTATCTGTCTCCTCAGTTATAAAGAAAATTAAATTATAAATGGATTGAAAACGTTACAGTACTGCCACAGCGGACGGTAGCAGCGGCAATCCTCCTTCTGCTGCTACTTCTCCTCCTCCTTCTATTGCTACTTCTCCTTCTGCCCCTCCTTTTTCTCCTCTTCCTCCTCCTTCTACCTCTACGCCTCCTCTTTCTCCTCCTTCTACTCCTACTCCTCCACCTTCTGCAGCTACTGCCACTCTTCCTCCTTCCCCCACACCACCATCACTACTAACACTATTACTATTACAAAATCTGCTCGAATGTGTCTCAAAAATAACTCGACTATGAAAATATCTATATCCTGGGTTACAACTATCCATTAATATATATATATATATATATATATATATATATATATATATATATATATATATACACTTAATAATTAATAATCTCAGTAAATAACAATATGCCATCTCTGCCTCCTGATATTTGAAATGGCTGGAAACCGTTATTTATTTATTTATTTATTTATATATGTTTATTTATTTATTTATTTATTTTAACCTCTATTTCATCTGGGTTATTTATTTTTCTCTGTCTCGGGAGCCGAAAGGTGTAGAGAGCCAATAATGTATATACACCAAGTTCACGACTCTATCAACAGTCTCGGGAAAACGTGTTCACGGACGGTCGGCACCTGCCTTCACTCCCTCCCTCCCTCCTTTCCCCCTCCTCCCCTTCCCGTCTTCCTCCCTCCCCCTCCCCAGTAGGTCATAGGTCATGAAGCAGGTAAAAAAAAATATTATTACATCAGCGTGTTTGTTCTTGAGGGTATTGTTATGTTTTAAACTATTGTAGGGATTTCTTAAGCCTCTGAGGACTAGGATGTAACACCCTGTGGATTATAGCTTAAAATATCGACCTAAAAAGAGAAGGATTATAGCTTAAATTATCTTTCTAAAATGAGGGGGATTATAGCTTACATTGTCGTCCTAAAAAGAGGTTAAAGCAAATTTGGAATAGATAGATAAAGAGGCGAGTATTATTGACTTTATCCGTGGCTTTATTAGACCTATAAATTATTGTGTGAACATTTTGTACTGATCACTGAATATTTTCTTCAGTGTAATGCTTGTATTTTTTTTTAAGGAATGTCTTGTATTAGGAGTAGTAATAATAGCATTTGTTTGAGTAGTAGTAGTAGTAGTAGTAGACGTAGCAACAGCAGTATTTTATTAAAGAGAAGGTAGAAGGAGGGCCGAGGTACAGATGGTTGTGGAGCGTCACTAGTGAGGGACAAGTGTCAGCTGGCCTCACACCACCTGTCAAACTAACTTCACCTTATATCCTGTAATGAGACAAGTTAGATCCCGCGCCTTGCCCTCTTGAGTCAGCAGGGAAGCTCAGGTGTCAGCAGGGAGAGCCAGCAGGTGCCAGCAGATAGAGTCAGGCAACAGTAAAGAGGGTGTGTCAGGTGGTAGTAAGGAAAGTGAGGTTTTAGTAAGGAAGGTGATGAAGTGTCAGGAGGGTAGGGTGAGGTGTCAGCAGGGAGTGGGAGTAAGGTGTCAGAAGGAAGGATGAGGTGTCGGTATGGAGGGTGAGGTATCAGCAGGGAGGGAGAGTAAGGTGTCAGGAGGGAGGGTAAGGTGTCAGGAGGGAGGGTAAGGTGTCAGGAGGGAGAATAAGTTTGTCAGGAGGGAGGGTGAGGTGTCAGGAGGTAAGTTGAGGGATACGTGTATCATAATTCATTGATATTTGGGACAAAAGATGCGTCACCTGGTATTGATATTGACATTGAAATAGTTTTTTTAGTCAGAAGAACACAGATACTGTACAGGGTCGACAAAAATCATAATATTAACATGGCTGAGCCAGTTGAGAGTCAGAGGTCTCGTGAAGGCACCTGATATATACTGTACATTTATCTCAAGGAAGTATTATTTAACATTTAGTATCATCTGAAATAGTACACATAGCATGGTGATAAGAAGAGCATATCATCATCTTACCACGGTTATAACTTCGATATTTATTTATTTTATTTTTGTTTTTTTTTTACATTTTTATTATAAGTATATACAGAATTTACAGTGGGGTTATTAAGTAGCCGTCTCAAGGCTTACTCAGGGATAGATGAGGAAAAGTTCAGAAAAAATTGGATGACAATGTGACCAATCCCAGTTGCGCTATAGAGGTACAGGAAGGTGTGTGTTAGGTGATGTACAGGTATTGACCGAGACTTAAAGTGTGTAATGGACGGGATGTATGTTGTGTTGGGTGTAAAGAGTGAGTTTGATGGTGTGTGGGATGTGTTATGGGGTGGGGGTGAAGTAAGAGTGTGATAAGGTTCGTGAGGGAGGGAGTGGTGTGTGTGTGTGAGGGAGCCAGGTGGTGGAGGGCGCCACGTTGCTAAGTTAGCTACCCAGCAGGTGGGTCACTCTCTGCCACTACCTCCTTAACTCTAGTTTATCATAATTTTCTCCATTAAATATTTACACCATGAAGGCCACAGTGATGTAATAGATATTATCACTTAGCTTAATGGACATAAGATGTATAGTTACAAGTCCCTGGCGTTATGTTTTAAAGTGTTGAGTCGTTTTGTGTGTCAGATAAAACTTGTTTGTGTTAGTGTAAATAAAACTGCAGCGTGTAGTGAGCTAGGTGTTGAGCGGCAGTCTTATGGCTCACGCTGGGCTGGGCAGCTCAAACCAAAATGGTTGTGTAACTGAGGCAAGATATTTACTGTGTATTACCTATACTAATATTTATTTTCACCGTACTTTATCACTAACGTACCGACTAATTATTTTTTTCTTCACTTTCTACTATATCCGACCACATCTACTTAACATTATCTTCTTACACTGGACGATTAAATTCATGCGCCTGCAGCTCTATACCTGACTGTCACTGACGATAAATGTCACTCAGTCACTGACGGGAAAAAAATATTTTGATGTTGGCGGATCATTGTTGGAGTTAAGACGTACTGGAGTGTGAAGTGTTCCTCTCAGCTGTAACTTACACATTACTTTAAGTATTTTCTGGGATGGAGGAAGATGCACACCGCTACCAGGTCTTATGTGTCTTCTCGTCTTGAGTGATTAAAAAATACATCACTGAAATGTTAGATCTGACCAAGAACGAACCACTGATAGTCCTCAGGGGCTTGTTCCTGCTAAAATCAAGTTCCTTACTCTCCTTTATAATCTACAACCAGTAACTACAAAAAAAATGAATAACGTATGTGCTAAATTTGAAGCCTCAAGTGTCTCCAAGTGTACCCGCCCGCCGACCCACCGCACCACGTTCACTTTGATCCCCGCCACCGAAAACGTCTCGGGGGTATATATTATCCTGGTGTCATCCGTCAGTCTGTATTCCCGTGTTTATATCGACAAATGGTGTTCTCACAGTAACTAGTGTTGGCTCGTCACACACAGCGTCTTTGTACAGTTAATGAAGCTTATTGATTGTGGTCCCAGACGGTCGTGAAGATGAACCTCCTAATGATGGCTGCCACGTCGATAAAGAAGGAATTAAGTTTCTTGATAATATGGTTGTAAATAATGGGCCCCGGTCCTAATGGGTCCCAACCATTACCGCTGGGGGCCAGTCCTAATGGTTAGGTTAGATTAGGTTGGTGTCTCTCAGGACTGGGGTCCATTTGACCTGCAGCCGTGAATTATATATCCGTGAGGACTAAGAGTGAGTTTGGGGAGTGAGTGACCTCCAGACGGCCTCCAGTGACCCATAACCTCCCCCCTCACCCCCTCTGGCTCTCCCTAGCTCCCTCCACTCTGGTTCTCTTTCTGGTTCATGTCCCTCCCTCTGGCTCATGTCCCTCCTTCCCTCCACTCTGGCTCATGTACCTCCCTCCCTCTGGCCCAAGTCCCTCCCCCCTCCCTCGCTCACTGACTAATGTCCCTCACTCCCTCCCTCCATTCCCTCCTCTCTCTCTACGTGGCTCATGTCTCTCCCATCCTCCCTCCCACTTTTCCTCAAAAGATAATGTGATGTTTTTACAAGATTTCACACACCTTTCCCTCCCTCCCTCCCTCCTTCCCTCCCTCCCTCTTATTGTTCCTCTTACGTTATTTCGTTGTGTTGTGACGTATTGTCTTATGGTGTGACGTATTTTGTGACGTATTGTATTATGACGTTGTGTTGTGTTAGTGAGTTGGAGTATATATGACTGTATTAGAGAATATATGACTGCATGGGAGAAATAGAGATGCGAGAGTATAATGTACACGTAATATACAGTCTAGTGGTGTGACTGGATAGCATATCATACAGTATATCAGCTCAGGGGACCGTCCGTCTCTTGTGCTACAACGCAAAGTCTTCAGTACACCCGCTCTCCCTTATCACTAACTTACAATGATAAAATAAATGTGAACGGTAATGATAATAATAATAATAATAATCATAATAATAATTGGTGTTTACTGTGAATGATGATGATGGTTGGTGATTGTTTCAGAATATTCACAATCAGTGGTTCACAAATTATCTATGTCAGTGTTATTGTCGTGTGGGTTAATAATGTCTCGTCCTCCCACACACTTCTCGGTATGGCACCACATCTTTCTCGTATTATACTTTACTTCAATTTCCTACTGCCCCCTCTTATCTAGTGTGTGTGTGTGTGTGTTTGTTTTCCTCGCCTTTGACAATTTTGCTTTTGTATTTCGGTAATTGTTTTTTTTTTTGTTTCGCCTTTTATCTTTTTTTCTGTGTGTGTCTTTCTCAAGCTGCCTCACCTCTGCTTACTCCTGTTCACTGTTCTCTCTTCTTGTATATCCTTGAGAGATTATTAAATTTTTATTGTTATTACTATTATTATTATTGTTATTTTAAGTTATAGTAGTAGTAATAGTAATAATAATAGTAGTAGTAGTAATTCTTATCAACCATCGTAAAGTTTGTCCGTAAAATTTATAGGTGGTAAATTTCATTGATATATATTTAAATTATTAAAATGTATTGATAGTTTATTGATGACCCGGTGTTAAAGTATTATTGTTATAAGAGTGCGGTGAGTGAGTGCGGCCCTCTGAGTGAAGGACAAGTGTGTAGCATCATGTAAGGGATCAAGTTTCCTTCATTTTCTGGGGGTTTTAGGGAGCGGTGGGTGGGTGGTCCCTCTAGCCCCCCCCCCCCCCCCCCGGCGTGTGTGAAAGTGCAGTTGTCAGTTGAGGGCAGTTTCTTGCAGCTATTGATCGTACCCTGTGCCTGCCCGCCCGCCCGCCTGGGTCCGTCCGTCCGTCTGCTGCTCCACAAGCGCTGCCCTTCGCTGTTTTCCATTGCTTTTCACTCGAGGACGCTCATCAAGTACGTCCTCACAGCCCCGCGCCCTTACTTTATGTCTGCCTTTTGTGGGTGTCCCTCTTGTCTCACGCTGCCCCATCCACACCTTCTTGGCAGGGATAATGTACCAGGCTTGGGGGGAGTAATGTTACGTCTCCAGGGCGAATATTGAAGTAAATGAAGCGAAAAAGTAGAATGTTGAGGTGGTGTTTACCGGGCGGTGTGTCTTAAAGCTGCCTGCCAGCCAGTCGCGCGTCTGAAGATGTGCGGCCCCGCTCGGGGAGCCGGCGGCCACCCCGCACCCACACCTTGTTTATGTCCTCCTCCTCACAAACTAAGGCTCTCATATATAACCCAAGGCCACACTCAACCCAAACTAAAGGCTGCCAAGGCCTTGTTTATGACACTTGCTCAATACAAATGTGTGTGGCAGAGGTGGGGGAGCCGAGAACCTCTTGATAAAGAGGTAATGGTCGGGGCCCATACTGGATACGGGTTTAACTTTGCATGAAGATGTAGTATATTTAGGCTCACCTACACACCCAGGAACTACACGAGGGGGGGGGGGGGGCCGCAAGATTTTTTTTACCTGTACATTATTTACATTTAAGACGTAAATATTCAGGGCTGAAATAATTGGCATCGCATCACCTTTATCGACAAGAGACTCCTGGAATAAATGCAGTTACACACCATTGTTTGGCGGTCGTCCCTCATAGTATAACCAATATTGTTATACATTTTCTGAAGCTATTTGACCTCTTGACGCTTCATGCAGATAAAAATTATGCCAGTTAGGGATAAACGTGACGCAGGAGGACCTAAGGGAGCGGATACGGAATATTCCAATGTTATTCAAGTGATGGGATTCTAAAAATAACTTGTGTACATTTTCGGTGAGCGTCAAGGTGGGTTGTGCGTGTATTCCTTAACACTAAGCTTCTTACTGCACTAACATGTTGACGTGTGAAGTACTGTACTGGTGAAGGAGGTGTAGTGGATGACAGGATTGGGGTGAGTGTGACGGATGAGTGTAGTGGATGAGTGTGAGTGTAGTGGATGAGTGTGAGTGTGGTGGATGAGTGTGTATTTGTATGGTGGATGGGTGTATTTGTGTATGAGTGTGATGGATGATGGGTGAATGATTTAATCGGTGTGGTAGTGGATGAGCGGGGAGGTGACTACAGTAGCCGTAGACTATGTGACGTTTACTCAGGCGGCCATTTTGCCACTATTGACGATAATGATGCTGATAATAGTAATAATAATGGTGTGGCTATCGTCATATTTAATTCTATATATGTATACACTGACCCCTGGTGGAGGCACACGCACGGACTAAATTAATCAGAATATATAGAACTAACTAGAGAAACAGCCCCCTCCTCCTCCTTCCCCTCCTCCCCCTCCCCTTCTCCCCCTCCCCCTTCTCCCCCTCCCTATTTTATCCCATCTTTCGTGACCTTTGACTGTGCTGAAGATGAATAATGATAATGACGATAATGATAATGACGATAATGATAATGACGATAATGATTAGACTGGTAATGATTGGATTGGTAATGATTGAACTGATAATAATTGAACTGGTAATTAGACTGGTAATGACTATCAAGATCTGTATTTGAGAATCGTCATACAATGTGTTATTTATTTATTTATTTTTACATAATATCCATGGGTACAAAATCATAAGAAATAATAGGCCCCCCCAAAAAAATACTCGCAAGTTTTTTATTTATTTATTTGTATATTTATTTTTTTTTATTTATTTTACCCCCTTGACCTCAGTAAAATTAACAAAAAATTAATAAAAGATTGAATTTGTTTACTGTCGTGTGTGGGGGCTATCACCTGGTATCTCTGTCGGAATACATCTTAATTGGTCAACTTATGAGACGTCCTGTGGCTAAAATTTGTGTTTGATCTTCGACACGCTTGAAAGTTGGCGTGTCGACCTACGAGGAGAGGGAGTGGGGTGGAGGAGGTAGAGGAGAGGGAGTGGGAGGGAGAGGAGAGGGAGAGAGTAGAAGGAGGGAGTATGAAGGAGGTAGAGGAGAGGGAATATGAAGGGACAGGGGAGGGAGTGGGGTGGAGGAGGTAGAGAAGAGGGGGTGAGAAGGGAGATGAGAGTGAGTGGGAAGAAGAGAGAGGAGATAGAAACAGGGGTGGAATAGGTAGAGAAGACGGAGTGGGAAGAAGAGAGAGAGGAGAGGGGGAGAGGGAGACGCACTGGACTAAGACACAATACATGTCTATTGAATTTAAAGTAAGCTTACTTAAAAGGACTAGATATGAAGGCTGGCGCTCAGTCGTAATTATAGATGGAAGAAGAAAAAGGAGAAGAAGAAGAAGAAGAAGGAGAAAGAGAAGAAGAAGAAGGAGAAGAAAACGAAGAAGAAGAAGAAAGCGAATATCCCCTCCGCTCCCCTTCATTTGCTGATATATATATTTATAACTAGACCCCATGTGTATACCGTCTCTTAAAGTCGTCCACGCGATACATAGCGGACTATATGGAGAAGAAAGTCCATTATATCGAGGGTCCGTTAGGTGTGAAATCTCCATCTAACGAATTCTATAAAAATGAAAATCCGTTATATCAAGAGTTCGTTAGATGTGAGACCTCCCATCTAACGAACTCTATAGAAATGAAAGTCCGTTAGGTATGACCTCCCATTTAACGGATTATATAGAGATAGGTCCGTTATATGGAGGTTTTACGATATGTCACCAAGTGTCTTCAATCTCCGGGTCATTAGAATAGAATCATGTCCTCTGAACTCTCGGGTAGTAGTAGTAGTAGTAGTAGTAGTTGTTTTTAGTAGTGGTAGTAGTAGTAGTAGTAGTAGTAGTAGTTGTTGTTGTTTTTAGTAGTAGTAGTAGTAGTTGTTTTTAGTAGTGGTATTAGTTGTAGTAGTAGTAGTTGTTGTTGTTGTTTTTAGTAGTTGTAGTAGTAGTAGTTGTTGTTGTTGTTTTAGTAGTGGTAGTAGTAGTAGTAGTTGTAATAATAAAATGGCGGCGAAGGTGTGGCTATTGCTTGAGTCTGGAGGCCAATAATAAAAAAGAAGTTGTAGTAGTTGAAGTCGCTGTTTTAGTAATAATAATAGTAATAATAATAATAATAATAATAATAATAATAATAATAATATCAGTGATAATAAAGAAATGGGCCTGAACCTCATTAATTATAGGTGTAGTGAGGACAGCTGTGGGGGCGTCAGACAGGGGCAGCAGGTGTCAGCTAAGGGTATGTACAGCCCAAGGTCATCCAGAGGGGAGGTAGGTGTCAGCCCGAGGCTATCCAGGGTGAAGGAAGTATATACATGTGAGGTACAACACATTTAGCCCCTGGTCAGTAGTCAAATATGTGTAGGGAATTAATGGGTGAGAGTTGGCCTCTGCTGCTCCCCGCCGCTGCTCCTCCCCGGCCCTTAACTGTCCAATTTGGTAGTTACCTCGTTATTATCTGACGCGTAATTACGTAAATGCCTGAGTGTATTGTTGGAAAAGTTGAGTGTAGAGAGTTGAGGTTTGAGTGTTGTGGGAAAGTTGTAGTGTGTAGTGTTGTGTTGTGCTGTGGTGAGTATGGTGGGTGGTGTTGTGTGTGTGGTGGTGATGGGGCAGAGGGCGGTGTGGGCGTGTACTGTGCGTGATGACATAATCAATATCGGGGAGGTGGTGTCCCCGCGTCTGGACCCCTCCCCCCATCTCCCCACCTCCCCCTGGGGCGGCATCATGTACCCGCCAACCTCAGCTCCCGCTAAATCTACATGGCAGGTCGTCTCAAGTCTAACAGGGACCCTACACCACCCTCCGCAGCTCGCGATAACAACCTCTTTGAGTACTAACAATAAGAGCGGCCGGCGGCGGCACAAGTTGGCGGAGCCTTTGTGAGCGAGCAGTTAGACTCCAGACGCTGTACCCAGGAGCGCCTTTCAGCCCTCCAGCGTTCGCCAAGAATCCGGACCCTAGGCGGGAATGGGGCCGGATGTCGCCTTTTTGACTCGCCGTACTTCCAAGGTTTTATAGACGAATTTTACTTTTCGCGCACCACTCATTTTGAAGAACCCGAGAAGTTTCTGCCAAGAGATTGTATCTAATTCATGTAAGTTGCATTTGGTAATTTTGGAGAAGAGCAGAGTGTAGCGCGGGGCGCGGCGTCCCCGGCGTGGCGTGTAGGGTACGAACTTGTTATTGGACGTCTCCGGGCGCGCTTTAATTACCCAATACTTCTCGAATTTCCCTCTGCTTCATCATTTTTCCAAAAGGTCATCTTGAGCTTCGTCGTATTTCCTTCTGAGTATTGATAATTTGGAGCCGAGTTTGATTAGAGGAAGAAGTTGGTGTGTGTTTCAAGTAGAGTGGTCGCGCCTTTGTCAGGATTTTGAGATGGTAACATCGTACCCAAACTGGGAGTGCGCATGTCCCCGGCGGGGGCCCCCGCCCGCTCATTTTTCTCCCTTCCTTTTTCCTAATTTGAGTAGACATGTCAAGGGAATTTTCTGTTCCTTGGTTTTCAGATGGAACTGCTTGAGGGCGTGTTGTGCTTTACAATGTGCACTTTGTAACTAGTGATGCAGTGAGACGTTGTGGGAGGCTAGGGTGGTTGTCGACACTGGGCAAGCTGGAGATTGTTGTTGGCTAGGCGGCGGCTGCTGGCACCTGTTACCACAGTAATGTCTTTCCACCTGTCTTCATCAACACACGCACTAAATTACCTTTACATAATTTCATCAAATGTGGAAGATTTGTTAAGGTTTTGTCAGTATTAGTATATGTGTGGTGGACAACACCAGCCGCAGCCTGGGATCTGCTGCCACTACTTGCATCCTGACTGAACACAAAAATCTTCTTGATTTTCACTAAAATGGCTTCCAAGTTTATTTTACAATTCCCCCAAAAAACTGTAGCTTCAAATGTAGTCCATCAGTTAGGTAAATGGATTACTCTTTGTTACATCATGGTGTACAGTGAAGTCTCCCTCGAGAGGGAAGTTAGCAGGAGTATTCTTGGGGTGGTGTTGGTGCCCGGCCGTGACCTGCTGTTTTCCCTCGGTTATCACAACACTTATGTAGATAGTTTAGGCAGCCATTGCTGTTATGTTGAGGGTGTAAGGTAGTGTTGAGTGTAGCCACCTGGTGTGCCTCTCTCCTCACCTTCACTTGCCACCATAATTTGTTATCAGTCTAAATTACCAAAGTAAAAACATCTTTCCGTTTGGACCACGTAATTAATTACTTCTAGTAAAAATCTTCAACTCTGAGAAAAAAAAATATTAATTTGCAGGTAATTACTTAAAGATTTCCCTGTGACAGCTGACGAACACATTAAGAGGCCGTACACAGTCACTGTGGGTCATCAGCAGCAGGTGGAGGCCACTGTAGAACACTCCCAAGCTGTGGTGGCTCTTATCCCCCTGGCCGTCTTCCCCAACATTGTCCTCAATTGTTTCATTCCACAAAAAGAAAATTAAAACACCTCTGGCATGCACGGTCATGACATGTGAGATTATCCAGCACAGATTGTCAGCTATTGTCATTTGTTATGACAAGCCTCGTGTTTGTATCCATTGTTTTGCATCTTTTTGTCTTAAGTAATTGCAGTTCATAAGACCAAGATAGTTCCAGAATCACACATAACTAGATGCGTTAAGACATGGCCTGGAAAAGTTGTAACGTTAATTTTTGACTGTCGTCACTTGTGGAGGGAAGTGTATGTAAGTTAGTCACCAGAACAAGTTCGTCATCGTAATATTAAAGAAAAATGGTGGAAGATTGTCTTCCATGTCGAGGTCTAAGTAAATGGTCGGTTCTGGTGTAGTTTGTCTTCAAACTGTATTTAATCATTAAATAATAATAGCACTTAATATACAAGAGAGACGCAGGAAATAGGAAGAATAGAGATAAAGGTTAACACTTGTCCTTCGTCTGTGTGAAAATGTATTAGGGACCATCCTGTTTGTTGACGTAACCGCTCACCAAACACAAGTACGAAAAATGTTGCTGTGTCTCAACGTAACCCTGACATTTTACTTGTTGTGGTCACTGGAGATCACACACGCTCATCACTGCTCAAATATAATCCTCTCAGACTTTAGTATATGAACACCCCTTTCAAGTTTCATTCAACGTGAATTTAAAGTAAAGGATTCACGATAATTCTGTCTACACACAAACACTGGATGATGGCGGACACAGACTTGTTATCTTGTCTCGTTGTTGCAAATTGTGACAAAAATGTACATACTAACGTCTGAATAACTTTATTGTAGGTATCACATATTGTCCAGTTTTATACATATGCGAGTGAGTGAGGGCCGGTAATGTGTGTTGATGGGGACTTCACCACGGCCAGGTTGACCCTCACACCCTTCTATACTCAAACCGAATCAAACACACACACACACACACACACACACACAGACTGCCATTAATAAAGGATAGTTTTTAGGTGAGTTATTAGAGGGACAGGGAGATTTGGTGTCAGCGTCCCACCTGGTCACAGTTATGGACGTTGCTACACCCTCTCTTTACTTGCTGCCCCGGGAATAATACTTAATGATCTATTCGCTTTTATTTCATGTTAATTTGTTAACAATTTATGGATCTTTTTATTTGTCTGTGTATATTTTAGTTTACAAAGATGACCAAGAATTGTTCGTAACAACGGCAGTACCATACACCCAGTTCAATACACCGAAAGCAGTAACATACCTCGTGTTAACTAACGTCTCATACTAATTAACAAGACATATTGATATTGATAATAATATTGGAACAGTTTATTTAGCCAGAAGAACACAGATACAGCGTAGATTAAAAAATCATAATATTAACATGGCTGAGCCAGTTGAGAGCCTGAGCTATCGTGAAGGCACCTGATATACGTATACTGTACATTTATCTCAAGGAAGTATTATGTAACATTTAGTATCATCTGGCATAGTACAATAGCATGGTGGTAATAAGAACATCTCATAATGTTATCACGGTTATCACTTGGATATTTATTTATTTATTTTATTTTATTTTATTTTACAATTATAAGTATATACTAAACATAATTTACAGTGGAAATTTAAAAACAAAACAAATATGGTGAGGGAGGGAAGCAGTACAACTTGGGTTGTTTTAAGGTGGAACAAGAGGACAGAGCTGTCAGGTTTATGTCTAGTTGACGGATGTACTACAGGATGTTCACAAAGACCCTTGATACCCGAGTTTATGTATTGTCTTCTGAGGAGGAAGTTACTGTACACAGACACACACACACACACATCCCAAACATCGGTATGGGAAAGATCTGGTGGCGGTGGTGGGAGAGTAACGACTAAAGATCTGAACAGTGTAAACCATTGGTGTTATAATACAGTACATATACCCGGTGTTTATTTATTTATTTATTTATTATTGTTTATGATTTATTATTTTTTATTTTGTTATTTTTTTTCGTATAATTTCATGAAGTGACGCTGTACACCCCAGCAAACATCAAGGGAACTTTGTAAACACTGTTTATGCTTTCACCTCCTACACTTGACACACACACACACACACACACACATGAGTAACTAAGCAACAGAGTGATAGATAGACTTGTTACCCTCAGACACAACGTTTTGATGTAATTACGATTTTTTGAGTGTGTAGTACAGGCGAGAGTCCAGAGAAATTGGTAATTATTGAGTGAAAGGCGGCCCGGGACAGGGGGAGGGAGAGATGTAAGAGGAGGGAGGAAAGTAAGAGACGGAGGAGGACGGAGAGGAATAAGTGGAGGCAGGAGGAGGTAGAAGAGTAAGAGAACGAGAATAGGAAGATGAGAGAAAAAAAGTGGAGGGAGAGAAGGAGGCGCAGGGGGAGGAGTAAGACAAAAAGGAGGAGGAGGAATATTAGTATTGTAGGGGAGGTGAGGACCAGTAACACCTCTCCTACACCTGGGTACTGTACACACACACACAAAACATATTCACTCTCACAAATACACTCAGGGGGTAACATACAGTGATGTTGAGAGGGGATGGGTTGGGAGGAAGGGAGAGGTTGGAGGGGTAACACAACATCCGGGTAGCCCACATTGTACAGTTCACTCAGCCCTTGGGCGGGTCCGGGACGAGGTTGCCAAAGTGTGTTATCAATTCAGCGTTGTGGTGATGATGGTGGTAGTGGTGTAAATAGCTAGAGTGACACACGGCACCTGAGACGTGTAGAAGTTTGAGTTGAGAGATGTGAGTCGGTCGGTGGTGGAGGTTGTAGTAGGTGATGGAGGGAAGGAAGGAAGGAAGGAGAGAGTGAGTGGGGGGAGGAGGGAGGAATGGGATCGGGCGTGAACAAAGGAACCCTGGCTGAGGAACGGTCACGGAGCAACACACGCCTTGTGACGCCCCTAACACTCCTCCTCCTCCACCACCACCACCTCTTCTTCCTCTCTCATACCATGTTACTTTTCCTCCTGCTTTTTGCTTCTCCTTACTCAAATCATCTTGCTCCCCCTCCTCCCCCACACTTCCTTACTACTTCTCTTCCTCCTCAATCAATCAAATCTCTTTTATTCCTTTTCTTTCTGGTTTTCGTCTTCCTTCATCTCCTCCTCCGCCTTACTCACATCATCTTACTCTTTTCCTCTTCTCTTCTTTCTCTCACACCCTATACTTCGTTCACCTCCTTCGCCTCCCATTATTCATGGTAACAATAACCATGGTAGCAGCAGGAGGGGGCCGCCATGTTGCGGTACACGTGCTAAGATACACAAGCTGGAGAGAAATAATATAGACAATAATTATAAAAATATTTGTATGCGACCATGACACCAGGTGTAGCTCGGCCAGCTGGCTCCCCACGCACCTCACACTCCACACCACACACGCGTTTCATATACTCCACACTGCACGCACCTCACACACTCCACACAGTCTACACCACCACGCGCACCTCATACCCCTCTCAGACTCCACACACAACACGCACCTCACACACACTCCAGCTAGCAACACGACAAACACACAAACCAGAGTACAGTAGTTGTTCACATTAACAAGAGTACCGCGGGCGGGCGGACACAGACGCTCGTATGTTTAAGACTAGTGAAGTAGACGCAAAAACCTAACTGGACGGCCAACACAACGACGCCAGGCTGGTGACAACAACTCTCCGTCTTTATAAAAACTAGACGAATAAAAAAAAGTTTATATTGGCGAAATTTAACTTGTAATTTACCACACATCGAGTACAGCTTTTGTCTGGTCTTAGCCTCACACACGGTATTGAGGTCTGAGGCTTGTCGTAGTTATCAGTGATGGTAGTACATGAAGGTGGAGGGGTCGGGCGGGCGGGGTTATAACTGTGGCAAAAAGTTGTTGGCTGCAATGTCAAGGGAATCTGGCAGAAGGGTTAGATAATTTTTTTTTTAGATTGCCCCTGAGGGGGGCTAGTTTATTGGGCACCCCCTTGCAGCCTATGCAAGGTGAAGCGCAGAAGCGTTTACAGCGCCTATCTGGGAAGCATGCGTAGTTCATGCTTACCTTTATGACTCATGCATTAAGGGCATAAAAGCCTGAAGGGTCATGGGTTTTGTCAGCAAGTTACATAAGGTGACAGAATGATGAGTGTGTGGGGGTTAAGGGTCAGAGCCGGGCCAGTTTTAGGATGTTAAGTCAAAGGTCGAGAGTTTTGATTGGGTCGATGGTCTTTAGTGTTATTACGGCCTCGTTCTAAATTCGTGCTTGTCTTCTATTTTTTTTGAGACAGAGAGCGTGGGCGTATCACGTAGCCTGAGCCATTAGTTTATATTATGTTGTAGTGGTGTTTGATGTCACCGTGTAAGAGCCTCACTCACCCCTCAGGTGTTTACACTCTTGTCCTTTCTCCTCGCATCTCTTACAGTTCTCTTACATGGCGTTTTTTGTTTACTTATCTCCCCTTTTTACATCACTGTTTTAGGTATTATTCCCTTATTGATGTTCTTTACAGTTTCATCAACATATATATTTTGTGTGGTAATGTTGTATCGTTTCATCACTGGCTATAAAACTTCCACAACAATTGACCTTCTTGGTTGTCCCAGCACAGGTTTATAATGTGTTTATATAGTACCGTATAACCCAGCACAGTCAGCACATTGTCACCCTGTTGTTGTTTTGTTTACACTGATCGTATTTATTTTAGTAAGACATAATCCTTACCTCACCTTTCCCCCCGTTTATATTTTGTTTCTATTACCGTGTCCAGCCTCTAATACTTCTTCTCTGTACGTTAAATCTTTCATCTGCAAATTGGTTTCTAGATTTATTAGATCTTTCGCCAGTTTCGATTTTAATTAATTTTTTAGGGGGGCTTCCATAAACATTCCTCCACTGGCTTTAGTTCAGGTGTAGTGTATGGGATAATTTACTGGTGTACTGTTCACCATGTTCCCAGACGTTCATCCACCTCTTCCTCCTCCCCTTCACGTGTATATTTCCTCGCGGGTGTAATGAGGTCTTCACTGTAACTTCTATTCTTATCCCTCGCCTCCCACACGCCAGCCACTCACCAGGAGGATATACCATTAAAACTTCCTTATCCATGGACTACCTGACCACCTTAATAGTGATTAGGTCCCCATGTTACTATAATATGGGAGGTGTTGGGACATCAGTGATTTCCTACTTTAGTGGAAGTTGAACAAATTAATATTCTTTGTTAATGACTTGTGGTATTTCCTAAGACGTGAGGGATGACGAGTGTAGTGACTTTTCCTTCTTCTCACTCACCTATTGTCCAGTCATCACCCCACCCCGCTCCTTCCACCTCCCACTACAGTTACTGCTTAGGTCTGTCTCGCTAATGTATTTTCTTCAGTCTCTTCTTACTTCTACTAAACTATTCTACTTTGGTCATATTCACCACCCAGTGTTCTCTCTCTCTCTCTCTCTCTCTCTCTCTCTCTCTCTCTCTCTCTCTCTCTCTCTCACAGTTCATTTGTTCTCTTGCCAGTAGTTTCATCCCTTATATGTCTTTACCGCTTCCCTCCTGCCTTACTGTTATTGTACATTTATCTATTCCACACTTAACTCGGAGGTATTTACTGGTAACCCGAGCTGTGAGTGAGTGGCTGCAGGACCAGTACCCTCACCTCACCTCTCTCACCTCACTCACTAACACCTACTCACCAGATCAAAATATTAAAAACAAATTCTCAATCTAACTAAATCCTTTCAAGTATTGTATAAATTGCTGAGTGTTCGTTAAGTTAGAGATATTACACTTGCTCCGGTTACTTGCACCATTCTATCACTGTTGTTCCGTACACGTCACTTTCGGTCACTATATAGACTCACTGACTAAGTAAAGAACAGAGGTGACAGAGCATCACCTTGAAATACCCTTCGGTCTGACGTTTCTCTTTCTCAATCTCTTTCACCAGCATAAATTTTCGCCTTCCAGTACTTCATATTGTGATAATTACTGTCTACACATTCACTTCAGTACTCATAACCTAACCTAACCTCACTTATTGGCTGACTGTCTACAATAGTCTCACACACTCACACAGTCCCCACTTGTCTGGCCACCTCAGAAGTGTACTGGGTATTTTCAAAGTATCGTGTCGAGGTATTTGTAGATGTATCCTATTCATATCACCATCAGAGTATTTCAATTCATTCAAAGCTTCATCCTGTGTGATAGTTTGTGTATGTGTGTACGTGTACCAGCTTCTGTGTGTGTACAGTATGTGAGCTTGTGCGCTTGTGTGTGTGTGTGTGTGTATGTATGTGTTTGTGTGTGTGTGTGTGTGTGTGGGGTGGGAGAGGGACCACGTCTTGTCATCAATCAATAGCGGGCGCCTTCCTCCTCGTCTCCAGTGACCCCCACACACACACGCACACACCTACACACACAGGCACACACACAGGCACACGCACACACACACACACACACACACAGCCTGGCCGCCGCCCCGCTGTCTCCCGCACTCACCACCATCCTCACATTTTTATCCCAGGCTGAACAATCACGTCCCCCTCCCCTCTCTTCCCCGTGTCAACAATGTCAACACACTGCCACGCTTATACTATATCTACCACACCCAGCAAGAGGCTGAGTCACACACGTGTTACGCAGGAATTGTTGATTATACACATTATTAATTTTGATCCGAGAATTCTTGTATAACATAAATTAACCCAATTGTGTTAGCTTGCACGAATTAGATTAGATGGTAGATAATGTCGTGTGTAGACTGTTTATAGTAGTGGTAGATAGAGGGCGGTGTGTTCATCATCGTCCTGGGGGGAAAACAAGAAGGATCTGTAATGCCGAGCGGCAGAACGGCACAGGACCCACCTCTCCTACACCGCCTCTCTCCTCTTGTCGCGGCTTCTAACTCCTACACCTCGTTTTCTATGGTGTAATGTCGTGTGTGTGTGTGTGTGTGTGTGTGGAGGGAGAGAGAAAGGCTGTTGTTATTGTTATATTCGTAGTCATCAAGTGTTAGTTTGTAGAGAGTGAGGGTAATGAGGTGGTGGTGAGGGTGGAGGAGTTTTTTTTGTAGAGAAAGGAGGGGTGAAAGAAGATTAGAGGTGGGGGGAGGAAGTTATAGTTCGGAAATTGAAGAAGTTTAGGAAGAGGTAAGACAGGGCGAGCTGACCGCCTAGCTAAGCTAATAGTGTGTTAGGGTTGTGTCATGGGTTAGTTATTGTCGGTACAGGCACTAGACATCCTTCCCTATCCCATATATGGGTGTTTTAAGGGTCTTATTTCATATTCCGCCGACCCTACTGGCGGATGATGGTCTAGGGAGGTTGTCTATTGCCTGGCCGTGTAGATCGGGGGTGGTAATGGAGGAGGTGGAGGAGGGCCAGGCCAGGGTACACGAACACGCACCCCCCGCCGGCCTCCCTCACCTTACATAACATCCACGCTCCGTAATTTGTCCGCCATTGTTGTTGTCCTTGTTGAAATTTGTCTGAGGCGGCGGCGAAGTTGAGGGACTGTCAGTAGACTGTCACCTCCCTTGGTAGACTAGCATCTACTGTACATTTGTAGCCTGTTACCTACTTTACTAGACTGTTACCTACTTTACTAGGCTGTTACCTACTGTATGAGACTGTTACCTCCTTTACTTGACTGTTGCCTACTTTATTAGACTGCTACCTACTGTACTAGACTGTCATCTCCCTCAATAGACTGTCTTCTTCCTTAGAAGACTGTTACTTCCCTCTGTCGACAGTCATCTCCCTCAGTATACAGTCTTCTCCCTCAGTACACTTTCACCTCACTGAATAGACTGCCACCTCCCTATCCTCAGTAATTCACCTGGCTCAGTTACATGTCATCAACCTCAGTAGATCGTCATCTCTCAGTAGACTGTTACCTTCTTCAGTAGACTGTTATCTTCCTCAGTAGATCGTCATCTCTCAGTAGACTGTTACCTTCCTCAGTAGATCGCCATCTCTCAGTAGACTGTTACCTTCCTCAGTAGACTGTTACCTTCCTCAGTAGATCGTCATCTCTCAGTAGACTGTTACCTTCCTCAGTAGATCGTCATCTCTCAGTAGACTGTTACCTTCCTCAGTAGACTGTTATCTTCCTCAGTAGATCGTCATCTCTCAGTAGACTGTTACCTTCCTCAGTAGACTGTTACCTTCCTCAGTAGGTCGTCATCTCTCAGTAGACTGTTACCTTCCTCAGTAGATCGCCATCTCTCAGTAGACTGTTACCTTCCTCAGTAGACTGTTACCTTCCTCAGTAGATCGTCATCTCTCAGTAGACTGTTACCTTCCTCAGTAGATCGTCATCTCTCAGTAGACTGTTACCTTCCTCAGTAGACTGTTACCTTCCTCAGTAGACTGTTACCTTCCTCAGTAGACTGTTACCTTCCTCAGTAGATCGTCATCTCTCAGTAGACTGTTACCTTCCTCAGTAGATCGTCATCTCTCAGTAGACTGTTACCTTCCTCAGTAGACTGTTACCTTCCTCAGTAGATCGTCATCTCTCAGTAGACTGTTATCTTCCTCAGTAGATCGTCATCTCTCAGTAGACTGTTACCTTCTTCAGTAGGTCGTCATCTCTCAGTAGACTGTTACCTTCCTCAGTAGATCGCCATCTCTCAGTAGACTGTTACCTTCCTCAGTAGATCGTCATCTCTCAGTAGACTGTTACCTTCCTCAGTAGATCGCCATCTCTCAGTAGACTGTTACCTTCCTCAGTAGACTGTTACCTTCCTCAGTAGATCGTCATCTCTCAGTAGACTGTTACCTTCCTCAGTAGGTCGTCATCTCTCAGTAGACTGTTACCTTCCTCAGTAGATCGCCATCTCTCAGTAGACTGTTACCTTCCTCAGTAGATCGTCATCTCTCAGTAGACTGTTACCTTCCTCAGTAGATCGCCATCTCTCAGTAGACTGTTACCTTCCTCAGTAGATCGTCATCTCTCAGTAGACTGTTACCTTCCTCAGTAGATCATCTCTCAGTAGACTGTTACCTTCCTCAGTAGATCGTCATCTCTCAGTAGACTGTTACCTTCCTCAGTAGATCATCTCTCAGTAGACTGTTACCTTCCTCAGTAGATCGTCATCTCTCAGTAGACTGTTACCTTCTTCAGTAGGTCGTCATCTCTCAGTAGACTGTTACCTTCCTCAGTAGATCGCCATCTCTCAGTAGACTGTTACCTTCCTCAGTAGATCATCTCTCAGTAGACTGTTACCTTCCTCAGTAGATCGTCATCTCTCAGTAGACTGTTACCTTCTTCAGTAGGTCGTCATCTCTCAGTAGACTGTTACCTTCCTCAGTAGATCGCCATCTCTCAGTAGACTGTTACCTTCCTCAGTAGACTGTTACCTTCCTCAGTAGATCGTCATCTCTCAGTAGACTGTTACCTTCTTCAGTAGGTCGTCATCTCTCAGTAGACTGTTACCTTCCTCAGTAGATCGCCATCTCTCAGTAGACTGTTACCTTCCTCAGTAGATCGTCATCTCTCAGTAGACTGTTACCTTCCTCAGTAGATCGCCATCTCTCAGTAGACTGTTACCTTCCTCAGTAGATCGTCATCTCTCAGTAGACTGTTACCTTCCTCAGTAGATCATCTCTCAGTAGACTGTTACCTTCCTCAGTAGACTGTTACCTTCCTCAGTAGATCGTCATCTCTCAGTAGACTGTTACCTTCCTCAGTAGATCATCTCTCAGTAGACTGTTACCTTCTTCAGTAGACTGTTACCTTCCTCAGTAGATCATCTCTCAGTAGACTGTTACCTTCTTCAGTAGATCGTCATCTCAGTAGACTGTTACCTTCCTCAGTAAACCGTTACATCACAGAATATAGTGTTACGTCTCTCAGTTTACAGTCATTTACCTCAATAGACTGTCCCCTATCTCTGTTAACTGTTACCTCCCTCAATAGACTGTCTTTTTCAGTAGACTGACTTCCCTTGGTAGAATGTCATTCCTCTCAGTAGACTGTCATCTCCGTCAGTAGACTGTCTTCGGTGCTACTATAGCGTGCGGTCTACAAGATATTTCGCTTATGTTAGGTTAGGTCAGGTTAGGTTATATTAGGTCAAGTTGGGTCAGGTTAGGTTATATTAGATCAGGTTAGGTTATGTTAGGTCAGGTTGGGTTACACACCATAATGGAGTTAGTGTGCTGCTCTACTGTACTGGGCTGTATAAGCAATTTAATGTACTGTTTATTACCGCGTGAAATAAGTTACATTGTCCTGTATGAACAAACTCACCAAGGTGACGGTACACCCCCCTCTCCCGAGACACCTTCCTTGTGGTTGCACTGTTAACAACTGTCACGATGGTGTGCGTCGCGTAAAGTGATAACAGCGGAGGTAGGTGTCTCAACAACAGCTTGCGGCTCTCTCTATACAATGTGTTAGTCGTCACCGTATTTGCCACATGACACACGGTGACAATACTGCCTGATTGTGGCTGAACAAGAGCCAACGTAGTGAGGTGATCGCAACCCAAGTAGATAATATTGTAGCGGAGTGTGTTGTTGTTGTCTGCTAAGTGTAGCAAGTGGTAGTGCCTGGTGGAGGTGTGCACAGGAAGCATTTTGAAAGGAGTGTAACACAAGTAGAAAGTTTAGTGTTGGTGTAGTATAAGGTGGTGGTTGTGGTGCGGGCCTCGCCCCTCCACCACACAACCAGGCACAGGGGGGTCCACCCACTCTTGGATCGGATGGTTGCCTCACCGCCCGTGTTTTGCTTCATTTCAGATGGGCGCTACAAACCGTACAAGTGTCCTCACTGCTTCAAGAGTTATTCCTCCAAGTCCAACTTGAACACGCACGTGCGGGACCTGCACGCTGCCGTGCCTCAGGTGTTCACGTGCCCGTACTGCAACAAGAAGTACTCGTCCAAGAACTCTCTGCGCTACCACATCACCATGTACCACCGTGAGGAGAAGAACAGGGACCAGGCGCTCCAGCACGCCATAGCCACTGCCCAACCCATGCCCGCCCATGGCCTCCATGGCTCACCCAACACCCACGACCCCTCCCGTGTTAACCAGCTGCCTACAGGTCACCAGCCACATCAGGTGCAGCATCAAGCACAACAAGTGCAACAGCAGACACAGCAGATGCAGCAGCAAGCACAACAGGTGCAGCAGCAGGCACAGCAGGTGCAACAGCACCTGTATAGCCAGCTACAACAACCTGGCGGGCAACAGCTAGAGCCGCAGGTGGAGTTAAGTATGGTGGAGGAGGCCAAGTACCAGGTGTGTGGTGCTACCAACACTGTGATGAGTGAGACACACAAATGCTAGCTGCCCACCACCACAACCACCGCCACCTCCCAACACTGAGCCACCTACGGTAGCTAAAATGTACCTCAACTCTCATACTTCGTGTATCATACTCTTGCTGAAGACTAATATACCTCAACAGTTTGTTTCTGATGCCAATATGTAATTTGTCGTTTTATATATGTTTAGTAAACGAAAACGCCAAGGGCACGAAAGTATAGGGTAGAGGTTTATCTTGTATGTGAAGAAGAGTGTAGTGTTGTGGTGTGTAGCGTGAGATATATTATGTTGTAGGTGTGGGTGAGAGGGTCGGTGGGTGCGTCTATCTGACGGCTGGGTTGTCCTTCCAGAAGTGGTGACGGCGGTGAGCCCGAGAGTGGTGACGTGTGACGACACCAACGGACGGCGCTACTCCCACGCCACTCGTGTCACCCACAACAACGTTGCGGACGACCACTACGGGACGCGGGCGGCGGTGGGCGGCGGGTCTGGCCACAGGTGTACCCACTGCGGGCGGGAGTTCAGGTCACGCAGTAACCTCAGCCGACACGTCCGTGACCACCACACACCTCACGACCCCAGCGCCGCCCTCTGTCCCGTGTGCGGCAAGAATTGTCGCAACCGCTCCAACGTGTTGACACATATGTACCGCGTCCACCACGTCACCGCCCGCCAGCTCGACGCCTTTACCCACCCATTAACGCTCCCACACACCACTGCCGACCCACAAACCGACGCCCAACATCTAGAACACACACCCACACAGCCCGCCCACCACCCACACTCCCAGGCCCCTACCAACATCACACACGGACACACACCGCAAGACTATGCACAAAACACCCACGCAGGATTCGCAAGAGTCCTGGAAAATCTGGAAAACCCTGGAGTCTTTAGATCAGATTTTCAAGGACTTGAGAGCCCTTGAATTTTTATTTAAATCCTGTGCATTTTTATTTTCCATATGAAATTTCCCAAGCTGTAGTAGCAATGAAAGTGTCTGATGATCCAAGTTATGGAGGTAAGAGAGGCAGGGAGAATCAGTTGTGCTGTAGAACAACATTAGTGTAGTTTAATAGCGACAGTTTCTACGTCAGTTGAGTGTTTGCCATCGCTGACAAATTTAACACAACTAAACTAAATTATATCAATTTTACATCCACTGAAACCAGTGTTCTTCCGGCACTATCAAGTGTAAAATCATGGTATTTATAAGACTTTCATCCCATAAAGTGGTGGAGTTAAGACTGAGGATGAATAAGGTGTTTAACAATAGTAATGCCGGAGGACAACACAGACAGATGTCACTTTAGCCCCGAGATATTACAAGACGATATAGAATGGCATGGCACGATAACTTTGATCATGTACTGGGAAGCTTCCTCTTTTTATTCAGAGTTTAACTTTTGACATTTGCGAAAAATTTGGCCACATTTCAATCAAACTATTTCAAGGTATTAGTTGCTCAGCAGAAAACTTTGCAGTTGTACTTACAGCAGCTCTGTGAGTAAATTAAACTTCCATGAGACTTAAATTTACATCTATATTTATTTTGTTGTTTAATAAAAATGCAATATTTACTGAAGAATGTAAAAACAATATAATGAACATTAATAGACGAGTGAAAGTGTTGAGAGTGTTAAATAAGAGTTTCCTACAGTATTGCCACAACCATATAATATCACAACCATAATGGAATATCCCTCTTACAGTATGTACGACTCTCCTGGATCCAACTAAAATGCGGGAGGTTATATACGAACTCGAGTAGTTTACCTTTACCTCATAGCGAGGCGGCGGTATAACGTTCTCATACTCTCTACGGTCATTACCACCCGTTCGTTTAAGGCAAGACGTAAGGTGTTGACAAAGTACTGTACACGAACAATACCAGAACAGACGATGTGAACCAACCAAACCTAACCTAACCCATCTACAAATAAACTAGCCTTGGCTCGTTGGGTCTGGTTTAGTTGGTTAAGTGTCGTGTGCATTCAAAAATGGTTTCATGGTCCCGTTTGTGGTATTTCTCCAGCATTGTACACCATCAAGAGACTGGTGCAGGTGAAGTACAGTACAGCGGCGTCCTCACGTATTGTACACACTCCAGCAAAAGTCCTCTCGCCTTACCTACCTCTTCATGAACCCAGAGATTCAGACCTGTGAAACCGAAACAGGTCTCTGAGTCTCACTGATGATTCATGAAGAGGCTGGTGAGGCGAGGCGACTTTTGTTGGGGAGAGTACAGTACCTCATAGTTCAGATACAGACCCGGGTACAGTACTACAATTACGTGATGTGTACCAGAAGAAGGATAACAAGAGAGGAGAGGAGAAAAACAAAGTAATATAACATCAGTTTTGACTTTCTGTAGCTGAGTGGTGCTGGTTTTTGTAAAGTATTTCTCACTTAACTTTAAGTTTAAGTTTTATTAAAATTATTTTATTGTACAGGTATGTTTTGATACAAATGTATGATTCCTTGTAAAGTAATTTTGTTAGGTTACTAAATTTCCACTTTCCAAACAGTGAATGTCAGAGTAACAACTAATTCTCGCTGATCACAACAATTGTCCCAGATATTTTCCGCTCGATTCTGGAAAGTCGTGATAAAAGTCTTTGGATATTTTGTGTGAAAAAGAATAAAAAACGTGCCACGGCCACCTCACCTACGGGTACAACATGTATGAGTGTGGCAGCCATGGAGCACGACACTCACCACCTACCTGTCCTGCCCCGCCCCGCCCCGCACACCACAACACAACACTCGGTTTGCCTTTACCGGAATATACATTATATATTACAATTTGTTTGTACCAAACGTATCAATCTTTTATGTTTAGTGGAAGTTAAATATCCTTGAGTCATTATATTACCAATTTTCATTTAGGCGTAGCTATAGCAATGTGCTGCGGAGTGTAAGATATAAACCAGTTTTTTCTTTTTGGTCTCATTATTTCTGGTTTTGATGTGAAACAGATGTATGTGTAATATTATTTAAGGAATTAAAATGAAAATTTATACATTTGTACTATTAACCTTTACACGTGACCTCCCCAGCAGGTTTACTGTGACCTTCAGAGTTGTGAATGTCAAGTGAACATTGTCCTCCTCAGGCAACACTCCAGTTTATATTCTTCTTAAATGTCAAGTAAGTCGTAAGTCACCAGTCTTAAGTGGTGATGAATGACGTACACAGTAAGATAATATTGTGCTTGATTCACAGGTAGGAGTCTCGACTTACAGTATGTTGGTCTGCTGACTTCCTACACTCACAGAATATTTTCATTCATGTAGCGAGCCACACCACAGGTCACATTTAGTCAACACACCAGGATCAGATTATCAAAAGATCATACAAACATTATGAGTCGCAGTTGAATATGGAAATGTATATCTAACTGTTGACTTAAAGTGCAAAAACTATGGTAAAAACCGTAAAAATTACACTAAAATTACCTTACTTAGAAACAGTCACACAGTACATGGCGCTAAGTGCAAGTATCCAGTTAAGGTCGAGTCTTATTGTACCGTTAGTGTTTTTAGGGTGTTTTTTGTGTGTTTTAGCTCAAGTTAACCAGTGAGGTGTATTCTTACATCTCCAGGTACTGTACGAGGAATATTACTTAGGAACCCTTGAGAAACTAGGCCCAGTCACTTGTTAACATGTATGAGACGTCACCATAGAATGAAAAAACAAATAATATTAGATGGGCAAGATCAGCTTAGACCATCAGTGGGTCAGGGTGTGGCAGGTTAGGCCTGGGGGCTCTACAAGGGGGTCGCTCTCTAAGGCTTTCAGTTGTAAACCACCAAGTGAGCTGTGAGTGGTCACGTCATCACTTGGAAACAACTCTCCCTCCTTCAAGTTAGTCATTTGAGACAGTGTTGGCGCCTCTCACCCATCCTGATGATTGGTTGGTACAGTACGTCCCACTGAAATCCATTAAGGTGAATCTTTTAATTAATTCTTCGATTTCTTCAACTGGTGTTTCCTAGAAACAACGTCTTCTGTTTCTTGGTGGAGAATTAAGCGCTTCTGCCTTAACTACATAACTTCACGTAGCACCTTATGGTAATGGTGTAGGGTTTATAATGGTGTAGGACCTACACCATTAAAAAATGGTGCTGCGACAGCCTATGTGTCTTGGAATTTTAAATGGTAAAAGTATGTATAACATGATGTAGCGTCTTTCGGATAGGTTATTATACCGGACGTGTCTTGGGATACATGCAGCACTTGGAAACCTCGTATGAGACGCCTTTATGTTAAGGTAGAGTCTATGGATGTATCACCATAGGGTCTGTATTATGAGGATAAGTTAGACCTGAAAGCTTACAGTAGAAACCATCAACTGTGGTCTTTACTAAATTTCGTCATCGAGGAGTACTTGACGTAATTGTGAGGTGTGTTGACATTGTTGGGTTACCAGATACGAGTGATGCAGTGATGCGTGTGTGTGTGTGTGATCGATGGAGGAACATTGTGCTGAGTGTCTTCTAGGGATGGACGTGCTGCTGGGTGGTGTGAAATGGCAAGAATAATGGAAGATGGAAGTCTTGAGGCCTTGTTGCGGAAGAGGAACACTAGAGCAGAACTTGTCTGTCCGTTGGAGCAGCTAGAATGGATGAATGTTTGGATGTGAGGAAAAATCTATGTTGTTCTTGACTTCGGCCACTTTACACCGAAACGGGAGAGGGGTTGGCAGCAAAAGGTCACAACATGTTGGGAGTCTTGGTTGGGGTCTTGTAAAAAACAAAAATAAAATTGAGATTATGCATAATAATACTGTTATATGGAGTTCTTCGTGTATTTTAGTAAGCAAACACAAAAATATGTACACAAGTGCATCTTGACCGAGAACAAATCCAGACTAGTAACTGAAACTTGTTTGTGAAGGAGAGCAACAAGAAGTTAGTTACATCAGTGTTAAATATTGTTAATGCAGGCTGTTGATGAGTGTGTCGGTGTTTCATTGCAGTGGACCCCAGGCGGCAGCAGCAGTGCCCCATCTGCTACAAGTGGCTGAGCAAGAGGACCCACCTGCCCACACACATCCGTGATCAGCACTCTTCCACCACCACCTACCAACACAAGTGTGACGTCTGCAACAAACACTACCGTACTCGCAATGCTTTAGCTAACCATAAAAGTCTCCAGCATCGCAGTAAACTTCCCCACCAGCAACAACAACAACAACAACAACAACACCAGCAACACCAGCACCATCAGCAGCAGCTGGGGCAGCATCAGGAAGTGGTGCACATACACAATAACAAGGGAACAGTCAGTCTGGCACCACAGTCACAGTGTTCAACAAGTACCACCTCACTCAGTTCACCAGTGTATCACACCGCGCCCACCAACACCGCCCATACCCAGCAACAGAGAATAGCTCACAATCAGATGATGCCCACAGACCAGCCCCTCCCTACCACCCACTTCCCCAGCCCACACAAAACATCTACCGTCCAGCAAAACACGTTTACACACTCTAACATCAGACAGTCTACACCAACCACTAGATAACTAACACTTGACTAGTATTACGCTTAGTGTAAGTTAAGGGGAATATTCTTATACTGTCATGTACTGTATCCCTCGCGAGGCATCCTCATCACTGCCTCTATAACTGTAAGCCGGGGAAGGCCAAATGGGGGATCACTAATGTACATTTCACATTATTAAGACAATCCCTCAAATTTACAATACTTGTCAACCTTCTTATGATTATCCAAAAATTTTCAAGAATTGGTTAGTGTGAACAAACATTACATACCATGGAGCCACGAGGCTACTGCCGGTGAGCAGTGAGGTACGAGGTTAAGGTTGGCCAAAGCCTTACACTGATACACACAAGGACACCTATACCAAGGACTAAAAACAGTATTTTATTCTTGACCTGTACCACTCCTCAACCCCTGTCGGTACATTGCATGATATAGTCGTCAAACGTTGTTGTTTCACGCCAAGTTTCAAATACGAGGTGTAATTTTAGTCATGAAACCTCAATCTATTCACACCCACCAGGTCAGGGACTTGTCCATACCCACCAACTTAATAATTATGTACTGTGCTCACATCCACCTAGGGTGCGGCGGCCAAAGAATACAACGCTCGCCTAAGGTACGCTGGTTTGCGCCCGGGTTCGGGGCACTCCATGTGACTTGTCTATAAAAGAGAACCAAAATTTATTTGGGAAATAAAAGCAGTCGAATGTAGTGCCAGGTATTGTGGAATATATTTCACATGCGATATACTCGTAGACTGCGCATGCGCTAAACCAGAAACCATCCGTTCGGCGCATGTCAACAAACCCGCTGGCAGCCTGCGAAAAAGTACCCAGATTCTAGAATATCCTTCAACTCTTTGATCAAATCATCGGAATACAAGTGATGGTTGGTGATTTTAGTTATTGCTGGTTGATTATAGGGAGATGGGAGATTGAGACCCCTATGTCACCCCCCCCCCAACCCCATCAGAGACCTACATTTGCTCCCCCTCCTACGTACATCATCCTAGACTCAGGCTAACTAATTAACGGAAGCCACCTGAACGTTGGCCAAAGGACTACTCCCTCCCTTTCACACCAATAGAAGCCACACTATACCTAAGTAGAAACCACATAGGGAAACATTATCCCTATATTTATAACTCAGTACTCTCATGCCGTGAGCCATGGGCAACTCACTGGATACGCTGAGGTCACGATATTAAACAACAATAGCTTTATTGAAATCCTATCTAATACCACACCGAGATAGATATTTTGTGGTGGGACTTATTTTGCATGGCTATTCTGCAAAAATGTAAGGTGTGACTTATTTCGTACGGTAGATATTTTGCGCAACACCGGCCATACTACTTTCTATAGTGTGTTGTATGTATCCCACTACCCCTAAAGAACCATGACATTTACCCCAACCGAGATTCATGCTGAAACCACTAACTCGTGTTGTTACCACTTGGTCACACACAACCATTATTACAATACACTTGGTCACATTACCATTGTTACATTATACAGTACTTGGTCTATATTAATAAAGTGAATAATAATAAAAAAATACTTTACTGCAGGAATATTAAACATGAGATATTGAGTAGCTAAGGTTATTATACAACTTGGTTTAGTAAATGAGGTGAGTGGAGGTCGCTGATGTGTCAAAACCTGCTTGGTTCAATCACAGTGTGGGGTGAAGAAACCTCACCCTATTTAGAATAATTTGAGTCATTTATGCCCCACGATATGATTCGAGAGGGTATACTGTATAGTTTTATCCCTGTCTGTACAGTATATAGGAAATGTTTTTATTTAGTAACGAGAGCAAAGCGCCACTGATTGAATGGCAGTACAGTATGGAGTACAGCTTGGTATTGTGTATGTTTAGGGGGTGGAGTGCAATAATGAATCCATTTTTATTTACTTTATCCTTTTCACCACCGATAGCTCGCGAATCGTTACCCGCTTGGACAGTCGGTCGTCTCCGTTATGCACTGTTGGCAAGTATTGTACACTCGTGAACAAAAGTCCTGTCGCCCCTTTTGCTGCTCCACGAACCCTGAGATTCAGGCTCATGAATCCGAAGCATTTATGGGCAGAGTAATGCACCAGTGTCTACTGCTTCGGGTTCATGAGTCTGAATCTCTTGGTTCACGGAACAGCACAAGGGGCGACAGGACTTCTGCTCACGACTGTACTGTCGCATAAGCTCCGTGAAGATTAAACTGGAATGTCAGTACTGAACGCGCTAACACAGGACGTTCTCGCAGATTCCTAAATCAGTTAGCGACCATAAACTGAATCAAAACGTGAATGACAACTACCAAAGCCAAACTTGACCAAACCTTTACGAACAAAAACCTCAATACAAAACTCAGTTGGGGTTCTGGTAAGGGTTGTGTAGCTCTAATTAATGAGTATAGTCTCTTGAGTACTCGCTGGTCTGTACAATATATCTTTTATTTTTTGTCAACTGCCCGCGTCAAAACTCAGCTAGAATTTATCGATATATAATCAAGCGCCAAACAAACCTAAGTCGTGATTTATATAAAAGTTATCTGGTTATATATTGAAGGAATCAAGCGATTAGATGTGTACCAACAAATATATGGACGCGAGTACAGGGCTTTAGACAGGGATAACAATATATGCCTCCCCAACACTGGCTGAATAAGAGGACAGTAACGTGTGTGTGTGTGTCTGTGAATCCAAAAATTTATCATATCGGGGGCTAGAAAAGGACCAAGTAATGTGCCAATTTTAATTAAGATTAACCTGTCACTGATGAATAAGGTAGGACCTCTAGAAAAGTTTTTTGTATGTATGTATGTATGTATGTCATTTTGTTAGACAGCCCTCCCCCTCCTCACACAATACAAGTTTCACCTCAGACACACACGAAAGAAAGATGAGGCAATGTACTCATTTCACTCTCAGTAAATCTAATGCTTTGTTATAATACGTATTAAACAAAGATGCATATGCAGCAGAAATAAATTTTAATGAATTAGTGTTTTATGAAATCATTTATGCAAAATATTTTATAATATAAGGTAAATTTTATACTAAAACGCATTGCATGCAAGTGTGTCATTGGTTCTTCAGCCCTCAGTGAATGGCTCCACAAGCCTTGAACTCAGAGACATTTATTTCATGGCCTCAGCTGTGGGACAATACATATTCGAACACTAATAATATGCATTGTGTTATCAGGAATTATAAACAGCTCTCACACGTCCATTCTGTAAACTCACTCACTGTGGCGCTGTACAGAGTGTGACCAATGAGAGTACTTTGTGTGTTGGACCGTTGGTGCGTTGCTGTAACAAGAGCCCAAATATATCATTTAGGAGAAAAGCATTGCTCGCTGTTAATGCCTTATAAATGAAATTATAATACCAAACTGTACTACAATATAATAAGAAGGAAAATACTGGTTTATTGCGGTCTTTATTAATCTGCTAAAGGATTAAATAAACATAATTTTATGTATTGGTATAAAGTGTGGGATTCTACCCGCGTGTGTGTGTGTGTGTGTGTACCAAGGGGTCGTCAGCTCGCCCACCTTGCAGTCTGTGTTCCTCTCTACTAGTCATGGCGTTGGCTTAAGGCTCACACACCTTGTGCCATCCTTCATGTTCCTCACTCACAGTGGTCATGTTGACCCATCATGTCTGGACTCATGCAGTATCTGGACTCATACAATCTTTGAACTCATACAATATTCAGACACATACAGTATCTAGATTCATACTGTGTCTGGACGTATACAGTGTACAGACTCATAGTGTCTAGACTCAGTGTATGGATTCATACAGTGTACAGACTCAATTTCTGGACTCGCCAGGGGTGTTCTGAATGACATACTGTAAATGCTGATGAAAGCTGTTAAAACATATGTATTCATATCTGGAAAAGTATATAAACTTTGTTAAATATTGTAAATAAATATTCATAATTAATGTAGCCTTTTTCTCCTCCATAAGATTTTAATGTATAAAATGGGGAAGTGTAGGTATAATCCAAAAATGTGCATACTTTTATAGCGAAGAGATGTGTTGGTGTGTACATAAATATGTATAGAAAAATGCGCATGTGTGAGGGGGGGGGGGGGTGATTATGGCATTATACATACTAGCTTATAGGCGTTAGACGTTCTTTCCGGCATCTTAATCGGCCATTTCCTATCATTCCGGTATTTTCTGTCAGCTGGTCTAACTCCATTAGCGTTGGGTAGGTTCTACGTCCTTTGGTTGAGCATTTTAAAAGTCACCACCAGCCATACAGTATTTGTTGTACCATAAAGTATGTTGAACACGCCAAGTTAACGTGCTTCATTATAATTTCATCATTAATTTTACCGTTTTATTAAATCAATAAACAGTCTCTACGTGAAATGAAGCATTATATGTAACATAACTTTATGTCTGGTGTTTATTTTACAGTACTGCACTGTACTCCTTTCTCACTTAAGTCACAAAGGTTACCTCTCCCTTGAGTTTCGTTGCCTTCATCGATCTAAAAGGTAATTTTTACTGTTTCAAATATATAATATCCTTTAAGAGGGATGTAACTAACAGGAACTTTGAACTTGGGTACACCATAGGGTGGTGTACTTGTCCCTTTCTAATCAGCATCCTACTACGCCGTCTACTTTCTTACCCCCCTGACATTCCCGGTACCACTGGTAACAGTTATACTGATGAGATCTCTCAAAACCTCAACCTTATCTCATTCTCCATATCGTCTTCCACTTATGGTTTCCTTCACCCAGAAAAAAATTGAAACAATCTCACCGTTACCTGAACGCTTCCAAAATTTCCTGTGGAAGAAAGCCTTATCCCCCCGTGTAACCATTACATATCCTGAGTGCACCTGTTCCAATTATTCCAACAACACATTCACGACAACGAGTTTATCCAACTGTTCTTGGCCTCCTGGCATAACTGTAACATCGCTGCCGGGATATCTGTCCCGGTAGCCAGAATTGTTTAATTTCTTCTCAGATCTGTTGTCCACGACGTATCCCCTGCCTATGTCATCTCCCCAAACAATGCCAAGATATAGATCCCCTTGAAATGTTCTAAAACAGCCATGAAATTAATTCTGGACTATTGCACCACCAGCAGGATAGCCAACATGCAGCTGAATTCAATCTTACATACAGTATGTCCTTTGTTTAAATGTGTGTTAACGTCTCCTAGTCTCCCTCACACACTTCTCATGTTTATAGAACCTCTCTCGACCCTATTGCACCTCGGCCTTAGCTTTGTCCGGGTAGTCTTGCCCTCGGTATCGGTGTGCCCGTATAAGTACATGTGCAGTACCTTGTCTGGTGATATCTTACGCACCACATTAAGGTCGCTTGTGTGACACCTGTGGTTTTGAGTCATTCCCTGTGGTGGTTGTTGGTAATATATTTTTTTTTTTATAATACTTTAACTTTACGTCGGATATTTTCACATATCATTCCCAGGTCTATGTCTTACTAACAGTAACGTGCGGTTGATAACTTTATGTGAGGGTGGAGGGGAGACATTCTTGTTCCAAAGGCTCTGTCTTCTTGTTACACTTGAATTGGTTTTCCCACTCACAGAGTCGCCATATTAATAATTAACTTTGCAATGGTGCACTGCAGTGTGTTAGTTGAGCTCCGAGGCAATTCTTTTCATCTTCTCGAAGCCATTTTGAGAAACAGTTCACTTCAGGTTTTAAACAATTCTATGTAATTCAAAATCAACACGACCATGGATTGTTACCTAATTACCATAGGAGCGTAGTTGGAAGTAGACTGCCCCCTCGTCATTATCATTGTCTACGTAACCATAGTTGATACTTTTTCCTTTTTAGTATTACGGAAAGATATTATAGGTTCCTCTTGCTAATTAAGGTTATTGCAAACCCTGGGCAATACATGGTTTTAGCATCGTAGCTCCAAAAACAGAATATAACCCGCGCCACAACACAAAGCAAACATTTGAGTTTTGTATGCCCTCCATAGCCGCTGCCTGCTGCACTATGTGTTCACGTATATCACTAATTTTCTGTACCTTTCAAAATTCATTTAAATATAAGGGTATACGGCTAATCGTAATTGACCTCAAGAGATATACGAACCAATAACAGTTTGGGAAACATTACTCTTGTTTGTGTATACTGTATTGTATTTTTACTCACGTAAATGTTTATTATTGAGTAAAAGTTGATTCTACATTCCCACGTTTCTCAAGGTTATTACATTTACATATTACTTCCCTGTTAATCTATTATTGCACATGATTCTTGTCTACACGACTGGAAATAGTATTGCTGTGCCTAAAGATGATGTAATGTATCCCTTACTCCTAGCCTCAAGGCTTATGCCATTTTTTCTTCTTTTGATTAAATCTCAGTCTTCTTGGCATTTAATGCTTCAAGCACCAAACTCTTATTTTGTTTACATGTAAGTACTCTCAGGAAGGAAAAATTCCATAATGTGCAGTACACTGTGTAATTCACTCTCCGATTACTTTCAAACTGTTTACATTATTTAAGGTTTCTCTTCAGATAAATCACAGACGTAAACTATCTTAATACTTATATTGCAGTATTTGAAAACACTTATCTTACAGCTCAATGGTGTGAGCCAAGGTACTTCAAGCTTCTATTGAATCGCAATTATCAACAGATGAGGATGTCATCGGTCATCAAAACTACCTTTTTTGAAACAAGACTTGGTGCTACTATAGCAAGCGACCTACAAAGATATCGTTTGTCTAAACCTAACCTAACATAATTTAATCTAATCTAATCTTACCTGACCTAATCTAACCTAACCTGACCTAGCCTAATTTAACCGAAATATAGTGAAGACCGCTTGTTATAGTAGCACCAGATCTTGTTTCAAATCGCATTTTCGATGACCGATGACGTTTTTTTTTTTTTTTTTTTTACGGGGATTAGTCCACCCAGGCACAGGTCACTGACCCACATCGGGGCCTGGGGGCGAAATGTAATAATAATAATAATAATAATAATAATAATAAACCATAAATACAAAATGAAAAAAATCAAGTGAGAAACAATATATGACTGTTGTGTTGTCAATATTAAGATAAACAATTGAGACCCTACAATTGTGTGTAGTTGAGGCAGATATTTGCCATTCAATAAAAGTTGGAAGTACAGTGTTTTAAAATACTGCACCAGGATAGTTTACGTCTGTGGTTTACCTGTCTTTTAATGTGAGTCTAATTTCTAACTTGAATTACATGTTTCAAAAGCTCACTACATGGGGTTAGCTTACTAAGTAAAAGCACGCAATACAATTTACAATTACTCTACTGTCCGTGTCGAAAAACTAGAATACCGCGGTTCCTCTGTTACTGTTGACAACACTACTTGCCACAGTGAATAATAATTATAGAAATGTCAAAATGCCAGAGTTGGTTACCCTTACACAGAGACCAGCCAGGAGGGACTACATGTTTGGTAACTTACAGTAGAACTCTTTGCAAAGTAAAATTTTCACAATATATAAACAATATAGCATTACAGATATATAATGACAAACTATTATACGTAACCATAAGTGTAATAAGAATTTATAAATTAAGGACAATATTTTTTTACAAATAAAATATAAAAGATGTTTTTCCCCGGCGGATTATGAGTGCCCGGGGAAGAAGCTTTAGGTGAGAAGTATTAGTGTGTTTTACTCTGGCAGTGCTGGTAATTACCTCCAAACTTGATCTTAAGGCTCCCGCTTGGAAAAATATTCATCTCTTTCTGTCATTAAGATAAAAATAATGATGACTAACAAGTACAGATAAATTTGTGGTCAAACTTGATGTGACAGCCACCGAAGGATTGGGTGTTTGATGGCCAAGTAGAACCTGTTGTCAACCTTTTATACCTGTGTAATGGTGATACTTGTGTATTGTATGTATTGTTAAACTGTATTCGCTTTAATATAATATTGATATTTAGGAAGGTTATATTTTAATGGATTCTTACAGGTTATGTGCATTTACTGTGAATGTTGACAACCTTCCCTAACCTGACCTGTGTGGGAAATTTCTCAAGGACTTATGATAGAATGCTTGATGATGTAGTTACTTAATGAAGAACAATTTGATTTGTTGTGTCATTGTGTATACAATTTTTGTGCTTATGGTGCCATTGAAATCGGGTGTATTATTGCCTGTCGGGGGGGGGGGGGGGGGGGTGGTAGAAGTGGTACCGCTCTTGCCTCGCAAGCAAGATGTCACGGGTTCGATTCCCGGGCCGGTGGAAGCTGCTTGGACACACTTCCTAGCCCCCATTAGTCCCTGTTCACCTAGCAGTACAGTAGGTACCTGTTGTAAGTCGAAAGTTGCGAATTCGTATTCAGGGAGTTGTTGGAGCTAACAATAACTTGATGACATAAACCATTGACTCTTCAGGCTTCTACGCCCTTGACTCTTCAGGCTTCTACGCCTTTGACTCTTCAGGCTTCTACGCTCTTAACTCATGAGACATAAAGGCAAGCATGAACTTAGCATGCTTCCCTGTTGGGCGTTGTAAACGCTTCTGCGCTTCACCTTACACAAGGATGTAGGGGGTGCCCCCCCCCCCCCCCCCCCCCAAAAAAAAAAAAAATATGCCTGTCTGGGTTATATATTTCTTTGTTAGGATATGTGTCAACCTTTGGGCAGCTAAGTCCGTTTTCTTGACTACGTTTTGTTATTAAGAATCAAAGCGTATAATGTGGTTGTGGTCAAATAGCTTTAAAATAAAATAACTCAGATTTAAGACTGTTAGGTCAGAGAGCTCTAAGGACTGTTGTATATTATTATAAAGTATTTTTTATTTTATTTTAACATTGTAAGCAGAATGTTAGCTATTTCTCCATATAACCGAGTTTTCACCTTTTGTTCCTTAATATAGCACCAGATTTGCCACAAGAAAACTGGGGCATTTTCTCTATCAATCCTCAGTCCCACTACTGTATTCCTGGATGCTTTTGAAGTGTGTTTTACTGCATTGAATACAAGTCTGACTGGAGTGGATAGCAAAGATAGACATGCTTGAGAACCCATTATAAAGATGACCCCTACAACCTAACCTTTAATTTAGTCATCCTAGAGTAGTTTTAGTTTATATGGAATGATCTTTTCAGTATATAGTTTTCAATTTTTTTTCCTTGTTCCCTAACTGAATTTATTTATTTATCTGCATTCAAAAAACACAAGAGTAAAGATCCCATCAAAGTACAGTGCAGTGTACAGTATATCCAAAAATAAATTGGCGGAGCTAAACTGAACACTCCCCTTTTCATTGTTGGATATAAACTTGTGAGAATGATTAAAGTTCAGATAATCACAAACCAAGTGTTTACAAGATTTTTTGGTTTGCTTTAGGTAAAATTTAACTTGTTGCCACCTGAATAATTTTGAGAATTTTTTGGTTGCAATCAATAGATTAGAAAATTCTAAGACACTTCTTTTATGTCGTTTCTCTCTCAAACAACCTAACCTAACCTCCTAACCAGGGGCTCCACCTCCCTGGTTACCCCGGCATATTATAAGTAGTTTGTGAGGGAAACGTCAGAGAAGAAAAGTGTCTTAGAATTTTCTAATCTATTGATTGCAACCATAAAATTCTCAAAATTCTTTGGGTGGCAACAGATGACATAATACCCTGCTTTACACTAAGTAATCAGGTGCCACTAAGATGATGTTTTTGATAACAAGAAGCCAATCAGAATTCTTATCCTAAAGCTTGCGAGAATGTACACAAGATATGTAAAGTATTAAATTTTGATACTGTAAACTTGTAAGAGATTAATATGATGACAAGTGCATTACATGTGCTTGTTACTATTGTTGTCATGTGATCTTCAGCTGTGACCTTGACCTTTGACCCCAGTCAGTTACTCATTAGACTGTCATGGATGCAAGTGATATGCTCCAAACAACAATATGTCTTGTACCTGGTCCTTACATTGAGCCATTAACTGTGTGGTATTGGCAAGGCTTTAAGGTTACTGTCCTTGTCCCTTAAATTATTGTATATTGCCCAAAAGTAGAGTTAACTTTCCTTTGGGCTGTTGTATTATATTATCATTGAACAAGTGTCATGCCATTTTATGTGGCATCAGTTCATTCAACTTTAAGTAATGGGTAGCTTACCACAAATGAAAGAGTAATCCTGAAATTCAATTTTATGGCTGAGGCAAGTCCTAAGTAGCTATCTTTAAAACCCTCTGTCCCTCTTGTGGGTTTGTTTGGAAATCTTGGGGATGAGTTGGGATTGAAGCCAGGAAGTGAGGTGTGCAGTAGCTTCTGTGATGGCACATACTTGTCTGACAACCTACATTTCCTCTTGTATTTTTATTTTTAAGGGCTGTATTTACAATAGGGAAGGTTTACTAATTTAGGTAGTCCCAGCAACCAATTTGAGACCTCTTTGATCTTGATCGATGGCTTAATGGGTGCCATATACTTTAGCAGCCTAATTCGGGGCTTCACTATACAATGGGATTCCATGGATCAGTACGTCAATTCTTGCCATCCAATACAATACAGTATTACAAAACAATGACAGCTTGCTCAGTGCAATCCTGGTAAGAATTCTGTATCATAAGTTGATGCCAGTATGCCTCGACTTGAATTTACTGTACCATACTTGTATTAGAATTGGTTTGGCCAAGATGTTGTATGAACAGTGATGAACAACCTTTTAGAGCTCTTGAACACTCACTACAACAAGTATTTGCAAAAAAATTTGCTACACACTATGACACAATGAATGAAGGATTTTGACAACCCTACCGAGACAACAGGAGTCGTAGTGTTCATTTTGAAATTCATCGGAGTCACCTTGCAGACACTTCTGTAATGAGTGTATATACGACCATAGCAGATGTCAGTGAGTCTTTAAATAGAAAGAAGCTGTGATGTACTGTACTGGAAACAGTAGGAAAAAGCTTCTGGGGTGCAATATAGATGGGCTTTTTGAGCTAAAAAAATTTAAGTGTATAGAGAACTTAAGTAGCAGCAGCACTTGAGATTGAAACCGTTAATTCTTTCTCAAACCTCCCAAGATAAACCTAGTGTGGCAAGCTGTCACTTAGCTGCGAGCATATGGGCGATCAGTTTACAAACGTAATATTTTTCAATGACGATACATTCATCATTGGTTCATAAGAGTGTTAAAGTTGATTAAATAAAGTTGGGGCAATTCAGGACAAGTGGTCCATACTAAGCTCCCTATAGTAATATCTCTGTTACCCAAAATAATTCTGCAGAGGTCTTCCACAGCCCTGGAATTGTTTCGGGTAATGGGAAAAATTTCTGTGAGTCTAAACATCATTTCATCCTTGGAATTTGCTCCCAGACCCCAACCCCCCAAAATTGGAGAGTTTCCAGAATTTTCTCATAATTTTCCAAAATTACACATTATTTCATCCTCAAAATTTGCTCCCAGACTGACTCAGAAAAAAAGGAGTGTTTCTGGAAGTTTTCTCCGAATTTTCCAGAAAATGCACCTAAATTTAACCTTGAATTTACTCCCAGACCCAGAAAAAAATTAGGAGAGATTTTCCGTAATTTTCTCAGAAAGTTCGTTGAAAAATCAGCGCTAAGGTGGATTTATTCTGGGTAGAAACTCTAGTGGGGGACTGCAGCTTGAAGGGAATGCTTGTACTGTAGGTGGAGTGGAAACGTCACTCTGACTCCCACACAGCCTCTGGGGAGTCTCTTGCTGCTTAATAATGTCAAGCTTCACTACAGAGACATGGTTGTCTTGGATGCCTTGGCCTTCCCAGACATTTTCAAAGTTACACTGGTCACTTCACAGTCATAAAAAACAGAGCAAAAAGCACTTGTCACTGAAACATAGCGAACGATGATAACATATAAACAATGATAGTGGCCAACACTGCTCATATCATTCTCACAATAACAGAGGTGAAGCATCTTAGTCACAAAAACACACCATAACACAGTTCAATCAAAATGTTGATGCTGTCCTCGCTATAAGAAAAAAACGCTGATAAGTACAATTTACGTTGCTGACCGATAATCGTGGAGCAACCTGAGGGCGGGTTTACGATTGACAAAGAACCAAGCGGAACGCTGTAGTGCGTGGGTTGGCTGTGTGGCAGTGCGTGATTAGAGCTGACAGTAAAATGAGAGATGTGTGGTGCATAGAGTTAAAAAAATTTTCCTTGTAAAATGTCACTGATTTGATATAGAAAAATATAATTTGTATCGCTGGAACCCTTACAAGACAGCGATTAATTTGTGTAATACGGGTACTGTACTGTACAACCCATAGTTTGCACTAGAGATTAAAACAAATTCTAACCAATGGATATCAATGGATATTGTTCAAGTGATTTTTATTGAGTGTATATAGTGAGATGGTCTTAATTCATGCCCATCGTTAAAGTGGAATACTGTATTGCTGAACGAGACATCGTTTATCATGGTGTACCTGTCTTCCTCTGTTTACGAACTTTTGGTGTCAGAAATCTCACGTCGATAAAATAAATTAGGGAGCATTTTTATATACACATACCCTACACAGTTTAATATTTACAAAAGCCCATGTACTGTATGAAAATATTTATCTTTTCAAGAAAAAATAACTAACAAATTTGTCCCCTTTTTTTTATTTATTTTTATTTTTATTTATTTATTTATTTTTTTTTTTTTTGAGAGATAGGCTTCAGATACTGAACTAAGATTTAGTTTCCTCTCGCTCTGTAGGATGGTTGGTACTGGTAGTTGATAAGGTAGTCATTAGACTCAGACTTACTTTCAATAAGGCCAAACTACAGACCGAGATCCTGTGTATATATTTTTGCCAGCTCTTTTACCTAGAACAGTGGGTGGGACGTTTTTTAAGATGTGGCATCTCTCTGGAATGCTTATGTAGCACCCCTTAGTCTGGCTTTTATTGCAACATTCCTTAAGGCCATTCTGGGAGTTTTAATATGATGTAAACAAACACAGATTCCACATTTCATAAAACTCGCTGGCCACTGTACCAGGTAGTATAAGTGTAGGTAACTGTACGTGCAAGTGTGTTACATTTGAAATTTTGTTGAAATGAACTATCCATTCAGTTTTAAAAAAAACTTTACTTTTATTTCAGAGAAAATGGTCCAACTTCAATAAGGCATGGAAGATCACATATAGCAACTCTTCAGCTAGTGTCCATTTTCCTCGGCTTCTGATTGCCACAAAAAGTAAATTGTTACTGTCACTCAAGTGCTCTACATAACAAGCAAGGTAAGGATTAGGTGTGTGTGAATGCACTTTGAAGGAGGCTTGCTTATTCAGTCTGGTCTCACCAGTGCCATAAAAGTACTGTAGTGTATTATTACCCTGGGATTTAGCAAAGGACTGCCTCTTGGCCTTCAATCCAGTTATACTCCATGGTGGAAAGGTTGATGTTGGTGGTTTTTGTATTATCCAGTACAGTATACAGTAACTAGCTCTCTTGGTAAATATAAAATACTTGGGTGATGGGGTGACCTAATAACAAATGAGGAAAGAAAGTCTGTACATCATAATTGTAGTTTCTTTGGTGAGTAGCTACTGTTGTGTACAGTAGTTACCTTTAATCTTAGGCCCTGTCTATATTTATGTGATAATCACTTGAAGTTAAACATACAATGATCTATAAGTTGTTTTTTGTTAAGTGGATGTGTAAATATAATTTGTTGACCTTTAACATTGCTCAGAGAAGTAGTTTCATCCATATAAAATTATAACATAAAACCGAGATACAGTATTTGGAATCCTTAAACTTGTGATTTAAAGAGTAAATGCATTTAAGGCTGTGGACTCGACCCTCGCCTCATGTTCTAAGAGTCACTTGTTTGTGTCCAGAGCATCACAAGTTCACCTAGCTGTTACTGGATGTTTAACTTTACAGTTGAAGAAAGCGAAACTAGTCAAGTGCAGTGCTAGCCATTCTCCCTCCTTATGTACAAAACTGGCTTATTCTACAGTGCACTGTATCCACATTGCCCTTAACAAGGTGTCAGGGCTGTGGAACCCATGATCTTATCTTTTGTGTTTTAATACCCAAGTTATGGGCTTTTATAATGACTGATCCTTAAGTGAGCAGGTGACTTTGACCTTTGAAGAATTTATTGAATTAAGCTGAAAATTTTGGCCCAAAAGTATCCTGGATGCCACCTGGTGTTATTTTCAAGAGCTGTTTCATATTCCTGTTTCTTGTAATCATGTATATTAATTGATAATCCTTCATGAAAATGTTAGTCAAACCAACAGGTAAGATTTTTCCACAGAATTCCAGCATTTAAGTTGATTTTTTGACACAACTTGTGTAGGTACCAGTAATTGGAAAATGTTTGTGAGGTGCCTGTTTTAAAGTCATGTGTAACGTTTATAATATTAAGAGACAGTACAGTATTGTATGTTAATTAGGTACAGTTGGTCCTCGTATTACGCGGTTAATGTAACCCGGAGGGTACCGCGGAAAGTGAGAAACGCGTAAAGTGAATAACATAACATATGGGATTAATTGAAATGGAGTCCGGGCCGATCCCCAAACTCCACTTTTTGACGACACACAACTATGTTGTAGTAAAAATATTATCTTAACTTTATGATGGCATGCACACACAATTAATAATTAAGAGAAATATCAATAATATTAGGGTTTTTTAACACTTACATTAGTAGAAAAGATGGCTGGGCACACGGGGATGGGGGGTTGGTTCCGAGGCAGAGGGCAGATTATTGTCCCTCACCTGTATCACTTGTATCAATTGTATCACTATCCACCACAGAGGCTTGCAGGGCCTCTTTGTCAAACCCCCCAAAGTTCATACAAGTCCATATCCTCACTATAATTATCACTATCACTGACTTGGGCCGGCTGTAGTGGGTGGCGGGTGAAGAACTCGGTAATGTTTTGATGACTGGGCGACCTTGTGCGCACCATTTTCGTGCCTCTTACACAACATGGCGGATGGCGGGAGGTTTGGATCCAAAAATGGCGCGGCTTGCCAGCCGCTCTCCGCGAAATGGGGTTCACGACCGCGGAATGTGAAAATGTTAGGTTCTGGCAAGGCACCGCGTTAACGGTGAAACGCGGATTGTGGGACCGCGTAATAGGAGGACCAACTGTACACTGTATTGTACACATTATTCTGATACTTCAAAATCAGTTTAGTACAGAAGATATTGTTTATAAAGGTTGTCATAAATCATTTGAATGTTATAATATGTGTTTTAAAGTGAAGGTCTTTAGTTTAGTTCTATGTACTGTATATGTTTTTATTTCAGGATGGATCAGTCAAATGGCACAAGTGACATCTCAGAAGAGATCATAGATGTGGTTTCTCACTCTGTTGAGTCACCTGTGAAAATTGATAACACTGCTCCTACAATGACTTCTGTTGGAAGCCTTGCATTAGGATGTGATAGCAAGGTAATGCAGTGCATATATTGTTTATTTATGGCCTATTGTTTCATGGAAATAAAAACTAAACCCTCCTCCAACATATATTTCTGCACCGCTGATTCACTTATACAGTAAACATAAAAATAAGTGTGGCCAATTATTTGCCAAATACAGAGAATTCAAGTACTATAGTATACGCGCTTCAATGTGCACTCACTCATACTTTCTAGATCTAGAGCTCTCCCGCACCTTCCTCCCACTTCACATCTCACACCTACACCCCTGCTTTCTCCCTCTTGTGTAAGCTTTAGTTAAACTAATGCATGTTGTCTGAGTTGATCTATTTTTTATTGTGTGTGTGTGTGTGTGTTTGTGTGAAACTAACCCTGAAGTGATGACACTAGAAAAGAAAATTAAAGTTCTTGATAAATTGCAAAGTGGCATGAGTGCAGCCTCTTTATTATGAAGAATTCCCACTCACTTTTTTTCTTAAAATTAAGAAAAAAAATTAATGGAATCCAACAAGATTACATCACCATTGTTTTTTGTTTCACTTTCTGCCAATCAGAGCAAAGTGTGCAAAGCAAAATACGTTTAACATACAGCACATTGCTCGCCAGCTGTGGCATGTGAGATAGCTACACATATCATAGTTATATATAATAAAACTATAAAATATGTAGAAAAATCATATGAATACTCTAATGTGACTTATAAATGAAGGCAATATAACTTATAAAATAAAGTACTGTACAGGGTAAATATAATATAAAACTATAATACAAGAAAATTAAGAGAGAGGGTGTGTATTTTGTGTGGGACAGGTGAATGTACAGTATGTGTTCGTCATTGCTACTAGTGACTTAGTTTGGCCCATTTCAGTTTACTGTCAATGCTTAAAATACCAATTTTTTTATTATAATGTGTGTATACAGGTACTCCCCGACTTACGACGGGGTTAGGGACTGACATCCAGGTCGTAAGTCGAAATGGTCATAAATGCTTAAATAACACATAGAAAATCGAAAATTTGGGTCTCCTTTTCTTCTCAGCACCACAAAACACACACTTTTAAGCTTGCCAGCCATTTTAAAGATGAAAATTTTGTCTGTGTACTGACGTTGGGACTCAAAAATACATAATTTGACCACATTTTGGTACGACTGAGGCAGGTCGTAAGTGCGGGTGGACGTAAGTCGAGTCGGTCGTAAGTCGGGGAGGAGCTGTAGTTTGTTGCCTGTGTCTCCAGCCCAGCTTCCTGTCTCCCCCAATGTGACATTCTGGGCATACATACAGCTTAACCAACATACATGTCTCCGGGTAGCTTCTTGGCTGTACTGTCGTGGTGACCCAGAGGGTGGTCTGAGAGTGGAAAGAGATTTTTGCACATAAATTGATTTCTATTGTATTTTATGATTTGTCATATATAATAAATTTTTGTTTGTTTATTATACTGTAACAGTTTTTGTTCATTTTTGGTGTATGCAAAATACAAAATAACAAAACTCGTGTGCTTATCGTACTGGCCGTGAAAATGCCGTCGATTTTAAAACTACCTGCAGACATTCTTGGGTACATCCAGGGTGTCATTTACGAATAATAAAGGACTGCGAAATAAAAATCCGCAAATTATCCGACATACTGCACCCGGAAAATTCCGAGGGTGAGGGATTTTTTTCCGGCTTTGAGAGAGTCGTCTCGTTACTCGGAAATTTCTCGTTCCCGAAAGTGCTCTGCACCAATTGTTCCAGCTAACAGAGATATCACTGTATTGTATTAAATAATCTACCTCTGACAACTAAGTTTCCAAAAACAAAGTGGATTTGGTGTTTCTATTTTTTTTATCATATGGGAATGTCTGTTTGAATTTAGTATATTTTTTAGTTCATATAAATACAGTATCGGTTGGGCTTCTCATTAATGGGTACAGTAAATAAAAAGATCTGTGTTTACGTAATAATCAGAGAATTTTCACGGCTGCATTCCCTAAACCTTATTACTGTGTTCTTATAAGATAATAATTTCCTCCAACTTGGACTTGCCGTACACGTCGTTTTAAAGAAACCTAACCCCTTCACTAGTGCTAGACAGGGGCTCGTCAGGTTTTGTGCAGTGTGGCAGTGTTGTTTGTTTACAGTTGACCAAAGGAAACTCGCCATAGTAAACATACTATGGAATCAAATTAAAATAGACGTCTCAAAGATAATGATTTGTGGAATGTTTACATGATGAGCCCCTGTAAACACACTTGTGAAGGGAATTGTCTAGTATTTCAAAAAGATGCTCTTCAGATTTTGTAAGTTGTGATCACCTGCTAGAAGTGTTGATTATTTTCCATAATTGGTTTCCACTTCAACTTGATTTGTTGCATTATATCACCATCTCTCCTCTTAATCTGTCAATACTTTGTGCACTCAGGAAGACAGACAAAGTAAAAATTTACACTTTGAGAATATTTGAAATTATTGGGAGTCGAGTGTTAGAGAATTGCATTCGATATTGATCTGTGATTCGATGCACTCAAATTTTTGCAGCAATTATAATCTATCGGTCATGTTGGATTGGAGACTGAAAATTTGGATAGACAATAGATGTGTGAGTATAAGCATGGCCAGGCTGTTTGATATAGCCTTTTTTTTTTAATTAACTTACCTTTTCAAATTTGAGAAAGAACGATTTTATTTCATTACACCCGTTCAAAATTTTCAATGGGACAAGTTCCAAGTACAGGCAGTCCCTGGGTTAAGAACGTCTGACTTGCAAACATCCGCTGATACGAACGAGGTTAAACTTTAAATTTGCAGTATTTTATTTGCCTGATGACTTATTTTTTACTTTAATTTACTGTATTTTGTGATTCTATTTCTTGCTTTCTCTTAAATTAAGTAATCTTAGATGTATATAAGGACTTAGGCTATGATATACAGTAGTGGGATTTTAGACATTGTTCTGCAAGTACAGTATACACATAGCATGTGTTAAGACTTGCTTACATTTTTTATTTAAGAACGTTCGCCAGGAATAGAACTCGTTCATAACCTGGGGACTGCCTGTAGTGATATAGGGAACTATTACAAAAACTGGTCAACAGATTAGGAAGAAAGTGGAAACAATGTGGGCCTAGTTGTTAGTGGTGTAAAGATAGACGTAATGATTGTTATTAAAATAAGAATAACTCCCTAGTCATATGATTTATGCATTATCCTCATTACTGATTTGCATGTTAGTTACTTGGATGGTTGGTTGCACAGTTATGTTTACATCTACCAGATCTATGGGTATCACTCTCAGCTGCCAGATGCTCATTCCAATAAACATTCTTCCACCATAGTGTTTGTCGGGTAACTGAGCAGTTGTGCAATATTTGATGGCAAATTATTACATATGGCATAATTAAATGACTTAAAGCTGCTCCAGGATATAGAAACTAGGCAGGAGAAATCAAAACATATATCATAAGTTGGTAGGACTGATCTGAAGTGTGTGAGATACATTATGTTTGTCGGACTTGAAATAGTTAAAAAGTGTGAATGACACTAAATGAAGGGAAAATGAATGTTTGTGCATGTTTACTCTTGTTTCTTGCCAGCCTTCATCAAATAAGAAATTATTAAAGAAAAGAAAGCAGTACGCAGCTCATTCTTAACCATTGTAACACCTGTGTTTGCAGGAAGACTGGGAAGAAGAGCTTCGTGAAGCACCACATGACTCTCAACAGGATCTTTTCTCGCCAATTCTTTACCGCAAAAAACCTCCAGGAAGTGAGTGATTTAATTTCTTATGTGTTTCAAGCAAAAGTTGCTTTATCTTTGATGTAACAAGTGAATCCATCCGAAGTAGTTATACTGTACCTCACTATGTTGTCTTGCTATTTGTTGTTTCGATTTTTTATTATACATTGTTGATGAATTAGAGAAATAATACCCCCCCCCCCCCCCAAAAAAAAAGGCATATGAAGGTGGTTAATTTTAGAATACCAAACAATCGCCAAACTCCTCTGCCTCATCCCCTCCCCAGCGTCAGTTACACATCACCCCACGTTTGCTTGATCTCATCTATTTAGGTATAATGATTTACCTCACCAATCCCCGAAAATGAGTGTAAAATACCCAGCAAGTGATATTTGTGCCTCTTGTAAGAGAAAATCAAGGAAAAGTATTAATGTAGAAGTTAAATTAGGTGTATTGAAGATGACGAACAAAAAGGCGACATCACCAGAATGCTTGACCTTTTCACCATCTTAAACAAGTGTGATCCAAACAAAGAATGCAGCTTCGTAGTTAAGCAATTTATAACCAATGACAAATTATCACAAGCAGCTGTACAAACTAGATTAGAAGAATGGCATTCAGTTGTCTATGGACCAATAATTTGTACATCCATCCTTAGATGAAGAGGTAGGCAATCCTGCATCATCTTAATAACTTTACCACTTCCTACCCCAGCCAGCCACTTGTGCAGTTTCCTTAACCAACTTGGGGGTAAATGTTTATTGACATAAATTTTATACTTAAATGATTCTTTTAACTACTAATAACCTAAATTAGGTTTTAATGTCCCCTAGGAATGTAACCCCTATTTATATCATTAGATCTATGGTAAACTTGTATTCACTGTATACATTGTTTCACTTAATGTTGCCTTATTCAAACATGCATGTCCAATGTATAGCAAGGCATACCTGTACTGTAATTCCTAAATTACTCTTAGTCTTGCTTTTGGGTTTGGATACAGGAAAGGAAGAAAATGCAGTTGTTTTAAAAATTTTGAAGGTTACTCGTTCTTTTTTTCTGGATGGAATTGGTATGACATTAAGTATTTAGATTTTTATAAATGATTTGGTTTTATTTACAGCTTGTATAACTCATGATTTGAGGTGTAGGTTGGTTGGTTTCACAGGTTTTTGTTTATATTTGATATTTAAGAATGTTCCTATACTGTATTTAACTTCTGGACATGTCTGATTCACTTTGTTATGACAAGTAGGGTGGTTTTATAGAAAGTAGTCACCCACAAAAGTCCTGTCTTTTCTCCAGCTGTTCACGAACCCCGAAATTCAGACTCGTGAACTTGAAGCAGTAGACACTGATACATTATTCTGTCCATAAATGCTTTGGCTTAATGAGTCTGAATGTCGGGGTTTGTGGTTCAGGAGGAGAAGCGACAGAACTTTTGTGGTGACTGTACATATACAGTGGTCCCTCGATATATGCGAGCTCAGCATAAGCAAATTCACTTGTATTCGAAGACCCTATTCCTACCAGGAATTCAACTAATGCGAACAAAATTCAGCCTTATGCGAGATGTCACACTCCCTGATATGGATTTAATCCAGATGACTCTGCAGATGTCACTCCAACAACATCACTCACTATGTAAAACCTCTACCACCACCTCCATCAACTTATCTACAGTACTGATAAGTACTGTACCTTTATTTTATCTATTATTTGAAAAATAATATTTAATTGATTTGTTTTATGGTTTATTTGTCTTGAAATTGTGTTGAAAATGTGTCTGTAACATTTTAATTTTGGGTTATGGAATGCATCCTATTTTTACCCTTTTAACTAAGGACTGCATTCAATATATTGTACAGGTATACGATTTGGTTTATTTGAGGGTTTTCAGGAACGTATCTCTCGCATATATCGAGGATGACTACAGTACTTGCTGACATAAAAAAATCGTCATACAGTGGAACCTTTATTTACCGGACTATATGGAGGGTAAGTCCATTAGATTGAGGTTCCATTAGATGTGAAACCTCTATTTAATGGACTTTATTGAGAAGGAAGTCCTTTAGATCAAAGTTCCGTTAGATGTGAAATCTTCAGCTACTGGACTATAACCATTAGATCATGGTTCTTTATATGAAGCTTTCACCGCTGTCAACAAAGTGATGTACACTCACTCCAAAAAGTATCTGATGAATTTCAAAATGAACACTGCGACTCCTGTTGTCTCAATTGGGTTGTCAAAATCTTTTGTTGCGTCATAATGTCTCGCACAAAATCGTAAAGATAATTTTTAGAGCAAGTGTACAAAATACTTCAGCTGTGTTTTTTCAATTATTTTTGTATACAGTATTAGTGTTTAACAACAATGATTCAGTTCAACCAGTAAGGTAAGTTAGGTTTACAGGTATTGTTGTAAGTTATCATTCGTTTTTACTGTACAGTCAATCCTCATATTACGCGGTCCCGCATTCCGCGTTTCACCGTTAACGCGGTGCCTTGCCAGAACCTAACATGCTCACATTCCGCGGTCGTGAACCCCATTACGCGGAGAGCGGCTGGCAAGCCGCGCCATTTTTGGATCCAAACCTCCCGCCATCCACCATGTTGTGTAAGAGGCACGAAAATGGTGCGCACAAGGTCGCCCAGTCATCAAAACATTACCAGTTCTTCACCCGCCACCCACTACAGCCTGCCCAAGTCAGTGATAGTGATAATTATAGTTAGGATATGGACTTATATGAACTTTGGGGGGTTTGACAAAGAGACCCTGCAAGCCTCTGTGGTGGATAGTGATACAATTGATACAAGTGATACAGGTGAGGGCCAATAATCTGCCCTCTGCCTCGGAACCAACCGCCCATCCCCGTGTGCCCAGCCATCTTTTCTACTAATGTAAGTGTTAAAAAACCTAATATTATTGATATTTCTCTTAATTATTAATTGTGTGTGCATGCCATCATAAAGTTAAGATAATATTTTTACTACAACATAGTTGTGTGTCGTCAAAAAGTGGAGTTTGGGGATCAGCCCGGACTCCATTTCAATTAATCCCATATGTTATGTTATTCACTTTACGCGTTTCTCACTTTCCGCGGTACCCTCCGGGTTACATTAACCGCGTAATATGAGGATTGACTGTATACTGTACTGTACTAGTAGGGCCAGACCCAGATAGGGTTGTCTAGGGGAGGGGAAGGGCACAGTTGGATCAAGTGTGCATAAGGTATACATAAACTTTTAATTAAAAGAGAATCAAAAAATATATTGAATTGGAGGTAAAATACTTTAATAATATAGTTAATAACGTACACTACTGGTCTTGTTTATTATTTCACCACTTATCAGCTTACTAGCCATTTGGGTGGTTGGTCTGTCAAGGGTTAATCTTGTACTATTAAATGTAACTCACGGTCTTGGACACAACTGACTTTGTGAATGAGAATTTTATCCTCAACAGTGACAAAGAGTGATGGGACTAATATTTTTTTCTCTAGGGTTTACACTTACTCCAGTACTGTCCGTGTCAGACAATCAAAGAACCGAGATGAAGATCCCTCAGTCTGAAGGTCAGTTAATCTCTATTGTTTGCCCTTTTTGTTGCATAAAAACAATAGATCATCGTGAACTAGCTTCTATACTACTAAATGCTATTATTTCTAATATACTGTATATTAATTAAGTTTTTAAGAGTATTCTAGGAACACATTAGGTCATTGATTCACCTAAGATAACCATTGAAGTAATAGAGAGAGTTCTCATCAGGTCCTCTTGTCACCTTTCTGTCAACTGTGTGTTAGAGGGAAGTACTTTGTTCATTCTCAATCACTTCCTGAAACTAGAATATATTGCAACATTACAACACCACAGAAAATATGTACTGTAGTTCACATGAGTAAAACAGTATTGATTGAAGGTGAAATTTTTTTGCCTTGGTGCACATAAGTGGTGGTGGTTGTTTTGTCTTGGTGCTCTGGGGTGGTGGTTGTTTTGTCTTGGTGCTCTGGGGTGGTTGTTGTTTTGTCTTGGTGCTCTGGGGTGGTTGTTGTTTTGTCTTGGTGCTCTGGGGTGGTTGTTGTTTTGTCTTGGTGCTCTGGGGTGGTGGTTGTTTTGTCTTGGTGCTCTGGGGTGGTGGTTGTTTTGTCTTGGTGCTCTGGGGTGGTGGTTGTTTTGTCTTGGTGCTCTGGGGTGGTGGTTGTTGTGTCTTGGTGCTCTGGGGTGGTGGTTGTTTTGTCTTGGTACTCTGGGGTGGTGGTTGTTTTGTCTTGGTGCTCTGGGGTGGTGGTTGTTTTGTCTTGGTGCTCTGGGGTGGTGGTTGTTTTGTCTTGGTGCTCTGGGGTGGTGGTTGTTTTGTCTTGGTGCTCTGGGGTGGTGGTTGTTTTGTCTTGGTGCTCTGGGGTGGTGGTTGTTTTGTCTTGGTGCTCTGGGGTGGTGGTTGTTTTGTCTTGGTGCTCTGGGGTGGTGGTTGTTTTGTCTTGGTACTCTGGGGTGGTGGTTGTTTTGTCTTGGTACCCTGGGGTGGTGGTTGTTTTGTCTTGGTACTCTGGGGTGGTGGTTGTTTTGTCTTGGCGCAGTTGAAGTTAGACAGATTGTATGAAACATTACCTAGCCCTTCCTAATGTAATCTTCATGTCCCAGTCATCTAGTGAACAAAAACGGTGTTCTTTCAGCAGTCTTATTAACCCTTTGAGTCAGAGAGATGTACCTGGTGTGTGTGTTTGCTTGATAAGAGACTGGCCACCACCACCTCCCTTACACACCTCCCTCCCTCCCTTATCTCCACCACCTCCTTTTCACACACACACACACACCCCCTTCCCTCACATACACTCCCCTCCCTCACACCCCCCTCCCTCACACACATCTCCCCTCCCTCACTCACATCCCCCCCTCCCTCACACACCCTCCTCCCTCACACACCCTCCTCCCTCACTTCCCCCCTCCCTCACACACCCCCCTCCCTCACACACCCCCCTCCCTCACACACACCCCTCCCTCACACACCCCCCTCCCTCACACACCCCCCTCCCTCACACATCCCCCCTCCCTCACACACCCCCCCTCCCTCACACACCCCCCCTCCCTCACACACCCCCTACCTCACACCCCCCTCCCTCACATTCCCCCTCCCTCACATCCCCCCCTCCCTCACACACACACCCCTACCTCACACACACACCCCTACCTCACACACACACCCCTACCTCACACACACACCCCTACCTCACACACACACCCCTACCTCACACACACACCCCTACCTCACACACACCCCTACCTCACACACACCCCTACCTCACACACACCCCGCACACACCCTCCGTCCCTCACACATCCCCGTCCCTCACACACCCCCGTCCCTCACACACCCCCGTCCCTCACACACCCCCGTCCCTCACACACCCCCGTCCCTCACACACACACCCCTACCTCACACACACCCCTACCTCACACACCCCCCGTCCCTCACACACCCCCCGTCCCTCACACACCCCCCGTCCCTCACACACACACCCCTACCTCACACACACACCCCTACCTCACACACACACCCCTACCTCACACACACACCCCTACCTCACACACACACCCCTACCTCACACACACACCCCTACCTCACACACACCCCTACCTCACACACCCCGCATCCCTCACACACCCCCCGTCCCTCACACACACACCCCTACCTCACACACACACCCCTACCTCACACACACACCCCTACCTCACACACACCCCTACCTCACACACACCCCTACCTCACACACACCCCTACCTCACACACCCCCCGTCCCTCACACACCCCCCGTCCCTCACACACCCCCCGTCCTTCACACACCCCCCTACCTCACACACACACCCCTACCTCACACACACACCCCTACCTCACACACCCCCCGTCCCTCACACACCCCCCGTCCCTCACACACCCCCGTCCCTCACACACCCCCGTCCCTCACACACCCCCGTCCCTCACACACCCCCGTCCCTCACACACCCCCGTCCCTCGCACACCCCCCGTCCCTCACACACCCCCCGTCCCTCACACCCCCTACCTCACACACCCCCTACCTCACACCCCCTACCTCACACCACCCTACCTCACACCACCCTACCTCACACCACCCTACCTCACATACACACCACCCTACCTCACATACACACCCTACACAGCATGTAAACTTTGTGATAAACCTTTAAAGCATACACTTGAACACTATATTATTGAATGTGACACTGTCAAAGATTTCAGGCCACCTGGCTTATTGTATCATGAACTTTGTAATTAATACATTGAATCAGGGGTGCTTGAGGACATTCTTACTGTTTATCCAAAATTTGCTGCTAGCCCACACTGATTGGTCTTCAATTAGAAAATGACGTCCAATGTATATGAACCACTGTCCTGCATGGCAGTGAACAGCGACATCACCCACATGACTCTGACCTATATATACCGCTAATGAATATGATGTATTTCTTTGTGTATGAACCTCTGTCCTGCATGGTAGTGAACAGCGACATCAACCCACATGAATCTGACCTATATAAGTAAAACCTTGATTAACCGACCACATATGGGGGGAAGGGGCCGACGGATAATACAAAAGGTCGGTTAATAGTAAATAAAGTCTACGGAAATAGAACATACATTTTTATAGTACCTTTCCCTAACCTACCTCATTTAATTCCCTCTATTCATTTTTGTTCATTTGCCATTCATATTTCAATAGCATTTGCTTTAAAACATTAACCACTTTAGTAAATAAATATGAACCAGCACAGAAACCGTGAATAAAAAATGGAAAAGTCAAAGAACATTTGGCATCACGAAAATTGTGACTAAGTCCCAGGTTGCTGATCTGACTTTCTGCCTCATTTACACACAATTGCAGGGTCTCAATTGTTTCTCTTACTATTGACAACACAACATACATATGTTGTTTCTCACTTTTTATTTTATTTTATTATTTTTGCATTTCTTTATTATTATTATGAATATTATTATTACTATTATTATTATTATTATTATTATTATTATTATTATTATTATTATTAGCATCATCATCATCATCATCATCATCACCACCACCATCACCATCACCATCACCATCACATTTTCGCCCCCTAGGCCCGATGTGGGACAGTGACCTGTGCCCGTGTGGGCTAATCCTCGTTAAAAAAAACAATAATTAAATAAATAAAAAAAAATATTTTAGGGGTCTGGGATCGGTGGTTAATCGAGGTTTTACCCTTAGTGTCAAGACCTGACTGAATTACTCAGAATAGGCAAACTGTACTCCAAGCTTTGTCAATAAATTTGTTAAACTAATAACTAAACCTACCTCACACATACACCACCCTCCCCTCACACACACACACACACCCCCCCCTATGATAGAGTGTTTGGTGACCATATCAGCCCCTCTGAGCGATGGGGTTAATGAAGGAACTGACACAGGTATATAGAAATTTACATTGTTCCAAATCTTTTCCTCATTAATACTTGTGCTGGATAATTGGAAAAAGAGTAAACACACACACACACACACGCACACACGCACGCACTCTCTCTTTCCTCTCTTTATCCCATCATTTGCTCTTTATTATATCTCCAATTTTACTGCTGGAAAAGATAGATAATATTTTGCTAAATTTTTCTTAACAGTGAGCGGTGAGAAGATAGATCTGTCAACTCCTCACCAGAGCCTCAATTATCTGTTAGACTGCCCAAGGTATGTATGCCATGGTCATTAACCTCAGGCACAAGGCGATGGTTGGCATACCCCTTCCCCCTATGAGTGTATGATATAAACAGTAAAGGAATAATTGTACCTCCATCACTGGGGCTAAGAAGAGTTCTGAATGCACGTGACATGGCATGGATGTGACTCAGTGGGGTGAAGTTGGCAATACGAGGTACACGGCAATGACTGTAGGCAGTAAGAGGGATTAGACACATGTTTTATCATGTTATTACTATTTACAGTAATTATTACTGCCTCGAGTACAGTACAGTAATTGATCACGAATCTGCTGATGGTCAAGGTCCGTTCTACACTTGTGCTTGGGGGTTGGAGGGTAGACGCACTTGATGAAGCAAATGAAGACAAAGGGCGATATCCCTACCCTCAAAAAAGCTGAGAAGCTACTGAGAAGAGAGACTGGGAGGTTCATATATGTGAATGAGTGAAGGACCCCAGGTTACTGACCAGAAGTGAGTTGTGTGGACATTGACCTGTTTGAAAAACTCTGATCACACAAATGAACAGTTTGCTACATTGAAAATGGTAAAATTTTAGGAAATTAATACTTACTGCTGTTCTCCATTTGTTTATAAATCGTTAATCACTTAATTGAGAATTATTTCCATTTTCGGAATAACCAGAGGTCTAACTTAGGACACCCGGACCTACTAAGACAATCTCCATGTGCTCCTATTAATCCCAGACCTCTATAAGTATCAGGGTGCAAAGGTGTGGAACAACATAGCCCCACCCATCCAAGCAAAGACTACACTCCCTTCCATTAAATTATCTCTTAAAAGATATCTACTGTCAAAGTATTAAGATTTTTTGCAACCCTTACTTTTAAATTTTTACTGTACCATTATATCATATATTGTCATTGATAGAAATTACTATTGCAGTGATTATGTATTTTGCCATCACAATATGATCTTGACTGTGTCTGTCCCACAGCGCATGTTCTATAGCTTCCCCTCGGTTTTCACATTACTATATATCAACTATATTCTGCTGTAAAAATGTGTATACAGGTACTGCATGTTTATAATATAAGTGAAAAAAAATATAATAGAAATAGATACAAATTACAAACACTGTAGTGATAATTGTGGTAATATTCCAATATGTATTTACTAACACCATGTTACATATACAAGTCCATTTGATACTAAATGTTGTGCAATAACTCATTAAGTTAGATGTACAGTGTTAAACAGGTGCAGCTAAGAGGATTCAGGCTCGTACTTGGCTCGGCCATGTCAATGTTGTTCTTATTTCCACTCTGTGTCTGTATTTTTCTGGCTAAATAAATTGTTTCAATGTCAATACTTGGCACCATAATCTAGCCAGGCCCACCTGACAATTCAATAAGTACTGCAAAATTACAATACATAATATGACGTGAACTGAAGCCCTGTAAGCATGTCAAGTGAAGTGAATTGAAGCCTTGGGGATAACTTTCTTAACTGATGATATATAACTATCTATGCTGTGTAAAGTAGGTGTAGTTGTATGATTAAGAATGCTGGAAGAAATTACTGATAAAATCCCCCACTCTTTTTAGCCTTAGCCTGCTGTAGTGTTGGGTGAGTAAAATCAAGAGCAAAAACATAAAACATGACCCTTATTTAGTCAGCAAATCATTCTTATTACTATAATAAATGTATTGTGCTGTGATGTTAACCTTCTGCATTTAGGCCTCAAGATATCCTTCTGTTTTATCTGTCATTACACAACTTGCCATCATCCTTTAGTATTCCAAGCATCTCCTAAAAACATTTGAAATTGTTGCACACTGCTGTTTCTTAGATGTTCAGGCCTCATGACTTTTAGTGTATTCTTCACTTTACCCTTCCACCTTCTTGCTCTTCCCCTCTCCCCTGCCATCCTCAACTTGTCATATCAATATGACCTGTGCAATACTGCATGTACCAATAGAAGATATTGCAGGGGCTTCTGCAGAAAGTCTTCCTTATATTTAGGTACATACTGTATGTACTGTAGCTTCATTGGAAGAATATTCTACTAGAGCTAAACAGAGTTTTCACGAAATACTTGGGTAGAAAGTCCAAAGAGGGTTTGAGGAGGATGTGATTCAAAGATCTATGATATAGTGTTGTATATCTTGTAAATCTTTAAATAAACTGGACAACTGCACATTGATTCTTAGTGAAGAAATTTTATTTTAAACTTAATTGAGGGTAAATTGATGAGTTGTGTAGTATTATATACTGTACAGTAAATGAAGATTTTGTTCAAAGAAAAATATGAACTAGTCCAGACTTCCATTACTTTGGTTAACGAATGTCACTGTGAAGTGAAAGTCCAGCACCCGATGATTGTATGTTTTAGTTCAGCTAAGGCTTGAAGTAATTTTAAAGTGAATTTAGTTTTTAAAAAGTAGGTGATACTCTTCAGTTGCCCTCCCAGGATATGATTAGTTCATCCCAGGATGCAATTCAGTTACTGATACTGTACCTCTTACTTACACAGACCTCCTGCTAAAAGCCGAAGGGTTTCCGTTACTCCATCAGCTGAGAGATCATCATGCAGGCACCTATTTTCCCAGGAAATCAGTCTCTTGGCTCCCTCAGCATCATCTTGCCTTACAGGTAGTTTTTCCTTTTCCTAGTTTATGTGGTAATGTATAAAACATGATTTTTTTTTTTTAGCTGGCAGCAACAGTTCCTCCTACTTCCTCCTCATCCCTTCTACATTTTCCTTCCTTTTAATACCTCCTTCTCTTCAACCCTTCTTCTTCCTCTCTCCTCCCTTTGACTTCTACATCCCTACAATTTCCTCCCACTCTTCCTGTCAACCTGCTTTTTCTTGTTTCTTTGTTAATCTACCCCAGTGGTGCCAAACTCAAAACCTTGTGAGGGTCAATTCTCATTTTAGTTACCCCTCTTCAGGGCCAACACAAGTGATATATCACATATTTGCAGGTTTGAAGTTTACACCTTCACACATTGCCTTACCTGGCTCGGCGAAGCCTAGTGCAAGGCAGTGGTTAGCGGGTTTGATGCGACCGTCATGTGTACAAAGTTTCTCTACAGATCTTGCATATTCTTTTGATTTCATAGGATTAACTTCACATCAATTCTACATATAGTTAGTAATAGCTATAGATAATTGAGGGATTAAAAAGTGAAGTATAACTCACGATTTCTCCAAAGAAATGGAGAGGGTCCAACAGCATACACCAGTTCTCCTCGTCTGTTTAGCCTAGTGTTGCAACGTTTGGCTGCTGCCTCTGTTCAGATGCCAGTAATGGCTACGGCTTCATTTTTTAATTCTTTAGTGATTTCGATTTATAAGCATTTACCCCTTACAATGTTATTACTAGCATTAACAATATAAATTCAATTATTGCCACAATGATGTAAAGATCATTTTGGAATTTACTGACTCATTCATATCTGCATTTTTCCTTCATATCTATATCTATCATAATTTTACGGGCTGATGAATTTTACACTCCCAGTGGGCCACACCTGACCATCCCAAAGGCCACATTTGGCCCGGGGGCCATGAATTTGACACCCGTGATCTACCCCCTCCCCTCTCTGAGTTCAATAAGAGTCCCGGTCCTGACATGGTGCATCCCAGAGTGCTAAGACAGTTGTACAACGCGCTTGCTGAGCCCCTGATGATCCTGTTCTGTAAATGCCTGGATGAGCAAAAGGTCCCCAGTGATTGGAAAGTGGCTTATGTGAGACCTATCTTCAAGAAGGGCGATCGTCACCCTACGAACAACTATAGACCGTTGAGCCCGACCAGCATAATATGTAAAGTACTTGAGAGTATTATCAGAGATCCCGCAAATTCGTTGCACAACTCTCTTAGCACTCTAGGGTCTTATAAGAAGGTCGTTCAGATATCTAGACAGTCCGTCTCTCGTAACGATCTTCAAGAGAGAAGCGCATCCTCATCTGGCGTACTGTCACCCCGTCTGGTCCCCGAGATATGCTAGGGACTGTCAGTTGATTGAAAATTTCCAAAGTAGGGCCACCAGACTGGTGCCTGCACTACAGCACCTCGGCTACCATGAGAGATCAGAGCACCTGAAATTGCCTAGCTTATACTACAGACGGGCAAGGGGCGACCTAATTGAGGTGTATAAGTATCTCAAAGGGCACTATTCAGTTAAGTGCCCTTGCCTGGACTGGCAGACACTTGCCCCACAAGGGGTCACAGCTTAAGGTTGAAGAAGCTGCAGGTCCAGAAAACTGGGAGGGGGTAAATTTTTCGTAGTGAGAGTTGTGAACTCTTGGAACAATCTGCCAGAGAGTGATGTGACGGCATTAAGTGTGAGCTCTTTCAATACCAGACTTAACAAATACTGGAGCAGGTTCAGGTACATTCAGGAGCCGGTGCATGCCTAGTACTTGCCAACAGTGCGTAACAGAGACGTGACCGATTGCCCAAGCAGCTAATGAGCCGATCAATGGTGAAGAGGATAAAAGTAAAAGTATGTCGTACCTTGTTGAATTTCCTAATGAATATGAAAAGTTTATATATCAAGAAGAATGTATATACCTATGAGTTCTTTCTTGTGTACAGTATGTGTCAATTACAATTTGTGCTTAAGTGTTCCCCTTTCTATATGCACTGGAGTATTATTACTTGCTACCTGATTCACTTGAGAAATAATCAGTTAAAAGGCATTTTATTATTATTATTATTATTATTATTATTATTATTATTATTATTATTATTTAGATACAGGTATTTTGAAATCTGTTGTTTAGTCTTTGACCTTTGAATGTGTTTAGACGTACAGTGATTGAAGAGTTTGAAGGAGATAACATTTGCCCCATTATGTTCTGACTGGGCTGAAGCATACAGAATAAGGTTAGAAAAGGGGGGGGGGGGGTTGATTTTGCACTTCATTGCCAGTGTTCACCATTCTCTTAGCATCTGAATTTATTTTGCAGTTTGTTCTTAAATTGAACTCTGTCCTCATTTGACTTGTTTATATCCATAGATCATAAAGAGGAGATCTGTGAGGATGGCGATGAGGATAAAAACAAAAATCTCCAGACAATTTTGAGTGGACTTTCAGCATGTGAATCAACCATATCCACAGAGGCAGCTGATATTGGCAAGAAAAATAAAGAATTTTTGGACGATAAAGCACTTTATTTCCAAGGGGAAGAAAAACCTGGTTTTCCTTGTACGCCAGATGAACAACAGCATGCTTTGAAAAGTGGTCCCATGTGCACACCAGAAGCAGGAGAGTTACCACCTCTTATTGGCTCCCCTCATTCTGACTCATCAGCATCATCCCCCTGTAGTGATTGTGCAGCAGCAGCATTTTCATTTTCATCTGGATCGCCCCTGTCATCTCCTAACCTGTCTCAAGTGAAGGTTAGTAATTTAGTCAAGTTTGAAGATAGAGCTGTTACAACTACTGTAAGTTGAATAGTTAAATGATACTGGGTTAAAAGTTATTGATATTGATACAACTTATTTAGGTAGAAAAATGCAGTACAGATACAGAGGAAAGCTTCTGGTAATTGGTGGTGATGTTCCAGTGCATATCCAGGTTATATATGGTATATATTTGGTCTTTTCATCTTAAAATTTTGATGATGGAGTCACCAGTTGGAGATGTGTGTGTGTGTATTCATGGTGATTAGGATAATTACATTAATCCTTTGGGTGCGACAGTTTCATTAGTTACTTCTGCAACATTGTCTTTAGGTGCCATGGCCACAGTATTGCCGCGGGTCACAAAATATATCCGTTCACTTCATAGAATGGGCTTTAAGGATCAGTCCCCTATTATTTTATCAAAGCAAGTTCAGAATTTAGAGTATGCCATTTATACTGCAAATTTCTTTACATTGTTTTATGCAATGCCACACCACCTGAACTTTAATTGTGGAATTACTCTGCATTATGCGATTAAGTATACACATAGGATGAAAGGGTTAAGAACAGTTATCTCAAAGAACTATGACTGATAATGAACTCTTGGAATTTCAGCTTATGAGTCAAACAATAGAATCAAGTGCATCAGAGGTTTGTGATGCGGAAATTGCTGTGACAGTTGCTGGCCCTACTGAAATTAGGTCGTCACCTGATGATGGATGTGCATCCCACCCTGAAAATGCCCCAAATTCTGAATTTAGTACAAAGTTGTATTCAGATACAGAAGAAGGCAATGTAAAGGCAATCACAGGTGTAAACACAGGTCCATCTGAATCTACTTCTGTGCCAGTTGCAGCTCTCTTGAAAACTCAGGAACCAGCTGATAATGTAAGTTCATTATTGTCTGTTGAGTGGGAATTTTATGGGTCCATGGAACTATATTTCATCTTAGAGACTGTCTGAGAAAGCAGGAAGTAAATTATTGTTGCAATTTTGGATGCTGCCTTGAAGTACAGGTTGACCATCGCTTACTTAACAGTCACTGATTCTGCACCACCGCTGGTCTGGACAAGTATTCAGCCGGTGGAAATTCCCAGGCACCCTCTTCATTGTTTACTGAACCATCACTTTTGTTTTCATGTTACCAGTAAACCACGTTTCCCTCAAAACATTTTATTTTCAATTATTGCTCTTATTTAACCCAAACTTCTGTATGTCTGCAAAGAAAGGAGCAAGTAATTGGTGGCCTAAAATGCAAACATCATTCTTATCAGTATAAGGAAAGGTAAAATTAATTGATTGACTAAAATGCGTCATTGCAGCCTGTGGCCATTTGACACCAAAAATGAAACTTTTACCTTAAAATTATGATATAAATAACATAAAATCCTATTAAGTTTAAATATCAAACTTAAAATACTGTAATAGAAAATCCTGTACAGTCAACCCTCCCTTTACGCGGTTAATGTAACCCACAGGGTACCGCGTAAAGTGAATAACATAACATTTGGGATTAAATGAAATAGAGACCAGCTGACCCCCAAACTCCACTTTTTCCGACACAATACCTATGTTCTAGTAAAAATAACTTCTTAATTTTATGATGGTACATGCACACAATTAATACTTAAGAGAAATAGAGAAATACAGTCCCCAAGTTAATGTCCATTCAAATAATGGACTCGACTCCCTCCCCCTCTTCTCACAGTACACTCGCTGGCTCTTCCCTCTGAGAAATTTTTTGGGGAAAATCAGGTATAGTAATAAATAATTCCTCAAACTAAAGTTAGGATAATATAATTGACATTGCTGGATTCCTTGTAAGACCAGGAATATTTTGAATATAAATGTCATATATTTTTCACAAAAGATAACATATTTACTCAGAGTAAACATTACATCTAAAATGTCTAATGCAAAATCTATGATGTTTATATTCAAAATGATGATCAAATTGTAAGAATTCCAGCAATGTAAATTATATTCTGGCCGGGTAATTTGTATGAATTTTATGAGCTAAAACAAATATCTTCAGTTAATAAAAAAAAAAAATATTCTTCAGACACTATCTGTCAATCAAAGTACCCCACCTTGCCTCCCCCCCTCTTCCAACCCATGGTCAGTCCGTCCCAACCCTCCCCCCTACCTCCCACCAACCCTCCCTTCAAGAGAAAGGGTGGGTGAAAAAACTACATTTTAACATTTAGTATTAAATATTACCTCAGATTAAAGTTAGGATAATATAATTGACATTGCTGGATTCCTTGTAAGACCAGGAATATTTTGAATATAAATGTCATATATTTTGCACAAAAGATAACATATTTACTCAGAGTAAACATTATATCTAATAATTTTATGTCTAATGCAAAATATATGATGTTTATATTCAAAATGATCATCAAATTGTAAGAATTCCAGCAATGTAAATTATATTCTGGCCGGGTAATTTGTATGAATTTAATGAGCTAAAATAAAAATCTTCAGTTAAAAAAAAAAAATATTCTTCACACATGCCAGGTGGTCGGTCGCCGGTCCCTCCCTCCCCCCCACCAACCGTCCCTACCAGATAAATGTGTGGGAATACCAGACTGTTTACCTTTTTAGTAATAAATAATAAATCAGACTAAAGTTAGGATAATATAATTGACATTGCTGGATTCCTTGTAAGACCAGGAATATTTTGAATATAAATATCATATATTTTGCACAAAAGATAACATATTTACTCAGAGTAAACATTATATCCAAAATTTGTATGTCTAATGCAAAATCTATGATGTTTATATTCAAAATGATCATCAAATTGTAAGAATTCCAGCAATTTAAATTATATTCTGGCCGGATAATTTGTATGAATTTTATGAGCTAAATAAAAAAATTATACTTCACCCGTGTAAAGGGGTACACCCACCGCGGAATGTGAGCATCCTGGGTTCTGGCAGGGCACCGAGTAAACTGGAAATGCGGAATGTGGGACCCGGTGTGGGACCGTGTAAAGTGAGGGTTGACTGTATTTGTTTAAAATTATGAGCAGGTAAGTACCTTTATTGCAATTAAAATTTTAAAAGTCCACCATCGGATGGTGAACTTCTCTTGCTGAGCACCTTTGAGATGGAGAAAGATCCACCCTCCTGCCGTGTAGGTTCGTCCACAATACAGTATATGATATAAGGAAACAGAAAGAAAAGTTATTTTTGACATCTAATTGTTCAATATAGGATTGTGGGACAATGGATGGTGATGTTCCTTGGGAATGCTCATACAGTATTGTCTGTAACCCCCTATTATCCATAAAGATAAATAGTAATCCCCCAGTTTTTGGGAATTTACTTTAATTTATTCTTTTTGCTACTGATCAGTTTGTTAGCCACTTTGGTGATCAGGCATGTCTATTAAACACTGCTGGCAAGCAAGTACTGAGCATGTACTGGCTCCAGAATTATCCTCCCCCCCCCCCTCCAAAAATGCTTTGGTAAACATTTTTTAAAAACTAAACTACAATGTTTGAATACCAGAAGGTCAATTCAAGATCCACAAACCAATAGTGTGACCCAGAACTACAAAGTACAGTAAACCCTCGAAGATCTGGACCCGGGAAATCCGGATTTCGGAAGATCCGGAAAATTTTGGGGGGGTTTCTGGGCTAAGAAGCCTCCTAGAAGTTTCCCTAAGAAGCATTCCCAGACCAGAGCAAAGAACATTTTAGGCCCGTGGGCGCTGCTTGACCCGCCAGTTGCTTGGACACAGGTGCCCGAGGAGGTGGGAAACATAAACAGTTAACAACATTTTGTGGGAATATTATTTCATTCATTCTAGTAATGATAGTGTTTCTTATTATGTTATCACAGGTAAATTCATGGTTTATATACGGTAATTTGTTTATCACTATAATAGTCCTGTATTTTTGGTGTTTCTTATATAGTAATTTATTATTTGCCGGAAAATCTGGATGATCAGCTTTTGCAGACAGGTGGGCCCCCCTTTTAGTCTGGGTCTTCGAGGGTTCACTGTAAATATGTTTAAAGAAATCTACAATCATGGAAGAGTAATGTAGGAAGTAAAGTTTTTGACAGTTTCCTTACTTATACGGTACATCAGATTTCATCATAGTAATGTAATGGAAACCACCAATGAACTACATTATTTAATACAAAAATTGCTTTAAAGAAGCAGTTTTAATTTTATTTTAAAATGTAGATGCCTCAAAACTTGAATAAGAAATCTATTTGCTGCTAACACTGTCTTTTTAACAAGAACAGTTCATGGACATATCAAGTGATGGTTTGTTACAATCGGCATTTGATACAGAATTTTTCTAAAGTTTTGGCTTAGGTAAAAAAAAGTTTCCCAACTTGTCTGACAGTACATTAATGTTCTATCTTTATTGACATCATACTTGTGTAAAATGGGATTACCTGCTGATGTGGTCATGGAAAGTAAGTTCTTTTCTCAGAAGATAATAAAAAAGAAATGAAGTTACCATTTCATCATTGACTACAAGATACATAATAGAGAAAGTGACCCTTTTGGAGAGATGACTGGGATGATCATAGAAAATTGAGAAGTAGAGGAAAACATCCTTACTACACAATTTTATTGGGTTGAGACTTATGAGACCATAATGAAACAAATGTGATGCTCCCACTCACACCTCCCTCACCCACTTATTGTCTCATGGCTTGTATAGGAACATCAAATGCTCTCAGTTCTCATGTTAATTGCTTCAAAGAATGATAACTTAAGTTAATACTGTTAGATAATCAGGCACATTTAGACATTATTATATGTTTGTAATTGTATTATGTCACATTGTAATGAAACATAGCTTGAAAGCAAGGTGGAACAACCTGACATAGGTGGGTTCTGAGTTGGAAGTCTGACTGTTGTTATCGTACTTTATGAGAAAGATCATTTGAGGTTGTCAAGACATTAAAAGGTGGATGCCTGTTGTGTACAAGAAGCTAGGGAGAAAGGAGGATCAACAACGTTGATAAATGGGAAGAATGACATGTTCAAATTCTTATGGATGGGTAATGATTCTGAACGAAGTGATGTAGAGATCTTGATTGTTGAAAAGTGGATGGAGAGAATGCTAGAGATCATCATCATTATTATTTTGCAGCCATTTTCCACTTGTGTGTGTGCTAGCTGCAATTACCTAATGGCAGTTCTCCATGTTGCAGTGTCTCTTGTCAGTTTCTTAACTACAGTAATATTATTTCTTACAACTTCTCCCCATCTCATTCCTGGCCTGCCCCGAACGCTACTCCCCTTCACACCTAGGTTCATGAACCTTTTGACCCAGTTGGCTTCATCCATTCTCCACATGCCCAGACCATCTCAATCTGCCTTGTTTTAGAATTTTAACAATACTCTCAATACCCGGTCACCCTCTTAGCTGTAAACAGGGCCTCCTGTCTTTGTGTCACATTGCACATCCACCTATTATTCTTATTTCAGTTCATTCAAGCCTGCTTATGTTATCCTCTTTGGCTGCCCATGTTTCACTTCCATACTGCATCATATTTTTCACCTCAGCCACATACATTCTTCCTTTCATATGGAGGGAAGGTCCTCATGCTGTCAGTGAAGGTAGCAACTCCCTAAACTTTCTGTAATAACTTGTAACTCTTACAACTGAACAGGCTTATGCACCCCCACCAGCACTGATCATGTGACCTGGGTAACAGAACTCATTGGCACAGTCCAAGGAAATATTTCCAATGTTAAATTTCTCCAGCCTTGCTTTGGACACATACAGGACACTTGACATTAGCAACATCCTGCAGTCTACCTTCAACTACACTGTACCTCTTGTGTACCCACCTTCCACACTGATTGGAGATTTTTTTTTATTTGCTGCCAACACCTTTCTTCAGACAGTACATGGCCATTTTTCACTTTCCATCTTGGGTCTCTCGCCCACACCACTAATAAATACAGGTACATTGTAGTTTTTGTTGTCTCCACATTCACTCTAAGGCCCTTTGACTAGCCCATCCTTCCGTCTCTTAAGTTTCTCCACTGCCTCTTATATACTATCTGCTATCAATAAGTAACAACTCTCAGGGTAGACCAGTCTTAAAGTCCCATGACATTGCCTCCAGCACCATGATAAACAGAAGGTGGCTCAAGAAAGACCCCTGATATACCCCAACTTTCACCTCAAATTCCTCATTTTCCACTCCATTTACTCTCAAAATGCTTTTTGAGCCGTCATGTACAAAATGTCTCAAACAAGACACTCCTCGGCCCCCTATCTTTCTCCTTGCACACATTACTGCTTCATGTAGTACCTGTCAAAGGTCTTCTCTAAGTCTACAGATACGAAATACAATTTTCCCAACTTCCCTTATACAGTACTAGTATAGTTCTCTTGTAATTGTCTGACTATAGATATTGCCTCTGTAGTGCCCCTACCTGGTATCAACTCAACTTACATTTCGTTTATGCCTACTCACCTGTATAAATTTTTTTATCACTCTTTCTACAACCTTCATAACCTGATCTAGCAGCTTCAGGTCCACTAGTCATCTGGAAATAATATACTCTGTGATAGCATTAGTCAATTTAGTCATCAATGATATGCCTACATCACCTGGTGCTTTCAGCATTTCTGTAAATATTCTAGAGGTGAAAAGGGTAGATGCAAGAATTTTGTTTTTGAAGCCACTGGTGGACAAGAATTTAGTGACTTGTATCTGCAATGCCTCACAGGTTGGTCTAAGTGAGGAAGAGAATTATTAGTTGTAGGATGAGTTACTGCATGTAGTATCAGAGCTTGGTGAAATGGTAATTGTAGTACAGTACTGTACTAACCTAACGTAAATGTCCCTGTTGATCACACATGATGTTATGAAGGTGTGTGCATGGTGGGAAAGGCTTTAGAATAAGGAATACTGAAGGCAAAATACTTGAGTTTTGGGATGTACTGAGTATGGTTATGTGCAATAGGTTTTCCAAGAAGAGGGCAAGTAGGCTGATCACATATGAGTCAAGTTGCACAAAACTCGTCAACTACATACCTGTCAGGAAATCAGACAGGAAACTTGTTAGGGATGTACAAGTGGTAGCAGGGGAGGTATGTGTCATACAGCACAGATTGCGTGTGTGGGTGATATTCACTGTACAGTATTGCTGAAGGAGCAGGAAAAGGAATGTTAGGTGTCAAGAGTGGAAAGAGGGAGCTAGAGAGTTAGTTAGGGAAAGAGTAGACATTAAATAATGCAGTTTGGCTTACTATTGGACAGAGGGTATCATGGGTTGCGTTAGGCTTACCCACGCAACCAACTCCAAAGTTTGTTTTACTAGAGATAAGGCACCCGGCGAGCCATGACTGTGACATATATTCCATTAGTGGTATGTTAGCCAGCCTATAGGGGGAGGCCATTGAGACAGTGTTGTTCTGTTCATCGCCTCACGCCCCAAAAACCACATTTTAAGTAGTATCCCCTTGGCCATGGGTTAGTTAAGACGTCATCCACCTTCTCCCTCCTGAAGGGAGCGGGACACCATACAGAGTCCTCCACCGCCACTCAGTCCTGTGGACCGTCGTCGACACGAGATTAAGTGTGTTAACCTAGGTTCGTTATCCCCGTGGAAATATCACTTGTGGAAGCCTGGTTGCGACAAAAGCAATCCAGGCTGGTCTATTGCACCTATGTGGTTAAACAAGTCACGCTTACCAGTTCTCTTTGCTGCGACAACCGTCTACAGTGACTATCAGTGACGCGAGACTGTGTGGTAACCCAAGAGTACCTTTTTGTTGTTATTCCCCGTGGAAAGAAGTTCTTGTGTGGAAGCCTGGTTGCAACAAAAGCAATGCAGGCTGGCAGTAAATGTATCACTTGAAGAATTAAGGCTCTATTAAGTCATACTCATAGTAGAATAATCACATGTGTTCCCAAGTTGAAAATTCTCTCTTTTTAGAAGATTAATTTTATTACAGCGTGAACGTGAGTGACTCGTATATCCATGCAAATTGTAAATCATTGTATGGAAGCAAAACAAACAAATGTAAGTGCAATTATCTGCCCATATCTGTGATCCTATCTTACTATTACTAAAGGTAATGACTGATTGGTTATGACAAAGTATAACCAATAACTTAGATGGATGTTGGAAATTAATGGAACTCATTTATCAAGTATAAATCATGGAATGTTGGGTGGTGAAGTGAATTTCTACGTAGATACACCATAATCTCCTGTGAGTAACCAGTGTGAAGGTATCAAACTCTACGGTAAGAAATATAAGAAACACAATATATTATAATCTTTATATAATATAATCTACACTTAGACCACTACGACGAAAAACCACGACAGAGGCAATAACATAATAAATATCTAGGGAAGGAGAAAAACTGTACATTGTATTTGTAGATATAGAGATTGCATTTAACATGAGGTAGTGCTGTGGGGGCAATAAAGTTAGGGGTTGAGGAGTGCCTTGTTCAGGTGGTTATGGCATTGTTTGAGGGGTCGAGAACATCTGCAAGAGGAATGTAAGAAACTGAGGTGAAAGTAGGGGTCTGTCAAAAGACTGTCTTGATCCCCCTTCTGTTTTTCATGGTGTTAAGAGGCCCTATCATGGGATTTTAGGATTGGTTGGCTTTGGGAATAATTGTATGCTGTCAACTTATTGTTGACACCAACTGTAGGAGCATCAAGGCTGCCATTATCCATGAACAACTATGTTGGACTGGCCATGTTACCCGCATGGACAACAGTAGACTGCCAAAGCAGCTTCTTTACAGTCACCTAACATATAGTAAATGTAACGCTGGCAGGCAACTGGAAAGGTATAAGGATATTCTTAAGACAAACCTGAAAAAGTGCCAGATCGACCCCCTCACCTGGGAGATGATTACTCCACACATACGCTTGGAGGAGCACCGCTCGAGAAGGTGTCAATACTTTCTAGTTAGCCCGACTGCAAACCGAGGCAGACAAGTGCCAATGCTGGAAAGACGCTGCCACCACATCTCCCGCACTAGATGTAGCCCTCCACATGTGCAACATCTGTGAACAACCCTGCCGGTCTCGTATTGGCCTCTCTAGTCACCTCAGAGCTCACCAATGAAGGTGACATCCTTAACAACTCATATCATTGTTTCATAGCTGGATGATGGTCATACTCAATTCTGAGTGACAGGAAAGTAGTACTGTAGTACAGGTAGTAATAGTTGATAGTATTGAAGAGGTAGTTGGGAATTGAAAAAAAAATTGGAAGGGTGGAATGGCATCAAAGGATATGAGAGTGAAAATGGCAAAAATAGTAATGATTAGTAGCATGGGTGAAGGATCTATGGTGGAAAGTGTAAAATGGCCAGCACTGTAATATCTGTAAGAATGTTGCTGGCAGCATTCAATAAAGTGCAGCGAGTGGTAATGAATGCAGAGTTTGCTAACATTAATTGTTGTATGTGCAAGTATTCATATGTGGCTGAAAAATTTTGACTTTGGGCTTACTGTATATCTTTGGATTGTGTCAATGAGTTATGTTACCTGTGAAATACAATCAGAGCTAGAGGTCGTGCCAAAGGTAGCTCAGTTACAAGAGTCAGACTTGGCTAGAAGTAGTTTAGGGAGTTGCTGCCTTTATTGACAATGAGACAACCTTCCTTTTGTGTAAAAGGGAAGTTGTTTGCCATTGGTGTAAGAAGTGTGATGTTGTATGTCTAAGACAGCAGATGGGCTTTGAGAATGTTTGTGAATAACTTGAACCAAACTGTTAGTCTAAACCCCTTTTTGGGAATGGATGAGAGGATCATTTTAAATTTTCTTAAACTATAGGTAATTGATATATAACTTATGTGTGTCTCTTCCAGAAGCTGCTTTCTGAAGTTACATCTAATACAAGAAATGACATTGTATTGTGTGATGATAATGTTAAGGCTGCAAAAGTTGAAATCAATCAAACCATCTCTAGTACGGGCAGCACCTCCAGCAACTGGACTGCAATTAGTGGGATTAGTCCTCTTCCAGCCAGTGATCCAGCCCACCCCTCTCGCCATCATAAACATCGACATCATCATCATCACCATCATCATGCAAAACATCACCACCATTCCTCTCATCATAGTCGTGGTCACAGTCTTTCAAGAATTGGTGACATCCTGGTAACAAGCACACCAATACATAAAAAAAAATGTTTGGCAGAAAAAGTGGTTAGTGTTCAGAATTTTGTCAAATTTTTATCACAGATTTTGAAATTAGAAAGTAGTTTGATTTGCTTTCAGTAGCCATCCTCATTTATGCTTTAAGGTTTATTATGTTTATGTTTATGTTTAGAGTAGAGGCATTGATTGATTGATTGAATGTCTATGACATTGACCATGTTGTGTCTTCTTTGAAAAGTTGTCAATCAAAAGACCCTCATCCTTCTTGCATAAACAAGATGACTTATTTCAGAGATAACTCTCGTCAAACATAGGTATCCTGTTTCTATAAGGAGAGAAAAAGAATGTGTAATATCAGACATTATCCTTTTTTTTTTCTCAGGATGTATCAGCTGTGACATCTACAGGAGCAAAATTTTCTCCCATGTTTTCTCCTAAAGAATCGCGCTTTGTCTTGTCATCGGAACTGCAGTTCACAGATTCATCGACTCCTTCACAGTAAAGAATTTTGTTTTTTCTATGAGTACTGTATGTGAATATAAACTACAGTAGTTAGTTTTTTCTTACCTGACAGTTCAATTAATATTGATACAGTATATCACAAATAAATCCATATACAGTGATCCCTCGGTTAACGAGTGCCTTGGTTAACGAAATTTCGGTTAACGAATTACCTTCCATAAGATTCTTCACTTCGGTTAACGAGCAAACCCTTGGTTAATGAATTCTTTATGAATTTTTCCCAACATGCTTTCGCCTGCATTTGGCTGCCCACCAGCTGTAGTATTAGTCCGCCAATACAGTAATCGGTTTTAGGGCTTAAATTCCTGACCATTTTAGTAAATATCAAGACAGTTGTACTATTCAATAATTTTAGAAGTTTTATATTAAATTTTTTTGTAATTTTAGCAATTATTGAACATAATTAAAGTACAGGAAACTAGTTTTTTGCGCACCAAACAGCCACTCTACACACCAAGCTTGGCGTCAAGTTTGTTTACCAGTTCAGAGGAAGGAAAATCTTGTTTGAGGCTCTTCAACATAAACACTTTTTCTGTGTTTCCAGTCAAATTATTGGTCATTTTGAAATATATTTTACATATTGATAATATATAGCGCAGTGCGGTGTTGATTTAAAGAAAATAATCTTGAATTACACCAAGTGAACTAAAATTTTATGGGTGAAATGGCAGCATGGGGTGACTTCTCTTCCACTCCAATGCCTTCTCTTCTCCCTTCTCCACCCCCATTCTAATTCCCATCATCATCATCAACCAGGAGCTTTCTACATGCACACCTCATAGTAAGTGTACTTTACTGCATTTATTTTTAGTTTGTATGTAATTTTCGGTGAGCTGGAACCAATTTTCCAAAAACCCATTGAAACAATGATTTCGGTTAAAATTTTTTTCGGTTAACGAGCAACCTTCTGGAACGAATTGTGCTCGTTAACCAAGGGACCACTGTACTGTATATGTAACAACCTTCCTGGGCTGTCGCCACTTGTAACATTCGCTTGTGAAGCATGTTACCTTATATTTTAGACATACTAAAATATACTAAAATATAGATCAAAGTTTATTGGATCTTCTGTAGTGAAATCCAGTATGTTCCTTTGTTTGTATTTATAATAAAAGGTTAATATGTACACTTTCAAAAAGGATTATCACCGTAATTTAACCACTGTAGCTATGAGTGTTAAATGAAGATGGAGGCTATGTTAAATAGCTCTGCTAAATATGTCCTGTTGATTTGAGGTGCTGAGTGAGAATGAATATGAACCTGTAGAGGGAGAACGGAGTACTGTATATCCGACGTCCTCCCTTGAGGGAAGACAGAACCAACCACGATTGCTCTCAATAATGTCTTCCTCTAGTCAGGGTTGTCAAACTACTGCCTGCAATAGGTGGCCAGAGTGCCGGTTACTTGATGTTTAACTCGGCACCAAGTGACGCGACTTCCTGTGGGCACAACTTATCACGTGCTCTGAACATGCTACCTCATAGCTAGTGGAAAGTTACAGGAGGTGATAGTTATACAAGTCTAATGTAATTAACCCATTTATATAAATACTTCTGCCTTTAAGACGGGCTAATACACGTGTAAGAAAAATACTCGTACGTTGCGAGTCTACTGTACTTCTAAATTTGACAGCTGAGCTGTTATGAACATGGGAGTTTTTTATGTCCAAAAGAACATAAGAATGGAGGACACTGCAGTGGGCCATACTGGACATTTCCATTTATATCCATCCAAGATCCAACCTGCGTTTAGAGCTGCTCTTCACGGCACATTTCTTCACTTATGAAATGTCCATGACTTAGACCATAAAAAAAAAAAATACCCTTAAAACTTAACTGAACGTGGCACTTGGGGTCTGAAGAGGCCATCCTTTCTACAACCTACAACTGCAGCTGTGAATTTGAAACTCGTGACGTCATTGAAAATGGCTGTCCTGTTTCCAGAGAAATAAAGTTATCTTGACTATTATAGCAGGACTTTAAACTTATATTTCAAATTACTGTATATATACCGTATCACTCTACGAACGTGGCAGTGTATTTCTTGTGTTTGCCCAGAACCGTCAACTTGTCCATTGCAGTGGCTGCTTATGCAACACTCCCTTTGGTCTCTAATGCATGAAATTTCATGGTATTCTATGTTGTATGGTCTGACTTGGTGGTTATAATCTAAGGTACAATAACTGTAAGGACTGAAAGTGCACAGGCAGGAGTGTGTAGAGAGTGGATGCATTTTGAATATTTACAGTACCTGCTATCTGATTATTCAATTTATATGACAAATTATGGTAAACTATCAAAGGAAGAGAATTGGGAATAGCTAACTGAGCAATATACCTGTACATGTGATAACTGATAAGTAGGTAATAGGACAATGAAAGAATCAAGGATCGAAGTGAATACTTGTATTGACAAATTGTAATCATAGGCTAAGGCTATGATCAAATTACCGATCAGTTCGTTGTAATCATAAATTTTATGTATATACGTATTGTATTTCTGTATATAGTAGGATCACCACTTTTGCAATACTGTACACTGGTTTTGCAGTAGTGGAAAAATTCCAAGTCATTCTTTTTCATGGAATTACTCACCAACACTTTCGCGTCAGTTAAACTGAAATATGGCCGTGCGCATTTTGGCTGTGACACTCAAACCATCGTCTTTCCTCATCTGAACCTCTTAATAGCCATCTACAGTGCACGAGTGAATGCCCGCCATCCATCTCTCACCACAAGGTTTCTAAGACGAGAACCAGCAGCTGCCTTACGAGACATGAATGTGGATGAAGCAGATGACAGGACAGTGGATGAGGTGTTACAGACTGAAGACTTGGACTTTGAAGGCTACGGGAATGTGTTGCAAGATGCATTAGTTGGTGTGTGTGGGGGGGGGGGGGCAATAATGACAGTTCCCTGCCTTAGATTACAGAAGCTATTCAACGATTGTGCCAAGGTTGGTACTCTACTATACAGTACCCTGTATCACCTGTACTTGTTATATGAGTTTGGCTGAATAAATGGTTGTAATTTTTAGTGGTGGTTATAGGGGGTTATCGAGGTGATAAAGTGGCAGAACCGGTACCAATCGACCCTTAAACATGTACACATTGTGCACCACTATCACAGTTTTCAGTTTCGAGGCTCGAGTTAGACCCAAAAGTGGCGATCCTACTGAACAGAATATTTCACTGATATTGTAAGTGAGATCAAATCAGAAGTTTTCAGTGAATGCATCATGCATCATATTTTTCCTCTTGTCATTGCCAATGTAGAACACCCTTTGTATTATATTTAACCAAATATACCTTTTGTGTGATTGTTCCTATTATGTAATTGGTTACAATTACTGTGTTATATATGTGTATTAACTGATTTTTAATTGGTAGGGGTGTGCAGGACGACTCCGTAGTACTGTAAGAATAATGTAGCAACATGGCCAGATGGTGGGAGTTTCTACCGACTCTCCCGATGCAGACACACCAGTCAGAGTCAGAACATCATTGTGAATGTTTACCAGTACTAAAGACCTGAATGATCTTGTAACACCACTACTGAAGTAGAAGAGAAGGCAGCAACTGCAACTCAAGTATCTTTGTGCAAATGATTAAGGCTGTGAAAAGTCAATTTCCTGATAGCTTAGTACACTCGTAAGGTTCATTAGCAAAACCTTCAGCTGTGATGGGCTGACTCAATGAGTTCGACAAGGAATATGTGAGAAGAGAGCTTCTCTCATTTTGTAAAAGGGAGGAGCTACTTACACTTCTGGGTTGCTGCAGATGGTCAAGGAGCCTCCTGTGAGTATCACTGGATCACAAAGTTTCTATTAAGTTGTTAAGCAAATGGGGTTCAAGCTTAGAAAAGTTCAAAGAAGCAGAGCGATTCTGATGGGGAGAGAAGATATTATTGCCGCAAGAAAAAGTACCTCGAGAAATTAATAGCATCAGAGAAGGCTCCAACCCCACTCCCATAGGTATACCTGTACCTGGATGAAACTTAAGTCAATCAAAATTAATGTGTGGAGTGTTGTTGGACTGTTGAGGATGGATCAGTTGGGCCCAAACTGAAGTCAGGAAGAGCTAGGTTCAGCTTAGTCCACTCCGGAGGTGAACATGGATTTATACCTGGAACTTTGCTGATATTCAGATCCAAAAAATAGTGTCAAGAATGATTATCTTGACTTCATGGATGATGAATGATTCAAGATCTGGGCTAGACAGCAATTACTCCCAACTTCTAAGAAGGATTACTTATCATCATGGATAGTGCACCATATCACTCCAAGTTTCTTAACAAGTTGCCAACAAGCAACAATAAAAAGTGTCAAATAATTCAGTGGTTCAAATCCAACAATGTCATGTGATCCTTCCTACACAAAGGCAGAACTAATGCAAACAAAACACATAATTTTTTTTTATGAACTAGACCACAAAGCAATAAATCACGAACACAAAGTGCTCAGACTGCCACATTATCATTGTGTGTTCAATCCCACTAAACTCATTTGGGCCCAAGTAAAGACTGAGGCAAAAAGATGGAACTTTTATGCCAGTCAATCATTGAAGAGAGTTGAAGAAATCATGAAAGAAGCAACCCAACAAGTAGCCCCAGAACAGTGGCAAAACTGTATAAATCAAACTTTGAGATTTGAGGAGGTATATCAAGCCAAAGATACAGCACTTGAGCACTTGTTTGAAAATTTTGCCATTAACCTCAACTCTCAAAAGTAATGAAGAAAGATGTTGAACTAGTGATGGAAGGATAGCTGTGTGTGTGTGTACATATGTATTATTATTTATATGAAATTGAAATTCTATTTATGATGTACAGTACAATAAAAATAATGTCTTGGTCTAGTTACTGTCAAAGTTTACATGGTACCGGTAGTTTCATTCATCATGAGTAGAAGTAAATGAATTTTGTTCTTTCTAGTAGTTATACACAAGTTGCACCTCACATGTATGAGTTGAAGTGGTGTGAGGTTTATAGATTTGTTTTTTTATATTTAATAATTAATGTAAATTAATTAAATTTTTCTAGGAGTACAACTTCTGAAGTAGAGGCACCGATACTAGGAAGTCAAGAAGGGTCAAGTCAACCAATGAGGTCATCACACTCAGGTAGTGATAAGGAAAATATTGACCCTTGCTGTGCACTTGGCTCTCAAAAGTCTCTTCATGGTAACCTAACTCTTTCTTGTCATACAGTAATTTGCTAGATTACACTTTATTAGTAATAAAAGATAATGAAGATATATTTTCTGCACATTTAAATTTATTATTTAAGAATTTTAAAAATTCTTCCCATGACAATATTATTTTTCTTTTCCTTAGGGTTTTTCTTTTTCTTTTCTTTTTAGTTTGTGGAGTAGCATGTAGAGTAGTGATGTATTATCATAAAGTTGGTATAGGAACAAATGTTGTTATGGCCAGCTCCTCACCTGCCAGAGGTCTCCAGGGAAAACACTACAGATGTTAAGTTCCCAACCAGTGACGTCTGGTGTGAAAATAAAGGGGAAAAAAAAAGATAAAGAATGAGCACAGGGACTTTGGGATAAAATATAGAAGTGAATACAATTTCTATGAAGTCGTACAAAATTTTATGGACTGTAGCATTGTCAGTTTCTACTCAAGAGTGAAATGCTAGGGGAAGAAAAACTTGCAAGAGAAACAATGTCACTAGAGGCAAGGCAGCACCATGTAGGACCAAAAATGACTAAATAATGTTAAACACAGGGAAAGCTACCACATGCAGATTAACAGATGTACCAAAATCCAGGCACCAGTAAAAAGTGAGCCAAGATCCTTGGAACAGCTACCATATGTTGGGGTATCCCCCAAAACTTCAATTACATTATAATTGCAGTTACTATACTTTTTATTTTAATAAAATGGTATGTCCTAAATGAGTAATTTCTATAATTTCATTCTTGCAAGGTCCATGATTGTCTTTAAAAGATCTTTTATTACTTACAAGGGAGGCAACTTTTCAAAAACATATCTGTTACACCTGATCATTGATTGTAAGGAAGTGATCCCAAGATAGGCTCTGCTTGGAGTGAAAAAATTTCTGCAATGTAGAAGACACGTTCAGAAGGAGCAGATGTAGCAATACATCCCACCATCTCCCTGCAAGACTCTTCAGTGAGAGAAGAGTTGAGGGTGCTTACCTCCAGTAGGGTAGCGGATCACTTGAGAATGGCACAGTCCCTTCTATAACATATTGCTGCAGCATCAAACCCACAATGATGCTCCCTGCTCTCCAGCTTTTTTATTTCATGGAGAAAAGCCTGGTTCTCTTTGACTAAGTTGATCTTGTTGGTAACAGAGACCCTTTTTCATTTTATCCATCACTGTTGACCAATCCTGAATAGCCGCCATTTGGTAAATCATGGCAGAGATCACGTCCGAAGAGTATCATCATTACTCTTTATTTCTAACCTAACCCAACCTAATATACTTGGGTGTCATGTTCAGTCGTGAAATGATATGCTAGGGTTGCAAACTCTTATCACTGAATAGCAATGGAGGAGTGAAGGTGGGCACTGTGTTAAAAAGCTATTGCTTATACCATATTTTAACCGGTGACTAAAGCCATAGAAATAGCTATTTCCATGTATTTATTCGACCTTATTAAGAATATAGACATGCATGTCTGTTATATATGTCAATAAGGCACACATACATAATGTAGAAGCCCCACACAATGAAACTCAGATTTTACCATATTTATCACAGGTTAGTCAGTCAATGCAGCTGCCTAGTAGTACAGTACTGCAGGCCCTAGTAGACACTTGTCAACTACCTGTTGTACGCATGGTAAAACAAAAAATGTTTCTTCCCAGAAGGGTCCAATGAATTTAAAAATTATCAATATGACTCGTGTGTTTGTAGGATTGTGAAAATCCTTTGTCCATGGTGTCCTGTTGTTTCACACAAAGTAAGGATAGATACTTTTTCAACTGTGTATACCTGCTTACATCTGTTATATATTAACAAATTCCCTCATATTTGTTGTGAAAATATATATATATATATATATATATATATATATATATATATATATATATATATATATATATATATATATATATATATATATATATATATATATATATATATATATATATATATAGTATAAGACCATAATATATTCATTCATGGATCATGTGCCACATCTAGTGGCAACAGTGGCCAGCTGATGGAGGTGACAGTATCCACCTAATGATGTACAGTATAGGCTGCGTAAATTCACTCATTTAATTTTTCAGATACACAAAATATTCATTGTCTTTTACAGTATTTTTTTTTCTCATTCATTCACTAATTCAGTGCACTGTATATGTATTGATTTCAAAAAGCATTTAACATAACTGTAGTTAAAGAAATGGTAAAAAAAAATGGTCACAAGCATAGAGTGGATAGCTATAGGGTTGTGTTTGTTTGTACTAGCTGCTTCAGTGGCCAGTACCAGATGGTAGCAGCAACCTGACCACCACGGTTGATTTGAATTGGGAATATGCATTAATTTCCATCCCGTGTTTGAAAATTGGTATACATGATTTAATGAACCAATGACACTTTTATCATCAATTGCAATAGCATTTCATCTCCTAATTACAATTACTTTATTGGTAAAGTTGTCAAATACAATTACAAAAAATGTTGTATTTAATTGCTTTTCAATTAAATTACAAATATAATTACTGTACTCTAGGGAGTGACAGTTTTGCAAAAGTTTTCAAAATCTAATTGCTTGAGTTGGATTATTTGTTTATCGGCCACGCTAATTCCGAACATGTTTGAGTTTTTTTCATCATTGCATTAGAAGGTTTGTGGATACTTTTGGGTTTGGCATGAAAAACGCGAAAAAACTGTAAATAAAAAGGGACTGGCAATGTGGCACAACCTGTTAAAATCAAGTTATTGAATTGGATTATTCGACTACTGTGCACACTGGTTCATAATATGCTATTGTTTTACAACTCAATGCGCTACAAATTATGCCGATATTTTTGCTGCAAGTCACCACATACGTATATTTCGAAAACCAGGGCCCAATATTACCAACGGCGTGGATAGATTCCGTGGAATGAATTCAGGACATTCCCGCTCATGGAACATTACCAAACTCCGTATATGTGCCAATGGCAGGCCAATGGCAATATTTACAGAGTTTGTTGAGGCTCCCTGGACGGGAATGCCCTGAATTTATTCCACGGAATCTATTCACTATCTTGTTCTCATTGATCCTCTCATCTACCATGAGACCTCTGACCTTGAATCCCCTGAACTTTTCTTTTTTCTGTTCTCGTGACCTCTTCCTGACTCTCTCCACTTTCTTCCAGTTAGTCACTTTAGACTTGTCCCCTTCAGTTATGATGTTGTCTGCAGCTCTGATGGTGTTTGCGATGTGAGCCACTGCATCATTGGATACCTTGAACCTGTCAGCAGTTTCTCCGATCCTGTCCTCGGCTTCTTTCTCCCTTTTCCTTTTCTCTGATCTTGCTCTCCTGTCGACCATAGCCTTGAACTCATTGTCATTGACATCCTTATAATCACTATCTTCTTCCTGAGCACTGTCATCCACTGCCGACACTTTACACGACATCCTCTCCATCTCCTCCTTACTCTTTGACCTCATCTTCTCAGTTTTCCTCTCTTCCTCAGCCCTTTTCTTTGCCCTCTTCGCTTCCTTCTCCCTCTCTTCTTTCAGCTTGGCAGTCACAATTTTGTCAACGCCATCAATGCAGCCCTCCCTTCCCGGTTTCCTCTGGGCTGCCAGGAAGCTTTTCTCTCGTTCGTGCACTTTGCTGTCGTCTGCCACATCAAACAACTTCTCAGCTATATCCTCGAACCTCATCTTCAGCTTCCCGTTCTTCGTTTTCTTCCTTTTCTGTTTCTGTCCATTTCCCTTCATCATCATCGTCTCCCTCCGCATCCTCCACAGGTCGTGGACTCTCATTTTCACCCTGATTTCAGAGATAGTGGGGACAGTGGCCTTCCTATACACATCCAGTACCTTCTCAGTCACCTTGTTGGTGGCATCCATATAATCAAAAGCATTTGTTCTTCTCCTTAACCTCTCGTTTTCTGCTTCATAAGCCAGGGCACTTCCAACTTCCTTGTTCAGAGGCAACTTGTTAGATGGCAGAGGCATCCGAACCCCGAACACCTTATCGTTACCCTGATGCAGCTGAGTGTTGCTAATCTTAGGACGACCCATCTTGGTGGCGGCCCTTTGAACTAACTGCAAAACAACACAGAAAAAACAACTTTCAGCACTTCAATATCACCACCTATTGAACAATATTTTATTCAAAAGTACGGACTGAGATTTTGTCCTTAACTGTCCAAGTCAAGCTACTTGGGCTGAATTCGTTGATCAGTCCTGGGACGAATATTACCAACGGCGTGAATAGATTCCGTGGAATAAATTCAGGGCATTCCCGTCCAGGGAGCCTCAACAAACTCTGTAAATATTGCCATTGGCCTGCCATTGGCACATATACGGAGTTTGGTAATGTTCCATGAGTGGGAATGTCCTGAATTCATTCCACGGAATCTATCCACGCCGTTGGTAATATTGGGCCCTGGTTTTCGAAATATACGTATGTGGTGACTTGCAGCAAAAATATCGGCATAATTTGTAGCGCATTGAGTTGTAAAACAATAGCATATTATGAACCAGTGTACACAGTAGTCGAATAATCCAATTCAATAACTTGATTTTAACAGGTTGTGCCACATTGCCAGTCCCTTTATTATTTACAGTTTTTTCGCGTTTTTCATGCCAAACCCAAAAGTATCCACAAACCTTCTAATGCAATGATGTAAAAAACTCAAACATATTCGGAATTAGCGTGGCCGATAGACAAATAATCCAACCCAAGCAATTAGATTTTGAAAACTTTTGCAAAACTGTCACTCCCTACTGTACTCCAACCAGGTGAGGCACCCTTGAAATGATAAAAAAATAATAACTATGAGAGATTGGTGAAAAACTGCATTGCAGATCTCCCTGAATTTGGGATTACTGCCAGGAAGAAGGGTGGAGATGGTGGTAGAATTGTTGAAAGGGGAGAGTGGAGCTTGAGGAAGGATATTAATGTTACAGGCAGGAGGAGATGGAAGAAAAATTGGTGTAGGAGTAATTATGTTTAGGGAAATAAACAAGGAACTATACAGAGTAGAGAAGTAATTGCAGTTGGGACATTAATCAGAGAACAGTTGTATAAGACTTGGAAGGAGCTTGTTAACAGGAGTACCTGGAGGCCAATCCCAGGGCCATTATGAGGTTTACAAGGCTAAGAAGCATGAGTAGGAGTCATTTGTGGATATGCTGAATAATACAGATACTAGATGTGAGGTGTACAGAATACTAAGGCAAACATTGGGAAACAAATTACAGTAGAAGTCCAAAAATCCGGACTGCTTGGGGATTGGGTCGGTCTGGATTTTTGGATTTTCCGGATTCTCAGGCAGTACTTTTAAAATTCAAATTTAAGGAGGAATAAAGAAGAGATGAACAGGTACATTTTGATAGTTTATTCATTAACAAATATAGCATGCTTCATTTACCAAAATGAGCAGTTTTAAAGAAAAGGCTGTGAATTCTAGAATTTTATTCTTTGCCTTTTTTTATATCATAAATTGTAGACTTTCCAATGTCGTATGTTTCCATTAGAACAGTCTTGCTCACACCATGTTCTAGTTTCTTAATTATTTCAAGTTTGTCACTCAATTTCAACGTGTTCTTCTTTCTCTTCACACAACGAAGTTTATCTACTTTAGGAGCCATTATTATGGGCTTGTACAGTATACTCTGTAAATGGAAAGGGTTGGACTCAAAATTACATATGTTGTCACAGTTTGATTGCTCGTTTTAAAGTGGTGACCATGTGGTCGCTTGTTGTCGCTGTGCAGCTGTGGCACTCACGCATGCGCACATACACACAAAAGCCCACTAAAAAAAAAAGTTTGAATTTTCGAAAAGTCCGGATTCTCGGGTGGTCCGGATTTCTGGCATCTGGATTTTTGGACTTTTACTGCATGAAGGTGAGCAGTGTGTGAGAAATGACTGATAATGTGATTGCTGATGATGAGGAAATCATATAGGCACAGAAAAATTACTTTGATCATCTGATGAGTGAGGAGTTTGAATGGGACAGGGGCAGCCTAGGAACAGGATAGCCTGTGCAGGAACCATGCATGAGGATTGAAAGAGAAGGGATGAAGAAAGTCATTTACAAAATGAAGAACGGAAAGACTGCTGGTAGTTGTGGAATAGTTGAAGAAGTGCATATAATCTAATGATTCGATATTGATCAAACTTGTATTGCTACTGTATAGGAGTATGTATTACATCTTGACACCTCAATTTCCACACATTACTTTGGATTCCTCCATTCCAAATACAGTATCTTGTTTGCCTTCATTGTTTTCCTCTTTGATTTGACTTCTAATTACACTAGCTATCCTATAGTAGGCACTTGCAGAGTTCTTTTTATGTTATATCTTAAATATGTTTTACTTGAAAGGAATAAAGAATGCCAATACTTGGTATGAATTCATTTGTAATGAATGCATTTTTAATGCAATTTCAGTTATGAAATTATTTTGCAGGGAAAAGACCACGAACAGCCTCTCAGACTGAGTCAGACAACGTTAAAAGAGAAAGAGGAGAGGTAAGCTTAACACAGGTGAGGTTTTCTGCTAATACAATAAGTGGAACCGATTTGACTGATATAGCTAAATAGCTAATTTCCAAGGGTTACCTTTCCTTGGCTATCCAATAAAGAATGTAATTTTGTCACTACATTATGTCATTAGGCTGTAGATAAGTAACTCCTACCAAAAAAAAAAAAAGTCAAATTATGGGGTTCTGTCATAGAAGTAAGAGTTTTTTTTTTTTTTTAATTTTTTTTTTTGTGTGTATGTGTGTGTATGCAAAGCCAATTTAAAGTTCATAGCAAATTGACAAAAAACCAGACCAACTGCCTGAATGGCTAGTAAGCTGTTAATTGGGGAAAGAATTAAAAAAAATAAAATAAAATGGGTTCTTACAGTATTACTAGTAGGGGCATCAATGAAGGCCCTGCTTACTGCTGTGGTTTGCTGGAATTGAAGATGAAGGAAAATCAGGTTTTTATGAGTGGGGCTCTGTCATTTTGGACTACACTGAAGAAACTGGGTATTGAGAGTATTAGTGAGGTTATGCACTGAGTTTGAATGAAATGGTTTGGACATGTAGAGAGAATGGAGGAGATTAGTTGAGTCAAGTGATGTACAAATTTGAATATAGAGGAAAAGGGAGCTTAGGGGTAACCGAAATATGACATGGGGAGGGGTTGTAAGAGAGATTGTAAACGTTGTTTGTTTTGAAAGACTGCAACGTGTTGAGGTTTCCGACTTGGTCAGGAGTACCAGTGGGTTAAAGTGAAGGGGAAAAATACGTGAGGAGTAGGAGGAGGTGAGAAAGGCTACAGGCAAGCTGAAGAGTGGAAAGGCATCAGTAGTAGATGTAATTACTCGGGAAATGTTAGGGGATATGGAAATACACTGCCCACTCGCTTAACACCGAGGTTGTATTCCCCCAAAACACTGGGTAGAGCGAACCCATCATAACATGGGGAGATAAGGGATGTGTCAGGTTGACCAAAAGTACCAAACTAATTTCAGAGTATGATAGTCCTCCTGTATACTGTGAAGGTAAATGTTACTTCAAATTTTCTTTTTCTTATCTCTGAAATTTTTAACCATCCTCCTCTTAAAATTTTGTTACTTGTAATAGATTTGTATATCCACTCGTCACCATACTTTATGCAGTATTTAGTCAGGGTGGCATTGAAGCACTTTTGATTAACTCTGATAAATCTGCCAAATGTTTAATATAAAATCACAACTTAGAGCATTTATCAGTTCTTTCATTTTGTCTTTCTTTAAAGGAAGGGGTTACCAGTACAGGTATAGCAGCTAGTGGGCATCATGCAAAAAAGGCCAAGTGTACCAAAAGTTCATCTTTTGGTAGACCACTTACAAAAAAGGAAGCAGAAGTTCTATTAGCAACTCAGGTATTTGTTGTAAACTCTCAAGATTTTCTTTACACACACACACACACACACAGATAGATACAAACAAAGAGTTGGCGAATGAGCAAGCATAAACAAACACAGAAATTATGATAAACTTCAATTCTCTCCCTGGGACAACTGAAAAATTTGCAGGCTTGTAGACTTAGCCTGGTCACTGGCTAGTAAGGTTGACTAAGATTTTACCACCCCTGAAACTTCCAATTGGTATATTGGTATTAACTGTCTCATTCAGAAAATCGTGTAAGAGAAGCTTATCCTCCCAATGCAAGGACAAAGGGATAAGCAAAGTACTCGAGCAGAGTTGTCTAACCTTGTATTAGTTTGTGCACCCCAGACTAAATTTACCCCACCCCAAATATATAGACATGACTCGGGTTAGGGATGACTCGGGTTACGGATGCTCTCCCATAAATCCTATTTAAAATCAGCCCCAAGTAATTCCCGGGCCAAGTGAAGATATTTCCAACCATACCATCTGTTCTGTTATGGTTATTTTGTAACTCATTATTTAATTACATGCACACTGATTCTTAAATATAGAAAGTGACAAATAAAAGATACCAGTACCGTAATTATCATAAGGAACAAAATATTTTTAACTAAAATTTTTGTGTAGATATTTTTTCCCCATCTCAGTTACAGACACACATTCCTACATACAGAAAGTGGAAAAATGTATACAGTATTAGAAGTAAACTGTCCAGGCTAAGATGTCCATAAGAGTCCCGGCCCTGACATGGGCCAAGCCCCTGAAGATCCTGTTGTAAGTGCCTGGATGAACAAATGGTCCCCAGTGAATGGAAAGTGGCTTATGTGAGTTCTATCTTCAAGAAGGGCGATCGTCACTCTACGAACAACTATAGACCAGTGAGCCCGACCAGCATAATATGTAAAGTACTTGAGAGTATTATCAGAGATGCCGCAAAGGAACATATAATACGAAACAACCTTGTAAAGGATTGCCAACACAGTTTTATGCCGGGGCGCTCCTGCTTATGTAACACAATTGCTCAAGATATTGGATATTGGGACCCATATTCTGGAACGGGGTGGTAATATCGACAATATTTCCTAGATTTTGCCAAGGCTTTCGACAGTGTACCCCATGAAAGGCTGAAAATCAAACTGGAAAGGTACAGAATTTGGGGAAATGTCATAGCGTGGATAGAAGACTTTCTACATGACCGCAAGCAGTGTGTGGTGATTAATGGCACGAAATCGTCATCTGTACCTGTCACAAGTGGGGTACCACAGGGCAGTGTATTGGGCTCGCTGTTGTTTGTTTGTTTCATAAATGACATGCCTGACGTTGTACACTCCTCCATACAGATGTTTGCCGATGACGCCAAGTTATTTCGGGAAATTAAGAACCGAGCGGACTGTGAACAGCTGCAGAAGGACCTCTGTGGGCTCCAGGAATGGTCGAAGAAATGGCTGCTGAGATTCAATGTCACGAAGTGTAAGAGGATGCACCTGGGGCATACCAACGGTAAGGAGGCGTATCATATGTCCCAACAGGATGAGGAAACAGCGCTAGTTGAGACTGAATGTGAGAAGGACCTAGGTGTGTATGTTGACAATGAGCTGAAATTCTTGGGCCATTGCAAAAAGAAGGTAAACCAGGCAAATAAATTATTGGGTTTTATAAGAAGGTAATTCAGATATCTAGACGGTCCGTCCCTCGTAACGATCTTCAAGAGTGAAGTGCTTCCTCATCTGTAGTACTGTCACCCCGTCTGGTCCCCGAGATATGCTAGGGACTGTCAGTTGGTTGAAAATGTTCAAAGGAGGGCCACCAGACTGGTGCCTGCACTGCGGCACCTCAGCTACCCTGAGAGATTGGAGCGCCTGAACTTGTCTAGCTTATACTACAGACGGGCAAGGGGTGACCTAGTTGAGGTGTATAAGCATCTCAGGGGGCACTACTCAGTCGAGTGTCCTTATATGGAGCTGGCGGACGCGCGCCCCACAAGGGGTCACAACTCAAGATTGAAGAAGCCGCAAGTCCAGAAAACTGTGAGGGCAAACTTTTTTGGAGTGAGGGTTGTAAACTCTTGGAACAATCTCCAGAGTGTTGTGACGGCACCGAGTGTGAGCTCTTTCAAGACAAGACTTGACCAACACTGGAGCGGGTTCAGGTACATTCAGGAGCCGGTGCATGCCCAGTACTTGCCAATGGAGAGCCATGACACATCGCAGAAGGTGTTCTCCAGCCCCACCAACAAAGACTTTCAGAAGTGAGAGGAGGGGATTCAGCACTCTATTGAGGCCTTTGAAGAATATTTTAAGGGTGACTAAAGTTTCACTGTAATATCTTGAAAATAAAGATTTTATGAAGCCAGTCTGGGAACTTTTGGATCACACCTCGTATGTTGGGCTCAGAAACCGAAAAGCATTGCTTGGAAAATAACCAGAAGCAAGATTTTGCTATGGTTTTGGTTAGGTCAGGTTAGTTTGGATTGGGTTAAGTTAGGTTAGTTTTGATTGGGTTAGGTTAGGGTTAAATCTTTATTTTGAAGAGAAATTTAAAATATTTGCTTTAGGAATTACAAATGTTAATGTACATTTTGGAGTTTCAGGTAAATTTCATGGATGAAGTGTGGGATCAGTTACCATCTCCACGTCACTCCTCTTCAGTTGATGAATGTTTGTTTCGAAGCATGTCTCTAGGTTGGTAATACAAAATGTGTTTGTTTGTTTAATGGGTCATTTCTTCTGTTTAAGGTATGTTGACCTGTATGAAATCAGATTGAATTACTGATAGTACCATAAAAGTTATCAGTAATCACTTATCCAGTTATCAGTCATTTTGCCATTTGCAGTTAGACAATAGTAGTGTCTTTATAGTTTGGACCTTTTATTCCTCAGAACCTTTGTTGGTTGAAATTGAATTATTTTTTTACTAGATTGTGCATATTTACACCTTAGACACCCTTAAGTGGCGGTTCTAACACCTGAGCCCCAGTCAAGTTTGGCAGTGTTGTGTTAGATATCATAATCCATTCATGATTTTAAAAGAAGTAATTAAGGGATAAAGCTGTTGTAAACTAATTTCCTATTTTCTATGCACATTATACTAGGTGAACTTCAGATATCTGGGAGTAACAGAAAATTTATACCTTTGAAAAATAGTACAGGTTATTACAAAATAAATAAACTTGGTTCGGATCATAGGGGAAAAGACTTAATAATAATTCAGAATAAAGATGGTTCAGGTAATGACAGATACTGTATCAGTGAAAACCTGATGATTAGTTAACTGAATATAGTTTACAAAACACTACTAAAGAGAGCAGCAAAACAATTACTGAAATAGATGTGGCAGCCATATTATGCACAGACATTGGTCAGGTCTAAAGCCCATTACCAAAGCAGGAACAGAATTGAGATATTCTAACAGAAAGCTATGATGGATGTTATCCCTGTTGTGGTTAAACCATTATACACGAGGGATGAAAAGGCACTATAAAAAACTCCATGTATGGAACATCGTGCCACAGCAGGTGGTCATGCCACTGCCTTTCATGGTATGACAGGACAAGCATTAGACATATCAATATGTAGTTTATAATTATTGAACAGGTAGTACCAGCTCAGTACCAACTAGTCAGCAACTGGCAGGAAGGTCTTTACAAATAGGTCTTATAATAGTATAAGTAAATTCTGGACAATATATTATATTGTCCAGAATTTCCTAAAGTAATCGAATCACAATGTTGTTGTACGTACAGTAATTGTCAGCAGTAATGATGCAAAGATGTGGAGGATTTAACACAAAGATGATTTCATGTGAAAGAAAGGCCCCAGCAGGAAAATTTCTCATGGGTGCACTTATTCTTTCTCTCACATGCACATTTATTTATGTTCTCAAGTGGCTTGTGTTTTAGTCATTAATAATCATTTTTCTGCCTTCCAGATCCTCAACTGTCCATTACACTTGAATAAAGAAATTTTCATCTGCAAATATATATACAGTACTGTATATATATATATATATATATATATATATATATATATATATATATATATATATATATATATATATATATACTGTATAAGAATTATTTGCAGCTTCCAAGATTTTTTTCTTATAATTCCTTTGTACAGTGATATAAAACTGGAGAACTGATTTCGTGATTTTCTTGCTTTTTGGTTAATTTTCAACTCATAATAGGACAATTGTATATTCATATAAATGTACAATTATATTTATTTTGAGAATCTTGATACTGGATTTATATTTTACTTACTGTATATGGAATTCATGGGAGATTTTTGTGCAAATAATGATGGAACACAATAGAGTACTGTATATATATTCTTTTTCTTTTTTCTTTCTTTATTTGATTTTCAAATTTTATTTAGCAATTGTTTTATATTTTCCCAAAAGGACAAAAAGGAATACAATTATATTATGTCATTCTTGAATACCTCAGTTAGTTGTAATTCTTTTGTCTTGATTCTTTATTATCCAAAATTTTGCTTTCCACCTTTATACTGTAACTAGTTCTTCTTACACAACTATTTTTTATTTTATTTTTTTGCAATACTGTATTTAAAATCATATATAATACACAAAGTAAATCAGGACTATATTTGTTATCAGTAATTTAATTATAATTGATGGTATGCAGTGGGAATGTTTAAAGAAAGTTATCTGAAGGCTTTATGCAGTATATATGTACCTCATACATTATCAGCTTCAATTCTCTTTTGAGAGATTTCCTTTATACCTGAGTAAGTCTTGTTTTAAGGAGGCAAATGAGAATAGATAAGCTTATCTGACAGCAATATTTTGAATGGGGAAGAAGCATAAGATGGTTTGTTTTATTACTAATTAGTAAGAGTGAGGAAGGCAAGTGGATTCTGAAGATTGATGAAGAAATCAGGATGAAAAGACATTGAAGTACGATAATCCCTGACTAATATGTGGTTTTAAATTATTAGAAGCACCACATACTACTTAATTTTTGAACATTTTATTATTAACGAATTGTCAAAACTTTATCTAATTTACTGTTTAGATATCAAATCTTTGATAAACTATTATTTTCTCTCATCTTATTTCATTATACGAGTTTCAGAATGTCAATTTTTGGTACTGTCATCATCATACAGTATTTATGAATTTTTAAAGATGCACAAAAAAGTAATTATACATTGACAGCAAGAATGGTACATGTTACTAAATTGTGAGATGGAGATACTGTATTTACAAAATTTGGTTGAATGAAAGAAAGATAAACAGAGTGCACCCACATTTACTTTAGCATATGTTGTATTATTTGTTATTTAGCATGGTGAAACTTAAGTACAAAAGAAAGTATCGAGGTCACAGCAGCAGCAGCTTATAACAAGGAAGATCACAAGTGATTAACTTGAGGGCAGTAGTGCTCTATAGTTTAATTGATGTTGAATGCTTGATGTTTTATAAATTCTCTCAACTATGCAATTCATTTTCTTGATGATTTAGTTCCACCTCTTTTCAGGCCATTATGTTTGTAGTTTAACTTGAGGAACTGTTCGCCTTTAGATTGTTCTATATTGTTTGCTTATTTATATATCTGTTGGAATTTCCTTGCCCTATTTTTCAGCACTATGCTAATTATTTTTGTGTAATTCTACATCTAAAATGGAAAATCACAGCCATTGTTATGTAACCATTTATGTTTTCTCTCTCTCTCTCTCTCTCTCTCTCTCTCTCTCTCTCTCTCTCTTTTTTTTTTTTTTGCCAATCACTTCTCCCACCAAGTCACTTTGTGTACAGCCTAAAATATGTGCAGCTGTGGATGTAAAATCATATTTTCAGTATTCACAGCTTATTCAGAGTACTGTATCATGTGTCAGTATTTCTCTCTTATTTTTTGGAATGTCTGACATACTTTTTGAATATATCAGTATGTAAGTGTCCAGTAAAGTTTGATTGTATCCTTGTTTTTACAGAGTTTAATTTTTTATTCTTAATAATATTATAATTATTAAGTGAATGATGGGTCCCTGATGACCTATTAAGTTCATTGACAATTCAGCTTAGTGTTGAGCCTTCAGTACACATGGATACAGCATGGCTGGCACTACACTTGACATTCTTCATTTCCCCAACTGCAAAGTTGTGTAACCATTTATATTTGGATGGATTAAGGGTGCTCCAGGATTGAACCAACAACCCTTAGGACACGAGGTAAGTACAGTACTACTTCCCATTAATTATCTGTATTAATTTGTTTAAACTAAAATATAACATCACAAATTTATTTATATGTTCTTGGTAGTGGGATTTATGCCCAATATTCTAGTAGTGTCCTGTACAGTATGTACTGAAGTGAGTTCTTGGTAATATCCAGTTTTGTCGTTGGTGTTCTTGAAATGTACAGAGATTTTACTAGTATTTATTGTTCTGGCTGTTGTCCATTATTTTCTCAAGTGTATACAGTAGTGTTTTTTTTTTTCAATACTGAATTAATTTTTTGGATGATTTCCTCAATTCTCTTTAATTTTCTGTGTACTTCGTAATACAGTACTCCTGGATAATTCACGGATTTTTATTTCGCGGTCATCTTTTATTTGCGTATGACACCCCGGATGTACCCAAGAATATCTGCAGGTAGTTTTAAAATTGCCTGCAATTTTCGGCCAGGACAGGGCGCCATTTGTTCTAGAGCCAGTAATTTCCTTTACCTGTAAATAACAATAGGAAAATCCTCTCATAAATAATCAGAAACAAATGTAATATTAAAAATGTTGAGTCTCCCCTCAAGTGTACCCCGTGCTTTGTTATTAATAAAGCACGGAGTACCCTTGAGGGTAGACTAAACATTTTTAATACTACATTTTTTCTGATTACAGTACAGTACAGTATTTGTGAGAGGATTCTCCCACTATTATATATTTGTATGTTTTGTGTGTGTCTACACAAACACACACACATATATATATATATATATATATATATATATATATATATATATATATATATATATATATATATATATATATTTATATATATGCAAGTCAATCACTGTAGGTGCGCGTGATCTAGGTATATGCTGATAACCACAAGGAAAGAAGGAAACACGAAGTTCCCAAGCGCTTTCGTGTAATTCACATCTTCAGGGGTGAGTACAGACTAGAGAGAGTAATACAAATCAAGGTGAATATATACAGAGGAGGGTGAGACCAGGTCCACAATGGTCAGGTATTAGGTAATGACCCTACTAATCTTTAAATAGCACACAACGGTTGGTGGTCAGGTCAGATGGGCCAGTGACCCGCCTTCTCACCTGATCACAAATCTTCTTAATTACAAAATTGTCCAGCTTGTACATGCCGTTACTCAAATTCATGTTGAATGCTTCGGTATGTTTAATAAGACTAGATTCTATGATGTTCCTACTATCAATTGAATTACATGGTAATATTGAGGAGGCATTATCCCAGTCAATGCAATGCTTGTTATCCCTCAAATGAACAAGCTGGACAATTTTGTAATTAAGAAGATTTGTGATCAGGTGAGAAGGCGGGTCACTGGCCCATCTGACCTGACCACCAACCGTTGTGTGCTATTTAAAGATTAGTATATCAGCATATATATATATATATATATATATATATATATATATATATATATATATATATATATATATATATATATATATATATATATATATATATATGCAATACAGGTAAAAAAAGTAAAAGTAAAAGTAAAAGAAATAATTGTCCTAAGGGGCAAACACAAAAAAGGAACATACATTTCTTAAACAAGTAAAAATGTAAACTTCCTTTCCGTACCCCCCCCCCCCCCCACCCCGTCAGTAAATGATAGCCGCCCCCCTCAGTCAGTAAATGATATTCACGGATTTGGTGATTCGCGGCCATTTTGAGAACCTAATCCCCGCGAATTTGAAGGGCCTGTTGTGTGCTACTTTTTAATACTGTGTCCTTGGCAGTCTTGTTTTTACATCTAGTATTCTTTTATTATCCTGGGATTTTGATAGTGTTGTATTTGTTACATTCATTGTTCACGTTAGTGTCCTGTGCCTTTGGAAGTGTCTGGTTAGTTGCATCAGTATTCTTGTTCATGTCCTGTGTACTGTACTTCATAGTTTCCCATTCGTTGTATCCATTATTCATGTTACTGTTCTCTGTCTCTTTGGTTATGTCCTGTTTGTTGCCTTCAATGTTCTATAGAGTGTACTCTTGTACTTTGTTTTTCTTAGTGTCCTGTGTTCATAGAAATGTCCAGTGTTCCCTCTAATGTTCTTTGATTGTGATGTTGTGCCATTAGTAGCATTCAGTGTTATCCTTACTGTTGTGTGTCATATTTGTGTTTAGTATTCTTGTTGCCTTCATTAATCGTGTGAATATCCAGTGTTGTTCTAGGGTCTCGTGTTCTTCTTCCCTTCAATGTTATTTTTAGTGTCTAATGTTCTTGTTGAAGTGTTCCATCTTGTTGGTGAACAGACTAAATCATAACAGTTACTATTTGTGTCCTATGATCTTGGTGGTTTTGTTCTTCATTTAATGTGGGATGTTCTAGTTAATGTCATTTGTTCTCTTTAAGTCTTTGTGTTATTGTGTGGTCCCAGTGTTTATGTTTTGGATCCTTTGATTTTATGAGGTTCCCTGTATTTTTGTTTGGCATCTGTGCTTGATATTGGTGACATCTTGTGTTTTAGGCAATGGAAATTTCTCTAGGTTGTGTTTTTCTTTAGTGCCATATACTTTTTTTCAATGGGGGGGGGGGTCATGAGTTCTTGATAATATATTGGTCTTAATATAGCTCAGTAGTCTACATGGTGTCTTGTCGTTTAAGTACAGGATTGCTCTGTGGTCTAGGTACAGTATTTCCCTGTGGTCTAGTTAGTGCCCTGTGGCCTAAGTATAAATTACCCTGTGGTCTTGGTATTATCCTGGAGTATAGTTAGTGCCCTTTGGCCTAAGTATTACCCTGTCGTCTTGGTATTTCCCTGGGGGTATAGTTAGTGCCCTGTTACCTAAGTATTACCCTGTGGTCTAGGTATTTTCCTGTGGTCTAGGTATTTTCCTGTGGTCTTGGTATTTCCCTGGGGTATAGTTAGTGCCCTGTGGTCTTGGTATTTCCTTGGGGTATAGTGCCCTGTGGCCTAAGTATTACCCTGTGGTTTTGTTAGTACCCTGGGCCCAGATTCACTAAGCTGATCATATGGTTTCCTGCATCCATGAAGCAGCTGACTTCTGTGGAGGCCAGCTAATATTATTATTATTAACAACGGCAACATGCCATCTCACAGGCCACCTGATCCCCAGTGTTTTCCCCTTCCCAGTGAGTCAAGCTATCACTAAACTGAATGTTAACCGAATGTTAAGTGAAAAAGGGTGTTAGGATATGTTTATCGCCAAACCGAATTAATATTAAGTGAATTAACTCTAAACAAAGGATACCTGCGGCTGTAGCTAGAAGGAGAGAGAGATAGGTCACCACGAGGTCAGGTCTTATATAGCGGAGGTAGGCGTGGCTTAATAGTTGACCTCCGTGACGTATGGCGGCGCTGGTTGACCTAGACCATGAGGCATACACTGGGGAATTCGCGGGGTCGGCTACTCAGCGACAAACAGCGTCTGTAGGGGAGGAATCCACTACAATGTATGGAAGAAATCAAAACAAGATGATTGAAAGCAAACAGCATGTAATAATATGAATGACATAATGAACAGAGACATTAACTTCAATTTGAGAAAAAGGTTGCTGAAAGGCTTTATATGGCAAAGACTGATGTGTGGACACTTTCAGGAAACACCAAAAATAGGTTGGAGACCATTGAAATATGGTGTTACAGGTGAATGCTAAGAATAAGCTACACTGATAGGAAATCAAATGAAGTACTGTACTAAGATTAGCAAAACTTAAAGAGAAATACTTGAAGTTCTTTGGATGATACTGAGTAATAAAATCGAAATGGCAACATTGTAGGATTTTTTTTCTCTCTTATCCTATCCTTCAATCAAAAATTACTTGCTAATGGGCAGGGCATAAAATAAGAAAAAGAACGGGGTAAAACCAGGGTCGTCCCTAGGAGGATGCACTGTCCTCTTCCTTTCCTTTTATACAACTCACACTATCACAGTCACTTGCAAAAGTTTCTGGAGTTTTTTGTATCACAAATTTGTCAAGTGAACCTTTCAATACATTATCAATTTCTTCTCGTTTCCTTTTCTTTTGCCTTTCTCTGCCCCCCGAGCTGTATTTTCTGTCTCTGTCTCTGCTTGCCATGTTTCTTACACAAAAAAAAAGTATATCCACAAAACTCAAAAGGCAGGAGTCACAGCTCACAGGACAGGACACATGGTTACTGACCCTGGTGGACTAGCTGTGTGGAGTGGAGTGCAATGGATTATGGAGTCAGATTATGCAGTCAGAGGAACTCGCCCCCACCAACCCCCATGGGACTGTCGCTGTGGATGGTAAGGTCACGGTTGCGATGGTGGCATAAGCCGTCAGGTCAGATTAACCAGTCAACAGGTAATGTGTCCGAGGTCACTGGGTCTAGTGGTGGGGCCCCTACACTCGCGGGGCCCCGGGCGGTTGCCCCTGTTCGCCCCCCCCCCCCCCCCCCCCCCACTAAAGGACGAGCCTGGGTAAAACCACTGCAGGCACTGATCATATGGTAGTAATTTTACATTTCTGTGCTTTGTAGACGGAAAAATAAATTTACCATAATTATGGCACCATTGGATCTCCTGTGGTACCTTGTTTTGGTTTACATTGACTACTATACAGGAACATCCGCGGTCTTTTGTATACATGTCAAGAAACAAACTTATCGGACAATTGTAAGACTTTTCTACTATGGCAATTTTGGCGCATTTTATTATGCATGTTCGTACGTGGTGGTACAGTACACCCAGAACATCGAATGACTATGAACCTTTCCTGGTTAGGTTAGGATTCATTCAAAACTTTTTCTGATAGTTTCGATGTGTTTTGAACACTTAACCTTGATTTTTATTGCAAATCTCTACTGTAGATTCTGAGATGGGGGGGGAGGGGAGGCTTATCTCAGAAACTTTATTTGCACCAGAAGTGAAGGTCAAATTCGTTCATAACACATCAAAACCATTGACAAAACAGCTTCAACTTTGATTTCGTACAGTGGCAAGTGAAAATTAACCGTGACTTGACCAACATTGGCGCAGGTAGATACATTCTGGAGCCAGAACTACTTGCCAACAGTGTGCAATAGATACATGACCGGCTGCCCAAGCAGTTAGCAAGCTTATTAGTGGCGAAGAGGGTAAAGGTTAAGTAGCAACCTACAAAGCAAGGGCGGGTCCTGGGGGTGCGGATCCCCCTTTTTATCAGACAGTTCCATTACCTTTTCTTTAATGCAATATTGTACTCAGGCATTTTTGTATAGTAAAAAGTAACTTCTGTTGACCTAAGAATATCGTAATATCAAGTGCATATGGCTTCAAAATGGCCTCAAAATGTCAGGCTGGGTGGTCTAGCTATGTTCGCCATGTCCCCCCCCCCCTTTTGACATTCTTTGATCCACCCCTGTAAAGCCCTTCCCTAGTTGTATTATTATCGGTATTATCTCATGTCAAACTCTCCAGTAATGATAAAATGTCACCTTTACAACTATGCTTTATCTAAATTTACTCACATAGAGTAATTAAAATTCCAAATGACAACTGATGAAATATAGTTTACTGGCGAAAAACTGTAGCTACTAGACACGAATAAGGTCACATGAAGTGCTGTTTAATTTTGAACTGCTCAATTGCTCATACACATACAACGAAAATCTGCGAGATGAACAATGTTGGTTATCTTAAAAGAACAAAACTTCAATAGTCTATTTTTTGTTTCACAGTAAATAAATTGATAACTATGGCAGTTATGTTTATTATGTATTTTGTTATTTATTATAATTTCCATTGAAAATAATAATAGTAAAAAGGTTTCGCAAGTGGTAATTTTTTAACATAGCACTATGTAGTTCGCTAACGTTTTCTATGAGTCATACATATTGGACCAAAGACTTGTATAGTCTTTGATATTGGACAACGACGTGCTGACATCTGGCGGATTTTACGATAAATACAATTATTTTCCCTAGTCTGTTTTGCTAAACGCATTTCTTAATAAGCGAAAATATGTCATGTAGTGATATTGCTCTTATCACATAGTGTAAAGCCATTACAATAACTAGTGAACAGATTTAGTGGAAAAAGGTGAAAATTATAGTTTTAACTTAATGTTGTAAAGACTAAAGTAATGGCTGTTTCCAAATTTGAAATAAATACTAAAATAAAAATTATGGAAGACAACTGGGAACTTAAACTGGTGACAATTTTTGGAAAATAATATTATTAGCTATCAAACAGTGAGGCGTACCAACGGTAAGGAGGCGTATCATATGTCCCAACGGGTTGAAGAAACTGCACTAGTTGAGACTGTGTGTGGGAAGGACCTAGGTGTGTATGTTGACAATGAGCTGAAGTTCTTGGGCCATTGTGAGACGAAGGTAAATCAGGCAAATAAATTGTTGGGTCTTATAAGAAGGTCGTTCAGATATCTAGACGGTCCTTCCTTCGTAACGATCTTCAGGAGTGAAGTGCTTCCCCATTTGCAGTACTGTCACCCCATCTGGTCCCCGAGATATGCTAGGGACTGTCAGTTGGTTGAAAATGTTCAAAGGAGGGCCACCAGACTGGTGCCTGCACTTCGGCACCTCAGCTACCCTGAGAGATTGGAGCGCCTGAACTTGCCTAGCTTATACTACAGACGGGCAAGGGGGGACCTAGTTGAGGTGTATAAGCATCTCAGGGGGCACTACTCAGTTGAGTGTCCTTACTTGGAGCTGGCGGACGCTTGCCCCACAAGGTGTCACAGCTCAAGATTGAAGAAGCCGCAAGTCCAGAAAACCGTGAGGGCAAACTTTTTCTGAGTGAGGATTGTAAACTCTTGGAACAATCTACCAGAGTGTTGTGACGGCACCGAGTGTGAGCTCTTTCAAGACAAGACTTGACCAACACTGGAGCGGGTTCAGGTACATTCAGGAGCCGGTGCATGCCCAGTATTTGCCAACAGTGCGTGACAGAGACGTGGCCGATCGCCCGGACGGCTAGCGAGCCGATCTTTTGGTGAAGAAGATAAATGAAAAGGAAAAGTAATCAGAGACATGACCGATCGCCCAAGCAGCTAACAAGCCGTTTAGTGGCGAAGAGGATAAAAGTAAAAAGAGGTACTGTGGGGTACGGGGTATGAGTTCACACACAGGATGGGATGGAGAAAGGAAATTCACAATGTGACCTCTGTATACATATTGTATTGTATGTACAATGCAGCTTGGTGCTGGGAAGGCAGCATGGTTACAAGCGTTGAGTAGAGAGAGCTGGTTGGTGAGGGTGCTCAGAGGAGGACCAGCTTGTGGGTCGCCGGCGGGAGCGAGGACCGCCAGGCAGGGGCGATTCTACGGGGGGGGGGCATGAGCCTCCCCCCCCCCCAGATTTTGGGTCTGGTCCCTGGGTTGGCCCCCCCCCCCCCACTTTTTATTCTCAAAATTGTAATTCCAAAAACATTCCCAAAACCAGGAAGTGAGTCAAGTGACTCAGGCAATGGGTGCGCCGCACGCCAGATGCAGGCATGGGTGAGGTGAGGTCCGGAGGGCAGGAATTGGGAGGGTGCAGATATGCGGGGTAGGGTCACATCACGGTGTATATATACAAACTGCCTTGTCGCTGATGAACATTACCACTCTGTATTTCCACTGAGGAGGGTGACAGACTGACAGTGACTGTTGAATTTGTCGCCGAAACTACCCAGAAGAAATATTTCGTCTGCCACAGTGCCACTGTGGGTCTTTCTACTTGCTAAATGAGGTATGTTTAGAGAGAACATGTGAGTAATTTTTTAACTATAGGAGTAATATTACAACATGAGATACCTCTGGTAGAGAAATTGCTCGGGAAAGAACACAAACAACCTTCATCGCTCGTGCAATTTATGTCATTTATATGCCCTTATAAGGCTGCATTTGACTGTATAAATTACTGTTGATAGCTGTAACTCTCCCTGTTACCAGTGATTCATGCGAGAGAAGCTTTTCGAAAATGAAATTAGTGAAAACACTCCTAAGAAATTCCATGTCCAGTGACAGACTGAGTAACATCGCGCTACTATCAATTGAAAGTGCACGCGCTGAGGGAATTGATTTAGATTGTTTTGTCGACGAGTTTGGCGGCCGACATAATAATCGTAGGATTAAGCTGCTCTGAATATACTGCTACCGTCACAGTACCGTGTGAACTGAAACCATTGCCATTTGCCATTGGGTATAATGTAACAGGTGCATGCGGCGCCCATGTCTGAAAACGTAAACGTTGTCTCCATTATGTGTGAAGCGTGAGATCATTCATTTTTTCGCTGATGCATGTACATACATTGTGAAGACACTGCTATATTTTTCAGTGTATGTTATGTGGTACACTCGCCCTTTATGTGACTATGTGAGCAATAATACAGTTTTAGAGATATGTTCAAGTGTGTCAGTACTCCAATGATTCATGATTAATGGAATAAGAGCGTTGCCATTATACCGCCATATGCTGATTATTTTAGGCTGGCGTCATGAGAGACGTCACTTCACATTTGTCAATCAAATTGGTGTAATAATGCCAAAAGCTGCAACTTGCAAGTTGCCCAGTACTTACCAACAGTGCGTACTGTAAGAGACGTGACCGATTGCCTAAGCGGCTAACGAGCCGTGTTGGTGTGGGGATTAGTGGATGACATCATTATGACCTGACCTCATGTTTTTAAGGTCACCCTGTATATTTAAGCCTCTCTCTGTCCATGTAATCCAGTTGCCTCTGAAGATGTCTTGAATAAAGACGAAAGCTAAGGTACTCCGTTGTTTCCATTTTCCCGTGTGATTTATCAGATTACTTACCACGTTTCATGTGATTACATGAAATATATATATTATATATATATATATATATATATATATATATATATATATATATATATATATAATTTTTTTTTACTGTGATTATTTTGCAACGGCCAAATGTCATAAAATATTACATAATATTATAATGTAAGAAATAAGAATTTCAACACAGGGTGACACATCATTACTTTTAATCAAATTAGTTCTTTATCATGTACATCTTATATATGGGAATAATGAAAGAAATACAATTAACTTGAAGCATAATCAATTTTGCAACCACATGAAGTACAGCAAACTGCGTGAATTTCAAAATAAATTCTTCCTACTTTTTTCATGAAAAATTTGTCAATGATACTGTTTGTGTCAAGGGATTGTAGGAGGCCAGATTCAATGCATAATAATGAAAGTGAGTTTAATCTGGTTTGTCCCATGGTAGACCTCAGGTGATTTTTCACCCTAGATAAAGAAGAGAAAGACCTCTCTCCTTCACAATTTGTAATGGGGATGGTAAGGAAAATTCTTACCAAGATACTAATGTTTGGAAAGGCAGTTGTCAAAATACCATCTTTGGACCTCAGCAAAGTGGAGATGTTCGTCACTGACCTGCCAGATTCAGAAGACAAAATGTCTTTAAATTGTAAAAACTCGTCTAGAACAGATGCTTCCAGGTCACTGGAATAGGCACTGACAACCAATTCCAGTTGGGCTTTGTGATCATCATATTTCATACTGTCATACTCCGTTAAGAAGCTAAACAGCTTCTTTATTTCTGAGTAGGCATTCACTGAGCTGAGGCTGAGACGATACTGACTGGCTGAGCGAGCTGTCAGCAAACCAACGGTAACCCTGACATGTACTGAACGTGAAAGGATCCTGTCCTTCACACGTCAAGGTTCTGAAGGTTTATTGAACTTTATTCTCTCTCTCTCTCCAGTATATATGTATGTGTAGATAGATAGATCGATGGTGGGACACGGACATTTAAAAAATGTATTTATATTTTTTTTATTTTCGTATTTTATCTTATTTTCTTCATTTTACTATAGGGCCTAGTCCTTGGCCCCCCTGAGAACCACCCCATGGCCCACCAGTTGAAGACCACTGCGGGCCTATACTTATTGTACAGGGGCCCTTATGGTTGTGAATATATTATATAATGAAATACTCGGTGTACACTTGAAACAAGGTTATACGCTGGCATGCTGCGCGACAAGTAGGCCATTGGCCTAGGGTCCACCGGTATCTGGGGGCCCTAGGCCAATGGCCTACTTGGCCTATTGGTAAATCCGGCCCTGGGCGAATGCTAAGAATATGCTCGCTGACAAGAAAACAAATGAAGAATCACTAAGATCAGCAAAAACATATAGAGAAATACTTGAAATGTACAGAAAGGGAAAATCGGATAATTTTGTCATATACTGTACTTGTAATTTGGGATGAGGGAATAATGACAAATATCAATGGGCAAAGTTGTGGGTAGGAAGGCCAGGGGATGGCAGAGTCTGGGATGGATGAATGAAATAAAAAACTGGATCCCCAGAGAGATACAAAACTTTGGAGGATCAATAAAATCAGCCCGAGAACGTTCAAGAGTGGAGGACTATGGTCGCCAACCCTCAGATATGAGGGCGGTACTCTCAGGCTACACCGTCTGACGATAGCCGTGAAAATTTATGGTAATACTACCCCCTGTGCTTTGGTAGCTTCTTGGGAGCCATCTAATGGTCTACTGTCGTTTGCTAGTGAGGATCTTTGTTGGAGTTCTTGATCATATCACTTTATAATTGCAATTTTTATCTAGATACTGCTGACTCCCAGGTATGCGTAGTTCTGCTATGGTTCCATTGAAAACTCTGCCTCATACATTTGGTGGTGTCGGAGTTGGCCATTACGAACCATTATGGCGGCGTCACAATGGCATTCCTTCTGCGATTTTTTTTGTCAACTTTCAGAAAATCGTCAATCTTTTTGATGTGTACCGTCACACAGGCGTTTAGAAACCAACTCGTCAGTTTCCCTCGTTCGACAACTGTCAATAGGCAAGATGGATTCTCTTCAGGTCTTTTTTTGGTATATGAAGTGTCCTGGTGATCCCAGAGACAGCGGCGTTGCCGTATCTGGTCCACCAAGAGCACCTCTGAGAGGCGTATCCAATACTTGGGATTTTTTTTATCTGTTGGCTCCGTCATGTTGTTGTTTCCGCGTGGTCGAAATGTAAACAACAAATGAAATTTTCTTACCTTTTTAAAATCACAAAATTATACATAATAATGAGTAATCTTGGGGAAAAGAATAATACTGAAATTACTTTATGCTAATTTTAGCTTTAAATTTTAAGTAAAAATTAGTTAAAGGTTTAAACTATATGTAGAATCAGTTATAGATCTTGAGTTGACTCCGGCAAGTTGTCATACGAGTCGTCAATGCAGACGGTCTGCACCGTTTGACAAAAAATCAACGACAACGTCGACGATTCGTGAAAAATCGACGATTAATGGAAAAGTTGACAATAGAAATGCTAGTGTGACGCGGCCTTTAGTGCGTTATCGTGTTATCAGAGTTGTCATGGTGACAGTAGTTGTGGGTAGGCGGGACAGCAGGGTCGGTAGTAACTGTGTTGTTGTGTCGGAGTGAGGAAGGTAGCACTTATGGAGATGACACCCACCATCATGGAACAGAATCCATCCACCGCTCCTGAAGCCTGGCAACACAGACTCTCACGGGTCGTCTCCACTCTCCAGGTACAGGTAGATGATGTCATCAGGTGGACCAATATTCACATGGTGGACTTCAACTTTTACCTGTTCTTCAAGTATATGTTGGCATCGTTGGTGTTGTACTGGACAGCGTGTGTGGGGTTTGGATGGGTGACGATGGCGGCCATGTGGTGTGTGTTGGCTGACGGACGACGTAAGAGGCTCAACTACAGACTGGAGTTAGCCTATGCAGACACCAACACCCTGAAGGACTTGTGGCTCCGTGCTGAGCGACAAATGCCAGCTTGGGTAGGTTAACCTTCCTACTTAAATCATAAGGCTTTATGTCTATACAGAATATGTTACAGTAAATAGGGAAGAATGCCTCAAAGATATAACAATATTTTTTCAAACTAATGCTGACCTTAAAGGATCATGTAGAATTGTAGATCATCAAAATACATAAAAATGTGTGTGTTTCATAGAAAACTTTATCTAACCTAAGCTTACCTAATCTTCAGGCAGATGTTGGCTATCATATGATGGTAAACGACGTTTCTAATGAAGAGAAATTTTTATTAAATGTAAATTAATTTCCACCAAGTTTTAGTAATTAGAAGAAAAAGGTTATCCCTACTTGGCAAAAATGTCAATTGTTTTTTTTAAGTTTAATCGGTGATTATCCCTATTTAGCGTAAAACACACACTACTACTTACTACTACTTTGCTGTCACTCGGAATCGAGTATGACGATCATCCAGCTATGATACGATGATGTGACTTATTAAGGATGTCACCTGCAGTAGGTTGGTGAGTTCTGACTTCTGAGGTGACTAATGAGGCCGATACGGGACCGCCATGAGGGTCGATCACAGAAGTTGCACATGTGGTGGCTACATCTAGTGCGGGAGGGGCGGTGGCAGCGTCTTTCCGGCGTTGGTGCTTGTCTGCCTTGTTATGCAGCCGGGCTAACTAGAAAGTATTGACACCTTCTTGTGTGGTGATCCTCCAAGCGTTACGGGGTGGAATTATCGTCTCCCTTGCGAGGGGTCGATTTGGCACCTTTTCAGGTTTGTCTTAAGACTATCCTTATACATTTTCAGTTACCCGCCAGCATTACATTAACGTATTCGTTAGGTGGCTGTAAAGTAGCTGCTTTGGCAGTCTTCTGTCTTCCATGCGGGTAACATGGCCAGTCCAGTGTAGTAGTTCATGGCTACTTCTACAGTTGGTTTCAGCAAGAATACTGGCATTTGTTCTCTTGTTTTCACAGCGAACTCCCGCATGTGACCCATGTCTTGCTGCCACATAGCAGGGTGGGGAGGACCACTGCTCCATATGCGTGTAACTTTGTAAATAATTTCAGCTCCCTACAGCTGAAGACACGATTTCGGAGTCTGCCAAAGGCTTGAGATGCACTTCTGATCCGATGTTGAATCTTTTCATCGATGGGAGCTGAGATACCGAAAGTGGGTTACATCAGAGAAAGTAGCACCGTTAAGCTGGATGGATGGTGGAGGTGTGGCTGAACCAGGGGCAGGCAGAAAGAGAATGTGAGTCTTACATACATTCACCTCAAAGCCGAAGTGTGCATCCGCATTTGAGTAGGTGTTCAGGATTTCCTGTAGGTCGTGTTCAGCGTGAACGACAAGTCGCCTGCATGCTGAAGCTCAGTAATGGACTACCGACACCTTTGCTCCTGCCTGGAGTCGTCTTATGTTGAAAAGACCCTTCATCTGGTACTCGATGTCCACCCCACCGGCTAAATTGCCGCTGGCACGAGTAAGGAAGGCAGCCAAGAAAATGGAAAAGAGAGTTGGTGCGAATACACACCTTTGTTTAACCCCCGTTTGGATGGGGAAGAACTCAGACTGGGTGCCATTGTACAGGACACTGCCGTTCATGCCATCATGGAGTTGCCTCACAATGGCGATGAATTTTGGTGGGCAACCAAAGCGGTTGAGAGTCCGCCAGAGGGCTTTCTTGTTGACCGAATCGAAGGCCTTGGCTAGGTCAATGAAAGCCATGTGCAGGTCACGACGCTGTTCTCTGCACTTTTCCTGTATTTGACGGGCAGCAAAGATTATGTCAGTGGTGCCACGTGATGGTCTAAAGCCACATTGATATTCTGGGAGGAAGTTTTCCGCCTCAGGAAGAAGTCTGTTTTCGAGGACTCGGGCGATAATCTTGCCAGCTACGAACAGCACTGATTAAGTAGGCATGACGTGAGTGATTCAATGGGGCTCAGAGCATCATGAAGTGCTCGTTGATCTCAATAGGCAGTGAAGTGAAGTGCTTCCCCATTTGCAGTACTGTCACCCCATCTGGTCCCCGAGATATGCTAGGGACTGTCAGTTGGTTGAAAATGTTCAAAGGAGGGCCACCAGACTGGTGCCTGCACTTCGGCACCTCAGCTACCCTGAGAGATTGGAGCGCCTGAACTTGCCTAGCTTATACTGCAGACGGGCAAGGGGGGACCTAGTTGAGGTGTATAAGCATCTCAGGGGGCACTACTCAGTTGAGTGTCCTTACTTGGAGTTGGCGGACTCTCGCCCCACAAGGTGTCACAGCTAAAGATTGAAGAAGCCGCAAGTCCAGAAAACCGTGAGGGCAAACTTTTTCGGAGTGAGGGTTGTAAACTCTTGGAACAATCTACCAGAGAGTGTTGTGACGGCACCGAGTGTGAGCTCTTTCAAGACAAGACTTGACCAACACTGGAGCGGGTTCAGGTACATTCAGGAGCCGGTGCATGCCCAGTATTTGCCAACAGTGCGTGACAGAGACGTGACCGATCGCCCGGGCGGCTAGCGAGCCGACCTTTTGGTGAAGAAGATAAATGAAAAGGAAAAGTAATTAGAGACGTGACCGATCGCCCACGCGGCGAACAAGCCGATCAGTGGCGAAGAGGATAAAAGTAACGGAGCACCTTAGCTTTCGTCTTTATTTGAGACATCTTCAGAGGCAACTGAAGATGTTTTGAATATAGACGAAAGCTAAGGTGCTCCGTTGTTTCCGTTTTCCCGTGTGATTCTATCTTATCCACGTTTTCATTGTGGATCCACATGAAATATATATATATATATATGCAAGTAAATCACTGTAGGTGCGCGTGATCTAGGTATATGCTGATAACCACCAGGAAAGAAGAAAACACGAAGTTCCCAAGCGCTTTCGTGTAATTCACATCTTCAGGGGTGAGTACAGACTAGTCTGTACTCACCCCTGAAGATGTGAATTACACGAAAGCGCTTGGGAACTTCGTGTTTTCTTCTTTCCTGGTGGTTATCAGCATATATATATATATATGCAAGTAAATCACTGTAGGTGCGCGTGATCTAGGTATATGCTGATAACCACCAGGAAAGAAGAAAACACGAAGTTCCCAAGCGCTTTCGTGTAATTCACATCTTCAGGGGTGTGAATTACACGAAAGCGCTTGGGAACTTCGTGTTTTCTTCTTTCCTGGTGGTTATCAGCATATATATATATATATATACTTCATTTTTAGTCCATTTAACACGCGGACTTTGAACATACAATCAACGACCTCACCAGCAAGGAATCGAACCCTCGACCTACTGGGTGTGACTAGGGAACGCTTACCGGCTAGGCCACAAGGACACTAAAAGCTGTTCTAGACTCTGTTATATTTCGACAATTCAAGCAGTAAAGGGACAACCATGTGAATAAATACAAAAATCACCCAAAGAATCTCGACTGTAGGTAACGCTGGAGGAGGGATACTCTTGAGGTGGAGTGGACTTGGGAGGAGATGCTCCAAGTGTTGTCGGATCAAATGTGCATTAATAATATTTGGTGAAGAGGATAAAAGAAAGTTTGGAATTTTTTTTATGGAGTTTGGCGGAGCTCCGTCACGAACGACGTAGCAAACACATGCTAAGTTGTATTTTGTTTAATTTAAAAAGTTATCATTAAGCAGCTGACTTAATGCTAAAGGTTTTCCTGTAGCGCTGTATACCATCACTCAGCTAAGGATCTGTATAAACTTCTACAATATAGAACTTACATCTACTGTACAAACATTTGGTATATATACCATAAAAAGTGTATGTGGCAACTACAAGGCGGAAGACACGTTTCCTTACTTTAACTGTTGCCAGATTCCTCTATTTTATCTAATCTTCCTTTACGCCACTTTTCACTTAACTACCAGGTGTTAAAGAATTTGCTGTATTTAAACATTGAATAACGGCCAAATTGTCTTTACAATTGGATATATTTTCCAAGAATATATAATCACGGTATCAGTTAAAATCTATAGCTACATCGAATGCAGAAAAAATGGCGATATATAATATAATAAATGTTATTTGATCAAGATTCCAAGAACTGCATGATAAGGGTATGTGGTTTATGCTTTTTGGTAGACTCTTCATGTTCCAAAAATTAAGTGTGTATCTTTCAACCCAAATAAATACTTTTATTTTTGTTATTCAATAATGCTATACGCCTTCGGTATTCAGCAACATGCAAATAAATTATACTACACACACTATTATATGTTCATTTAGTATTTTAACTTATTCACACACGTCTATCTACTTACAACATTTCAACTGTACAATTTGCTTCAACTATGACGCCAAGTTCTAATAAAATACATACAGTATATGATGGTAGAGGAAAAAGCGTTAAACCAAATCTGTGTAGTTAATTAGGATCTATGTCTCCAACTTCTCCCAGTACACATTTTACTTAGATAAAATTATACTGTATAAGTTTGACAGATGTTTGAAGGGTCTCTTGTACTGTAAATCTATTAAAGATTCGAAGAATTTATTGCCATCTGTTCAGGAAGTCTAGTAAATATCTGCTGTGGCATTGTAGCGTCTTTATTGATTCTTTTATCATTACACATTCATAAGTTTATATTGTAGTTTTAGATAGATAATATATTTCATATTGAACTAATTGATTCACAGCTTTAAATAACTAATAACGTCAACATAGACCAACGACCGGTTAACAAGTTGTTTACTGTTGAACGTTTAAAATAACACATATCCTCATATGAATAAAAATTCATAGATAATATTATATATATATAACATTTATGATTTTTTTTACTGTAACAAGACTGATTTTTGCATTTATACAAGGGAAATTTAATATAAATAGCAGGAATGTAAAGGCAATATGGCAACTGTGGTGGCCGAGCCCCCGAGCCAAGGGAGGTAAGAGCAGCGGCAGCACAGTGAGAACACCCGCGCCGTCGCTGTAGACCTGCGCACATTGGTCCAGTGCTTGTATCATTCTTTCGTGTCTTCTGTTGCGATTGATAATGGCTGACGACGAAGGAGGCAAAACTGTAGTCGTCGCGGATGATGTGGGCCACGCTTATGGCGAGTGGTTCAAAAAATACATGCGTTTATTTGGCAGGAGGTTCTTTGAGTGGTTCTTGGTGTACCTGTTTGGTTACTACAATGTTAGTTTTGGGTGGCTCATGGCTCCTCTGTTCTTCCTTGTCCTGAGGGATAAGAGGGCCAAGGAAAAGCAAGTTAAATTTGACATTATTCGATCGATCGCCAACACTGACGAGAAGGATATTCTGCAAGAGATTCAGCGGTTCTCTAACCTGCCATCATGGGTAAGTCTCCCAGCCAACCAGTTTCACTCTTTAGTTTATGTTCCTCTTTTTTACCACATGCTTTTGACTCTTCAGCGATTCTCAGTATATTTCATCTAAATATTTACTTCCATTTTGAGCATAAATTTTAGTGTTGACATACCGTGTGGTTAAAGTGAAATAACTATGAAAGACGAAAATTTCATTTTCGTTTTATATAATTTTTCAATTTAACTGATTTAAAGGAGACAACAATAAATGCGCGATAGAATTACTTGTAATAACGAGGAAAATGTGGGTGGGGGGCGGGAGTGGTTACATGCAACCTGACATTGAACCGTGACCTTCCCTGTGGCTCCACGTGAAGGGGGGGGGGGGGGGGGGGTACCGGCAGTCTCTCAATCCTCTCGACAACGGAAATGCAGTCAATTAACACATCTGCGTTTATATTAACTACGACACATGCATATAGGAGCTTCTCGGTATATTATGTTATTTTTGGGTTAGTTTAGTGAAATTGACATAACAAAATTGTTGGCTGACTTGGGACGTTTGGGTAGGATTATGTAAACTAACCATGAAACGTTAGGGAGACAAGAAGTTTGATTCTGTACCTGTTGTTAATATCCAAAGATGCTAAGAGCATCTGTTGCTGTATGCGATAGGTTCCCAAAAATATCGTTCCAGCTGTGAACCCCTAATATGACCGCTAAAGGTTCTGCCGGTGTAAAATATAATGGAACCTTAACCAAACCTAGTATACGATATATAATATACAAATTTGAGTACATTGACTTTGTTGTGGTTAAGGAAAGATCGATAAGGTTTTAACCAAGCAAAACCTGACCAAACATCGGGTGATCTCGATAAACCATACAGACTGAAGGCCTTAGGAATAACAACACTTCAGACAAGAAACGGTATGGCAGTTCTCATAGACACTGAGAATATTGAACAGGATGGAAAACGTGAACCCGGGACATTTTTTGTGATGTCACGCACTACCAACACGAGGGGAATAAGTTCAAGCGCGCCAAGATATCAAGGAGGAATAAAGAAAACACTACTCTGCAGCTGGGTACCATCGAGCTAGCCTGTTCTTTTATTCCTAGAAGCAATTTTATTGTATGTATTGAACTAATTAAGTTGGTTTGTGCGACCTGCTTCGTAGGGGCCTTACAAAATATTTTTTCTTTGCCCTTCTCTCACACCGGATTTGCATCATGTGTAATAAAATATAAATTATCTTTTATTTTACTTTTATCCTCTTCACCACTGATTGGCTCGTTAGTAGCTCGGGCGGCTGGTCGCGTCTCTGCGAAGCACTGTTGGCAAGTACTGGGCATGCACCGGCTCCTGAATATATCTGAAGCTGCCACAGTGTTGGTCAAGTCTGGTCTTGAAAGAGCTCTCACTCGGTACCGTCACGACAGTCTGGCAGGTTGTTCCAAGAGTTCACAACTCTCACTCCGAAAAAGTTTACCCTCAGTTTTCTGGACTTGTGGCTTCTTCAACCTTGAGCTGTGACCCGTTGTGGGGCGAGCGGCCGCCAGCTCCAGGTATGGACACTCGACTGAGTAGTGCCCTTCGAGATGTTTATACACCTCAATTAGGTCCCCCTTAACCGTCTATAGTATAAGCTAGGCAGTTGCAGGCGCTCGGGAATCTCTCAGGGTAGCTGAGGTTCCGTAGAGCAGGCACCAGTCTGGTGGCCCTCGTTTGGAAATTTTCAATCAACTGACAGTCCCGAGCATATCTCGGGGGGCCAGACAGGGTGACAGTACTCCAGGCGGGGAAACACCCGACTCTTTGAAGATCGTAACGCGGGATGGACAGTCTAGATATCTGAACCTTATCAAACCTACAAGTTTAGTTGCTTGATTCACTTTTTCACAGCGGCCCGAGAAGATCAGTTCATTGTCAACATACACATCCAGGTCCTTTTCGCATTCGGTGTCTATTAATGCAGCTTCGTCCCGTTGGTAAAGGTTGTATTTACCCTCCGAAATATTGGATAGGTTACAGACCACAGCGACCCCCCCCCCTTCCCCCACTACACACACCGTGTTTATTCTACACCACCACCACCGAGGAAAGCTTACAATTCCGTGAATCCTCTACATCTTTAACGGGAGTGGCGCTCTTTACCCGACACCGGTGTCCCAGCTGGGCCTTCCGGTGTGTCATGACTCACTACAGTAGACAAAACGTTCAGGAGCAGAGAGATGTTTTCGGCAATTTCTAATAAGCAGAAGAGTTCGTGTATGTAGCGCAGTTGGCTGGTTTTGGGGCTGCCGTAGGCGGGGTGTGGACGAGTGTATGCATTGTAAGAAAGTGCATAGGAGAGGGAGAAAAGTGTACTCGAGAGAGAATTGATGACGTGAGCTGGTGTAGAATGCCTAAAGGCGTTGTGGGTGGGTGGTTGGTAGGGCCCATGGGGTCGAATTTAAACGGTAGAGCCAAACCGGCGATGGAGTTCGTCGAGGTGTATACTGTAGTTAGTGAGGCGACGGGTCTACACTGCTCACCGTGGAGAATTTGACACCAAGGATGGCATTGAGGGATGTAATTCGATCGCAGACGAGTGGGGGGGGGGGTGGCAGCATCAGTTCCCTCGATATTCTAGTATTCATGAAGCGACCAAAGTGAACCTCGTCGCCCTATTTTGTACTTCGTCACCCATGTTTCGTTACGGGAGGCAACGGCGAGGACAGGAGAGTCGTACTTTATTGTTGTCAGGACGATGGTGAACACGAGTCGTAGGACTCATGACTTTGGCTCCATTGAGTGAGAATGGGTAAGGGACTGAAGTTCTCTTCGTTGTCGGCACAGATTGAGCACATAAGCAACAATAGTGGCGGTGCACACAGGTAGACCCAGAGAAGGCAAGCATGAACTCTGCATGCTTCCCTGTTGGGCGCTGTTAAGCTTTCACCCCTTGCCTTGCACAATATGTAAGAGGGTGCCCAATAAACTAGCCCCCGCGCTGCGATGTCTACACCTTGTAGGCTTAGCGGGGTCTGACGCCTTCAACGTTAAGGACTTTTGTTCTGGTATACAAGGATATTAATCTAAAGGGTTTGACTGGTGAGGGCGAACGTGGAGAGGTCGGACTTCCTGGTGCAGGGCAGGATGTGCTCCTGGTGCAGGGCAGGATGTGCTCCAAGTGTTGTTCAGCTGGTAGAGAGTTCAGGATAACGCTAGATTAGTGGAGCTGAGGTCGCCTCTATGAGACGTTAGATCAAGGATTTTGGCTGGAGTTATGGCCCTAGAAACTTAACAGCCTGGTGATGAGTGGCAGACACCGTACAGGTCATTAATCCTTCAAGTTCACCTCCCCTGCCCTCTGACCCTCTCCACCCCTCACCTCACCACACTTTCCCAGCCTCGTGCAGTGCACGTTGCTCTCATATGCTGCACCGGAAGAGAAACTTTCAAGCTTTCACAGTTCTGCTTTCGTTCTAATTTTTACTTATTCAACCTCAACGTAATTTGTTTTTGGCATGCAGAGGAAACTTTGAGATTAGATATAATTTAATAACCGCATAGGCCGTATAGGGTGTAATGCTTAGGGTGGGGAGGAGGGGTGTGATCGCCAGCCTGGACCAGGCTTAGTGGTCGCAAGTCTGTAAAGAGATCCTCGTCAACATAAACATCATTTGGGACCCATAAAGACTGCCCCCTAATATTAATACCTGGGTTAGATTAAGATCAGGACTGCAGGATCCATTAGACCAGTCACTAGTGACGGAATGGATAGGCTGTCTCGGGAAAAATATAAATACTGCACTGTCTTAGATTTTCGTGGAGATCGCTTGAATTCTTGTATTACAACAACATTGTCCTCACTTGAAGTGAGGTATCCCACAAGTGATGAAGTTGCTGTTGTAATAAAACATTCACGATCTCCACGAAAATCTAAGACAGTACAGTTTATACATATTCATACGCCTTGTATATAAATACACCGTATAACATGGTACGTCGCAAGTATTCTTTTCCTAAATTCGTATCTAAATTTTGAGGGTGAAAATTATTGTACCTGGTACCGGTAATTGAAGGACATGGTTAATGTTGTTCCATTGTGTACAGTATTTAATACAGCGTATTTTTGGTCATGTTCACTTAAAAAAAATAAATAATCGTATTTGTGTATCGTGCTTATTGATTCATTTGTCGATATAACGAGGAAAGGGATCTTATTTACGGCTTCATTTATATGACTGGCCCGGGGTGTTTGAAGGTTCTGTATTACTTGGAAGTTATTTAGATCTGGGAAGGTTTGTATGGTTACCGGGATTTATTTTTAGATTGGTTTGGGAGAGGAGTGTGGATAAGGTGAATGTCAGGGGTTGAGTGTGCAGGTCGGAGTAATTTTGTGAGTGTGGGGTGATTATGTTCATCATCGACGACACTCCATGGTTTCTGCTTGTTTGCTTCAACTTCTGAGGGTTTTTTCATGTCAGTCCTAAATAGTTTTTGTTGGCGTGAAGTTGTATTAAAATTGGGAAAACAAAAAAACAAGACGGTAATTTTGAAATGGGGCTGTGAATATCATTTGGCTAGGAGCAGCAAATAACTTGAGTAAATTGTAACTTATACAGTTAGTAAAGTGGACAGGTAAATGGAGAGGTAAGGGTGTAGGGCGCCACCACCAGGTGTTAGGTCGTTGGGTGTGTTGGTGTCGAGGTCGCTTCACTTTGCACAAGACACAAGGGGGTGCTCAATAACTAGCCCCCTCGTGGAGAAAATCTGAATCCATGTGTTCACAGCCATGGGTAGACGGCTTTCTATTCCCAAGGAGTAGGTCATCCCTGCCCTGTGTGTGTGTTTGTTTGTTTGTCCATAACTTGTCGACGCAACTGGTCTTAAAATATTGAATGGATAGATATGAGACGTTGTTGGCATCGCCATTACTTCTGAAACAAAATATTAATATCCTTGTGTACTTCAAGTCCAAGATTAATTGGGTAAAAGGAGAACTCGATTACGTGTGATGATTTCAAAGGATCAAGGAAGGGGAGGAGACGGAGAGCCTTAGTTCCTACGTTGTTCTGATAGTTACCTTAAGTTTATGTATTTAATTTATTTTTATTTTTTTTTTATTTATTTATTTATTTATTATAGAAACTGACCTTAGTTGACACTTCCTTATTCCCATAAATCGGTTTAATATCGTATATCCTTTACCTAACCAACACGAAATATAACCTACCTTATCTGACCTACGTGTGTGTGGGTGGCGAGGTAGGTGGGTAGGTAGGTGGGTGTGTGGCAGTGGTCTGACATACCTCGCTCAGTCACCTCACTGGTTTCCTCACCATGTAGATCCTCCCCTCCCCTCCTCCCGCCATTACCCACCTACACCTTCCTCTCCTTAACCTTTCACCACCCCCCTCCCTCTCGTTTCCCTCTTACCCACCTCTCCTATACTATCCACTCCTCCCTCCCTCCTAACATCTGTCACCGGGCCAGCCAGCCAGCCAGCCGTTTCCATTTTAATCTTTCAACGTCAGGATTTGGGTCTAGTAACATTGGTACTAGTTCATTTATGATATTTTATTCTAAACGGCTGACAACCAACAGTGGCTCTTTTGAGCGAGTCGTCACTCGTCAGGTACGGTACTGTATCTATCCACTGCCAATCATTAATGCCATTCCTGCTTCAAATATCCCTCGTTATAAACTGTCAGTAAGAGGCTACTGTCTAAAATTTGAAATGAATTGGAAAATGAAACGGGTAGGTGAAAATACCTCGGCGGAGAGTGTATGGCACCAGTGCATGACGTCATCCTATCAGCTGGTGTGTGTGTTGGGGGAGCCGGGCCAACCTGCCCTACCCACCATCACAGATAACTTCTCTGTATATGTATGTATGTGTGTCTGTCTCGTCAAAGAGTTGAAATACATTTTTAATGGGAGACACTTCTGATGGGGTGAAGAGGAGGTAAAGGTGGCAGTGAGTGCAGGAAATCGTCTCCCGATAGTGGAGAACTCGTGCCCTCACCCTCCCTCCTGCTCCAAAGCTTGAGTCACCTACTTAACCCTCTTCTAATATTTCACCCTTTCTACCACCACAAAAATAACTACTCGGTCCTTGGCTGTACAAATGGTACAAACTTGTAACATCTTTCTATGACCATCTGGTTAAATAGGCTTCTGTCTCCCAGTTTTGTTACACTTGTACTGTCTTATCTAGAAGATGAATCATGTCCACAATGACGAATGTAATGGATCAATATTCACAAACTGTGATATTGGACAATGATAATCACTTATCTCGGACACCTAAGTCGCCTCGTGATATACATTTGGAGAGACGAGGTTAGTAAAGTACAACAATTGTCAACACCTAAGGTAGAAGTCATTATTGGAGATTATAAGCGAGGTACGAAATTATAGATACGTACAGTGCATCATAGGTGGCAAATACTCTTCGCCACACACAATATTAGTAGGTCGGGTTGGCCTGGCCTGCCTGTGGATATAGTTCGTGATTATAGTTATAAACGTGTCCCAGTGCTGGGCAGCAGTGGCCTTACAGAAGCTCACATTAGGTGTCACTGTTTTCTGGCAGGTTAGATCAAGAGTTCACAACTCGAACAGTTTGCTGTACTGTACTGGCAGGAAATCTTGAGGTAGCGAACCAATAAATTTAACTTTGACAATCCTTTTTTTTTAATTATTCAGTTAAGTTGTAGAAAAATATTGCTGTGAAGTAGAAATTCATGTTAAAGTGTCCGACACCGAGTAGCGTGGGCAGGGAGTTGTAGTGGGGATGCGACTTATGAGGCGTGAAGGAGAGTCAGGCTTAGCTGTTGCTGGGTAGCGGTCTTCCTTGTGTACTCCCTGATCTCCTACCCCCTCCTGTCAATCCCCCCATTCCCCGGGTCTATCCTGGTTCACCACCACGTACATAGCCTTGAAGGCGTTTGTGTGGTCTTGTTTATTGTTACTGCTTGTGTTATAGTCTTCGGTTCCTCTCCATTACTACATTTACCTCCTCCCCGATCTCCCCTTTTCGTTCAGTCGTTCTTGCACCTCCCATCTTTCCTCTCCTTTCCCTTTCTCCACCCTTCCCTTCCACCACCTCTCTCCAAAACAGTAACCTGTTTTGTTTGTCGCATCTCGTATTTTTTCCTTCCGTTTCTCCATGTTAACTAATCGGTCAAAGATGTCGTTCTGCTAGTAGATACCTTTTGTACGAGTGTATGACAGCAGGGGACCAGTTTAGGGGACGTGATGAGATTAATGTTTGGGTGTGTACATCCGGTTTAGCTATTCATGTCCCACAAACGTCAGGTGAAGCTGTGGCTCAAAGAGGAAGTTACGGTAAAGTTATTTTAAGCACTCGAGACGCGATTTATTGTATATATATATATATATATATATATATATATATATATATATATATATATATATATATATATATATATATATATATATATAATGAATAAATTGTTAGTTCTTGGAGACAGTTGAGTGTGTCTAGGGTAATGATTATTGAACTTGGAACTAGTGTGGCCTTATAATACTTTGACATAGGAATATCCAGTCCAGTAGGAAATATACGGTAACTCCCAAAGAATAGCGTGAAGCCAATTAAGCCTGTTTTAGTTACTCGCTCTGGCGTAAGGAGGGTGGCCATTTCCAAAAAAGGAAATTTTTTCTATTTTTTTGCGACACCTATATTTTAACCTAAATTAAGCATGTTTAATGAGTTAAAAATATATAAAAAGTTGTATAGAATATACAAAATGTACTTAGAAGAATTGTTGATTTGTCAAATGTCACTACAGTATAGTGTGATGAATGCTATTTTGTGGTAATTTTTGTGAAATTTCATTTTTTGGGGGTATGCACTGTAGTATATATTACATAAATGCATTCACACAGTATAAATAAAGAACTGAAAGTAAGGAATATTAATTTTTACTCCTGCTGAAACTCCATATGCTAACCAAATTGAAGCAAGAACAAAAAAGTCAACCACTCTCCACTGCGGCCTTGGGCAGACTGACCATTTCGGAGTCCGGACGTGTTGACAACGGCAACTACATATAATAGAATTACGTTAACAGTTATTATGGCCTTCAGTTCCCGCTGTTTTAAGTATACCTATATATAAGGTAATTTATATAATTCTTTTTAGACAGACAACAAAAAGGACAAATTAACGTCCGGCTCGAGGTAGCGCCGGACGGAGGACAGCGCTCAAAAGCCGGACTGTCCGGCCACCCTATATGGTGGCGCCAGTCACCATCTTTCGTCTGTTTTGTTTTCGTCTTTGAATCCGAATAATAATTTCGTTTTTATATTTTCGAAGTGGAACGGGATTTTATTAACAAATTAATTGATAAATTCTAAAAGTAAATTAGGATCATATGAAGATCCTCCCCCCCGAACCTACTTGGGGGAGAGGATCTTCATTTGATCTAGCCTGGGGGGGGGGGGGAGGATCTTCATATGATCAAGCCCAGTCGCGCTCATCTGAAGATCCACCCCCCTAACCTAACCTAACCTAACCAAACCAAACCAAACCAAATCTAACCTAACCCCCAAACCTACTTCGGGGGGGGGGGGAGGATCTTCAGTTGGATACTTTGGTGGGGAAGATCTTCATATGATCCGTAAATTATATTGCTAGAGCAAATCGTGCAGTTGAAAGTTTAGTATTTTTAAACGAAAGAAAATTACATTATCTCCCCAGGGACATTCGGGAATATTTATGGATTTAAAATCGTACTTCAAAATGAATAGCTGCATATTAATTGTTAGACTGAAATATGTATCGAATAAAATGTAAATTTAAGACATTTATAATTTCTGCGTTTATGTCGTCACTTGACAATGTGCATACAAATATTTCTTTATAGTTATCGCCTGAATAGACGATCACTGATCGTCTTGTTAGCCACTTGGGCGGTCGGTCACGTCTGTTATACACTGTTGGCATGTACTGGTTCTATGTAGAATGTATCTGTACCTACGCCAGTGTTAATGAAGTTAGGTATTGAATGAGCTCTCTCACGGTGCCGCAACAACGTTCTCTGGCAGATTGTTCCATGAATTACCTCACTCCAAAAAGTTTGCCCTGACACGTTTTCTGAAATCGTGGTGTTGCCATTTATGATCTGAAGGTATTGGAATTTTTCTCACCGATGAATAAAATGTAAATCCTTAAATATTTCCGTTTAATGCCTATTCATTGCTTATAATGTAAGTTACTTTAAGCACCTATCAATGTCTTCTTTAGTAACGCTTAGTACAGTCATTTAGTCAAAGTAAACCGTTTTATACTGTACCTTTTCAATAATGTTCAGGAGGACCTCTGAAGCTCAAGAAATGTAGATCAATAAACCGTAATAGTTTACCCTCATTTTATAGACGTTTTCCTTGGAAACTTGGTCGTTCTGCCATGGTCTCGCTGTGGCAACTCAAAACTAATGGTTTTGAGTTAAATTCCGTATTAGATATTCCCTAACTTTGACCTTGAAATAGTGACTATGTACAGTACCATTATAACGTTCAAGTGACAAAGAATTAACCAGTTTAGAGGATGATTGTGGGGTGACCTTGATCTCGTAAGGCTCTGCTGAGACCGACTTTGTTTAAATCATATCTGCACTCGTAAGATATACCACACTTTTTATATCCAACAATGGGGTTCAGTGCTCTGCTCCTTAATTCCTGGCCTCGTAAATACTTCTGGAATTTAATTGATCTTGAGGGCTGTTGGTTACACAAGTAGTATCTCCGTGAAGTGGACACAGGACTAGGGAAATTAGTCGTGTCACGCACGTCTGTTCCTATGGCGTGTGCGAGGAGTGTCATGTGCTATAGGGGGAGTTGGACTTTTGCCCAAACTTGGCAATTGGCCAGAGCAACCCTGACTCCTTTACATCTTTACTCTATATTTAGAAACATGATGTATTAGTGCCAATATATCGTTTCTTAGTGTTTGAACAGCGGCCTCAGTAATTGGTAGTTTGTACTAATGATAGTTGTGACTATAATAATTGCTTGCTCGTGTGGCCAGTATGTTAAGTGGCCGACTGTGTAGGATGTCTTGCTCACTCCAGAAATGTTACTTCAAGACGATTTGTTATCAAACAGCGATGGCCGGTCATGCCTTCACCCGCGCCCTACGTGGTTTACAGGTCAACACACCAACATCAATCGCCGGAATAACGTCCCTATTCTTTAAGTTTCTTGTAACTATGGCAGGTTTATATATATTCAAATTAAGATTATTTTTTGTGCCATTTCTTAGCTTGTTTAGATGTGTTTTAAAGGAAGATCGTTAGCCTGTATGTCGATGTTTTTCTGCTCATTGACATTGTTCTAAAATGAGCTGGCAAATGACCTCATAAGATTAGTATAATAATGTTTGACTGTAATGTTTGTGTTGAAGCTGTAATGAGTCGATAAGAAATGTTACATTTCCAAGAAGGGGAAACATTAACGTGTGGTTGTTTGAGAATCTCGAGCCAGGTTATTGGTTGAAGATGGAGGTATACCTGTGTGGAGGAGGGAAGGCAGTAATGACATGAGTTGAGGTGCGTGGAGCAGCGTGCCAAGCAGGGAGGAAATTCCTGACGGGATGAGTGTTGCCACGAGTCGACTGGTGCTCCAACACGGGTTGTCTCGTGTTCCACCTTATCAATATCCATCAAAACGGACCATAATCTAGATTAAATTATCCATTAAATTTATCGTGTGTTGGAGGGAAAATGAGATAAGGTGACTCGACCAGATTTCAGATTTGCACCCTCGACCCCGCTCTGTTCTGGTACTTCCTGGTATTGGGGCAAATCTGAAATCTCCATGTTGCTTGAACACATTTTATAGCATCAATATTATTTTCATATGTAAACAAATTTTTATTTATTTACATTTCACTTCACCCTTTCACCGAATTTTTCCTCGATGCGTCTGTACTCGTATGTTTGTCGTTTATTTACTTAGTTTGAGTTGTACTGTACATCCAGTGCAGCCAGGAGCCAGACTGGTCTGCATGGCACGTGCTTTGGTCAGACTTTTGAGTATACCGGCCAGAAATGTCGACAGTGATATGGTGAATACTTCAGTATGTTGGTTGTATATCAGTCAGATTTTGTGGGTGTTTGAGCAAGGTTATCAACGTCACGTGTGCGGCACTGAGCTTTTACCATCCATAACCTTGTTGCTGTTATCCAGGGTTCTTGTACCCATATCTAACCTACTTAACACAGGTCTTGGGTCTGAGCCCCAGCCTAGGTCAACAACAGTAACCAATTTAACTGACGTTTTAGTTGGGTCATGTACAAATATTAGTAACCAAACCTTGGTCACTACTGTATACTGTGCCGTATATATCTGTATGCATCACTTTATCTCGAGTTGCTGTAGTTTGACCAGTTATCTAGTTCTTACCGGAAGTTCGTTAATTCACATTTTTTGGTCTTAACCGCTACAGTTCCTCTTGGGTCCTTTACCTAAACATTTAAGCGCAGACCCTGCTGGTGCAACTTAACCAAACTTATTTAAACCAGTTTAATCTGCTTTGACTCCATTTTTAAACAGATACAAACTAAGAAAACCTGAGTTAAGATCTAGCTCAACATGTCGTTTTGAGCCAAGCACCACCATTTTATAAAAGGTAGATTCGTAGTTAGATTTTGACCACACTTGTAATGTTTGCGTATCACAAATTACAATGTCAGACGCATGTTCATACTTTGCTGTGACACAACGGGCAAGTTGTCCACCGTGCTTTGTAGAATGATGTTTGTGTCAGCCTTCCACGTAAGTCTCGTAACAAGGCGGTAAAAGGTAAAAGTTGTCATTACTCTGGAGGGATGTTTCTATTAATTTTACAAATACATTGTTGCTCACCAGCACTCCTGATAAATTAATTTTTTACACTGCGAAAGAGAATTCTCATGAGCTGATAGGAAGTCTGCCATGACCTCCTAGCTACACTGTGTGACCAGAGTCGCTTGAACTTCAGTTGTGCCAGCTGTCACTGCTGGAATGTCAGTCTTTCACCGACTGTGAAAATGGATTTCTACGTCGATAACCTGGCGCAGAATGGTAAAAGTAACGAGTGCTTGTTTGTTTTTCTCCAGTATTAATTTAAACTGCAGTAATAATGTTGAAAGAGAACATTATATTGAGGGAGCGGAGGTGGTGTGTGTGGGTGGGTGAGAGGAGTGTTACCACGCGGATGGCTGGCCTCTGTCGCCGGGCTGGCGGGCCGCTCTTTGCTCTCCACCCTCGAAACTCCACCAGAGAAAGTCTCGCCAGACGTTGAACTTGACAAAATCCCAGCATTAAGTGTGGTGGTATGGTAACACCTTCAGATTTTCTTTAGGGTGGCTGTGCTGTAGGTGATGGAGTTTTGACCATATTAAGTGTGTATTGTCCAGCCAGCCCCAATTTTCCGGAAGTCTAGGGATTTGAGGTGGTGGACCTGCATTTCTGTTTACTTCACACGTTAGCCTTTATTTAGACTAGAGTAACTAGTTTGGGGGTGGAGTGTGGGTGGAGCATGTGAATTAAAGTCCGCGATAAAAAAAAAATCTGGCATACACAAGTGTCCTTACTATGTTAATGAACCTAGATGCAACGCAGTTCATATCAGTGGTGTTTTTAGCCTAGCACACGTATGAAAACTCGATTTTACAAGGTAGTGATTGTTCTTCGTGACAGATGGTGAGGTTTATGACGTACGTGTTTAATGGTTGGTTTGGAGTCTTGTATTTGCTTCGGATTCTTGGTTTTTGTGCTCGAGTTTACTTATTCGTACACTTAATAATATAATGGAATAACCACGATGATGGCGCCATCCTCCCAACCCTCGACAGGCGGTGGCTCGTATCAGTGACATTACCTTATTCTTCCTTTTATTTCACCTGCCACACAGTTTAACCTTTAAGAGTTATGTACTGATTATTTGCCTCATTAGCTTATTTTGTGTTTGTTCATTCTTAAACTTTCCGTGCTTGTGTTTAATGTTCAAAGGTTTGTTTTGCTCGGACAGTACTTGATAGCTCTCAGCCCGCAAGCACGCGGGACAATGCTGCTGGACCTTCTGGTGACGATGGTCCAACAGGAACGTTTGAGAATTGTTTGTGTCTGTCCCTGGTTTATCAAGGGCAAGATACGAAATTAATGAGAATGGCTGCCCCAAACTTTCTTATCGGACGACTAATCAAAGGTGGCAGAAAAAGTTGGGAATGAACTATGGGGTGTAGAGGCCGCTCTTATGATACCTACCTCGGGTAAAGAACCAAACCACCTGTGAAGAGACGTGAATTTGCCTTTTTAGCGACGATCCTCTTTTAACCACATCATTTGAGGTTACAAGATGGGAATTTTATACCCATCCCAGGTATTTGAAAGTCGTATAATATAAATACGATAGATTAAATACTGAAGAACTATGGTAGCTCTTCAGGTGTCTGTCTGCCAACCAATCAGCTTCCCGTGAACAAAATTGTACGTATGTGTAATATATAAATAATCTTTCAATCTTCGGGCGCGCACACTAGTTAACTTTACTTTGTACACATTTATGGACAGGTACAGTAGGTACCTTGGTGTAGCGACAGCCTCAACTTTAGTGTTGTATTGAAGCCGAAAGAAACAATAGGAGTAATGTCTTAATTATGATTTTCAGCTTAATTCTGCGAGTTGCCTACACAGAACATTTGATCCTCGTGTGAACTAAACTAGATCCTATACGTTAAGTTAACCGTTAACAGCAAACACTTAAGCGAAGTTTGTGAAGAATATTATGAGTAAAACTTCCTTGATATATGTAGGCATAGTGGTGACTTGGCTACTGTGTCATCATTGTTCAGTTACTGCTGATTACACGGTACACGTTCACCAACCTTGGCATAAGCTTAGAATAGCGAGACCAGGTACAGTACGTAATGGTGGCTGTAGTTCATCATGTGGAGGTGGGCAGGTATGGTGTCCCGGGTTTATTCCGTGTTGCTCCCAAGTTGTGTTTGTCGCTTAGCAAGATTTCTTTCTCGTGGTTACTAATGTGACAAGTTTGTGAAAGTTGATTAATTATCTTTTTCTCTGTTGATGAAAACCTTTTAGTGAAGCTTTTATGGCAGTTGATAATTATCTTCAGTTAAGTTGGTGTATACCTTCCCAATGTGCTCCTTTTAATCAGTTATGTGTAAGGTTAATAAGTCCATGACCCATTCAAAATAATTTTACTTTTGACACCACTAATTAAAAGTAAAGTTATTTTGAGACCACAGCTGACTGGGTGTTGGCTTCCTTCACCACCACAAGCCCACATTCACAACTAGTTCCTTCTGGTTACACGCTGACATTATATATTTGTACTCGTTACGTCACCATTGAGGCTAATGTCCGGGTGAAGGGGAAACTTTCGTTCAAGAATGTACAGTAAGTAAGGCCATGTGTAGATGTGTGTGGTGGTGGTGGTGGTAAGCAAAGGGGTGGAAGATGGGCGTGGATGAGAGGCGGGAAGGGAGATGGCATGTATGTATGTACGTACTAGATTTTATTATTACAATACTTGAATACTATCACCCAACACACTCCCAACTGCTCGGGTATCAATAAGTGTAACACCCCTTGACAGCCGAGGTTAGATTCATTTAGTAGCATTTTACGTGGTACAAGTCTGGCTGTCTTTGTGTATGTCAGGTCATGGTAGCGAGTTTGTTGTGGTCATGACTAAAACACTCCCCAGTAAATCACATTAGGGGTGATTTCAGGGTTTCTCCTTCCGTTAGTTATATCCCAAAAAAAATTTAATATCTACAGCTAATGACAACTTTTAGGTGTATTATATGGTTTCAAGTGATGATTGTTTGTTCTTTTAGTTGATGTATCTGTATTCTCCATAAAAAAAGTAGCTAGGCAGTTGTGTGTTACATAATGGTACAATGGACGGTAGATTCTGATAAACGTTACCATGACAACAGGAACCCCGGTGTTCATTTTGAAATTCATCGAATCCATCCGTAAATTTACTTTTTTTTTTACTGTTCTTTTTCATAGATTATAAGAGGAGGGCATACATAATATTCCAGTCAGTTTATGGTAGAATTTGTTTCTCATCAGTAACTTGATGGAAGGTTTCCTGATTAAACATTTAAGCGTTGTTTGCAGGTTAATTTCCAGCAGAATTCTTAGCTGACGTTAATATACACCATCACACAAGTTTATACACAGGAGATATATCAACCAAATGTGTTAAACTATACCGTATATATATATTTTTTTTTTTGTCGTCACCTGTTCGGTTTATGGACTGTCTCCTAAGTGATGGACAGTGTCACAAGTGTTCATATTGATCCCAGATGTCCACTCAGAAGTGTTTGTTGACGCTGTGTTTCGTAAGTGCATATCAAGAAGCGCTCAACACATTGACCCTTTCGACTCTCACTGACCATCACCACGACCTCATCTGCAAATTTGGTAAGAAGCTTCTACACCATCCCCGACACCGGCTCCTACTACCACCTGAGATCCCTAGCCCGAGAATTGCTGTTCGACACCACAACCGCATCCAGCCCATAAGTGCACGAACTGATCGCTATAAGAACAGCCCATTCCCAACCATTGTAAAAATTATCAATAACTTGTAATAAACCAGTGTATTCACTCCCAGTAAATACTACTTCTTGCACTGTCACTATGTTGAAATGCCCTGTAGTTTGAGCTTTTCCCCATCTAGTTATATATCTTGTTTGTATCACTTATGTTACTTGTATATTATTTGTAATTCGTAACCCATTCCCCAAATATGTAACTGTATATTTTCAGCCTTCTGGCTGCCAAGCTCTTTCAATAAACCTTTAATTATTATTATTATTATTATAGTGGTAGTGTCAGTCACATTTCCTCAAATTAATGCAAAATGACCAACAGATGCTTAAAAATTACTCCAGGTGTGTCGCAAGTGTTTATACCAGGCGTCCCACAGGTGTTTTTACCATGCGTCCCACAGGTGTTTCCAATGGCGCCGTGACTCATAAGCGCCCGTAATGCTGCCAGGTGAGTCACAGGTACTAGGTTACTTCCTTTAAAGACGGACGTACGAGGCTTCGGAAGGGGGAAGGAGCGGCCTTGTTTGCTTATATCTTAGAGGGAGACGTATTGAGCTGGTGTGGCTGCGGTCCGTGTCTATCCGTAGGTGTGGCGGCGGTCCGTGTCTATCCGTAGGTGTGGCGGCGGTCCGTGTCTATCCGGAGGTGTGGCGGCGGTCCGGACAACGACGGATGTAAAGCGGTTCAGGTAGAAGGCCCACTTGATCTGTGTCCCACAATATACAGCTGTGTTCACTGGTTGATTTGTCGTTCACATCCCGAGGTCATTGAGGGATTTTGGTCACGTTATGGTTCCAACATGTTCCAGTCAAAAGGTTATGGCCGATTCCCTATATTGGCCGGACGTCAGAACAGCCATCTTGGATATAGGCCGTTGACTGGTTTTCCCAGGAGGAAAAATTTTCATTCCGCTGATGAGTTTATGAATCCTTAAGCATCATCAATCGACAAAAACCTTTATCCTACTATTTCTAAGTTCACTGAAGGCTACATAAAGGGACGGCAAACCGATTATAGGACACGTGCATCCTGAAATGTGGCTTTACTTGTCATGCTAATGAGATAATGGGTTCTTATCACAGTCAACCTGATGTTTTATGATGTTTCCGCAGAACACAACAGAGTAATTGGAGAAGCCACTTGCGCATCATGTGTCAGTGGTGGTGGTGCCAGTTGTTGTGTCAGTGGTGTTGTGGGGAGTTAGGAGTTCGTGGTAAGCGACGCACATCGGAGACAGTCTCACCAGTAAGACCATTTGTTGTGGTTAACATTAATAAGCTCATTACTTCAGTCTACCCCCCCCCTTACCTGCAGTTGTTTCCATGTTACTCCTCCTTTGCACTTGCCTCTGATAACATTGGCCAACAACTAGTCATTGGTATTTACAGGGTGCGTCAGAAGATGCATAGACAGTGTCGTAGAGAAAGCGTAATACTTATACTACAACACCAACCTAGTCCTCCCTTGTAGACCTCACACATCTGTAAGGTCTCCAGTGTGTGTACATTTTTGAGCCATCCTGTATTTGTTATGCCTCGAGGGTGGTATTCTTTTCTGCCTCTTCCGTTCGTCATGGCAACACAATTTCTCGTACAAGAAGTTTTTTCACACCTTCACAACGATCCTTGTACACCAGTCCTCGTTCCCTTTTATTTGGGGCTCAGATGGTGTTAGTCGTCATTATTCAAAAAGTACCGCTAGTGTCTACACTGAATATTTTTACCTCTTCACAAGACGTGACAGATGTTTCCCTCGGGACGGGGAAAAGGATGGGAGGTGTTATAAAGGCGGGTTTTATGTAGACCATTGAAGATTAGACAACAAGATATGGGGGTGTCCGTCTGTCTGTTCATCAGCAGTTGGTGTCCGAACTATATGTTGCAAAGTTATCTTCTCCCACGGGAGATCACCACCATTGATTTTAAGGTCGTGTGAGAGAGAGAGAGAGAGATATTATTATTATTATTATTATTATTATTATTATTGTTCCCGGAAATAACATTTTAGGGTTTTTATGCACCGGTGGACATTGTAAGGGTTCCTTGCCCCGGGAGAGGGTTATGGGGTCGGAGGTTAATATTGTTGCTGAAGATATATTTTTAGATTCAGCACAACGTCACTTACCTCACCATGCACCGTCTTTCACCAGCCTTCTCGGCCAAGGGAAGAATTCTACTTATTTTTGGATCAAATGTCAAGGTTGTCACAGTGCAGTAAATGCAGTTTTGTAAGATTGTACAAGGCGGGTGTGCTGTGCGCTCTTTGTCACATAAGCACCACTTTCGTCATCACATGACAAGAGGTACAGATAGCGAATTGCCCAATATTAGCAGAAGACAATAGTAGTGCTGACCAAGAATAGAAAGGTTGTGGCGGTGTGTGAAAAAGGACAACTAAATCTTGTTGATAATATTGTTAACGTTGATAATTACAGTGAGTTGAGAGAATTGATTTAGGCTGAGTTTTATGCACGATCCTGGCGGCAAAAATTCCTTTGGGTGTGTGACACCATCAAATGTATCAGTGTTAGGATAAAATTTACGAGCGGTGAGGTAGACTAGACCTACTGGTTTGTCATCTTGAAGGCGTGTGTACCGCCACAGCCAGAATAGTGATGCCGTGAGCCAGGTGGTGCCTGCCGCGCTGTCTGGCACTCGACCATTAAGTTTACCACACGACCTTATTTTTGTTCCCGAGGATGTTTTTACGCTCCCCGATTCTCGAACCTGTAAACAGGATATAAAAGTACGAGTTGTGGGTCGTGAGACGACGAACTTTTTTGATAATTTGCGTGTAGGGTTGTTGACATGTATTTAAGAGCAATCTGTTTCCAGAGTAATTTATTAATGTGTCAGCTACTGAAGATGCGTCTGGTAGCTGAAGGTAAGAGTCTATACAAGTTCTACATTCTGTCGAAGTGATAAATTTATGTTGGAGTGTGTAGTCCGCAGGGCGTCACAAACAGCCAGTACGTCATATTGCCAGCCTATCGGCACACACCAGGCCAGGCCATCCCATCAGAGGGATCCAGTGCACCATATAAGAACCGCGCCACTGGGGGGGGGGGGGCACATCCCCTCAAGTGACACCTTTATGGAAGCTACTCTCGACGAACACCCTTGTCAGTAGCTGCCTTGTAAGAGTAACAGAATTTAGTCATTATCTGTAAGTAAAAACTACCTCATGAAAATTTGTGGTTCTCGAGGTTGGAACTGCAGAACTCGTCTTGAATACTGTACAGTACACATTAGAGCTGAAAACTCCAATTGTTGATGGACCGCCAAGACAATGTTGTATTAGTGAGGAAGACGGAAGAGTGAGGCATTATCTTCAGCCTCCTTATTGTGAGTGGTGGCCACTGTGTAGCCGTGCCCGTCTGCCTGCCTCCATCCCACGTCATCGATCCCTGCTGCTGGTTTGGTGTCGTCGACCTGCTGGTAGTAGTGGTGGTGTGTCGTCGACCTGCTGGTAGTAGTAGTGGTGGTGTGTCGTCGACCTGCTGGTAGTAGTGGTAGTGGTGTGTCGTCGACCTGCTGGTAGTAGTGGTAGTGGTGTGTCGTCGACCTGCTGGTAGTAGTGGTAGTGGTGTGTCGTCGACCTGCTGGTAGTAGTGGTGGTGTGTCGTCGACCTGCTGGTAGTAGTGGTGGTGTGTCGTCGACCTGCTGGTAGTAGTAGTAGTGGTGGTGTGTCGTCGACCTGCTGGTAGTGGTAGTAGTGGTGGTGTGTCGTCGACCTGCTGGTAGTAGTAGTAGTGGTGGTGTGTCGTCGACCTGCTGGTAGTAGTAGTAGTGGTGGTGTGTCGTCGACCTGCTGGTGAAACTCGAACGTGAAGACTAAGTGGGTCTGGTGTTACTAAGGGGCAGTATTGTAGGGGTTTTCGTGTCGGGTCAAATGGTCCCCTGGCTCCAAGAGGTCCTAACCTAACCATTAGGATTGAAGGAGGGGAGGAGGACCCCGTCTTGGGTCATATTTTAGTAACTTCTAATTATAATGGTTCGGGTAGTTTGGGGTCATTTAGGACTGGGGCCTATTTGATTAGTGACCTGTGTTGGGCTGGTCAGGGGGCGGGCACTTCTGACATGCCACTCAAACAAGTTCATTGCTTCACTTTGACCACGTTGTTGTCTGTATGGGAGGTGCATAAAGAGGGAGGTGTACACGTGCTCTCTTCCTCAACCAATTATTAGATCACATAAGAGGTATTGTCTTGTCTTGCTGAAGGATGACACACATGGTAGTCAAACTGATGTGACCCATGACTGCGATGTCGACTTTTTCTCAAGGCACAGAACGAGTCCCACAGTAACCAGGCTGCCTCCCGTCCACGATTTATCTCGTTAAACGTTTGACTCCAACGTAGTTGAATTTTTTTTAATGCAATTTTCCAGGTTATGATAATACTTGATAATTATGTTGCCGCCTGCAATTATCGTTATTTTTTTTATTGTAGTCTAAACAGGATTTGATGTTTTATCATCTTCCTGTGTAGATTATTGTTCTTCGTAAAAGTGAATGTTATAATTTTTTTACTGATAATTATACAGTATATAGTCATGATTCACCGTGGTTGTGTACATTAATTAACATGGTAGATATGTACGACTATGATAGTACCTGCTGGTCGTGGTCGGTCTGTGTAGCAATATCTCCATTTGTTTTTATACTTGACCGGTTGTGGCTGGAATGTTGTACTCACAGCATTGTTATATTTTGTTGAAGTTTCATCTTTATCAGGTAACTGGGAGGTCAGTTGCCAAGTACTCGTCAGGTTCAGGCTCTTCAGTTGTGAACCTGTCAGTGTTATTTGCCACCTAATAGCCGACACTTGGAGCCGTCTTAACTTAAGAACGGAGGAAACTGCAGCCCTACCACAAGGCAGAGCCGCGCCAAAGGCTTTGCCCTTCGGCATATGTTTTCAACAAATATCACGACACGACTTTTGTCTTTCATTGTACATTTGAGAGAGTAGTGGTGGCGGCCAGTGAGGTGCTTATACTGTACAACTCCTGTCACTTTTCTTACTGGTTTCTTTCTGGATCGTAAATTGACACTTATTGGGGATATATATAGTTGTTGTTTTTACCTTAGGGCCGTCTTCTATTTTAGGGTCGAGGACAAAGGTAGATGACCTGGGTGTCTGCGACTTTTTGGAAAGAGAGTTGTTGCTGAGGTCCACGCCACGTGTTAGGTGGTGGGAAAGATGTCAGCCATGTTCGTTGCGTAATTGCACGCCTCTGTTGGCAGAAAGCGGCCGAACATTTGTGCAGTAAGAATTTCACTGCGGAATGGAGGGCCCCGAGAGGTGCTGTTTATTTTGGTGCTGTTCTGTTACTCGCCGCTGCCACTAAGATGCTTCACCACGCAGTAATTATTACTAGAATTGAGCTTTGTCCTGTGGACTGATGTTCCTGAACAAATTTTCATTTTCATTTTACATCTTGTGATTCTGAATATCCTCTCTCTCTGGCTTTGATTATAAACTAAGATTCTGAACAAAGTGTGTGTGTGTGTGTGTGTGTGTGAGAATTTCCCCCCGAGGGGGCTAGTTTATTGGGCACCCCCTTGCATCCTGTGCAAGGTGAAGCGCAAAAGCGTTTACAGAGCCCATCTGGGAAGCATGCGTAGTTCATTCTTGCCTTCATGACTCCTGCATTAAGGGCGTAAAAGCCTGAAGGATCATGGGTTTTGTCAGCAAGTAACAGTGACAGGGTAATGAGTGTGTGGGGGGGTCCCGGTACAATTCATCTGTATGGCAAAGCGTGGCAGGTCCCTAATAATGTCAAGTGCCAGGCCTGTCTCTAGGAGGAGAGACATCTGGTCAGGGAGGGAAGAGGTGTTGGTGGCAGGGTCATCAGTGGTTTGTAGGCACGAAAGTCAGGAATTACCCCGGGAGGGAGTTTGAGTGGGGCCCCTGGGAGCCGAGACGGGTGCCGGGCCTTGAGGTCCCCCACAAGGAGGGTGGAGGTGATAATTGGTAGGACAGGTACAGTAGGGGTGAAGGGAGGCACATTGACAATATTGAGGGACATGCCTTTTAGTGTGATTGTAATGGCGTGTACGTCGGGAGTGTCGGCATGTGTGTGGACACTCCCACCCGCGCCCTCGTTGATACTGCTGATGTGTGTCTGTGCCAGGGGTTTATCGGCCCACTGTACAGTTTATAGTTGACCACATGTTGGCTGTGAACAGTTAACCACCACCTGCTGTAGGTGTAGTGTGTTGAGGTAGGAAGATAACCAACACTCGTCTTGTATAGTGCACCAGTCTGATGCGGGTGAGGTCATGGCTAAACACGGGGCTAACCTTTAAAGTTGCCAGGTTGTGGGCACCGTAGCATGGTTATTAATGAACTGGGCAGACACGTGGGGACCACCTGAAGATTATGCACCCTAGCTAATTTCACCTGATTAAATACCTAGGTTAGGTGAGCGTCAGGTCGTACAGGCGTGTGTTCCTCGGGCTGATCATAATGTAAACTATTTCAGAAGGTTGATATATTTGTCACTAGACCACGTGACTTATGTTTATGACCAGGAGTTTGGTAGATTTAATGTCGAGAATTATTATTGGGGAAGGAAAGTTGAGGAACATGGGTATGACGGGAGTGGCAGGGAGGTGTGGAATTATATTTAGAGAAAGGTGTTGGTGTAAGAATATTAGAAGGGGGAGGGAAGGGGTTAATACTTCGGATTTTGAAGAAATTTAGGAGGTAGGAGACGTCCTTGCTACTAGCTAGGTAAGCTAATTGTGTGTTAAAAGTCGTCTTGTGCGGGGAGGGACGGGCAGGGTGTGGGCATGTTGGGATGAGATTCTTTTCTTCTAAAACATACAAATACCCAGTAGTGTAATGTTTTCTTGGGCTCATAGCCTGACTTCATCCAATCGGGTGCGCCACCGCCACTCAGCCACCAAAGGAACTAATATTTCTTCGTCATAACCTCACCCTAACTTTGGCGAAATTAATTAATGAAACGTGTGATGTATGCAATAGACCTGGTGACGTCACGCTCTTGGAACCAATCACATTCTCTAAAATAGTCCTCTTTTGTCACCCAAAAAGTGTGTGGCTGGGCTGGAATTTTCCTGGTGATGGTAACTTGACAAGGGCGTGGTGCCTCGCCCACTCCTATATCACCTACACCACCTCGCCGTCCACTTTCCCACTGCTCGCTCAGTTACGTCGACCACCTACACCACTAGCTGGTCACTAGAGAGGGAAGGTGGTCGTGTATTGTGACCAATTATGGTAGTTTTTCACCAGTCATGTTTATCAGCCCTCGCGCGCAGTTAAAAATAACCTCACTTAAGCACATTGTGACAGAGACCCTGTGAGTTATCATACTGTACGTAAAATGTAATACAAAGCTCTGGACTGTTAGTAGAGTTGAAGTTTAGGGGGAGTTAATTTATTAGTGTTTACCCCTCGTTCAGTGTTAGGCCGGCAAGGTAATGTTGTCACTCTTGTTGTACATTATTGTTGTCACTAGACTTTGGATCCACTCGTACACATGTCGGTTCAGAACATGGCCGAGTAAAGTCTTTGGCGAATTTTAGTCTTTAATATATTGGTAAACTACATGTACAGTCGCTCAAAAACAAGCTTCACTGGAGGTCGATGAATTTCACAATGAACATTGCAACTCCTGCTGTCTTGGTTGGGTTGTCAAAATCCTTCCTTCCTTTGTCATATTGTCTGACAATCTTTTGTATCACGTCCGTGTACAAAAATTTCATTACAAACTACTGAACCATTTTCAGGGGTTTCCGCATTAGCGGCGAGTTAAAGTACAGTGTTACTGGAAATAGCGGAGCAGAGGTAGGGTGTGCGAGGTGAAGTATACAGGGAGGGAGGGCTCACCTTAGTTGTGGACGAAGATAAAAATACACTTGTAGTGAGGCAACTTCACGATGGCATGAACGGCAGTGTCCTGCACAATGGCACCTAGTCTGAGTTCTTTCCCATCCAAACGGGGGTTAAACAAGGATGTGTACTGGCACCAACTCTCTTCCATTTTCTTGACTGCCTTCCTTACTCGTGACAGCGCCAATTTAGCCGGCGGGTTGGACATCGAGTACCAGATGAAGGGCCTTTTCAAAGTAAGACGGCTCCAGGCAGGAACAAAGGTGTCAGCAGCTTCCATTACTGAGCTTCAGTATGCAAACGACCTCACCCTTGTCGCTCTCACTGAACGCGACCTACAGGAGATCCTGAACACTTAGGCAGATGTGTATGCACACTTCGGCCTTGAGGTGAATGTACAGTACGAAAGACTCGGATTCTCTTTCATCCTGCCTCTGGTTCAGACACACGTCCACCATCCGTCCATCTTTATGGTACTACCCTCTCTAATGTCACCCACTTTCGGTATCTCGGCTCCCACCTGTCCACCACCGCGGACATCGATGAAGAGATTCAGCATCGGATGAGATGTGCATCTCAAGCCTTTGGCAGACTCCGAAATTGTGTCTTCAGCTGTAGGGAGCTGAAATTCTCTACAAAGTTACGTTTATCGGGTAGTGGTCCTCCCCACCCTGCTATGTGACAGTGAGACATGGGTCACATAAAGGTGGCACATGAAGGCACTTGAAAACTTTCACCAACGTAGTCTACGTTTCATCCCCCGAGTTCGCTGGGAAGACAAGAGAACAAATGCCAGTGTTCTTGCCGACACCATCTGTATAAGCCTCGAGGCTACCAATATCCATGAACAACTTCGCTGGACTGGCCATGTTACCCGCATGGACGACAGGAGACTGCCAAAGCAGCTACTTTGTAGTCCTCTAATGAATAGTAAACGTAACGCTGGTGGGCAACTGAAAAGGTATAAGGATAGTATTAAGGCAAATGTGAAAACGTGCCAAATCGACCCCTTCACCTGGGAGACGATTACTCCACACCGTAACGCTTGGAGGATCACCACACGAGAAGGTGGCAATATTTCGAGTTAGCCCGACTGCATAACAAGGCAGACAAGCGCCAACGCCGGAAAGACACTGCCACAGCCCCTGCCGCACTAGATGTTGCCCCTCACATGTGCAACATTTGTGAACGACTCTGCCGGTCCCGTATCGGCCTCTTCAGTCACCTCAGAACTCGCCAACCTAGGCGACATCCCTAACAACTAGTATCATTGTATGGGTTGGGTGTGAACAGGACTGCCCAGTATGGGCCAATAGGCCCGCTGCAGTTTCCTCCCATTTTTTTTTCGGGATTAGCCCACCAGGGCAGAGGTCAATGACCCGCATCAGGGCCTGAGGGCGAAAATATACTTATAATAGTAAAGAAAATAGAAAATATATTAAAATATAATATTCTAATAATAAAGGACCATAAATAAAAAAAATTAAAAACGTATTAATAGTGAGAAACAATATATGTATGTTGTGTTATCAAAGTAAGAGAAACAATTGAGACCCTGCAATTGTGTGTAAATGAGGCAGAAAGCCTGATCAGCAACCTGGGACTAGGTCACAATTTTTTTGATGCCATATGACAGCAGAGTTTACCATTAGACAATACATTGTGCTTCCAATATTTTCTCAGGCTACCGCCTGTTTGGTAGCTGCCTTCTATCTACCTACTTACATACATTTTATATATTATTCTCTCTCTCTCATTTCTCTTTCTATCTGTATGTACTATATCTCTGTCCATATCTACGTTGAGGCAGAGCTGTAGATAGTCTATCTACGGAAGATTGGAATTTAGACGTAAGGTTGATCTAAAAAATAATGAAACCATCACTAGTTTACGTACAGGCGGGGGTTGTTTGTGTTTAGTGAAACAATACTGTACACAGTTTTACTGAACCATCATGACCAGTAACAGGTGCAGTTGACACATGCCAGAGTAGAGGTAACTGCTTACAAATATAAACTCATTAATGTGTGTTGGTTATTTTAACCAGAGATATGCAAGTCACAATTATCAGTCAAAATGACAAGTGTTGCATTCGCATCACACGCAGTAGATCCGGTACATTTTTTTAGTTTAGAACTTTGTGTTGTAGCAGATAGTCCCGGATGTCGGGCGTGTTATCGTTGTTGATGCACACACGGCGTGCTACTCCTATCAGTTGCTTCCTCTTCACCTGCAGAACAGATACTGGGGAGAGATAATGGTGGTACGTGTTGGCGATAAGTGACCGTAATGAATGTTGGCGATAAGTGACCGTAATGAATGTTGGCGATAAGTGACCGTAATGAATGTTGGCGATAAGTGACCGTAATGAATGTTGGCGATAAGTGACCGTAATGAATGTTGGCGATAAGTGACCGTAATGAATGTTGGCGATAAGTGACCGTAATGAATGTTGGCGATAAGTGACCGTAATGAATGTTGGCGATAAGTGACCGTAATGAATGTTGGCGATAAGTGACCGTAATGAATGTTGGCGATAAGTGACCGTAATGAATGTTGGCGATAAGTGACCGTAATGAATGTTGGCGATAAGTGACCGTAATGAATGTTGGCGATAAGTGACCGTAATGAATGTTGGCGATAAGTGACCGTAATGAATGTTGGCGATAAGTGACCGTAATGAATGTTGGCGATAAGTGACCGTAATGAATGTTGGCGATAAGTGACCGTAATGAATGTTGGCGATAAGTGACCGTAATGAATGTTGGCGATAAGTGACCGTAATGAATGTTGGCGATAAGTGACCGTAATGAATGTTGGCGATAAGTGACCGTAATGAATGTTGGCGATAAGTGACCGTAATGAATGTTGGCGATAAGTGACCGTAATGAATGTTGGCGATAAGTGACCGTAATGAATGTTGGCGATAAGTGACCGTAATGAATGTTGGCGATAAGTGACCGTAATAAATGTTGGCGATAAGTGACTAATAAGTGTTGGCGATAAGTGACAGTAGTAAGTGTTGGCGATAAGTGACAGTAGTAAGTGTTGGCGATAAGTGACAGTAGTAAGTGTTGGCGATAAGTGACAGTAGTAAGTGTTGACGATAAGTGACAATTGTAAGTGTTGACGATAAGTGACAATTGTAAGTGTTGACGATAAGTGACAGTCATAAGTGTTGGCGATAACTAAGTACACAGTAAAAAAAAATTATCTATCCCCACTGAAGCAGACACACCACGGACTATGGATATTGCGAGGTGTCAGTTTGGTCCTGCCCCACGTTGGCCCGTATCAATAACCATCGTCCGTGGTGTCGTATGGTTTGATAGTGTGGATAGATGCAGTATTATTTTTTTTTTTAGCTTGTGTACAGTAAGGTGTTGGAGGTCGTGTTGTGGCTGTTACTATTATTTTCGTTAAATTTGGCGGGAAAGTTAATGCGTTTGGGAAGTCCATGATGGTATATATACTGGTACATAATTACCTTAGTTTGTTATATATTGATGAACTTGATTATTGCTTTAATGTACCACGGTAGTTAAGTAGGAGGTTGGCCGCATATAAGAGCAGCCGCTGATGTACAGGTAGATTAAGGGAGCTGGAAATGAAGGGAGGGGGAATGTGACAAAGGGATAGAGGGAAGGGGGAAGTTCAGTAATAAGAGAAGGGAACATCGGCTCGCTGTGCTAGCTTATAAGTGTTAACCTTTTTCACACATCGTTACGTCTTGCCGCCACACTCCTCCACCCACCGCACCCTTCCTTGCTCGTAAATTTTAGTAAGTTTTTGATGGTGTATAAACAACAACAACAAAAAAAACACTGCTAGCTTGTCGTCATCCTTGTGTACATCTGCTATTCACCAGCAGTAACCTGTCTGCAGTTTCCTGAAATCTGGCGACTGATAGTGTTGGTGCCTGGTTACAAAGGTCGGGTTCCAGCCGCCCTCCATACTCCGCTGCCACTTGGTCTGGCTGGGTCTCTCCAAATTGAACTGAGCCAAGGTCATGACTGAGCCCCACTACGTAAGCTGGGAGCGTATTGATTTGAACCTGTCGTTACCTTCCATACACCAAGTGTATGCACAAAGTGTGTGTGAAAAGCAGTGGCATTTTGTATGTTTCTTTAAATGACTGTGAATTCCAGATTAAATGAGCAAAATGTTTGAGTTTACATCAATGAGGCTTGTTATTTACACACGATACATTTGTAGAGGAGGTGGACCAGCATCAGTGTTGTTGTAGTGCACACTGGCACCTGCCCAACATTAATACAAACGAGAGGTTGTTGTTACTATCGACGAGGACACTGTAGATCGGGTAAAGACGAGTCTTGCTCGCTCGTGAGTCACATTTGCTCACAGGAACGGGTCTGGTGGGTTACGGGCGGGCTCCCAACCCGGTTAATCAATGGCGTCTCTCCGATCGCACAGTCCTCACTGTATATCTACTAATGACAATTAATCCACCTAGCAAGGATAAGAATGGCCCTGGTATAATACACATATTAAGGCACACATTTAAAATTAAGATTACAAAACCTTTACTACTGGAATTTACCAAACATTTTCTAAACAATCAAAAACATTAAAGTGAATTTTCATATGAACTAACCCAGTTTCCTCCTTCACTTTATACACCACAGATAGTGACCAATATACTTAAATTATTAGTAAAAATATTACTTGGAATTTCTACATAAGAAAAGGTTGACTCTTACAGCCTCTGCAGGTTTGAGGATCTCGCATTGTGATTGGTGTGCAGTTATGCCCGACCAGGTAGTTTGTCTCGCCCTCGTGTAAGGCGTACACTTACAGGACCTCTCTGCAGTGCTTACAGTCGACGCCCCGCTTTTGGAGGTTGTGGGGCATTGTGTGTGCTTGGCCATAACCTCGTAATGTAATAAAAACAAATCAGTCCCGATGTCCTGACCTAACCTCACTTTAAGCATCTTAATTTACACTCCCTCGAGAGACGTCGAGTGAGGGGCGATATGATCGGTGTATAAATGGAAGTCAGGGTTAAACAAAGGGGACATTACAAAGGTACTCAAACTATCCAACCAGGAGCGAACTCGAAACCATGTTTTTAAATTAGACAAATTTAGGTTTAGGCACGAAATAGGAAAGCTGGTTTGGAAATCGAGTAGTGGACGAGTGGTACAAGTTACCAAACAACATCAACTCGAATACGCTGGATAGCTTTAAACATAGGTTGGGTGGATATATGAGTGATAGGGGTTGGGTGTAAATGGGACTGCCCAGTTCGGGCCAATCGGCCCGTTGTAGTTTCCTCCATCCTTATGTTCTTAGGACTTCCCCGCAGTAACTAAGAGTTCTGTTCACACGTTTTCAAACTTTACAACTGGCTAATGCTTCAGACAATTACGCAGATCGATTATGTGCTCAAAATGCCAACTGGATCGCAACGGTGGGGTTTGTGCCTCCTGGACTTTAAAAAAAAAAGCCCTCTTGGATTATGTAACGCAACGAAGGATTTACCCAACATAATGACAACCTTCTTGCCGAATTGGATTGTAGTACAACAATCATACCTTAACTATTAAGGGTTAAGACTTCAAGTAAATTGGACTGGTGGGATCATGTCATTAAATTGATATACCTGTTATGTACTGGTGGTACTTACTCGGTGTCAGCAGAGAAGGGGAGGCGAGATGGTGTCCAGTGGGGAACTGACAAGATTTTCTTAAATGGTAGTCTAAATGTGATGACCTTTCACAAGTATATGAAGTCTTAACAAATTTGTTACTTGAGGAGGTGCGTTGGTCAACTAAACTGCTTGGCTGTATGATGGTGCATCCCTCGTTTCTTTTTTGTCAGGGTGCTGTACAATACTTGGGGGTAGTGAACGTTTGATCTTGAGAGACGATCATTGCCAGGCTGCTGGGAAAGAGATACCATGTACAGTATTTAAGCGACGAGGACGGTGTAGTGTTTTGGTGTGTATTATAACGAGGCGACATTAGAACGAAGGAAACTGCAATAGGCCCAATACTAGACAGCCCTGTTTACACCCAGCTCATATCACTCGTATGTCTTTCTAACCTGTACTTGAAGCTTACCACCTCTTTCGAGTTATTGATGGTGTTTTGTAACTTGTTCCACTCGTCCACAACTCTGATTTCCAAACCAATGCTTCCGCAATTCCTGCCGAAATCTAAATGGTTAGATGAAACTTTCTGGCTATATGTTTCTCACTGTTAATTTGTGTGTCAGCCCTGCAGCGTTTTGGAAAATAATAGTATCCCTTAAATTTTGCTACTATAATAAGACGTGTGAGGAGTGATGAACATGGAAGAATTGGGAACACGACAATAGTAATGTATTAGGTATAGCACAGGCTCAGCTGGTGTAGTCCGTGTGTGGCACAATTACTGTATATCAGTGCTAAGGCTCCATCTTTATTATAAGGTTACTGAATGAAAGTGACTAGACTTTACTGCGTTGCCAAACTGGTGTTTTAACTGCGTCACGCCACCACCTGGCTCACGAGGTTCGTTTATGGAGTGTTGGCATCACCTGAAGATCTCCTCCCCTCCCCCCAGCTTATTTGATCGTAAACATTTACTTGTACTGATGTTTGAATAAATTTTTCATGCTTGGTCGTCTGTATCACTGCTGAACTTGTCGTGGCAGAATTATTACGTCTCGTCTACTTCAAATAAAGCTATTGTTTAGTTCATAAATGTGATCACTTGAAGATTAACGTAACGTTGATATAATTTAACCTAACCCCCAAATTAACTGGAAGCTAATCATCAGGTGATCTATTGATCTATATTATTTAGGTTGGCAGGTGTTATGGTTAAACACCTGTATCGTGACTCATGTGTTTGACGTCACTTCTCTCACCGCTCCCTGCCCTCACCTACAGGCACCTGCACACCTCATTACCAGCACCAGACTCACTAATTCACCATATCATTTACATAATTTGAGATATTTATGGAATTTTCGTATTCTACAGTATAGCTTTAATATGAGGAACAAGTTAAACGTAGGGTATTAAGTAAAGCCCCAGGTATGGTATCAACCAAATTGTCATGTGATAACACTGGTCTGGTTTCCTGACGTATAGTGTTATGATCTGGCCTCGTATGTTGATAACGTTCCTATTTTACTGACGGGTATTATCCACTGTTGTTTCTGTGAATATATTGTGTTCACGTTCACATTTTCCCCACTCATTCATCAGAAATGCATTTTGTGTACTATAATGAACAAATCGGTTACTATATTGCCCCCATAACAGTTTGATAGCCCATTTCTACATCACTGGCTTTTGAATAAGAATTAGATTAACGATTGGCTTTTGTATTACAGGTGACATTCCCGGACATGGAGCGTGTGGAGTGGCTCAACAAGGTAAGCTCTCCTGGCCACTGAGGTGACGGGATTAAGGCGGCGCCGAGGTGGCAAGTGACTCTAGCCGCCGCAAATTTTATTACTGTACCTGGATTGGAGGTTTTATGGGAGGGAGCAGCACCACCAGGTCGAGCCTTGTACCACTGCGCCACCCTCACCATGCTCTTCCCTCGTCTTCCCCTTCCTCATCGTCCTCCTCCTCCTCCTCCTCCTCCTCCCTCCCTCCTCCTCCTCCTCCTCCCTCCTCCTCCTCCCTCCTCCTCCCCCCTCCTCCTCCTCCCTCCTCCTCCTCCTCCCTCCTCCTCCTCCTCCTCCCTCCTCCTCCTCCTCCCTCCTCCCTCCTCCCTCCTCCTCCCTCCTCCCTCCTCCTCCTCCCTCCTTCCTCCTCCTCCTCCTCCTCCTCCTCCTCCCTCCTCCCTCCCTCCTCCTCCTCCTCCCTCCCTCCTCCTCCTCCTCCCTCCTCCTCCTCCTCCTCCTCCCTCCTCCTCATCCTCCTCCTCCTCCCTCCTCTCTCATCCTCCTCCTCCTCCCTCCTCTCTCATCCTCCTCCTCCTCCCTCCTCCTCCTCCTCCTCCTCCTCCTCCCTCCTCCTCCTCCTCCTCCCTCCTCCTCTCATCCTCCTCCTCCCTCCTCCCTCCTCCTCCCTCCTCCTCCTCCCTCCTCCTCCCTCCTCCTCCTCCCTCCTCCCTCCTCCTCCCTCCTCCTCCTCCCTCCTCCTCCTCCCTCCTCCTCCTCCTCCTCCTCCTCCTCCTCCTCCTCCCTCATCCTCCTCCCTCCTCCTCCCTCCACCTCCTCCCTCCTCCCTCCTCCTCCTCCTCCCCCCTCCCTCCTCCCCCTCCCTCCTTCCTCCTTCCTCCTCCTCCTCCTCCTCTCCTCCTCCTCCCTCCTCTCCTCCTCCTCCTCCTCCTCCTCCTCCTCCTCCCTCCTCCTCTCCTCCTCCCTCCTCCTCCTCCTCCTCTCTCATCCTCCTCCTCCTCCTCCTCCTCCTCCCTCCTCCCTCCTCCTCCCTCCTCCTCCTCTCATCCTCCTCCTCCTCCCTCCTCCTCATCCTCCCTCCTCCTCCCTCCTCTCTCTCATCCTCCCTCCTCCTCCCTCCTCTCTCTCATCCTCCTCCTCCCTCCTCTCTCTCATCCTCCTCCTCCTCCTCTCTCTCATCCTCCTCCTCCTCCTCTCTCATCCTCCTCCTCCTCCTCTCTCATCCTCCTCCTCCTCCCTCCTCCTCCTCCTCCCTCCTCTCTCATCCTCCTCCTCCTCCCTCCTCCTCCTCCTCTCATCCTCCTCCTCCCTCCTCCTCCTCTCTCATCCTCCTCCTCCTCTCTCATCCTCTCTCCTCCTCTCTCATCCTCCTCTCATCCTCCTCCCTCCTCCCTCCTCCTCCTCTCTCATCCTCCTCCTCCTCTCTCCTCCTCCTCTCTCATCCTCCTCCTCTCTCCTCCTCCTCCCTCATCCTCCTCCTCCCTCATCCTCCTCCTCCCTCCTCCTCCCTCCTCCTCCCTCCTCTCTCATCCTCCTCCCTCCTCCCTCCCCCCCCCCCCTCCATCTTCCTTCTCCTCCTCCCTCCTCCTCCCCCCTCTCCATCTTCCTTCTCCTCCCCCCTCTCCATCTTCCTTCTCCTCCTCCCTCCTCCCTCCTCCTCCCTCCTCTCTCATCCTCCTCCTCCTCTCTCATCCTCCTCCTCCTCCCTCCTCTCTCATCCTCCTCCTCCTCTCTCCTCCTCCTCCTCCTCCTCCTCCCTCCTCCTCCCTCCTCTCTCATCCTCTTCCTCCCTCCTCATCTTCCTCCTCCCCCCTCCATCTTCCTCCTCTCTCATCCTCCCTCCTCTCTCATCCTCCCTCCTCATCTTCATTCTCCCTCCTCCCTCCCCTGGCCACACACAGGAGAGCAAGATTCCTCCATAATCCTCCTCTAATGGCAAGATAGCCGACATATTAAGATAGTATCCACTTTTTTGCACTTAGTAACTATATCAGTTTTCATGTATAGAACCAAATACACAATGTGCTTGAATACTTCTCACGCAAATGTGAATAACAAAGTGTGAGGCCAGACATACTGCCTCACACTCTTGTACTCAGGCATTTGTGAATAAGTTACCTTTCATGTATAGAACTAAACAAATAATGTAATTGAAATACTGCGTAACATTCAGTGCCATAATATCCTGACCACTGGGTTTAATTATTATGACCCTTTGTAAACTCTACTGTAATCCTTTTGCGCTACCACTCACAGGATGAGTGTGGGGTGCACAATAAAGTAGCCGCTGTAAACGGCAAAATCAAAATCACAGGGACGAAATAAACAGACTTAACTTAAAATATTGGGGAAAAAATTGGATGTCCGGTAGCTAGATCTGACTGGAGGCAGGGGAACACTGCAGTAGATCACATGTTAAATTTAATAGTAAAGGATTGATAACTGAAGAAATGGTCTGTGTTTACATGTCATAATAACGACAAAGGAGTGTAGTGGGGAAGTAGTGAAAGGAAAATATGGAAACAAATGGAATATCATTCACATTTGTTTATTAATCTGAGTTCTGTACATCTTTTAACTGATTAATGTATTTACAGATAATCCGTCAGCTGTGGCCTTATGCTGGTCATTATGTACAAGATCTATGCAAATTTTCCATTGAGCCCAGTATGCGTACTGCATTGGAAGAATATAAGCTATATGCCTTCAAATTTGAGAAGATAATTCTTGGAGACACACCTCCCAGGTTTTCTGGTGTGAAGGTTTACGATGACACTTCTCGCCATGAAATCATCATGGATATGGATTTTGCGTAAGTACAGTACAGTACTGCATACAGTACAGTATTATTAAAATGATTTTTTTCTTTTAGGTCGTCCATTTCATGTAGTCAGTCTCATTTAATTCTTTCTACATTGGTTTATTTTTAGATTTCTATTTCGGGTTTTCAGAAGGATAATCACAACTGGACGGATTCTTAGAATTTATTGCTTTGTACTGGACTGGTTTTCCTTGATTTTCGAAATATTTGCGGATACTGGGCTGACTTTGTATAGAAGCACTGTACAATCACTCAAATTATCTACAAAATTGTATTAGAAAATGACACACCCGAAGGATTTTGACAACCCTACTGAGAAAATAGACTTCATTCAGAAATTCATTGACCCCCCCCCCCCCAAATAGATGGATTTTGAGTGATTGTACATATCTACTGTATACTGTACAAGTACTATATTGAGAATATTGTATTAGAAGTAGTGTACAGTGTTCTACAGTACTGAATTTTGTCTTCCCAAATTTAGATAATTTTTTTTATATTTATGCACAAAATGGAGAACTAGGGTCACCAACTATACAGTACTCATCTTGGTAATTTATTTATATCCCCACTTTGTTTTGGTCATATCCATACATCGTCTTACTCCATCCATTCAACTGCCCCAGACTTATTTTCTCTCATTTAAAAGAGAATGTGTTGAGGGACTCCATATGAATATGCTGTGTGGCTGTGTTGTGAAAATATAGTTTTATTTTAGTTACACTTGATTGATTTGTTGAGGAATTGTCTCATTTGTATTACAGGTACCCTGGTACTTTGCAGCTACAGTAGCGGGTGGGGAGCATATTTTTTTATGACAGGTTTAATTAGTAGCTATTGTGGGTCTAAATTTTACCATTCTCCAGGTCTGAGGGTGAATCACAATTGAAGATGGTAGAATACAGTGCCAGCCGCACTGCCACCTTGTGTACTGAAACAAGGCTTGTTCTACAGTACAGTAGAATGCAAATGTGACCCCACTATTCTGTTATACCAGGATTAGCCCTCCAGGACACATCACTGACCCAAATCGGGGCAATGTTGTTTGCTAGTTGCTTTACCTATGTTGTTGAGCGGTGTAATAATTCTTGGCCTCGACAAATGAGAATTTTTGAGAGTTGCCAGTGGGACTATCACATGTTTTATTCAGAGTTCTCACGATTTTTTAAGATGCAGATGGACTAGTGTAATTGCTAAACTTGTCAACATAAGACCTTAGTACTGTACAGTAGTTGAAGTGTAATGGTAACATTATGTCAATACTTTGTGAAACCTTCTTTCTTGGCAGATATTATAGATATTATTTCATTATGTTAGGCACCTCAAGAAATGTTTGGTGTTATTTTCATATTGGTGGACAGCTTAACTGATTGTTTTTACTCAGGTATGCTGGAGATTGCAAGTTTGAAGTGAGCGTTTCCAAGTTCAAAATGGGCATCAAGGATTTACAGGTAAGATTTAAAAATAGATTTTACTCTTGATGCCTATTCATGTGCTGTATTACAAAAGTTTTATGCCAAGTCGAACTGAGTAGCTGCATTTTGTGAGAGATGTTTCTGTAATGTACGGTAATTGTTGATACCGTACAGTAGTATATAACCATTTAACAGTGTTGTTATTCAGTGTATGTCTTGCAAAGAAATAAGATGGATATTGGAAAAATTATTACAGTAGCTAAATCCTCCTCTTTTAATATGAGAAGGGTGTCGATAGGGTCTGGTTTATCCAAATTACCAGTAAATTTAACCCCAGTTTATTGTGTGTTTTATGGTGATTATGGTTTGTGAATATAAGTACAAGTAGATGATGTTATTTAAAGTTCCTGTTATGTGTAATGTCAGAAGTTGAAGGGCAAAGAATCCTATAAAGATGAAATTAATTATTGCTATGGCAGAAGCATGTTTCCTGTCTTGACTCATAGATCTTGTCATATTGCAAATGTTTTCCCTTCCCAAGTCCATTTCTTCCTCAGTGCAGGGTGGCCAGAATCGACAGTAAAACCTGCAACCTCATTAGCTGTTATGCATTCAGTGTACCCGTCTTACTAGATGTGTTCTGTGAATGTATTCCCCTTTCACAATATAATCCCAAGATATGAATTTGATGTGCCCCAGTCCTTTCAGTTTGTCTTGAGCATTCCCCATATTTCTATCTTTCAGGATTACTCTTACAATCCACCACCTCCAAAATAATGGAGAATCTTAGTACAGTGCCGTGATACTGTATTTGTATTAAGTTGCCAAAATGTGTATCGAGGTGCACATTCTCAAGATGTTAGAAAACTTTATTTCAATATTCATAAATATGTTAATTTTGAGAATAAGTTACGGTAGATTAGGTTAGTTTGGGTTGGTTTAGGAAATGTGGTTGGGTTATAATACAGGGTGTCCACATTGAAATAAAACAACTTGAAGCCTTATAATTTTTTTATTGAATAATACAAACAGGAATATTCACACAGCTCATAGTCAGTATGTACGAGTTTCATTTGGTGTACGATTACATATCATTTGCGTACTTTAGGGTAGACCTTCAACATATGCACCGTTCTTAGCTGGTCAAGTCACAATGGTACTCAATTTCCCTCCACATTTTCCTCCACACATTTTGTGACATCTTGGTGGTTACGGAGGCCACCGCCGATGGGATGTGCTCTTTCAGCTGAACACTGTCCTGCACCTTTGTACAATAGTAGTACCCCGATTTACGCGGTCAATTGAACCCACAGGGTACCGCGGAAAGTGAAAACCATTAAAGTGAACAACAGAACATATGGGTTTAATTCCAATAGAGACTGGCCCGACCCCCAAACTCCTTTTTCCGACACAATACCTATGTTGTAGTAAAAATAACATTTAAATTTTATGATGGTATGCTCACACAATTAATATTTAAGAGAAATACAGTCGCCTGGTTAATGTCCATTCAAATAATGCACTCAAATCCCCCCCCCCCCCCTCTTCCCAGCTCACTAGCTCCTACCTCTCTGAGAAATGTTTGGGTGAAAACACTAGATTTTAACGTTTAGTAATAAATAATACCTCGGACTAAAGTTAGGATAATATAATTGACATTTCTGGATTCCTTGCAGGTCAGGGAATATTTTGAATGTAAACTTTATATATTTTGCACAAAAGATAAAATATTTGCTTTGTGTAAACCAAATTATTACATTAGATCTAAAATTTGTATGTCTAATGCAAAATCCATAATGTTTATATTCAAAATGATCATCATGTTGTAAGAATTCCAGCAATGTAAATTATATTCTGGCCGGGTAATATGTATGAATTTTATGAGCTAAAAAAAAAAAAAAAAAAAAAAAAATTATACTTCACCGCGCGCATATGAGTAGATGCACTGCGGAAAGTGAAAGTCCGGTTCTGGCGAGGTACCCGTGTAAAATGAGAAATCGCGGAAAGTGAAACCGTGTAAAGCGGGGTAACACTGTACTTTGGACTTAACTCCAAAGAAAAAATAAAGTGGGGTAAGGTCGGGTGATCTCGGTGGCCAGGAAATGGGTCCGTCTCTACCCAGCCAGCGATCTGGCGCTAATGCATCAAGAAAGGAGTGGATACCATGGGACCAGTGGGATGAGCCCCATCCTGTTGGAATATGAGGTTCAGTTGACAGTCCTCTACCTTCATTTTCACAAACTGCTGAAACATATCTTAATTTTTTTTCAGCAAAGAAAAATGGGCCGACACTCCTGTTATGCATAAAACTACACCAAATGATATCTTTTGAATCGTCTCTATTGACGTCATGGGTAATGTAGATTCTCTGCTCCTCAAATGTGGCAATTGTCTATTAATGTGTCCCAGATGGACTTCCTTGGGCTTCTGTGGAAGGCAGCAAGTATACATTCAACATCATCCTCTGTTATTTTAGAACACTCCCAGTTTCCTAAAATTGTTTCATTCATGTGAACATTCACTTAGGATTGATGGTTCCTGAATCCTTACCAAACGTTGTGTGGAATCATCATTGCAGTGACTCATTTCATATAGTGGGGTGGCCATAATTCAATCTTAAAAAAAAAAACATAATTAGGTGTATGGTGTGGTAATTATGCAAGCTTCAACATCCTCACAATTATACACAAGAATTTAAAAGTTTTCAGTTCAATATGGTTACCCTGTAGTTTCAGTATGTACAGTATAGATATGTAGCTGCTGTACTGTATTTTCTCAAGTCCAGTACTGTACCTGAAGTTAGTTTTCTGATTCCCAAAAATATTTACAATGCTGGGAGTTAGAGAGTGCTGGTTTGGCTGCCACTTATAATTAAATATGTACCTTTCTTTATGCTGTACAGTACATACTGTGTTTTTCCATATGAAAATGAACTTGATGTGTGTTTTCTGAAGGATCTGAGCAAGTAAATAAATGATAACTTGGTTCCACTCAGATCACTGGTAGGATGAGAGTGGTGATGAAGCCATTGGTGAGACAGATTCCTCTTGTGGGAGGCCTGCAAGTATTTTTCCTGAATAACCCAGATGTGGACTTCAACCTCATTGGTTTGGCTGATGTATTTGACATGCCTGGATTAAGGTGAGAGAACTTATCAAAGTTGAAGTTTTTCATTAGATTGATTTTCAAAGGAATTTTTGTACTTTACAAAAAGTGAATTGCACTTAATTATTAGTGGATGATCCCAAAATCATACTGTATAGTGTTGGAGAAGGGGAGGGTACTAATTATTTGTGGAGAAACCCCTTACTAAGTGCTTCAATGTCAGATGATAAATTAATTAATCTTGATGAATAGGAAGCAGTCTTGTGTGGAATATACATACATAACATGAAGTATTTCCTGTGCAAATTCATCTTGGTGCAATGGAAACATGGCTTTTCCAGGTATTGTACAGGCATGTTAAAGTAAATTGTACTGTGTAGCCTAACTGACTTAGTATGATGGGAATTTTGGAATGCGAGTATGGTGGGAATTTTGGAATGCGAGTATGATGGGAATTTTGGAATGCGAGTATGATGGGAATTTTGGAATGCGAGTATGATGGGAATTTTGGAATGCGAGTATGATGAGAATTTTGGAATGCGCATATGATGGGAATTTTAGAATGTGAGTGTAGAGGATGAAGATGAGAAAGATGTTCAGTGAGGAAATCTATAGTCACTAGAGTAGAAACCTGTAAAATTGGTACAGTATGGCCATTGGTTGTGGAAATTATTTTCATCAATCACAAAGTATACATGTACCTTTCTCACATGACTTGATGTGTAGTTTGTTGAATCAGATATGAGATAATCATTTGTCACTGGGGTATATTTTTCAGTGAAGTATTTTAGTTTTACATTTGAGTGCTGAAACATTAAAACGAGTGTTTGGATTTTGTTTTTCAGTGATATCCTGAGAAGTATTGTGATAGAGCAGATTGCTCACATGATGGTGCTGCCTAACAGGTACCCCATTCAACTTGTCGAAGACATAAATACTGCAGAGCTAAAATGCCCAACTCCAGCTGTGAGTTTTGGTGGCTGTATAGTGTTGTTAATTTTGCTCTTCACAAGTTTCAGGAAATGGGTACAGGTTCTAGTTAAACTGGTAAAAGTAAAATGGTTTCCACTTGTTTGTTTTGGTTTTGTCTGAAGTATATTTTCAAATCCCAATTAATTCAAGAGAAACCGATGCACTGCTTCACAAGAGAGTTAGTGAAGGAAATATCATTCAGAGTGATCCTTTGTGAAATATTTTATAAGGCGGTCGCTTCAGTTGATTTTTCTCCTAATTAGTTTCAATATTTTCCAACTTAATTTGTCCCATCAAAAAATTCTAGTGTAGTACTGTATTTATTATATACATTGAACCCTCGTTAATATGATATTTCAGGATAATTCAATATTTTTGTTTGTCAAGGTAGATTTAGTGAGGAGAAAATTCAATTCCATTTCAAAGTTAGTCCTGTAGCAAATGTCATATTCACTGCCTAATTAATATGGGTGTAAAATAATGGCTCATTCAGAAAGTTGGGCAAGAATGTGCAGTATAAACTGGTAACATCTTGAGCATCAAAGAAACCTTAATAAAAAATATTACCAAATGACTAATGGTTTAATACTGAGCTATGGTGAATTTTGTTAGGTATTACTTATGGTTTCTAGAAATGTTAAATGAACATCACCTCACCAGGGTGTCCTCCGTATTAATGTTATCGAGGCTCATAATCTGATGAAGAAAGATATTGGCATCATGGGGATGGGTAAGTCCGATCCATACTGCATCCTGCGGTTGGGTGCCCAGAAGTTCCAGACCAAGACCATCAACAACACTATAAATCCCAAATGGGATTTCTTCTGTGAGGTTAGTTATAACCATGTCCTATATTTAGTTTTTATTGTAATCAACGAGTTGTTAAAGTGAGAAACCAGGATTCCAAAGACAAAAGCTTGACTGAAGTTAAAAAATAATTGAATAAAACTTAAGTTAGCTAAATCTTTCTAAACTATGGAATTTCATGGAAAATGATACTTGGTATGACAGATCCCCAAGAGCAAGCCAGTTGAGAGACTTGAATACCACTTGAGCAATATGTTGTGTGTTTTGGTCTTGTTCTGCTACAAAACATGAGCCTCAGGGTTTGATGCTACCACCGATGCTTCTGTTGGGAACTAAGCTCTGCTCTTAAGAGTTTTTATTGCACGTTTTATGGTTGTTGGCCACAATCTTAATTGTTAGTATTTTTACTTAAAATTTATGTTGTGTTGCACACATGCTAGTACTTGTTAAGCTGGTTTAGGTGTTGGTTGGTGTGTTCGACATGAGGGATAATGCCTCACTTTATCAGGCATTCCTTAATATTTTATCTCGATTCTAAGGTAAATGTGAACCTGATCTATTTTTCCAGTATTTTAATAAAGACTTAGTTTTGTAATCTGACATTGCTCCTTGGGTGTACAGTATACCATTAAAGGTATTGCATCTTTCTTGGTCTTCATAGGTGGCAGTATCCCATAATTCTATTCAGAGCAGAGAGCTGGGTATTAGCTAATACTTGATAGTCAATATTACAGGTCTACTGACAGTGGAGTGTGTAACGTTAGTTCTTCTGTAACAGTACTACCTTTACTGGATTGGGTAATATGTTGGAGAAAGGTGTGAGGCTATGAGAATATTTTTGTGGTGCCTCCTGTCTCCCAATTCCAGCTGGCTCAGATATCCGGGAGTCTTCTGAAATTGGCATTCGGTTAGATATGAAATCCAGTGTCCTGAGTTGTGATTGAGTGTTTCACATCCCTTCCAAACTCCTATAAGGGTTATAAATGGACTGGAACTGAGGTGGAGGATCTTTCCTAATTGTTTTTAGGCACAGCTGGAATGTACTAAGTTTTAGGTATTTTGGAACCTGGATTTCAGCCCATAAGCTTCCTGACTATACTGTACAAGTAACTCTATCCTGGTTCTGTTGGAAAATAGGATATGGGGATTAATCTTCCATTTCTACCAGATAAAAATTGCAACTTCATATTTTCCCCACCTCTACTAACAGTTGTGTAATATTTCAAAGTGATTCTGATCTTTTAAAATGTTGTTTCTGCATAATTTAGTATTACTGATGTGGAATTGGTCTTGGTATGCTTTATTGTGGGTAAAAATAAGTATATATTAACTTAATCCTCTGAAAGCGTGAATTTGCTACCAGAGTTTAACAGTTAATTCATGTATAATACTTCTGATAAACTTCCTATGTGCTTATGTTTGAAATAATGAATGTATGCATCTTTATATAATTTAGCTAAATATCTTTCTCGTCAGAAACGGTCATCTTAACGATTATGAATTAACTTGTTTTGAAATACATCATTACTTCAGGACAAAATCAGACAGGTTTGCAACTGCCAATCAGCTGTAACTCTTGAGGAGGGGGCAGGGCATATTTTCTCAGCTGAGAAAAAATGCACTATAATGGCTGGTGTCGATGTTATACCTCGCCAGCTCCTTTGCCATAAGGGCAGTTCTTCTTTCATGGTGCTTATTTGTACCTGTATCCAGAAGGTTCCTGACATTCTATGCAGTGACCAAGAGAGGCGGTGTAATTTTTGTTTTGATCTGTGATTATGATTGTGTTTTCGACCGCTTAAGGATGACCTTACTGGGTGTGGTTGCCCAGTCAGGTTTGTTCTTTAGGCAGGCTATGTTTAGGGCACCTTTTCTCGCCCCTTCCCCATGTGGGGTGAGCAGAGTGGCTCCTCGAAGGGCTGCTCAGTCGCATAGACCGGATCGGATTGCACTGCTGCCTACCTAGATCCCAGTGCATAAATGACCATCTTATCTATGCCGCCCATGTGCAGAGTTGTGACCAGAGACTCCTGTCATCTGCCTGTCCCCGTCACCACACAACTTTAGGGGGTTGAGATGATAAGCATGATGAGCTGGATGACGGCTGTGCACGAGTTGATTTATGTGGCGAGGCAGGAGTGCAAGCTGCAACCACACATCTTGGCTCTCCCCTTTCCTGATCCAGTGGTGGCAATGTTGCAATGACTGGGGAGAGGGAGAGTTGCAATGGATTGCCGATAGCCCAGTTTGTTGGGTTTTGCCTTAGTAGCCTGTCCATCTTGCATTGCCTTCCTCTGCCAGTGTAGTCGTTGGGCTCCCATGTTGGTACCCCTCTTGTGCCTATGCTGCCGTTAGGGTCTTGTTGGAGCTCTGTAAGCATGTCTGCCTGATGTGGGGCTCCACTGCAGATTTTTTGTTCGAGGTTTACTCCCATAGCCTTATACCCACCAAGGTTAATCAGCAAGGCAGCGTGGAAGTGGTTGGTATGCACCAGGACGTGTCCACTTGCTAGTGGGACTATGCGGCGTCCCTCTGGGGCCCATTGCTGCTCCGAGATTCCCTGCTGGTCTAGCCTTGGCCCACAAGGCACCTTGTTACCATGTGTTGCTGTGAGGTGGCACAGCAAGAGTCTTGATGAAGAGGCTGTGTACTGGCAAGAGAAGACTTGTGCAAGTTGTTTCTCGGTTTGCCACAAGGGCTAGCCAGTGGCGGTAGCTGGAAGCAAGCAGTGCTTGTACCTTAACACGAAAATAATATTGCCACACTAGATGCATTACACAACCCTGTGTGTACACACACGCACACATTATGAAATAATCTTTATACTGTACTTTATATGCATCTTGAATCCATGTTCTTAGGCGTTTTTTTATACCTATGATTTTATTATACCTTTCAATATTGAAGACCTTAAATGTGTGCTTTCATTGCTTCACAAGAACTACTACTGTATTGAAAAATTACAGGATGATCATCGATATGTTCTATGAGCTTTAGAAAATTTGAAGTGATAAACAGATTTATTTGTGTTGTATGAATGTACGCTCCTTACTTTCATAAGGTAATAATTTATCTTAATTAACCCCTCTTGGAGCAGGTTCCAGCATCATTTTAGATCAAATTTTTATTTGGCAGTTATAAATTGGTTATTTTTTGCATCGTTTTCATTGGAAATTAAGCTGTTAATTTATTTGCTAAAAGCTCTTATGCAAATATGCTTGGTTATAATGGATCTTGATTTAAATTCACATGCCAGTGAAATTATTATTTCAACACCTCTGCATCTTGAAATAAAAGAGAAATCTTAACTACTACTCTAAAGAGCACCATTCACTTGGCATCAGGCAGTATACTGTACACTTGACCTTGAGGTTTCAGTAATGTCTGTGTCTCTGGCGTGTTCTCACGAAGGTGCTGCTTGTGGTGTTGATCATAAAGTTACTAAAAAAGTTAAAAATAAGAAGAATGTGAGGTTTTTATTTGATATTTAGTTATTTTTATTCAGTGATTGCTGTACATATAACCGATTAAGTTTGCTTGTTGGAATGTTATTGAAGACTCGTGTAGTTGCTAAGTAAACTATACCCTCATAGTGACCCTAAAACACAAAAGAAGTAAATTCTGAAGATTTACATTTTTCAAAAGAATGCAATAAATAGTGCTAAGTAATTAAAATATTTTAATTGTAGAGTAGGTTGGGTTCTTATATTGTTGTGATTTTTCTTACAGCTTCTGTTACATTTATTATTTCTGCCTGTTTTGGCCTGGGGGTATTGTCATTCCCCATGCCATATGTGGATGGGTTTGTGTATTAATCAGTGTGTGTGTGTGTGTTCGTTCATCTATGCTAACTTAAAACTTGTCAAATGAAATACAGGTACTACTGTACTGTAATTAAATTTTTTAATGAATTAATTCAAAACTTGCTAGGGATAAATTTTTACCACTCAAAGGTCAGATTTCAGATTCATATTTATCCCACACAATGCTGGGCTAGTATATTAGGCACTCCCTTACATCCTGTGCAAAGCACTCAACAGGGACGCATGCAAAGTTCATGCTTGTCTCCTTAGATGAGGGGTGGGCGAGAGTGTCTTAGGGGCCATTAGTTTTGTTAGCAAGTTACATGTAGTGAAGCAAGGATAAGTGTATAGTTGCTCAGGAAACCATCTTTACAAAATTGTGTTGGACAATATGGCGCAACGGACGAAGGATTTTGACAACTCTATCGAGGCAACAAGTCAGTGTTCATTCAGACATTAATTTACCCTCCCCCTCCAGTAAAGATGGTTTTTTGAGTGACTGTACATCGGGATCTACATGTGTTCTTTTGGGGTCAAGGTCAAGATCACTGTTGGTAACTAACTTGATGTTACATGCTCTTTGTTACCGAAGTATTTATTAAAAAAAAAATTAGATAGAAATCGAGTGCACGTTATATACGTATATTGAGATTTTATTCTGGTAGTTTTCCTCTTGTTTAGAGGGAGCTTTATTTAATTGAGGAAAAAGTGTAGGTTTTTTGAAGGAGCACGTGTTTAATATCCATATTTGTATATGGGTCTTCATCTTTGGCTCTTGACCAAAATCTTGCACACTTGGTACAAATTTTTTTTATTTAATGAAAAAATGTGACTGATTAAGCTAAATGCTTAGCAGTTTTTATGTAAATTTTGCATGTAATGTTTGAAGTGGTTATGATCTGCTTGATTACTGTCTTGTTTCATGGACAGGAAATAGAGTATAAATGAAATGTGAGGTGATAGCAATTTTTTGTCTGACCTTTTATTAGTTTAAATATTATTTGCAACCTTTCCCTGTTTTTTTTTTTGGAAGTTGGTGTATATAGCTTTCAAATAAATAGAAACCAAGTTTATTTTTATTTATATATATATATATACATACATTTATATTTTGTACCCCTCCCTCACCTAATACTTGACAGTTATTGACCGATGTAATTCGAAGCCAAGAGATAGAATTTGAGGTTTTCGATGTAGATGATGGACCATCCAAGGACGATTTACTAGGGAGGTGAGAAAGTTTGGTGCCTAATTCACAGTAAGCCAGTCAGTCCTATTTCCATAATTAAGTACTGTATAACATTCTTTTGGTGGTAAAACAAATGTTATTCATCATTTGTATTTTCACCTTTATTTTTGTTAGAGATTTTAGTGGTGAATTATTGCAAAAGGTAATTTTGTATCCTTAAAATATGGACAAGGGCTTATATTTCCCCACTTCAGCCTTAATTTACTTCACTTCCCATTCTGTTGTATCATCACACAGGACTTTTCTTGTACAGACATGTTACACATAATTTAATTAGTCTTCAGAAAATTTAAGCCATGAATGTAAATAAATTTCATTTAAAGTATTGTTTTCCGTCCTTCTTTAGAACTTTGTTTGATCTGGGTCACCTTTATTGTTAGTACAGTATGTATGTGTGCATGACATACTGTAGTTGTAAAGAATGCATGGGTAGCTGTTGTCTTACATGTACTGTACATGTCCATAAATTGCCTGGGTAAGCTTGGTTACATTTGGGCTTTTGTTTGGCTTTTGGCTATGCTTTTTTTTACAGCTTTGGTATTGACTTTCATAAATTGCTAGTTATAAGGTTCTCACATTTCAGGTATTACAAGGTCCGGTATGAGCACTCGGCACTCGCTATTGGAAGCACCTAATATTATCACAGTACAAAGTAGAAATATCAAAATTTGAGTTATTTTGTTTAAGAACTTTTTATATTTATCTCACTTGGTTTCTGTGCAGGCATTAGCAAATGTGATTCGAAGGCAACATGTGACAATAGAGTGCTGGGACTATGACTATAGTCCTCTCAAGTCTTATGAGAATGATGACTTTCTGGGCAGGTACTTTTAGTTTTTAGAGTGATCAGGAGAGAGATTGCATGGAGTGCTCCCTGACATTGTTCCCTTGCTGATGTGTTACCAATGATAGTTTACAAGAGCATAAAGGCAGGACTTCACCTGTGTATACTAATCTACTGCTCACGGGCATGAAATAAATTTTGGAATAAATATGTTCTGTAGTACTATAAAATGTTAAATGCATTATAGTATTCAACATTTATGAAACTAAGGTGAAGAAGCCCACTTGAGTGCTTGGCAGTCTCTTGGAACAGTGGGATGTAGTATACCGTTACCCAGAACCAAGAATTTTTGTTGTTGATTTTAAGCTTTGTATTAAAAATGTTGCTGATTGTGTTGTGAAAGTTTTAGTTACTATTTATTATTACCTTTTACAGCCAATGCTAGTGTTTGTATTACTAACTGAAGGAAGATGACTGACCATTCAAAGTGTGGCATATTTAAGTTGAAAATTGCAATGTGATTGTTATGCAACCTATTTAATTTTCAGAAATGGCAAGTGCCTATAAGGTGAAATTAGGCAAATTCTACAGTGTATGTTAAATAACATAAAATCCTGTACACTGAAATTGAGCTTACCTGCACCTTGCTGCGAGTGTTAAGATTCCCATCAACTCATAATTTCACTATAATCCCTTTTGCTGCCCCTCACAGGCAATATGTGATGTGGTTCGTCGTCAGACCGTCGGTATTGAATGCTGGGACTGGGATGCTAATATTCCAGGAGCTAAGAATGATTTTTTGGGGAGGTAACTTATTTCAGGGTCCCAGCACATAGCATGTTCTCTGTGGGAATTACTCCTTTTATCATTTGTATTTAGTTTACTTGTAGTTGGATACAATGCCTTTTTTATTTTTGGGTTGTGATTAATGTGCCAAAGCTTTTGTACAAGTGATATAGAATATCTGACTTTTAACCTTCATATTACAGCGTCAGAGACGTCTGAACATAATCTTTGATATTTAGTGTAATGATAGAACACATTTCATATTTTCATACATTCATAGAATTTCAGTAGAACTTCAGATTTAATACTCTCAACATTTGTGCTAAGCAGTTGGGAAAATTTAAAAAAATAAAGTTCTGAGTACAGTACTATACCCGTACAGTACTTTGATATAATTATTGATGGTTCACTTGATACAGTAGACTCTCGCCAACTGTGGATTCCAAGTTATCCAAGGTTTATATTCTGTTTACCATTTCACCAACCACTGCATTAAATTTAGAGTATCTGCGGATTAATGTGGCATCTTTATCCCTTGGCGGTCTAATGTACAGTTTTCCTCGGTAAATGTGAGGAATTAATAAAAATACCATACCCTCGTTAATTTGGATTGTTATAATTTTGATTATGGCTTAATTCGTATGTTTTTGAAAAATGAATTGAACAATTTGAATTTGGAATGAATCTGAAATAACCGAGCGATTCTTAAGTCATCTTGGCTGCCACAAAGTATTCTGTTTATAATTACAGTGGTCCCCCGATTAACGAACACAATTGATTCCACAGTCGTTCGTTAACCGAAAATTTCGGGAAATGAATAATATTTCAAAGGGATATTGTGTACTGTAATTGGTTCCAACTCAGAGAAAAAGTACATACGAAGTACAGTACTGTATGCCTGTAATAGAATTAACAAAACATTAAATATGAACTAAATACAGTACAGTACTGTACAGTATACTGTACAATAATAAATAAAAAACAATAGAATATTGTATTTTAACTTACTTTGAGGTGTGTATGTTGTATTTCCGGCAGCTTTGTTTACATATCAAACGGCTGATTGTAGAGGTAGTCGATGATGACATGCCATATTCTTTACAAAGTGCATTGGTTCTAATGTCTTTGTGTTTCATAATAATTTCTGCACTGTATATCAATATGTTAACTAAATTTCAGAATGACCAATAATTTTAATGTAAAAATGCAATAATATTCAAGAGACCAACAAACTCGATGTTCACTCCACTGTAAACAAAGTTTACGAGGGACTACTGTATACAATTTGAGTATTTCATTAGATTGTGATTGGTCAAGTGGATCTCAGTCTGTTGGGCTGCAACCTTACTTAATCCAACCCAATCCTGATGATTTGATTAAGAAAGGTTATAGCCTATTAGGATTATGGCCCATTTAACCTGCAACTCTCGGAGTCTTAGATCATGATTATCATTTACTCGAGCATACTTGAAGCTTCTTACAGCCTGAGAACTTGTGCAGGTACCTGCATGAGGCCAAGAGGGTGTCACTACATTGGGAAATGGTTAGATTCTTTTGTCAATGACTTGTATCATTTGGATGTCCAGTACAAGACTGTGTTGCTCCAGTATATGTCATTGACAAGACTAAATTTTTATTGCAAAGGCGTGACTTGCAGTTAATGGAGAAACTAGAATTATTATTTTACAGTTTCAGAATTCTAATCAAAATATTGTTCTGCTTTATAAGATTTAAAAAAGTTATGCGGTAACTTTAACTAATAATTATTTTTTAGTTTACAAATTTTCCCAAGTTATATATATTTTTTATACAGTTATGAAATCTTGCTAATACAGTCTGTAAGTAAAATGTAATTAACATAGAACATATTGTTAATTCTTTTAAGTGATTGATTATAAGTACAGTATATTCAAAACCTTTAACCAAAAATTATATCTAGCCAAACCTAAAATGATAGATGTACAGTAGTTTGATATACATATTTTTCAAGATTTTTTTGATATGTTCAGATTAATGGATTCAAAATATTGATTTAATATATTTTATTGCTAGTATACTGTATTCAATAAAAGTATTCTTGACCAACCACTATGGGATCTAGGGTAGGTCAGATAATTCCAAGTGTTGGAGAATAGCATATACAGTATCAGAGTGCCATCCTCATATCTGTTGGTTGGTGACCACAGTCCTCCACTCTAAATGTTCTCTGGCTGTTTTTACCATTCCACAAGGTTTTTAATTTCATTCCTCTATCCTAGTCTCTGCCTTCCCCTGGCCCTCATACCCTCAACTTTACCCATTAATATGTTATAATTCCCTCATCCCTAATTACAGTACAGTATATGACAAGTTTCAAATTTTTCTTTTTCTGCTCATTTAAAGTATTTCTTGGTGCTTATCTTGTTACTTCATTTGTTTTCCTGTCTGTGTAGCTTATTCTTAGCATTCCCCTGTAACACCACATCCTCAAAGGCCTCCAGCCTCTCTTCTTATTGTAGTTTCCCAATATAGTACTGTACACACTTTGTCAGCACTCAGAGAACACCTTGATCAGTACATTTCATAATGCATTTTTGCTTAGAATCAAGCACAAGCTGCTACCCCTACCTGGCTTTGCTTGCCAACAGTTGTGCCTATGCAATAATCAACTTTCATTCTAAGAGAATGAAAAGATGGATGCTATTTCTGTATATTCTGCAAATGGCATTCATCACTCCGGATGAACAGGAGTGATGAATGCAATTTACAGAATAAAAGCAGATTTAAATTCATGCAGACAGTGGTCGAAGTGCCTTTTGGAAGTCTGATAAAAGGACTTTTACTTTATGAATATCGGAGGATGTTGCGGTTTAAATGTTTTATTTAAATGAACTAGGAAAAACAAAACTGATAAGCATTCTATTAATAAATGACAACTGCTAAAAGATTTTATTTTGGTTATTGATTTTCAGTATACTGTATGTACTTGTAACCATGAAAATGGTGTTGGAAAGGTATCAAAATTTGGACGTCTCATAAGAGGTGAGATAACCAAGTGGATGAAGTCCTTGCTTCCTATGCCTAGGGCACCCACAGTAAACCTAGCTGTGAATGGGTGCCTAACTTTACAGATAAGGAGGATAAGACAGTCCAGTGTAGTGCCAATCACAATGCTTCTTTCTGATACTGTATATTGAAAACTGGTTTAATCTACAGTGCTCTGTATCTCCATTGGCATTAAGTGTCAGGCCTATAGGATCTAAATATTTTCAGTGTTAATATATAATACTGTACAGTACAATGCTCTGAACAATAATATACTGTACTGCACTTTGACAATACAGTCGACCCTCGTTAATTCGGACCCCTTTAATCCGGATTTCGGATAAATTGGACGAAATCTGAACTGTCCGTATCAAATTTCTGGTTCTGGGATTATCCCAGGTGCAATTGGGGTTGCAATTTCAAATTCTGTGTCACTTCTAAGGAATAAAGTCTCTGGTGCACTTTAAAATTAAGAGAAAACGGACGACTCGGGCGTCCTGAAGTGAGAGAAAACGGACTCCTATGACTGGGCACTCAAATAAAGAAGACATGGCTACATGTTTTGTGGACTACCCACTGTACAGTATTGATCGTATAATATTCATCACTTTGTAATAAACCTAGTCATGCCTATGTGTGTGTCTGATAATTACCATAACATTATATATTTATATATTTAGCGGTTGTAAAAACACAAGGCCTCACACATCCCATTCTGACTGACAGATTTGACAAGTTTTACCAACCATAAAGACAGTTGAAGCTTTAATCATCACTCCCAATGGATCTTGAATATTCCAACTAATCAGACATACCCAAGTTGCCTCCACAATTGCAACCCCAGTTGCAATATCAAATTCTGTCACTACTAAGGAATAACAAAGTCACTGGTGCACTCTAAGATTAAAAGAAAACGGACGACTCGGGCGTCCTGAAGTGAGAGAAAACGGACTCCTATGACGGGGCACTCAAATAAACATACACATAGCTGTATAATGCAATATTAACCCCTAAATCGGTTAATTCGGACAATCGGCTAAAACGGACACCCTTCCCCCCTATTAGTCCGTTTTAACGAGGGTCGACTGTACTTCAATAAGTTGTTGGAATTTTCACCTTTGAATTATATCATAACAGAAGACAACTATTATTTTGATTACATTTATTATCAAAAATGATCTGACAGATGCCACAGCTCCTTGAACTCAATTGATAGTTGAATGCCATTTCCATAATGTAGGACACCTGTAAAGGCAGATAATCCTCAAATTTTCCCAATGTTTAACAGTGCTTTCTCAAATTTGCACTTTGTGCACTAGTGTAGTGCACTATGGATCACCTGTTACTGTTTAAGTGGTTCCTATATTTGTGCATGCATTAGTTTTCTAGTCAGAGGATAGTCTTATGAGATTCATATTAATAAACTTCTCGGTTAACTTTACTGTCAGACTCGTCAGAGCCATTACGATGTGACATTGTTTTTGTTGTTCAAGATTTGTCAACAGAACATGAAGAATTCCAATTGTTGGTTTAGATGTTAAATTTTAATACTTATTTTGTTTTTAGAAAGAATGAAACTTGTCAAATTAGAATTGATTTGGTCATACTGTGTCAGCTTGACTGACTGCCTTTATATATGGTAGTTTTACACAGCAGTTCATTTGTAAACTGAAAGGTCACTGGCAAGTTATTTCGTGACTCGTTTACTGCATCTTATGTGGTTTCGTGTCTTGAAAAGCATTTTGAAAGGCTTTTCGGTATTGAAAGAAATAAGTCATGCACTGAACTTATTTTGAAAATTTAGTTATAATCCAAGGCTATCTTCCACTACCTGATTCTTTTCCAGTGTATTCGTTATTTTATGTGGTTTTGAAATGTAATGTAATGTCTGAACTTTTTTGTTGGTTAAAAATTTACTTTGTATGATATTTAAAGTTTGTATTAAATGCATTATGGAGTTGCCTAGAATGTGTATATACTGTGGCATGCTCTTTATGGTATTTTAAATTCTAGTTGAAGTTATATGCTGCACACTTAAACTAATCACATTAACCCAAGTTTTTTTCTGGCTCTGCTTGGCAAAGGTTACAATCTGCTCTGTTTATCAGTCTTCTCAAAACCTGTTGATATTTCCCAGCTAGAAGTCTGTAAAAAAGCTCCTAACTAACACTGCTATAAGCAGAATTTAACCCCAAACACAGCAGCCAGAATTCTTCTTAATATTTCTGTTGGTGCATGTTAATTGCTAACACACTTTCCTGATTTTACAGTATATTTGTAGCTATGATACCAGGTTTGGGAACGTGGAAGTAGAGTTTGAGGTATTAGATCATGACATATTCAAAGATGATCTATTGCTCAGGTAACTATGATGCAAGGGAACTGCTTCATGATGAAATCCTAATTGACTTTTTTTTTTTAGATGTAAATATTTCTGATCACTTGGGCTTGCTTGAGCAACTTACTTTGGTGCTTCAGTAACTAACAGCAGCAATATCAAAAGACATTAGATAATTTCTTAAGATACAAAGATTAGAATGGGATTGCATATTGTGCACATTTCTTAGTCATTAAATTAGTTTTTAAATTTTTATTTCAGTATACAGGTATTAGTTTAGTCTATATTGACAGACTGGTAAATACAGTAATATCGCTTGCAAATAAGAAATGTATAAACTTTTATCAGATGAATCAAGATATTTTTAAATGGTTCCTAATTTCTTTTTGTCTAATGATCCTTGATTACACTACGTATAAAGTGAGGATAACTAGATTGGTACAAGTTTATAGGTGCTAAAGGGCTTCTTTTTTTTATGTACAGTAGTTTTACTTTTCAAATGTGCACATGCTATCTCTCAGCTAAGACTGATAGGCCTAAATACCCATGGAAGAACTTTTGTAGAGAACTTGTAAAGTGGTTCAGTCCCTTCCACTTATTTGTGGTCACAATCACTATGCACCATCACATTTTTGAACTTCTTTCCTATTGTCTTCTCATTTTATTTATTTTTCCTTGTCTTTTTGACTTTTCTTTCCTGCTTCCTTCTTACAAGAAATGTCAGGAAGTAATAACATTTATGTTCAATACTTTAGTTTGAATCAACCAAGTCTTGATGCATTTTAAGTATAGTGTACACACTCAAGTACTGTACTGTATCTGATAATGAGTGCAGTGGTCACACCTAAGTTAAGGTGCAATTTTATGGATGCATTAATGACTTAACATTTTGTGAAATTAAAATTAAGATTAAGATTTGCAGAAAGAAGTTAGTGAATTCTAAATGGGCTTGCAACACAAGTCTGATGCAATTATTTGTTAGTGTGATGTTGAATTTTCTCTTAACATAGATATGGTGCTTACCAGACATTGGGGTTGTGTGAGTAACTAACACAGTAAACTTTAAGAGGTCTGAGACTTCCTAGATTAGTACAATGTATAATTATGTTAGCTAATTGCTGGCAGTGGTGAATTATAGTACAGTATACTGTAGATTACTCTTTGGGGTTTTATATAAAAGAACCGAGACAACTGTCTTGGAAATGGATCTTGGTTGCTGTGTAGTAAAGAGAAAACTTGCACTTTGATACAGTCTTCAGACACCTATCAAACATTACCTTACTCTTGTTTCCATTTCTGCCCAGTTTTCTTCCTGTGCTTATAAGTGCATAATTAAATAGTATATGCATCTCTTCTAAATTGATATATATCTTTGCTATGATATTGTTTTAAGCCCCTTGTCCACTTAGTATTGTAGTTTCTGATTATGTATGCTGTGACCCGAGGTAAGTATGTACAGTATTTTTGTGGCCATTCTTTCTTTTCATCTGTTCAGCAGCTTTGTTAAACAACTTTGTAGTGTTTTAACTCGGTTTGGAGTGATTTCTTACTATTGTAATGTTGGGTTTACATTAAGCTTAATTCACTTGTCATGATAGGGCAACCTCGGTTTGACTGATAAGTAATGTTTTTAAATGCAATAATGCTTTAAAAAAATTGCTGTAATTTTATATTCATGTAAGTTGGGTATTATTTTCATTAAGTAGCTTGACTGGTCAAGTGAGTGAAAATTTAATGCTTAAACCTGAATGTAGATATTGCCAATTTTGAATAAAGTAAGCAAAGTAAACACCCACTCTGGTACAGTAATGTACTACAGTATTTATATATATCATTTCTTAAAAGAAGATTTGGGTTGAAAAAAAGCCTCGGTATTACAGTACAGTAATAACATTTAATTTGAGGTTTACTGTTCATAAGTGAAGGTAATGTCATGGTCTTTATCTGAGCTGAGAAATAAAAGAATGGCACCATTTTTTAAAGTCCCTTTATGGCTTTATGCAAGATATTAAGATCAGGTGATGCTAATTTGAGATGTTTATAATACAGGGTAATTGGGTTAATATTTCATTCTGACAATTCATTAATGTACCTGTACAGTATATATAAAGTTGCATAAAATATGTAGAACTGTAGTAATGAAATAAGTTGTTGGTTTAAGATATCTTGATGTACAGTACTGTAGTATTTATTAGTTAAACTGATACTCTACAAGGTTCTTGGAATCAAGTTATGTAGTACATACTCGTAGTAATAAATTTATCTTGCCAGAAGTTGATTTGCAGATAATAAGTCAACTGTACACAGTACAGGTTTGCATTGAATGAACGTCGGCTTGACGACTGAATATATGAACTGAATTAATGGTATCGTGTAAATTTAAATTTTCGTGCAAATTCTTTAAACTTCAGTTTAATTGGCTTCTGCATTCACATTCTTAATAATTGGAGAAATCTGTATACAAGAAGATCTATTTAATGTTCTCTTACAATAAACTAGACCTGAATTGAATTTTGAACATTTTGAATAAAAAAAAAAAAAAAATGGTTTTCAAGTGGCTAGAATATGGAGAAGTTTTTGGGGTATGGGTTGCCTTGTGTGGTATCCTTTAACATTTAGAAGTTTGTTGGAATTTACAGTTTATGTGAAAATTTGGTAACTATCTTAGTTTTAATTATCATTATTGTTGTGTAGTGTTAAGGTTTTTATTAATATATGTGCATAACCTACAGAGCCAATCTGGATGTTCATGACATTTGGAAGAGTGGAGAAGTGGACATGGTGAGTGTTTTGTAAAATTAATGCCATTTCATGCTTTGCATGATATTCTCTTGCTCTACAATCACTATTCAAGACCTATACATACAGTAAAGGAGAGTTAGATAAAGTTCCAAGGGACAGCAGGTGTCCACCATATTCAGGTCACTCAGGGACTTTATCTCGCTCTTTTACTGTATTTATTGGCCTTGCTATTAACTACTATTCGGTCTGTACTCACCCCTGAAGATGTGAATTACACAAGTGCTTGAGAACTTCGTTTTCTTTTTTCATATGTGGTTATCAGTGTACAGTATACAGTACATGGATCATTTGCTCCTACAGGGATTCATTTGGATATACTGTACTGTATCTATATATTATAATCTCACTCCTGAAATTATTTATAGTTTATACATGTGTGTATATTTTGAAGTTATTTAAACAGGTTACAGAGTTCAATATTCTTGTTGAACATTGTGCATTTTACCAATGCTAGTTATGTTATCTTTATTATGCTCTCCTGTCTTAATTAGGTAACAATACACTTATATTACCTGAACAAAATTATCTAACTTTGTTTACTATAAATCCAGAAAGTGTTTGTGGAGGACCTTGTTAAATGTCATTTTAGTTACTTGGAAATTTCCTTTGAACGTAATAAAACCTGATAACATAATTCACCGATTTTATATATTTTTTTTTTTTTTCAGTGGGTTCCACTCTCTGATGCTACATCAGGTCGTTTACACATCCGAGCTGCTTGGCTAGACCTTCATGACAGTAGTGCATCTCTGGAGTTGGTTTGTATTTATTGAGCTTTTTTGATAATTATTATTAATTGTTAGTGTTTTTATTGGCGAAATTTGCATCGCTTGTTTTGATTAAAAAAGTAACGATTATTTTTTACTCGTTAAAATAATAGAGGTGATATTTGAAGTAAAAGATGAGCTTTTGCTAAAGTTGGTAATGCAGGGACCTATGTATAATGAGCAGGACCTAATATAAAGAGTAGGAATGAAAAACTATTCCATATGCATTTTTAGCAATCATACATATCCAATGCCTTATTCGCTGAAAACTTGTACTATACTTGTGACGGTGTTGGGTTGAGTCTTCTCCAAGTGTTAGGATTTGTAGGAACCTGTGAACTGTATACTGTACAGGATTTTGAATTTTAAATAACTTTACAACTCCTCCCCGACTTATGACAGGGTTAGGGACCCAAATCCAGGTCGTAAGTCGAAAATGCTAAAATAATAAATAGAAAATTTAAAAAGGGTGTTTCTTTTTCTTCTCAGCACCACAAACTCTCACTTTTAAGCTTGCCAGCCATTTTAAAGTGAATTACAAACGAAAATTTTGTCTGTACTGACATTGGGACTCGAAAATACGTAATTTGACAAAATTTTGGTACGACTGAGGCAGGTCGTAAGTGCGGGTGGTTGTAAGTCGAGTAGGTCGTGAGTCGGGGAGGAGCTGTACTTTGTTTTGAAACTCTGAATGATAGTAAGGGTACTCCAGGGTACAGAAATGAAGCAGGCCTCATTAGCTTGTATTGGGAGAGTACGAACGTTGCCTCGGCTCACTTAATCAACTAGGAAAAAAGAGGGAAAGATAAAAACACAAGAAAGGAGAACAATTAGAACATTAGAGGAAAAGAATTTGCGCAAGTTAGAAAGTTACAAATTATCTGAATGTATGGAACAAGCAATATGTAAACAAAACTGAAATTTCTCAACATTGAGCATGTAATAAGTTGTTCCAAGGGCCAGTGCCATCAAGTATGGGACTCCCATAGTCTGTAATGTTGTATTTAAGATATTTCTTATTTCAGCTTTTGTAAATTTGAGACACCGATTAGTAGTTGGGGCAATTTGTTTTATCTTCACCAGCAACTGGAGGAAATCCGTGCCCTGCAGGCCACAACCAAGAACCCTCTCCATAGTGCTGTTCTCTTGGTCTGGGTCGACTCTGCCAAGAAACTGAATGTAAGTGCATTTTTAAAATTTAATAGTTCTATATTATTTGTTTTGAGTATGTTTTTTACTTAAATATTCTATGGCTTTGGATTGATTGATTTTTACATTTTGGTTTTGGCATATTAAGTTCAGTAATTCTTGGTAAAATAAATAAAAATTCCAGAAGTTCCCCATTCCTTGAAATGGCATGGGGTTGATCCATTTTCTATGACCACAAGCCTCCCTCCCACACCACTACATATCCCCAAATTGTACATGCTATATGAAAACCCAAAATGCCAATCTCAAAAAAAAACAAACATTATAATACAGTTTGATGATAATCATTGCATATGTAAAAAACAGATATGAAATTGTTTGCACTTCATTTTTTTTAATTATTTATTGTAATTTACCGCAGAAGTATTTCGTAGAAAAAAACTTTCCACATCTAGTTGTACTGTATGTAGCATGCAGTTTTGGCCTGTGAAAATTTTTGAGCCTGGAAGTGGGAAAGGTATTTTTAGATTTGTTTTGCATTTGGAGTAAAAAAATATTGGTTTGTAGTTCGTTTTCTCATTTATTTTTACCTTTTATGAAAGCCCAAACTAATCCGAGCCAAAAGTATCAAATTGAGGTGATTATAAATGGTCTGAATACCTTGCTTGAAAAAGAAAAAAAAATGCTTCTGTGCATAAAGGGCACAATGCCCTGGGAACCAAACCAAAGATTTCTTGTATACAAGCAAACTAGTCATTGTTGTTTTGTTAAATTTTATTATTTTTACAATATTACATTTGAATATAGTGTGTGAGAGATTTGAGGAGGGGTTTGGCATTATAGTGAATTCGTGTGGTTTTGAGGTGTAATACTGAAATCTGGAGTGGTTTGGTATAGAGAGAGAAAATTGAAATCTTGGCAGTTCAGTATACTGTATATAGCAAATTTCTGCATATAGAAGTTCAGTATAGAGAGGGAATACTGAAGTTCTGGGACAGGGATATATTCTTAGTAATAAGTAATACTGAACATGGTTTTCATAGGAATTTTAATGTAACTGCTGTGTACCTGTACCACCAAACAGTGTTTTATCTACCAAAAAGCACTACCCTGTAATTTACTAGACTTCTTGATACTTTTACATTTCTGCAATAAACAGAACTTCAAACAAATACTGTAAATAGAGTGTCTGAGTCCAGACAATTAGTTGATGTGGCTACTAGATGTCCAAGGAGATTGACACATTGCTATATAAATAAAACATCTTCACAACTCAATCTTGAAAATTTGGTTAATAAAATTTCACTGCTGAATTTTGAACACTTAAGTTGAATATTGATCTTGTGCACTTGACCACAATAACTCGGGAGAAGTTTTGCCACAAAAAGACCCAGCTGACTATTGTGGCCAAGAACTTCTGGAATTTTGAGGTTCTACTGTATTTTATCTAAGTTGGTTTCAGTAGTTTAAATATAAAACAGAGCACAGGTAACAGTAGTTTTATAAATTTAGTTTAACCTATTTATTTTGTTACTGATAATTAAAAATGTCGTGTAAAATTAACCTTTCTAATGGGGGGGGGGGGGAAGGTGTTGGCACTTGATTCTGATCACTCGGCACAATAGTAAGAAAAGTCTTAAAATAGTACAAATTAAAGATTGGTTTAATAAAATGGTACTTGTTCTTATCTGCCATCAGTGAAGAATTAATACAATGACTTGGGACTGAAAATTGTATAAAGAAATTTAAGTACTGTACAGTACTGTACTCATGTTTTTTTTTTTACCCCCACCAAAGATGAGGCAATAACTGATTATTCACATGTAGTACCCACACTGCATTCTTTATCATAACATTGTGACTGATATAGGCACTTTGAATTTATGCACTGAAGAACATCAAATTTTGGTTTTTAATGATAATTGAAACTTAATTGTTTTATTACTGTAAGTTGCCCATTATGTAGACCCACTACTCAAAACAATAAGAAACATACTGTATTCCTCCTCAGTGAGTTCTGTTAAAAAACCCACTAGTCTCAACAATAGTACAGTATTGTAGAACTCCAGCAGCTATTTTAGTTTGATAACATTCTTTGTGCTTTAATTGAATACTAGTCGGTGCATTATAAAGTACAGTTGGTCCTCCTATTACGCGGTCCCACAATCCGCGTTTCACCGTTAACGCGGTGCCTTGCCAGAACCTAACATTTTCACATTCCGCGGTCGTGAATCCCATTACGCGGAGAGCGGCTGGCAAGCCGCGCCATTTTTGGATCCAAACCTCCCGCCATGTTGTGTAAGAGGCGCGAAAATGGTGCGCACAAGGTCGCCCAGTCATCAAAACATTACCGAGTTTTTCACCCGCCACCCACTACAGCCGGCCCAAGTCAGTGATCATTATAGTGAGGATATGGACTTATATGAAATTTGGGGGGGTTTGACAAAGAGGCCCTGCAAGCCTCTGTGGTGGATAGTGATACAATTGATACAAGTGATACAGGTGAGGGCCAATAATCTGCCCTCTGCCTCGGAACCAACCGCCCATCCCCGTGTGCCCAGCCATCTTTTCTACTAATGTAAGTGTTAAAAAACCTAATATTATTGATATTTCTCTTAATTATTAATTGTGTGTGCATGCCATCATAAAGTTAAGATAATATTTTTACTACAACATAGTTGTGTGTCGTCAAAAAGTGGAGTTTGGGGATCGGCCCGGACTCCATTTCAATTAATCCCATATGTTATGTTATTCACTTTACGCGTTTCTCACTTTCCCCGGTACCCTCCGGGTTACATTAACCGCGTAATACGAGGACCAACTGTACAAGGTTGATGGAGCCCTGCACGAGAGAGTAACACACTTGCGTTGTGTACAGTTTTCATTAAAGTGTGTTGGTACTGTAGGTTGGTCATTGGTGATGGAAGTACTTTTCATCACGAGTATTTTGTATGTTGTTACTTTATCTTGCATTAATCATGATATTGATGGGTAAAAACTAGGTTGATAAAAGTGGGTGACTTATTTTCATTGTATTGGGCTGCTGTGTTCATTCAATGACCGTATAGTATTGCATGTGATGTGCTCCACACAATAAGGACAAGTCCACCCAAAACAGATGATATTGGGGTTAAAAGTTTTTCTTATTGTAAATAGCCCCAACTTTGCCAAATATTAACCTATCAAGATGACAGAGGTCTCATTTTGAAGGTTTCTTATTGAAGAATACATTAATATTGGTGTACAGAGTATGTGGTGTCTGTAATTATTTAAAGAAAAATACAGAATGTAAATAAGTGTAATCTATCATACCTTATTATGCTAACTATCAAAAATTATTTTCCTATTAAAATGAATGTGGTCTCATTTTTAAGGTAATTTTATCACCGAATACATCCATAATAAAGAAAAACAGAGGTCCATAAATGCATGAAAAATAAGGAATGATGTGTAAGATAACGTGTTTCATTATTATTGAAGTACAATGTATTACTGCAAAACTTACTGTAATAAGTACTGTACTTACATTGTTTGGTGCCTTTCATCTGTGTCACTTTTGGGTGGCTCAAACCCCACAATGAAGTCAATGTTAAACACATCACCGTAGTACCTACTGCTTACCGACTCTGCGCGGTACTGTACTGTATAGTCATTTAGTCACCCTCCTCCTGGCTCTTCAAATAATGTATAGCATTTGCATTATCCATGTGCCTGGATATATTCTTGTATATGGACCTCCACTGTAACTGCTGTCAGAAATATGGATTTTTTTCCTCCCAACCACTCCCTACCACTCGGGGTAGTGCCTCTGAAAGTTGGAAAAAATGAATACAACCGATACTGTCATTACAACTGCTCTTGTTACCTGTAGTTAGATTTAGAGAATTTTAAACTGAGTTTCGGTGTTATTTATCTGATACAGTATTTCAAACAGGATGAAAGCTTTTCCATGGAGGATGCCAATCATCAAAGCTAATTATTTCAAGTGTTCTGTAAAAATGTACAGTTTACATTCTTCCCATTGAGCATGTCTGTATTTTGTAATAAAATATGCTTATATATGATCTATAGCAGGGGCCTGCAACTTTTATACCCTAGTCGGCCACTTAATGGTGCAGGTAATCGGCGATCGGCCACAGGTGTACCAAGCCAACATAGTCAGCACGGTGTTCGACAGAATTTAATGTAAATTCAGAAATGCAGGACTATATTTTGTCAGAAAATTGTGGTAAACAACACCGATATTTAAGACTAAACATAGCTTTCATTTTCAGTATATACATATTCTGCATTGTATTAATAGCACTAGTCACTAGCCTAGTTTAATATTCTGTTAAGAAATTAGAAACATAACTTTGAAAAATATAAAATATGGAAATAAGAAACTGCCTTCGAGCAGTACAAAATTTAGATGTCGCTCAGCCGGCCGTATATGTACCGGTACCCCTTTCTGGCCACATGCAGCGGGAAAAATAGGGGTTGCGGACCCCTGGTCTATAGCCTGTTCACTCACTTTGCAACCGAGGCAGTCACTTTATAGCAAGGCAGCTGATTGTCTGGCAGATGGACACATGAAGAGACAATACAGTTCTTTAATGTTTTAACGTATTTATGTTCTGCTAGTTTAGAGGTTAACTATTTTGTGTTGATCTCTGGTAAAAACAATATAAATTGAACATGAACGTGATGAACAAGTTTAGCCACACAAATTCTTTCTTGCTGTGTGACGTCACACAGCGTGGTGGAGGATGTCGCTGAAATATTGTACAGTAATATATTTCTTCAAGATATTTGTTACCAGAGCATTTGACATGCAAATTTTTACTTCCAAAAGTGCAGAAGTTATCAGTAATCAGCACAGAACATTTATTCCTTAAAATATCAGAATTTAAATACAGTGCAATTTATTAATTATTAAAGAACTGTAGTGAATCTTGACAAATAAGTCACCAGCCAATAAGCTGCCTTACTACAAACTGACCCAAGGCCTCCGATGGCAGTGGTTGGATAATTATGGTATAGTTAATGGAATAAGCCGATATGTTTTGATAAGTTTCGAATACGGGAATTTATAAACCTTTTTCTCGCTGTTGATGCAAGTTTAAAGCATGTACACCTTTGGTACCGTATTGCATTTTTCTTTGAATTCCATTTTCTTCTCTCGAGCATGAATGTTTACATTGTCAGATCTAGAAGTTTTATACTGTTAGACTGATGGTCTTGTATTTTACAGGCAAAATTAATATTTATACTTTTATCTTCAGTCCGTAATTAATCACCACGTTTTTCCTCTTCACCCACTCAACAGCCATCACACAAGGTAAACCATCTTAAGTATGGTCTGTGCATGGTGTGCTCACTTGTACAGTTGGCTTTGTATGAAGCAATTTGTCTTCCTGGTATGACTTAGTTTAAATGCATGCAAGAGTTTAATTTTAGCTTATGGTTGTTGGTAAAGGTGTTATTTTAGTGTAGGAAATAGTTTGATATTGTACATATTTGATTTAATTTCACTACAGGGTAGTTGAAATTGGTGCACAATTATGTAATGAATGTTTGGTCAAAATTTTGCTAGTTTCAATTGATTAATTATAAATGCATAAACATTTAAATTACTTTAGAAAGTTTGTGCATTCATAAATATAGCAGGTGTCTCATGGTTCCTGCTAATATATTTCATCTGAATATTTCTCTGGTCTGTTTTCTCTTTTTAATAGTTTAATATTTTTTTTACTTCATGCATATAAAATCTTTTGGTTATGCAAATATTCACACTTGTAATGTAAGGACCACCTCTGTACAACTTCATCTTTGCAGTTGCATATTTTTACCTCCCATCATTTTTCACCCGATTGGTCTAAGTAAATTACAGTAAAACCCCCATTATTCTAAATAGTTGTAACTTTAGCCCATATGAATTGTGAGATTTTATGAAATATGAAGGACCCCTTCTCCCAAGGGAAAAAAGAAACAAAACACTGGATAAGGATGGAAGACTTGAGTGGAAAAAGCTTGCACGGTAGATTGTTGATGTGCACTCCAAGACTGACCAACCTGAACTTGGGCGGTCGCATCCCATGGCGACATGAGTCATATATACAGGGTGATCTTGTTATATGAGAATTCGATGATACAAGAAGTGAGTACAGTGACCACTGGGGTTAGTTATATTACAGACATTTTCCTGTGAAAAAGCCATAATTTTGAGCAACATACTACTGTACTCACTCTGTACTCAAATGTACTACACTAAAGGACTAAAATTTTTATCTCGTGTAAACTGTGATGCTTATATGCAAGTTTTTCGCTATCTTGCAAGGATTCCAGCAATGCAAGTTATATTAAGTTTAGTCAGCGACATTTTAGGATAAAAACTTTTAAGCCTAAAACTACCTTCACCCTAGCTGGGAGGATGGGGGACGGGGTGAGGTGTTTATAGCCGGGCAGCGAAGATTAACTAGTGTGTATTTGTCATATAGAGAGAGTTTTTGCTTATAAAATGTCACTGAATTGACTTGGTAGTAATTAACATACTGTACATTGCAGGAATTGTTTAAGATGATGATTAATTTGAGTTCAAACATCCCATAGTTTGCACTCGACATAGAAATTTTAGAAATTAACTAAGTATATTTGAGTACAGGAGGCCCCCCCAAATTGGCAGATTTTTATTTCACGGACCTCTAATATTCGCGGATGACACCTTGGATGTACCTAAGATTGTCTGTGGGTAGTTTAAAGTTGCCATCATTTTTGCGGCTGGGACAAGGAGCCATTCGTTCTAGAGAAAGTAATTTCCTTTATCTGTATTGTATATATGTGTGTGTACACACATGCGTGCACACACACGCACATGCACACGCACGCATATATAATAGGAAAAATCCTCTTGCAAATAATCAAACACATTTATTAAAAATGTGACCGTCAACCCTCAAGTCTGTGCTTTATTCCTTTATTAATAAAGCATGGACTTGAGGGTAGACTTACATTTTTAATAAATTTGCTTGATTATTTGAGTATTTTCCCATTATTATTTACTTGTATGTGTTTTGTGTGTCTACACACACACACACTTCAGGTAACAGAAATAATTGTCCTTTGGGCAAACACATAAAGGGAATATACATTTCTTTGTACACAAGTAAAAATGTAACACCCCCCCCCCCCCCCAAACCAGTCGGCAAATTTTATTCGCAGACTTGGCGATTCGCGGACATTGAGAACCTAACCCCTGTGAACTTGGAGGGCCTACTGTACAGGTTTGCCCTTAGGACAATTATTTTTGTTCAATCCAGAATGTGACGTCTAGCTTTATACCTAGGTATGTAAATGCCTAGCATTAACTCGCCAGGCCAACATACACGCAATTAAAACGTCTAATAATTACTTAAATACGTAATATTAGGAGGACACGTCACTACCTGGCATTTAATTGCATTTCTTTAAACCCCAAAGTAGTTAAAAAAACTTAGACCGTTCCAGGGAAAGGTCCTCTTAATTGCACTATATTGAATCCTACATCCGTGGTGTCTCGGTCTGTTGGAATGGTTCCCGCATCCACTACAATTGCAACAAGGATGTCTAGACCAGGTACTGCACCCTCGGTTCAAGATGTCCTTGGCACTTCATGCTTGGAGTTTCTCGAAAGAGGTTTAAATAGATTGTTGGGTAATTCCAATATAGTTAACTAATATGAGATCGCTTGGAAACTGTTTCAATAACTTAACAGGTTAATGACTCCAATCACATTGTCAGAAACAGTGGTGTTAGAATTTGTAGATTTTCTGTTAAGAGTTAAAGGCCTTCAAGGATCTACAATTGCATCATAGAAATCAGCATTGGATTATCCTCTGGTATGGGGTTTTAATATTACTTTGAACCCAAGAATTTATCAAATGCTCGGATCGTCCTTTTTCATTCAGAGACCCCCTTGGTCAAAGAGAATCCCACTTTGGTCTCTAGATAAAGTTACTAAATTTCTTACGGGGCCTAATTGCAATATAAATCTGAACTGGGATAGATTGCTCCAGAAGGCAGCCTTCCTTCTAGCAATAGCAACAGGTATGAGAATCAGTGAGCTGATTTCAATTTCCAATAATCCATCATTATTGGTATTTTCTGAGGAAGATGTCACCTTTTTTCCTACGGAGATTCTAAGAAAAAATGAAAGGGAGGATTTTCAAGCACAACATATCAGGATAAAACGGCATGATGAGACGAGGGTTCCTCATATATTGTGCCCAGTTAAGATTCTTCAAGAACGGTTAACCACATTCCCTAATCGAGGCCCCTATGTATTCTCATCACAGGATGGTAAGAAATTGTCTTAGTCAAATGACAAAATATATATCTCGGTGAGTTGAGCAGACCCTGGCAAAAATTTTTTGGGCATATAACACCAGGAAATATGCAGGGTCTGTGGCCTTTTTGCAGCATTTGAGCCTCAGTCAGATCAAAGAAGTGGGCTTTTGGAAATGTTCAAAGACCTTTCAAAACGGCAATCTTCATCTATCTCTGAAAGATTCTTCACATGTGGAGGTACTGGGGTCCCATCCCCCACCTAGTTAATCTCCACAACCAGGACCACCTTCTTCCTCATCAGAATAAAGCGAGTATCCTAATTGGGATATGTAAATTACACTTTACCTTCTGGTAAATGTTCCAAATATTGGAAAATGTTCCAAAAAGTTTATAATTATAATCTGGACCTAAGCTAACGGAGCCTTATACGCAATGCTATCTCCACCTCCTGCTTGGGTAATCAAAGCTAGACGTCACATTCTGGATTGGACAAAAGGCCGTTTTTCTAAAAAACAGTTTCTGTGATATAGTCCAGAATGCGACGTCGACATCCCATCCATCTCTACCCCTAGAGAGTTGACATTTTTTTACTGCTCGCACTAGGGCAAGAGATGATGGTAGCAATGCGTGTGATGGAGGGTGCGGGAGGGGGTTTTGAGAATTGCAATTAAATGCCAGGTAGCGACTTGTCCTCTTAATATTACGTATTTAAGTAATTATTAGATGTTTTAATTGCCTGTATGTTGGCCTGGCGAGTTAATGCTAGGTATTTACATACCTAGGTATAAATCTAGACCTTGCATTCTGGACTATATCACAAAAGCTTTTTTTTCTTTTTTTTTTAGAAAAAGGCTTTTTTTTTTACTTTTTTCACTATGTATTTATGATGGTGTGTGCATGTAAATGAGTAAAAATAAATGAGGAAAGTTACGTATATCTTCCCGAAAATACGAGTTGAAAAACAGACGTAACACCTCACAGCTTGGTCCAGTAGCCTACTAGGTGGAGGCAGTGTTTGTGAGCCACTGAGCCAGCCGTGCACCCCTCCCCTACTGTCCTCTCCCAGCCAGATGTGCAGAGATGAGTTTGTGAGGGACTCGGGCAGACCGTGCATCTCTCCTCTACCGTCTTTTCTCCAGTCACCCTCTCCCTTCTCCAGTGTTTGAATCTGCTATCCCAGTTTGTCCGCTCGTACTGAATTGCATTCATTTGCTGTCGTTGCTATACTTGGTGCTCGGGAACGCATCTTTATTTAACCCAAGTATTATTCCCTCCGTTATACTTGTTTTTGCTATTCAAGCGGACTCCAAGGATTGTATCTACTCGTATCATCGAGATTTTGCTGTACAGTACAGGTATTCATAAATGTCTCGTTTAATTCAATATTTTACAAAATGTAAAATTTTTCTTAAATCTATACAATATCGTATTTTTTTTTAAACGACTCATTTCTAAATGTTATCAAATATTATGAAATTTGTTATATATATTTCATAACAGCTAAACATTATGAATTAGGAGTGATTTTGAATTTGAGGAGTACAAATTATGGTGGTTTTACTGTACCTTTCATTTCCTTTACCCTAATTATGTCGGATATTTCAGGATGTTTCTTTTACAATTCTAGATTGCTACTTGCTTTAAACTATTCCTGTCTTCATATGTAAACTGATGTCCATTTGTTTTACAACTACAGTACTTTGAGCCACTTGGATTCAATATTCGTCATCATGATGAAATATTCTTTAAAATTTTATTTTTCCCATAAGCATTGCATAGATACAGTACTTACTGTAATTGCTTTTCAGTGTTTTGCTTATTTTATTAATAAATTAAGACTTAACCTTTCAGAAATAACCATAAACCTTCAGTACAGTATTTTCTCTATTTAACTAACTAATTCGAGCCGCCCTTTTCCGTTGCAGTGGTCCCTCGGTTAACGAGCACAATCCGTTCTAGAAGGTTGCTCGTTAACCGAAACCATTGTTTCAATGGGTTTTGGGTAATTGGTTCCAGCTCACCGAAAATTGCCTAAATTCAACAAAAAAGGTAGAAAAGTACACTTACTTTGAGGTGTGTATGTAGAAGGCTCCTGGATGATGATGATGATGGGAATTAGAATGGGGGTGGAGGAGAAGGGAGAAGAGAAGGCATTGGGGTGGAAGAGAAGTCACCCCATGGTGCCATTTCACCCATAAAATTTTAGTTCTCTTGGTGTAATTCAAGATTATTTTCTTTAAATAAACACTGCGCTGCATTATATATTGTCAATATGTAAAATAAATTTCAAAATGACCAATAATTTGCTTGGAAACACAGAAAAAAAAGCATTTAGTTGAAGTCTCAAGCAAGATGTTACCTCCACTGAAAATACACAGACTGACGCCTTTATGGTGTGTTAAGAGGCTGGATGGTGCGCATAAAACTAGTTTCATTACCTTCAATTATGTTCAATAATTGTTAAAATTACTAAAAAATTTAATATTAAACTTTTAAAATTATTGAATACAGTGGGGTATGCTATAACAAATCTAATTGGTTCTAGAACCTTGTTCGTTATAGCATTCGTTCGTTATAGGATTAATGCGTTCCAGGCCCCCAAATACAACTACTTAACACTGAAAAATATAATATAAAATTGTAAAAATTGTAAAAAAGTGCATAAATATGCATCTAAACCCCTGAAATAAAGAATATCATTAATACTTGTAATAAAAAAACAATAAATTAGTAAAAAAAAAAAAAAAAAAAAAAAAAAAAAAATTTTTATAAATGTTCGTTGTAGGAGTTTTGTTCGTTATAGCATTCTCAGTTTTATAGGTAAAACCGTTCGTTATAGGAATATTCGTAGTAGGATCCGTTCTTTATAGCATACCCCACTGTAGTATAAACTTCTTGATATTTGCTAGAATGGTTAGAAATTTAAGCCCTAGAACCGATTACTGTATTGGCGGACTAATACTACAGCTGATGGACCGCCAAATGCAAGCGAAAGCATGTTCAGGTCGGCTCGTAAGAAACTCGTTAATCGAGGAATGCTCGCTAACCGAAGCTAAGAATCTTATGGAAGGTAACTCGTTAACCGAAATCTCGTTACCGAGGCGCTCGTTAACCGAGGGGCCACTGTACAGTAAATCGAGATATCCGCAAAATCAAATTTCCATTATTTTTGTTCAATTTAGCAAACTAGTTCATTAAATAGAGCGTGAATTCATTAAATCCGCCGCTTGGTGCGTGGGGTTTGTTTATATGAGCTCGGGCTGTTCTGCTGCCACCACGTATGTTGCTCACCGCTACCTCTCGGTCAACTAACTATTCTGCTTAGACATCATGCCGAAAGTCTCTCGGAAGTCTCGGAAAGGAAGTGGTGTGGGGGAGAAAGTCAAGAGTGCGGCTATCAATTGGAAAATTTTGGAAATACAGTGGTCCCTCAGTTAACGAACACAATCCATTCCAGAAGGTCGTTCGTTAACCAAATTCATTGTTTCCATGGGATATTGGGTAATTGGTTCCAGCTCACAGAAAAGTACATACAAAGTATAAACAAAATGCAGGAAAGTACACTTACTTTGAGGTGTGTTTGTAGAAAGTTCCTGGTTGATGATGATGGGAATTAGAAGTGGGGGTGGAGGAGAAGGGAGAAGAGAAGGAAGTGGGGATGGAGGAGAAATCCCCTTTCAGGGGATCCATGTTTGATGCCGTCATTTCACCAATAAATTTTAAGTTCACTAGGTGTAATTCAAGATTATTTTATTTAAATCAACACTGCACTGCACCATATATTATCAATGTTAACTAAATTTCAGAGTGACCAATAGTTTTAATGTAAAAATGTAAAAATATTAGAGCACAACTTTCTTGATATTTACTCCACTGGAAACGAATGTAAACATAGAACAGATAACTGAATTGGCAGACTAGCCCATCAGATGATGCTCACAACAAAACGTATTTGTCGTAAGGATTTCATTAATCGAAGTTCTGTTTGTTAACCGAATTGAAGATTCTTATGGGAGGTAATTCGTTAACCGAAATTTTTTTTATTCGAACCGTTCGTTAACCGAGGGACCACTGTAATAGAAAAAAAATTAAAAACTACTGAACCCCCTGGTTTAAGGTAAGCCATTAATAATGTTTCTATGTACATATTCTGTGTCTGAGGTGTCTCCGTAGATGTGAGTGTATTAATAAAATTATTCTCTATTTAGCAAACTATTTCATTAAACCGAGCCAAAAATGATGGAAAAAAATTCCTTCCGCTAAATCAAGAGTTCGTTAAATAGATAGTGTACTGTATTCATGGTTTATTCCTTTCCATTTCATTATTACTACCCCAAATTCCTTTGCTAGAGCAGAGTTGTGCTGAGTCAACCAGCATAATGTACAGTACTGTATTTGTCAATGAACTATGTCTGTAGGTCTTGCCCTCTCCTGCATCTGCTTGTGTAACGTTTGGTTTGGTTGTCATGGCTGACATCTTGCAAACCAATCTCAATATGGAGAGTGGATGGGAAACGAAGACCATATTGAGTTAAGCGAGAACCAGTTGTGGTTGGGCCAGGGACATGTTGATATTTTCATAAAATAGTACACACACTTTCCTGCTTTCTTAATGATTTCTTTTCTAGTTTAGATAATTTTAAGTACTGTGTGTAAAGAGGAAAAGGACAAGTTGGAGAGATTTTGTTTTTCCTACTTGATGGAAAATAGAAGCTAGTAACTGTAATGAGTAGGAATGGTATAGGATTCTGAAAGCAAATATAGATAATAAAATCTCAATTGCTCTAACTTTTCCCCTCTCTCCTCGGAAACAGATTTGTATTGGAGATATAATACACTATTGGTACAAGTGTCGTAATTCTGTATTGTAACATTCACCCCTTCCTGCCTTACTTAGTGCATGACTTGGTATTAGTGCTGTGTAGTTTTTATGTAAGTGATCTTGATGATCCTAGCATAATGTTCTTGCTTGTATTCAAAAGATATTTTGGAACATTTGCTGCATTAACATGAGATGACACTTGTTTTGATGTAGATAGTGAACTTGTATAATTGTTTTTGAGTTGGATAGTGTGTGTGGTAAGACATTGACAAACCTGGAAATTGTATACTTTTTCATTTATTATTCTTGTGATCAGTAACAACTTGGGCCAAGTTATGTTTATGGTTTGTTTGTAGCGGTGAAACCTCATTAATTTGGATTGATTGGGGGGAAAGTCGTTAATTTGGATTGAATAGGGGGAAAGGTGATCCAGCTAAGCAAAATATCCAGATTACTACAAATTTCAAAGTATAATGGCCTACATAGAATAAATGGCAAATTAAGATAGAATGATAAAACACAAGAACCTGTAAAACACAGATGGTTATTTATTTAAATACATAGTGTTTTTCTTTACTTCTAAAGAACTACTGGCTCCTGAAGGTACTGTGTAGAGGTACTGATGGTAGGTAGTACAGAGGCAGTTGTTTTAACACTAATAATAATGTTGATGATAATAAATAAATTTTAGTTGGTCTTTTGTTTCTTATAAGCAGCAGTTCATTTAAAGAATTCACGAGTGCTCCTAACACTACAAAGTCAAAGACTTGAAAATAAAGAAATACTGTAGTTACTACTACAATAAAAACTCGGTGTCGGTTCCATTTCTATCTTTTATGTACTGGTACCTGTACTCGTAAGTCTTAATAGTTCCTAAATTATGTAATTTTCCATCATTATCATATACTACAGTACCTGTACTGTACTACTAAATCACTTACACAGTACAGTACACTAATTTTGAATCTCACTCAAAAATTTGCCCTTAAACACTTAGGTTTTCATCAAACTTCAGATTATGAAATCTGTCGAGGTTCTGGAAAAGGTGTAGTACAGTAATAGCACCGAGATGTGACCCCACTAAGACATGAACTAGAACGGAAAGAAGTGGAAGGGCCAGGAATCGACACATTGCTCACCATGTGATCTGGATTAATGAGGTTTCAGTATCATGATTATACTAATTGCTTCTTAACCTACATGTACACCCGCTAAAAAATTATTCGACACGTGTCATATTGTATCACACCGTAAGGGTGCCGAATAATTTTTTAGTGGGTGTACACAAGTCCTGATGTTTGAAAATTCAAATGACAGTTTTTCTTTAATGGGTCAAAAGTTTTGGTTCGTTGTTGGAATAATATGATTTTGCTCATTTTGAGTACAGTAATTGATTTTTAGATGTGAAGTAATTGATGGTTTTCAGAACTACCTCAAGTTTTATCACATTGGTTAAGAACCAAGGTAAAATTTTGATTGATCTTGTAAATGATGACTGGGTGAGAAAATTGTGTACTTTGTTAGGAAATTCCTCTTGATATTCAAGTTCCAGTTTTAATTTAGCCTAAAGTATGTTGTGTAATTTCAGAAAAAAAAAATCATGTTTTATGATTGTTTTGGTTGTACAGTAAATACAGTACTATACATAATAATATTTGCTGCAAGTTCAATTGATGAAGGAAGTAGAAGGAAAAGTACTGATGATTGTTTCTTGTTCCTAAAGTGATGCTAATCAAAGTTTTATGTTTACACCAGAACATCCCTGATCCATTTGTGCGGCTACATGTTGGCAACTTGCAGCAAGAAACCACTGTCCGTCAGCGTACAAACGACCCAGTGTTTGAAGAAGGGTTCACTTTCCTTGTGCGAAATCCACGCACACAGGAGCTTAAGATTGAGGTATGATTTGAGATATATATTTCAGGAGATATTCTTTTTGGTTTAGCAATATTAGCCTAAACATTATGACTTATTTTTTACTTAATGTGTTTATCACCTGATTTTTCTCTTCAAGTTATTGTAAACAACTTTGTGGGTGGTGTTAATGTCAGAATCTGGTGGATTTTATTTTGAAGAAAGACAATGCTTCAAACTTGACTTTGTTTAGTGGCATAAACAATTTCAGTCATGACTAACACACTGCCTTTGGTTATTTTATCCTACAAGAAATAAAAGAAGGGAACAGACAACTGCTTTGTGCATGCACGAGTATGTGCAACCCTAAGACCTCAGTTTTTAGAAGGAGAATAAAAAAAAATTGGAGGAGCTATATAGGATGATAGGTATCTTGGTGGAATTGAGTTTCACTTGAATTTTTATTTGTATTTATTTTTCTACATAACGGTACCCAGCCTACATTGCCCTTTACAGCATGAACTTGGCAGATAGGCACTAGCAAACTAACCAAGTCCTATGAATTTAATACAGTTCAATACAAATTTTGGTCTCAAACTGTGGATCCTGAATTATAATCTAATGATCTTCTCTTACAGTATTTGTATGTCAAACCATGGCTCATATTTCTAGATCCAGATTTGTGTAATATGTTCTTAGTGGCAATGTAGTTAAGATACTCGATGCTTGTGAAGTGAATACAAGTTACTACAACTAACTGAATTATTTTTTATTTATTTTATTTGACAATGAATAGTTGAATGGAAACCCTCAAAATATGAGAGGGATCCTGCTTGTAAGAGAAATGATTATTTTATCATTGTTTTTTGTTAAGTTTTTTAAGTATTTAATTTAAGGCTAATTAATCTTAATGTTTTGCAGGTTATTGATCACAAGACAAGCCAAGTACAGGGTAAAATTGAGTTGGACCTGAATGTTTTGCTGAAGGAACGTAACCTGGATGTTAAGAACGAAGAATACCCCTTGAGTGGTGCCAGTGGTGGCCTGGCTGCGCTTAAACTTAACATCACTCTCAGGGTTAGTGTTAGAGTACAGTATAAAGTAAAGAAACTGCACAGTGACAAATATGGTACCTTAGCCTGGTTTTTTTATGTGGATTACTCAACATTTTTGTGGATTAGTTTTGACCCATTTACTTGATCATCATTATATTTAATACTAGGTGTAGTAATAGATATTGATAGAAAATTATATGATAAAAATAAAATTAGTTTCAATGGAAGATAGAATGGAGGGAGTGAAGTGTTCCAGATATCTTAAGGTGGCTCTTGGTGAGAATAAGTGAGTAGCAAATTGAATTGGAGTAATTGAGGAAAAGAAAGTAATAGGTGTTTTGGGAAACCTGTGGTGATATAATTGTCTAGTCCACTGAAGCAAAGTTGGGATCTTTCTTTAGAACTTGGATACATATTGATGAAGAGACAGGACATACCTCCTCCAATATATAGCAGGATGTGAACTATATTGCTTATTAATACTGGTGTTCTATTATTCCACAGATTCTGAAGACGGCCCTTAAAAAAGATGATGGGGACGGTGGTCCAAAGGAAAAGGGTGAGGCTGAAATAGATTCCTCCACTCCTGCTGCCATCTCTGAACCCCCTCCATCCACTTTCCCATCAGCAGTCCCAGAACCCCCCCTTGCTTCTGTCCCACCCACAGAAATCCCAAGCAATCCCGTTCCTGCTGCTGATCCTGAGAAAAAATCTGCTCCCATAAAGGAGGAAGTTTCCTTGGCAGAAAAGAGTGAAGGCCCAGGAGTGGTTGCAGTTGCTGGTAAGGTTCTCTCATGATATCCAGGGCTCAAGTAGGTAGAAAGCATGACTACAAACTGCCTGCAGGTATTGATGTAAGTATTAGGAGGCATGAGACTTTACAGTATGTTATCACTGTACATGTATGCAGTTTGAAAAATGAATTGCATGGCCAAGCTTACAAGTGCAGTATAATTTGAAATTGGTGCCTTAATTCGTAATTTTAGTGCATTGAAAAACAAGTTTTATATTGAACACCTATTAGATTGCTATGGTAGAATATCAGTCTTTAATATTTAAATATAAAACTGACAGATATTGAGAAATATACCATAAACTACCTCAATTTATCATTAATGCATCTTGGCTAAATTAGATTTAAATATGGTTGCTGGGGCTTTACAAAGTGAGCAGTAATGTACACAGTAAAACAGAAGTATTGCCGGGGGGGGGGGGGGGGGGTCTGCTGACTTGCGTAAAGATCCATACATCACCTGATGTGCCGGGAGGGTTGGTATGCGTGCCTGTATGGCAGAGGTTTCCACCTACCCATGGTAGGGCAACAAATATGTGAGGATACCCTTAGGCAAGGAAGGCCAGGCTACCACCATCATACAGGACCAACAGCATGTTCCACTATCCCTCGTTCGTTCAGTTGCTACATTTTGTTTAGTAAGCTTCTCCTTTTTTACTCTAGGTTGTTCCTAAAGGGGTAATTTTTACCCATATGCACCATAATACAGGGTACAGCCCTTGTGTAGCACCAGTTTTATATATATAATAATATTTACCCGGTATATATTTTGAAATGTGCACATGATAAACCAGTAAATATTAGTTGCTTAGAAATAAAACTTCATGGAACATCACAAAGTGGGACAAAGACAGATAAAGTGTACAGAGGAGTTATTGTATGGGGCCCATTAAGAGTTGCCTGTAGGTAACTTGGAGGTCTGGGTGAGATTAGGAAGGCAAATATCTTTGCCAGTAGGAGGAGATTTGCCAGTTAGAGGGAAAGGGAGTTGTTGGTCACAGAAGTATTAAACACGCTTTACTTCACTAGTCAAGTAAAGTGTGTTCAGGTGATGCTCTCCGTGTTCCTGGTGATGATGTTATACAGCATTGAGTGATTTGGGTCCAAGTGATAGTCTAACATGTATGGTATAGGGGTGCAGTCCACAGGAACATAAATCGGAGAAAATTTTCAGAGGATTTAAGGTAGAAAGAAGTGCTTATATCTGAGGGAAAAACTGGATGTGTTAGAAAGGTTTATGGGTTGCTAAGGAGGGAAGAGTAGGTTTCACCCAAGTTATGTCTTGATTCATCACTTTCATGTGAAGTTTACTTTAATATTACTCCTCTTTTGTAGGAGTACAAGTTTTGTTTTAAAGTGTAAATTTGGATCGGATGAATGACTAATTAGTCTGGGCTCGGGTAATAAAAATGTCTTGAGTAATGGATATCAAAAGTAAATTAAAGACAATAATTTTCAAATTATGTATTCCTTTTGTTTGAGGAAACCGAGAAGCAAATCTCATAAATATTTTGATTGTGTCTGATGGAGAGAATTTTTAATCAGTAATGAGGAAACCTCTGGGAGTGTATGATGTTAGGGCAGGTACTGTACTGTATATTGATACATGGAGAGATAAAATAACCATCTGACTAATAAAGTGTCCTATGACAAGGAAAGTACCAGATTAGTGGTTGAAAACCATAATAATACCTTTGCTCAAAGGGTTTGATACCTTCTTGGGACAGATGTGAGATGGGTTCGTCCAGTGTGACCCTGTTAGTCATTACAGTTGTCCCTGAGAATTACAATTTTCTCTTATTCTAACACTATCCACAAAGATGGCCTTTGTTTGGCCTTAAGGGAGACCACCCACTCATCACTGGTGAAGGTACAGTATAATATATTATTCAGTCAAAGTACAGCATTATATGGTTGGGTTGTATTGAAGAAAGTGGGAAGATAAGTGTAAGATAGGAGAGGAACAAAGGGGATATATGTATAGGGTTGCACAGACAAAGTGTCAGGAAAAGTACTTGCAGAAAAAATGCATTGGCAAACCTGGAAATAATATATAGCCATTGCGAGAAGGTAAATCGGGCAACTGAGCTATTAGGTCTTATAAGAAGCTTGTTCAGATATCTAGATGGTCCGTCCCTCGTAATGATCTTCAAGAGTGAAGTGCTTTCCCGTTTGGAGTACTGTCACCCCGTCTGGTCCCTGAGATATGCCAGGGACTGTCAGCCGATTGAAAATGTCCAGAGGAGGGCCACCAGACTGGTGCCTGCACTACGACACCTCAACTACCTGGAGAGATTGGAGTGCCCGATCTTGCCTAGCTTATACTACAGACGGGCAAGGGGAGATCCGATTGAGGTGTACAAGCAACTCGGAGGGCACTACTCAGTCAAGTGTCCTTACCTGGAGCTGGCAGACGCTCGCACCACAAAGGGACGCAGCTCAAGGTTAACGAAGCCACAAGTCTGGATAACTGTGAGCAATATATTTGATATATTCTGCTGATGTAGAAGTAGGGGTTTTAGAACTCTCTTTACAGAATGTTCATACTATTGTCCAGTGTTACAAAACCTTCATGTGATAGACCATTGTGTAACTAAACCTCCCATGACAGAGACCAATATGTAATCATCATACCATGCAGAAGAGACATGCATTTCAGATTTCATTCATCTTTTTTAATATGCATGTAAGGAAACATAAAAGACGAAAAAACTTCTTACTATCCATGACAAAATAGTAGATCCTCAGTTTGTGTGAGGAAGGACTCTGTATGTAGACTGCAGCTAATTGACTCTCATCATGTTGGGAAAATGACCAAATACTGACTCTGCATTCATAGCTCACTGATGCTGAAATGGTTACATTATCAGATTACTAAATCCTGTTGCAATTTACACTTGGCTAAGGAAAACCACCATCGGTGAGAGAAAGGAATTCTTCAACTTCTCTTAGGGTGGTAGTGGTGGTGTTTGGTTTCATGTATGACTGACAGTAGTTGCACTTTCATACGAGTTGGTTTCCTAGCCGTATTATTTATCTTAATATTTTAATAGTACTTTAATGTTTGTTCATTTTTTCATTGTATTAACTGTGCATGTGTTTAATTTGTTGTAACTCTTCCAATGTTTGTAACCAATTGTGCATGGAGAGGGCACTCCTGAACCTTGTAGCATATAACAATCAAAGAAATGTTCGTACTTAAAAAATTTGACTTATTTAATGTGGCCTCGCTCAGAAGCAAGATGATGGACGAGTTGTCGGTCGGAATTTTTTCGTAAGATGGCAGGTCAATGGCTAAATAAAACGCTTAAATTCACTATGGTATTGATTTTCTTAAATAAATTGGACCAAAGGGTGTAAAAAAAATAAGGGTTAAAGTAACTAAAAAGTCACAAGACTGCGAAAAGTTCTGCGATTGGTTGTGACGTCACAGGTTGGCTCGAACTGCCGAGTGGGAGCCTGGAGGCAGCCATCTGTGGTGTACAATATGTGTTGTTACCAGCAGAAATACAGGATATGTGGCCATATACAATGTTAATATACACAAGCATACCTTATTTTCTGGTTAAAATAAATTACTGTTCAAATATCATCGTGTGTATTTACTTGCTGGGTGCCAAAATGATGCAAAAGACCGATAACTCCAACACGGAAGTTTTCTTCACTGTTCACTATTTCATTTCTGGAAAATGTAAGTTTTCATCTCTAATGTTGCGGAAGGCCTTGATGAACCCTGGAAGTAGTTGTCCAACCTTCTCGGCTGATTGGCTCTGTAAATAAATATTATAAGATAATTAATTTTGCTCTACTGTAAGTTACAACAGATACCCATTTTCAATAATAACGTCTGGATTCTCTTGAATAACGGAAATTTCGCGGGAAGCGTCCGAGCGCATCAATGATAGCGTTTGTTTGCCGCCATGTTGACGTAGTTGTCTGCTCTCACACGCTCAGTGGAATACAGCGCTGCGCCCACGTGTGAGATTTTCGTCTCTATAACCAGTGGTTGTTAGGGTCGGTGATCAATAATAGTTTCCGCATTTTTGCCTGTAGGGGCTAGGGGAGGTGGTGGAGGGAGTGATTTGCCACCTGAATGACTAGGAACTTTTAAAGTGAGGAAATTGAACTGTCCTGAGTCAACAGTGTGAAATATTAAGAGGACTTAGAGGAGACCAAGAAGAGTATTGCGCTGGCTAAAAATATTTCGGTAGCGATGGAAATGCGAGGCGAGCTATGAATGATAAAGGCAATAAAAACAGGTTGTTAGTGATAACAGAGCATTTTCTTGTGAAATGGTTAGCTTGTAGAATGAAAGACAGTGCAAGTGTTCGCGGCCCTCAGATACGGAACAATCATCACACCAAGCACCTCAAAATCTCCCCCAAGCTAAGTGTTACTCAACCTCTTTATTTTGATGATTGAATAGCAATTCTTTTTATTTCAGCTAACAAAAAGTGTTAGGCAGGGCTTCAAGGGGAAAAATGGGTGAAATTCTTGTGGCGGCGGCACCAATAAACCCTTTTTACATGTATTTTAATGTCACAAATAACGTTTTCGCTAATAAGTGTTTTTCAGGTACCTATTAAACGTTATTGGCGAGAGCCTACTGTATAAACATTCCAAACAATATTATTATTTTGGTTTTGGTTATTTGGGGAACCTTAAGATTCTAACTATGGGATTAAGTACTTTAAAGAATAAGGATTTCTACAGGATTTCTGTCGCAAAACATTTTTTGATTGCACAAGAAAATATAGGTTATGGGTTAGGGTATGATAGTTATTTTATAAGTTATAAGATTAGCTTAACATACACCGGTAAAGGGGGGGGGAGGAGTAGTAACTAAAAAAAATTCCGAGGATGAGATTTATTTTTCCGGGTTCGAGAGATAATGTTCTGGGCAATTTCTGGAACTTCCGAGAACATTTTTCCATTACCCGGAAAATTCCGGGAATGAGGGATTTTTTCCGGCCTTGAGAGAGTCCTCTCGTTGCCCGGAAATCTCTCGATCCCGGAAGTGCTCTGCACCAATTGTTTCGGCTAACAGAGATATCACTGTACAGTATTTATGGTAGTTGAAGAAAAATTTTACTCGTTAATTAATATGAATGATATCCTAGTGGGTCATTGGTGAATCAAAACAATAACAGCACGATGTTATGTTTAGCTAGCATCAGGCATTATCAAGACAGTCCAAACAATGTCATTGCTTCTAAATTGACTCGTATCTCAATCTAGTACTGATATACAAGTACTCTGTATGCACTGAAAAAAAAGAAAAGAAAGTGTACCTGGTAAGAATACATGACAGCTGAGCTGGTGTGAACATGGGAGTTTTTATGTCCATAAGCTGCTTTTCACGGCACATATCTTCACTTGGACCATAAAAAAACATCCTTAAAACTTACTTGAACGTGGCATTTGGGGCCTGAAGAGGCCATCCTTTGTACTACCTACGACTGCAGCAGTGAGTTTGTTGGAGATTGTCGTCTGGGGAAACTGGTGACGTCATTGCAAATGACTGCCCTGTTTCTAAAATAAACTTATCTCGACTATTATAGGAGGACTTTAAACTTTTATTACAAATTATATATACCATATCACTCTACGAACGTGGCAGAGTGTATTTCTTGTTTACTCAGAATCGACAACTCGTCCATTGTATAGCAGAATACTGTTCCTGTCTGTGGTTGCTTGTGGAAAGACATGTTAATACTCAGTAATTTTGTCAAGTGTGGTTTCGCTTGTGGCTTCCTCTAACAGTCATATCAACTTGGATAGATTTTTTAGTGAGTCATGGCTTTAATGTCACTCGCCCACATTGAAAATTTATTTTTTAGTAAAGGTTAGATTTTTATCCATTCAAAACTCATCAGCCTGTGCACTGCTCACTCAACTGGCATGAATGAGTGTGATCATTTAGCAGGTAATGTGCCATTAGGTGTAACAGCATCTGGCTTCTGTGAGGGAAAGCCCCCTGATACCTGTATAATCAACCTATGACAGGAGGGGGCATACATTGTGTTTGGCCTTGCTCGCCACCAGTAACACTAAACTAAGCTGTTACTTAGTTTAGTTACTTATCACTTCCAATTTAAGAATAAATTGTTGGAAAGAATGTGCCTTGCCCACTCTGTAATACTGTGTTTATTAGTTATGAATGTGAGGTGATAGTGAAAATGGTGTTTAGCCACTCTGCTCCACACCTATCCTAGGATGGACACTAAACAATGTTGATTGACAGTTCACAGGCAAATTATTGATTTGTGCGCGGCTGTCTACAACATACCTGGTATTGGAAATTGCAATGTTTCTCCTCATATCGATGTTTCTATAAATATGCCATTCAATTTCTGTATATGTAATGTATTTCATGGGGCAAAGGGAGGCTTAGGAACGTAACTCCCGTATTTTATCTTTTTCTTATGGGAAAATTTATTAGCTTAACGTTGTTGTATTTTGTTACGTTTTCAGGAACATAGCCTCAATGTTAAGCGAGTACTTATTGTATGCGTGTTATGTTGTCAAAGTAAGAGAAACAATTGAGACCCTGCAATTATGTGTAAATGAGGTAGAAAGTCAGATCAGCAACCTGGGACTTGGTCACAATTTTTGTGATGCCATATGGCAGCAGGGTCTACCATTAGACAACACATTATGTTTCCAATATATTCCTAGACGGCTTGTACCTCCCTGTTTGGTAGCTGCCTACTACCTGTCTTAAAACTTGAACCGCAACCTGAAAAAATGATAAATAAGGAAATGGCTGGCACAAATATTAATCCTAAAATATAGTGAAGAAAAGTACATACTGTACATCTTCCCTTCATACTCTTTCATGATTCCCCTAATTTCTTCAACACCCCCCCCCCCCCCTTCCCTCCCTCAGTTAAAGGCCCTCCCCAATTCAATCATTTTCCTCTTCACCCCATGTGACTTGCTGGGCAGAAAGGACCTGGCCAGGTGCAAGGGTTACCGGTTGAGTGGATGATTACTTTTAACTGCAACTGTACATGACTACTTCCCAGATTGGCCTGCATACCAGGCACCACATCACTATAGTGAACTCATCGTGCACTGGATAAAGTATGTAGAGGATACTAACCAAGTGCTACAAAATCAAACCTAAATTTTATTTAAATGTTCTTCCACATGAGATAAAGATGCAAATGGAACAGCATAAAACATCAGACTGGGTCATGGGTGGATGCTCAATGGCTCAGCCATGTTCATTGGTTGCCCTGTCCCTAACTCGTGCAAATATTCCCAGCCAATGTAAAAATAATAACAATTTATAATCCTGATGCATTGGCAGGAAAGTAATGTATACAGGGGTCCCCAATATACGAACGGGATTAAACTTGAAATTTACAGTACAGTTGTAGCCCGCTTTACGCGGTCAATTGAACCCACAGGGTACCGTGTTAAGTGAAAACAGCGTTAAGTGAACAACAGAACATATGGGATTAATTCCAATAGAGACCGGCCTGACCCCCAAACTCCACTTTTTGACGACACACAACTATGTTGTAGTAAAAATTTTATCTTAACTTTATGATGGTATGAACAAGTAATATAGAAGAGGTTAGGTTAGGAAAAATAAAGGTTAGGTTAGGAAAACTAAAAGTTAGGTGTAACACTTACATTAGTAGAAGAGATGGGTCGGCATACGGGGATGGAGGCGGAGGGAGGGAGGAGGAGGAGGGAGAGGCGAGAGCGGGTGGGGCGAATCTAAAAATAGCGTCTCGAGCCGGACACTGCACTTATATGGGTAGATGAACCGCGTTAAGTGAAAGTTCGGTTCTGGCGAGGCACCGCGTATATGAGAAATCGCGTTAAGTGAAACCGCGTAAAGCGGGGTACAACTGTATTTTATTTACTTTCATTTACTGTTCGTTGTCATTATATTAATTTTGTTCTTAATGTATTTTAAATGTCTATAAGGACTTAGGCTATTATATAGTGTGATTTTAAACCTTGTTCTGCAAGTAGCATGCATTCCAACTTGCGCACAAATCTGACTTAAGAACGTCCTGAGGAACGGAACCCATTTGTAACCTGGGTCACCCCCTGTATTAAAGTAGAATCACCGTAAAATAAAAATGACAACGGGTATGAAATCTTGGCTGTGACACTAAGCTTTATACAAGAGACCGGTACCACGGTAAAATCTTAATTTTTTATACAAATATACATTTTCCTTCACTTATAATCTCAGCATTCCAACAGAGTAAATACTGCAACAGTATCCAAAACAGAAGTGGTCAGTATCATGATGGTGTCTTGTACAAAACTGAAGGACATGTAGCTGGGAGAATGGTCTGCTCTGTATGGTCTGTTCTAATTTTACTGGTAATGTCAAACTGCCGAGTCTCGGGTATAGGAGAGTCCACCTTGGTAACCTGAGGTAACTGACCTGATCTGCTGAGACCTCACATACTGTACCTGCTTGTCTGACCTTGGAAAAATGACTGCGTTAAACCCCTGACCCAACCAAATGTTGTTTTCCTTTGACACAAGCTGGAGGCCCCTAGTGGATGCCCATGCAAATGCCTTGGGCACAAATTCTGTACAGTATTAAAGTTTGGCATTATTTTCAGTTCGTTGCATCTTGCTAATTTTAAATTCTAAAATTTCTTGAGGTATTATTTTCTTTCTAGTCATATAGGGTTGTTTACTTCTATAACCTGGAAATGAGGTTGAGATACTCTGAGCTTATTTATATTTGGTATCATTCCTGAAGTTTCTAATATGTTTTAAATTTTTATCCAAGAACTGCTGCTACGATTTATTATACTGTACACTGTACAGTACTGTGTACCGTATTAAATCTGATCATAACTGCAGTGATTGGGTTGCTTTTTATATTATGAATAAACCACTCAAAATAATTTCTAATTTTGTATTATGCATGAAATTTTGACAAATAAAATACCAGTATTTTGGTAAGATTTTTATTTATTTTTGAGAGCCCTGGATAATGAGAGACTTTGGAAATGAAAACCTATACAGATCGTACAGCGTGCCACTCCTGTTTTGTATTCTTCTTTTTTTTTTTTTGTTGGTGGGGCTAATGATAATTGTTTTTCTCTAGAGGCGGTGCTGACCATCTTGGGGCCTCTCACATCTTTAGCTCCTGTTTTTCCACAACACTCTTGGAATAGGTCCTTGTAAACTTACAGTACTAGTAGGGGGATATGGCTTCCCTCTGTGTGTACGTATGTTCCATATCTTTACAGCATGATCAGTTACTGCAGTATTGATTTGCTATAACTTTTCCACACTTTAGATTTGTGGCCCATTTAAAAAAGATAAAATTGTCAAATTTCTTTGGTTAATTTTACTGTGTAGACTTTGTAAAAGTCATTTTCCTAAAGGAATTGTCTTTATTATTACTGTATCGCAGTATAATTAGTGGTAGTGTCATTATTATTATTAGCATAAATAATAATAATAATACTGTAATAATTATAATAATAAAAATATTATTTATTATTATTATTATTTATTATTATTTTTTATTATTATTTTTTATTATTACAGATATCCCTCGCTTAGTGAATAGGATAGGTTCCTGGAAAACCACGATAAGTGAATTTTTGTATCTCGAACAACAGAACAAATTGGAAAATTGGGTATGGTTCCCCAGTGACGAGCAAACCCCAGTGTCATGCCCCCAAAAACATGAAATCGGTTAACGATCAACGAAACCTGCCTATACTATTTTCATGCTAAGCTGGCCCATAACCCAGGCCCCCTTCTATAAAAATAGCTGTTTGGTTCATAGAAAATCTTTGTGTAGTTGTCCATTTATTCAAACAAAATGTGTTCACAATTGGTAAGCAGACCTGTTATTGTATAAAATGTTAATTACAGTGGTCCCTCGGTTAACAAACACAATTCGTTCCACAGAGTCGTTCATTAACCAAATCTATTATTTCAATGGGATATTGGGTAACTGGTTCCAACTCACAGAAAAAGTATACGTACTACATACAAAGTACTGTATACCAGTATAATAGAATTAACAAAACATTAAATATAAACTAAATACAGTACTGGACAGTATACTGTACAATAATAAATAAAAAAAAAATAGAATACAGTACAGTAAGTCCCCAAGTTACGTACATAATGGGGACCAAAAGGTTGTACTTAACTCGAAATGTACGTAACTCGAAAATCCCCCAACCCTATAATGTTATCTGGTGGTAATTAATACAACTTATCAAATGCAAACATATTTTATTTAACATAAATGCGGCATAAGTAGCCGCGCGGTGAACTATGTAAACACACTCGCGGCAACACTCGTGACGCAGTCAGCCGTCGCAGTCGTCACTATCATCCATATCACGCGGCACTGGATCAGGTGTAGATGATGTTGATGGCACTGGATCAGGTGTAGATGATGTTGATGGCACTGGATCAGGTGTAGATGATGTTGGCAATACGGCTGCTGGTTTGAAGAATTTGTGGATGGATGTTTGGGTTTATCTTCTTTTTTTCTTCATAAATTATGTGATAGCATTTAATAGCCTCTTGGATCGCTGCTGACACCTTGGCAAGTCTTTCTTCATTTGGATCTTGCTGTTCAAAAAGTGCCAACATTTCCTCCCCCTTTGCAAAAGCCTGCGCCATCAGTTTAGTTTGGAAATGCTTTGTAGGCATTTCAACTTGATCTTCTTCAGCTGTTTCTATTTCCCGTCGTTGCTTCTCCAACTCAATCAACTCGTCATTTGTCAAGTCCTTGCCGTGGGCGTCGAAATACTCAGAGAAGTCATTCTCCTTCAGGTCTAACTCCAGTTTCTCACTGAAGTCGTTGACAAACTGTGGACAGATTTTCTTCCACACGCCGTTCATGCAGGATGATGTAACCTCCTGCCAGGATGCACCGATGTTTTTAATTGCCTTGTAGATATTATAGGACTTCCAAAATTCCTTGAGAGTCATCCCATTGTCATCAGTTGCCTTCAGTGCTTGGCAGAAGGTGCGCCTAAGATAATATTTTTTAAATGTTGCAATGACGCCCTGATCCATTGGCTGGATGATAGATGTCGTGTTGGGTGGCATGTACACAACCTTTACCTTTGGGTGGAAGTCATCCAGGAAAGGGGGGTGACCAGGTGCATTGTCAAGCAGCAGGAGGATGTTGAAGGGTATACCATTGTCCCTGCAATATTTTTCCACGTCTGGTATAAGATGGTGGTAGAACCAGTCTTGGAAAAGTGCCTGTGTAACCCATGCTTTAGTGTTACTTTTCCATATGACAGGAAGGGATGCCTTTGCAATGTTTTTGAGTGCTCGTGGGTTTTCAGAACTGTACACAAGCAATGGTTTTAATTTAAAATCACCAGCTGCATTACCACCAAGAAGCAGCGTCAGTCTGTCCTTCGCTACTTTAAACCCAGGCATTGACTTCTCCTCTTTGCTTATGTACGTCCTGTCAGGCATTTTTTTCCAATAAAGCCCAGTTTCATCCACACTGAAGAGCTGTTGTGGTGTGTAGCCTCCCTCGTCAATAATTTCCGCGAGTTTCTTTGGAAATTCCTGTGCTGTTTTCCAATCAGCACTCGCCGCCTCACCAGTCACTCGAACATTATGCAGCTTATTTCGCACCTTGAATCGGTTAAACCACCCATGGCTAGCATTGAATGTCACAGTATCATCAGGGTGATCTTTCTTTAGGTCGTTGAAAAGACTTAGGGCTTTCTCCTGAATCATACTGAGACACAGAGGCTTACGTTTTTGTGTGCAGTCCTCGATCCACAGCGCAAGGTATTTTTCCATTTCTTCCAGGACCTTCCCTCTTCTTTTAGTTATAATCGTAGATTGCATTGGCACTGCAGATTTCACATGTTCCTTGATCTTTTCTTTGCCCTTATCAATTGTATTAACAGTTGACCGACTCAGGTTAAATTTGCGGGCAACATTGGTCAACTTTTCACCACTTTCAAGCAGTTTTATTATGTCCATTTTTACCTCTAGTGAGATTGCTTGACGTTTCGTAGCACTCCCACTGGCTTCACCACTCTTACGCTTTACACCAGTCATTGCACACAGAGTAAAGTGTACAAAATAGGGCAGAAATTCACAGGAGAAGTACTGTATGCACAATGACCACACTTGTTGTTTTGGTGCGTCTAGCGTGTCGTCTGCATGGTCAGTGATAGTGGCGGCGCGGTGCGGCTGGCTCGCCCGCCAAATTTAAAAATTGCTCGCCCTTTTAAGACCATATTTTTGCAATTAAAGACTTCAGAAACGATGTACGTATCGGCCGTTTGTACGTAAGTCGGATGTACGTAACTCGGGGACGAACTGTACTATATTTTATCTTGCTTTGAGGTATGTATGTTGTATTACCGGCAGCTTTGTTTACATATCAAATGGCTGATTGTACAGGCAGTCGGTGATGACATGCCATATTCATTACAGAGTGCATTGGTCATAATGTCTGCTTCGTGTTTCATAATAATTTCAGCACTGTATATTATCAATATGTTAATTAAATTTCAGAATGACCAATAATTTTAATGTAAAAATGCAAAAATATTCAAGAGACCAACAAAATCGATGTTCACTCCACTGTAAACAAAGTTGAACTGAGAAGCATTATTGGGTGATTCAATCAGCTGATGGGTGCCCAAAAACTGTTCCCTGTACTGTATATATAATCAATATGTTAACTAAATTAGAATGGCCAACAATTTTAATATAGAAAAATGCAAAAATATTCAAGAGACCAACTTTCTTGATATTTCTCCACTGGAAACGAATGTAAACATAGAACCAATTACTGCATTGGCAGACTAGCCGATCAGCTGATGCGCACAACAAAATGTTTGTCGTGGGGATTTTGTTCGTTAATCGAACTGAAAATCCTTATGGGAGCTAATTCGTTAACCGAGGGACCACTGTATGGATTATCAAAATGCAAATTATTTCAAGGCATTAGTACTTCAGAGGATGTTAGAAAATATTTAATATTTATCATAAAAGGTCAAAGTCAAAGATGAAATTCACTTTCAAATGAAATCTTTTCCACATTTCTTTGTTTTGTACCAAACATAAAGCGAACAAAGAAAGGAGACCAAACATATAGCACAATAGGTAATGAACTACACTTTTTGTGTAGCTGTATATATCCCTAATCATTTACACTAGAACATCGATTTAAGATTATAGATTTAAAGAGACACCCACAATTAAGGACAATGTTTTAATTTAAAGCGAATCTTTCCTATCTTGCGTGAGTCAATCTGGGGCATCATATTTAAAATTTTGCACCTAATGTTTCTCTGGGCACGCTACACTGTCCTAAGGGCAAAGCTGTACTGTACTGTACATGTACTCAAAATAATGTACTAAATGATCACTAAAATTTTTGTCTAGTGCAAACTATAGCTTGTTTACATTGAAATTGATCATTATCTTGTAATGAATTCCAGCAATGGAAATTATAGTCTCCCTGGTCAATTCTGTGACATTTTATAAGCAAAAAACATAAACTCAAGCTAAAGGACATAAATAAATAAACAAATAAGTACTTCACTAGACCTTCTGTGCCAACTGTCAAACGTGTCACTGCCCCCCCCCCCCCCCATCTTCCCAGCCAAGGTTTGGTGTTTTAGGCTTAAAGTTTTTATCTTCTAAAATGTCAGACTAAAGTTAGGAGAATATAATTTGTATTGCTGGAATCCTTGCAAGACAACGAATAATTTTAATATAAACATCATATATTTTGCACAAGAGGTAAAAAAACTTTGCTCTTTGTAATAAAATTCTTAAATTAGAACTAAAATTTGTATGTCCTATGCGAGCTATAGCATGTTTATATTCAAATTAATCACTATCTTATAAGAGTGTCGGTTCAGTGACATTTTATAAGAGAAAAAACTGTCACTCTTAAGGACAGATAAATAAATAAGCACTAGACCTTGGCATCAACTGTCATACATATCACCTCCCCCCCCACCCCCCCATCTTCCCAGTCAGTAAGCAGACCGTTTTGCATCCCTTAATTTTAGCCGTGTTGATTTATTAGTGTTTGTTTTAACATAATACTTAAAAAAACAATAATTTGCTTATTCTAGGATATGGGCTGAGGTGCACCTGGGTAGCCTCTGTCTCTTTAGTATTTTGCATTTCCCTCGAGTGCCAAACGAAATTATTCCATTGAAGCATCACTTCGATTTAGGCGAATTTGATTTAAAGCAACCTCTCTTGGAACCTATCTCGTGTTATATCGACGTTCTTCTGTATATAACCGATAAAACTCTATAAATATGAGTAGTCTGGGTGGAGGTAAAATGCTCAGAAATAGCAACTGGACTTGGTGGGAATTTCGCTCATCTTGATGCACGGCACAACAGCCAGCAGACTTCAACAGATGTCAGTGGCTGTTCTCCTGAGCGTTTTGCCTCCTGGACTGCACATATGTGAGTGTATTTATGTCGAGTGTTATAAGTTATATAGTATAATCTAGATTTAATGGAATCCGATATAACGAACTCAATTTAGCGGAAAAAAATTTTCCGTTATTTTTCACTTGATTTAGTGAACTAGTTCGCTAAATTGAGATTAATTCTGTTAATATGCTCACACCTACAGAGACATGTCGGACACATATGTACAGTAGCTAAAACAAATATCTGCAGGTGGGGGTCAATATGCTCCAAAATTTTGTGTGACTAGTGACAGCCCTTGTACACCAAAATTTATCGTCCATGGTGTACTATTGTTTCCCACAAAGTATGCACAGATAGTTGTTTTAGCTTCTGTACATAGAAATATCAAACATTATTCATGACTTGCCTTAAACTAGGGGCATTTGGCACGGAAATTCGATTTGGTGGAAATTTAACATAATAATGCTCGATTTAGCGAACTAGTTCGTTAAAGTGAGCAGAAATAAAAAAAAATTCGCTTGAGCAGAAATTTTGATTTAACGGAAAGGGGTGGCTCAAATTAGTGCGTTAAATCGAAAATACTGTTTAAATGATTAGGGATATATATAGCTACTCAAACTGTAGTTCATTACCTATTGTGCTATATGTTTGGTCTCCTTTGTTTGTTTGGTACAAAACAAAGAAATGTGGAAAAGACTTCATTTGAAAGCGAATTCTATCTTTGACTTCAACCTTTTATGATAAATATTTAAAAATTTTCTAACATCCTCTCTGAAGTGCAAATGCCTTGAAATCATTTGCATTTTGTTAATCCATATATTTAACATTTTAGACAATAACAGGTCTGCTTACCAGTTGTGAACGTATTTAGTTTGAATAAATGGACAACTAAATGAACATTTAATATGAACCAATCGGCTATTTTTATAGAAGTGTCGTGGGTTGTGGGCCAGGTTAGCGTGGAAATACTATAACTAATGATATATACCTGTAGTACAGTAAACAACTACTGTAACTTACTGTACACCTAGCACATTAAAAACATTAATAAAATCTTATCTAGCTGAAAATATGCAGCTAAAGCATAGAGGAAAAGTTAAATGAAACCTTAATACAATTGTTATTTGCACAAGATGCAGCCTCATGGCCTGAAAGCTTGTCATTCAAATCAGCCCAGCTGTGGGACACTGTCTACGCTCCTCCCTCCAGCTCCCTCGCTCATTGTGCGAAGTTGCACACACAAATGTTTCTTCCCTTTGATTTTTTACCCTATAATAGTTGTCATTTACTTTTTTGCACATTTATATGGGTGTGTCCATGTAACCGAGTTAAAGAAACAAAGTATCTACCCGAATTTCTGAACTGAAATTTAATCCCAACATACAGAATTTTCTTTATTTAATGAACTAAAAATTAACCCCAACATACAGTATTTTCTCAATTTAATGAACTAATTCGAGCCACCCCTGTTCATTAAATTGAAATTTCTGTTAAATTGAGCTTTCCACTGCTCAGTCTATGTCCTGCCGCCACCACGTGTGTTCTTCACTGCTACCTCTCGGTTAACTAAGTATACACGGGAGTGCCTTGGCTTTCGTCTTTATTCACAACGTCTTCAGAGGCAACCGAATTTACGGGGATGGAATGTCGGGTCACTCTTTTTTGGGTGGGCGATTAGTGGGTCTCATGACCTGAAGATGTCTTGAATAAAGACAAAAGCCAAATTATTTTGGGGGTAGATCTGACCTAACCTTATACAATATCAGATGGAGGTAGGATGGGGGATTAGTGGTCTCATATTACTGACCTACCAATGGAATGATGGGTCACCCTTTCTTGGGTGGGGGATTAGTGGTTCTAATGACCTGAAGATGTCTTGAATAAATACAGTTAAGTATTTTTAGGGAGATTGTGATAATTATAAGTATAAATGAGCAAAGTTGTATGCCTTGGATGTCATGTAAGGTATGCCATGACATTTTAAAATATGGAGCGAGAAAGCAGTCGCACGGATGGCTGCAGGGGAACCTTGTTTTTGGGGTGGAGAGGGTCACGCACTCACTTTTCTCCCCTCCTTCCTCACTCAAGCATGGCTAATTGTGATAGGCAGATGAATTTGATACCATAATGATCCCTTAATAAATTATCTACAAGACATTTCCAATATGATATATTTAAATGACAAGCCAAATGAAAAATAAGTATTTTACTGTATATAAATGGTTCAGTACTAGTATTATTAAGTTCATATTATTACAGTAACATATACTTACTAATTAATAAATAACAAACAATATTTTGCCCAATAAGAATGACAGAGGCAGACAACCCTTTCATGGGTCCACCGTCAGCTTCTACCAGTCTATAGCATGTACAGAACTAATTTAAATACCCTGTAACATTCGATACCATAATATCCTGACCACTGGGGGCTAGTTATACAGACATTTTCCCTGTGAAAAAGCCATAATTTTGAGCAACATTACTGTACTCCCTTTGTACTCGAATGCACTAAGGTAAAGGACTAAAGTTTTTATCTTGTGCATATTATGAGATGTTTATACTCAATTAATTGCTGTCTTGTAAGGATTTCAGCAATGCAAGTAATATTCTGCTAAGTCAAGTTGTGACATTTTGTAAGATAAATTTTTAAGCCTTGAATCACCTTCATCCCATTAATCGTCACCACCCACGGCCATCTGCCTCCCATGCTGGTTGGGAGGGGTGGGGTGTTGACAGAGGAACCGGTTGTATAATTATCAGTTGAGGGGTCAGGAGGGACTCTGGATTATAAAAGCCTATGGCTATCTGCTGACGTGTGTATAAATATTATACCACTGTACGTATTCAGTGAATGAAACTTCTTATTTTCATGGGAAAATTTTGATATGCTTACCCCTTTTTTAAAACCCTAATTTTTCAGTCAAAGCAAATAGTCTTCTTAAAAAGTTCCATTTGTTTTAAGGGTTAAGAGCTAAAGAGTGATTATTGTAGAGAAAGGACCTAATAATCCCATATCAGGGCAGCAGTGATTATAGAAGAATTTTTGTTTAATTAGACTACAGATTCTAGTCTGCACTTAAAATGAAGACCTTTTGATCTAACATCTCTATAGGAGCAGTGTGGATACAGCACACTGAAGATTAAGATTTGGTTCACACAGAAAAAATGTGTGGTACTGCACTTTACAGCCTTTCCTTCCTTAACTGTAAAGTTTGGCACCAATTTTTGTACCTGAAGGAGTTTAACTGGCTGTCTTGGGGTCAGGAGGCAAGTGTAATATTCACCCAGCTGCTATTCACCCTTACACTACTTCTCTTAAGGTATGTGGGGAAAAACCTCACAAATAACCTTGAGTGGAGTATAATAAATTTATTTGATAATGCTTGTCACTGTGTGTGGCACAATTCTCTATATACGGTAATTGACGTGGGTGTGAAGAATACAGAAAATAGTTAAACCTGCAAAAACCCTTTTAACAGCTGGCACTCGGTCCTGGTTGCCTCCAGTACCCCCTTGCCTGGAACGGCCATTATTTACACCCCCCCCCTACCCGTAACCCAAGCACAAGTCCATACAGTATTTATTTTTTAATATTCATTAGCTATTGATTTAAACATTTTGTGGGGAATAAGTTTTATCCTTCAAATACTTGTCATGTACACATAATTAGTCCTCTCATTTGACTTACAAATACTATACCTGCTATTTTATGACTGTTCACTTCAACTTGTATTCCAGATGTGCCAGTTAAACCAGAGAGCACAGTGAAAGAGCCTGCTGTGGTAGAGAGCATTGAGGAGGTAATGTCATCAGCAGCATCTCCTCTCATGCAAATGGGACCATCTGCTACACCTGGTGATGACACTGATCTTAGACAGAGGTAAGTTATGGTACTGGGCTGATCAGTGGTGGGTTTTTAATAAATTTAAGAATGTTGTACCAACTCTTCCAGCTGAACTGTACAGGTATATGTAATAGATTCTTCTTGAATTTTGAGGTCTTGCCCTTTCTCATATCTTTCTGCAAGTTATCTTTTTATTGTCAATTGATGTGCCAAAGCCATCAGAAAGCATCCTTGCAACTCTGAATATAGTATTCATATATAACCTCTTCAATTATTTTCAGAACAAATGCGGCTGGAATTCACGGACTCGGCCGTATTGAGCTGACTGTGAAGTTTGGGCCACGCAGCAACCTTGTTATTGTTATCCACCAGATTACGTATGTAAAAATTTGTACTTCTCAATACAATACTGTATGTAAGTTTATTAAATGTACTAGGTTTGTTTTTGTGGTTGCTTCCATTTTCAATTTGTTAAAAACCTTATTGGGTTTGAAGTCCCCATACTATTGGGTAATGTACTCACAGTAAGCAGTCAAGATAGTGAATAGGTCCTTGACTGTTAGTGTTTTAAACATTAGTGAATTCTATAGAAGAACTGGCACTTTTGAGAAACAAAAGACCAGCTATTATTATTTCCATATTATACTGTACATCCTTGAAAGGCGAGTTTGACAATTTCTTGTTTTATCTGCAGAAACTTGCCAGTTGAGGACGATGGAGAGTTACCAGATCCATATGTGAAATTATATCTCCTTCCTGATCGCTCTAAAGACAGTAAGCGTAAGACAGATGTGATCAAAGATAGTTGCAACCCTAAATATGATGAGAGGTTTGAGTACTCCATTCCTTCCAATGAGCTGACACGGCGTACTCTAGAAGTAAATGTCGTCAACAAGAAGGGACTCTTATTCCTACAGAGATCCCCTAAAATGGGACAGGTTAGTTTCTTCCATGTTTCATATTCCAAAGAAAATTGTTTATGAAAAGATTGCACTAAAAGTTATAATAGTAGGTTTGTTATTGGAGAACAGCATGAGTGAGATTTCAAGGCTTCATTAGCTTTAAGTTGATGGTTTGAGTTTGGCTTATGTCATGTCAATGGATTGTTTAATTATTAGTTTTTTTTTAATATACTAAAATGAGAAACGCGTAAATGAAATAACAGAACATAGGGATTAATTGAAATAGAGACTGGGCCGACCCCCAAACTCCACTTTTTGCCGACACAATACATAGGTTGTAGTAAAAATTATATCTTAATTTTATGATGGTATGCACACATAAATAATAATTAAGAGAAATATCAATAATATTAGGTTTTTAACACTTACGTTTGTAGAAAAGCTGGTTCGGCACATGTGGATGGCGGCTGGTTCCGAGGCAGAGGGCAGATTAGTTGCCCTCCGGTGAATCACTTTCACTACTCGCAGAGGTTTGCAGGGCCTCCCAGACAAACCTCTCAAAGTCCATATCCTCACTGTCAATATCACTATCACTGACTTGGGCTGGCTGTGGTGTGTTGCGGGCGAGGAAGTCCTCAAAACTACGTTGACGACTAGCATTGATGTTGTCGAGATAGATCTGGATATACGGCTACATAAATTTCGTCAGATGTAGTATTATGTAGTATTTTTTGTGGTATTATGTTAAAACAAACACTCATAAATCAACACAGCTAAAATTAAGGGATGCGAAATGGTCTGTTTACTGACTGGGAAGATGGGGGGGAGGTGGTGAGGTGATATGTATGACAGTTGATGCCAAGGTCTAGTGCTTATTTATTTTTCTGTCCTTAAGAGTGACTAAGTTTTTCTCTTATAAAATGTTACTGAACTAACATGGGAAAATTTAATTAACATTGCTGGCATTTTTATAAGATAGTGATTAATTTGAATATAAACATGCTGTAGCTCGCATTAGACATGCAAATTTTAGTTCTAATTTAAGAATTTTATTAGAGCAAAAAATTGTATCATGAAAAATTGACGTTCATATTCTAATTATTCGCTGTCTTGCAAGGATTCCAGCAAAGCAAATTATATTCTAACTTTAGTCTGTGATATTATATAAAATAAAAACTTTAAGCTTAAAACACCAAACCCTGGCTGGGAAGATGGGGGGGGGGGGGGGGGGACATTGACATGTCCTTTAGCTTTGAGTTTGTTTTTTTCTTATAAAATGTCACAGAAGTGACCAGGGAGAATATAATTTACATTGCTGGAATTCTTATAAGATAATGATTAATTTGAATATAAACATGCTATAGTTTGCACTAGACAAAAATATTAGTAATCATTTAGTACATTACAGTTAACCCTCACTTTACGCGGTTAATGTAACCCGGAGGGTCCCGCGTAAAGTGAGAAACGCGTAAAGTGAATAACATAACATGGGATTAATTGAAATGGAGTCTGGGCCGATCCCCAAACTCCACTTTTTGACGACACACAACTATGTTGTAGTAAAAATTTTATCTTAACTTTATGATGGTATGAAAAAACAAGTAATATAGAAGAGGTTAGGTTAGGAAAGATAAAGGTTAACATAGGAAAAATAAAGGTTAGGTTAGAAAACTAAAAATTAGGTGTAACACTTACGGTAGTAGAAGAGATGGGTCAGCATACGGGGATGGAGGCTGGTTCCGAGACAGAGGGCAGATTACTGGCCCTCAGGTGAATCGCCATTACTAGGTGAATCACCATCACTGTCACTTACAGTTGTCAGGGCTTCCCTGACAAATCCCTCAAAGTCATCTTCACTGCCACTATCACTGGCTTGGGCTGGCTGTGGTGGGTTGCGGGCGAAGAAATCTGTTATGCTTTGCTGACGGCTGGCGTTGATGTTGTCGTGATACACCTTGATGTACGGCTCCATAGCCTGCACCAGCCGGGTATGGAAGACTTCATAGCGGTCATCGTCATTGTCGCGGGAAAGGAAGGACTTCATCTTCTCTGCACACTCCATGGCACCCTTAATATCACTATGACTTAAATTGTGTTCTTCGGAGAATGACGCACCTTCTTCCTCCTCTTCACTGACGTGTTCTTCTTCCAACATCTCGTCGGCAGTCACTTCAGGATCTCTGATCACCTCCAGGATGTCGTCGTTGGTGGTCTCGGAGAAGCCTGGAACTGTAACAGTCTGCGCAGCTTCTCTGGCAAGGTCCACTGCTACTGCAACATTCTGAACCTCACCAGTCACAGATTGACTCCTCCTCTCACCTGGTATTCCATGCAACACATGTCTCCATGCGTGACGAATTGTAGCAATAGACAGCTGATCCCATGACTCCACCAAGAAGTCCACAGCTTTCTTGATGTTAAATACTCTCCAGAATTGTTTGAAGAGTATTTTTTGCTGTTCCAACTGTTGATCCTCATCTTCTTCGCTCTTGCTATCGGTGGTGGTGTCACTCAGGTTACGCAACTCTTCCCTGGTGTTGGTGTAGTCGTTCAGGAGCTGGAATTTTTTGGTTGAGAATGCAGCTTTCACATTGCAAATCAACTCCTGGTCCATGGGCTGGATTAATGACGTAGTGTTAGGAGGAAGGAAGACCACTTTTACGTTGGGGTGACGATCTAACAGTAGGGGCGAGTGTCCTGGTGCGTTGTCCAGCAGCAACAAAATATTGAATGGCACATTCTGTCGCTCACAGAATTTTTTTACATTGGGAACAAAACAGTCATCAAACCAGGAGAGGGACAGTGTAGAGAACATCCACGCCTTACGTGCGGTCAGCCAGTGGACATTTAGCTTGGTCATGTCCATGGTTTTGTAGGCGTGCGGCTTGCGTGCTGTGTGGATCACCGATAACTTGAGCTTACAGGTACCGGAGGCATTGGTGGTAAACAGGACGGTGATGCGTTCCTTCTGCATTTTCCGGCCCCGAATCCTGCTGGCATTCTTCACAACGAAGGACTTGGAAGGTAGCTTTTTCCAGAAAAGACCAGATTCGTCCATGTTAAACACCTGGTCGTCACTGTACTGTCCTTCCTCCATAATCTCACGTAAAAACGGAGGAAATTCCCGAGCCGCAGCACGATCAGCACTCGCTTCTTCACCACCAATGTTTATATTGGTGATCTTGTTCCGGATCTTAAACCTCTGTAACCACCCAGAGGAAGCATTAAAGGGTTTGGGCTCTGAAGTTCCCATCTTTCGTGCCACTGCCATGTACAGTTCACGTGCGTAGTCCTTAACAGAGCGCGTGTCGACCGCCATGTTCCGTCGCGCCTGATGCACCAAGTACCTCACAAGTAATTTTTCTGTCTTGAGAAGCACCTGGTTGTGAAAATACTTGATCATAGAAGCACCTGTAGACTTTGTGATCTTCATGTGCTCCTTTATCTTGGCTGAATCCTTCTTTATAGTCCGGATCGTAGATTCGTTCACGCCATGCTGGCGCGCCAAATCAACCTGCCTTGTTCCTTTCTCCAACTCTTGGATGATGGTATACTTCACCTCGTAGCTTAAGGAACGTCGTGTCTTCTTTGGTTTAGTGCCGCTGGGTCCAGGTAAGGAATGGTTTCTCTCTGGGGGTGGTGGTCCGGTGGAAGCCATTTTACGGAACAATGGATGCGCGTTTACACGGAGTGGCCTTGAGGGATGAAACTGCCGCGGCTAGGTCAAGCGTCGTCTTTCCTCCCTCCCTCCCTCCCCCGGGTGGACACGTCATAATACTTTAAGCCAATTACAGCAAGCAGCAGAGGGGGGTAGGGATGCATGGCCAATCACAGGTCTGATACGTCATATGACGTCAGAGATAACGCAACAAAGAGACACACTGCGCAATCTTACCGCGCCGCTTGCCCAAGCGGAGGGAGGAGGAGGAAGAGGCAGGCAGGCAGGCGGGCGGGTGGGGCGAATCTAAAAATAGCGTCGCGCCGGACACTCTCCGCGTAATGGGGTTCACGTACCGCGTAATATGAGCACGTGAGGTTCTGGCAAGGCACCGCGTAAACGTGGAATGCGGGACCGCGTAAAGTGAGGGTTAACTGTATTTTGAGTACATGTACAGCACAGCTTTTCCCTTAGGACAGTGTAGTGTGCCCAGAGAAACATTAGACGCAAAATTTTAAATATGATATGCCTGATTGACTCGCACTTTAAATTAAAACATTGCCCATAATTGTGGGTGTCGCTTTAAATCAACAATCTTAAATTGAATCGCTTTAAATCGACGTTATGTATAAATAAATACAGGTAGGACGTGAGGAATACTGTACAACAGAGAAGTCATTCATCTGTTGATCGCATAGTTGCCACTTGCGACAGTTTTTGGCATTTAGCCAAATCATTAACAATTATTCTCTTTAGATAATGTCTTACATGTACAGTACAGGTTGTACCTCTCTAGTCCGGCAACCTCGGGACCTGACCGGTGCCGGACCATGGAAATTCACCCTTTTCCTGGATAGATAGTGACTTGTGCTTATGCTTGGAAGCACTAGCACCACTTTCTCTGCATCATGGTCTCTTTGAAGACATATTGAAGGGTTAAATGTCGTATAGTAGCTTCTCAAATTTCGCGAGTTTTTAATTCTTAACGTATTTTATTGGAACACAAAAAAATTAATAAATACAAATTTTGACGGCGGAAACTTGAATTTCGACGGGTTTGAACGGCCCGCCAACGTGCAGACGACGTGCATGATCGTGTAAACAGCGTCATTTCTCTTATGTACGAAAGATTCATTATTGTTTATTACTGAATGTCTTTTTCATTAAATTAATGTTTGTGTGGAAAATGAGCAATACAATTCATTAATAATACGTAGAATTTTAAAACCCACGAGGAAATGACACAGCATTGTTTTCGTTGATTACAAAACCAGTGACTGACTGGGTCTACATGTAAAACTGAAGAAAATAAGACCTTGGTTGTAGCTGTAGTAAAATTAATATAGTTGTTTTAAGTAATGTTATTTAATGTTAATAAATGGAACAATAGAAGTAGCTAACGATAATGGTAAAGAAAAAAGAGATCGCGTATGTAAGTGCGCATGCGCACACGTGAAAACATATCGTCATTACTTTTCATAAGAATATGAAAGCAACACTTATTTACTGTTCATATATATTTTAATTAATGTTTCTGAATTTGTTTTTATTGAATTAATGTTTGTGTGTGCAAAATTAGCAATACAATTTATTAATAATACGTGGAATATTAGAGACGAGACGAGACGGCTGCCTGCATTGTTTATGTTAAAGCTTGCAAAACCAGTGACTGATTGGTTCTACATATAAAGCTGAAGAAAATAAGACCCTGATTTTAGCTGTAGTAAAATTAATGTAAAAAAATTAATATGGTTGTTTGAAGTACCTGTAATGTTAATCAATGGAACAATATAAGTAGCTAACCATTAATGGTAAAAAAAAAAAAGTGAGACCGCGTATGTAAGTGCGCACATGTGAAAACATATCGTCATTACTCTACATAAGAATATGAAAGCAACACTTATTTACTGCTCATATATATTGAAGGGTTAAATTTTGTACTCTGTATAGACAAGCAGAGAGAGAGAGACAGCCGAACTGCCGAATGTAAACAAACCTTAATTTCCCGCGGCTTTTTTTTTTTTTTTTTTTTTTTTTTTTTTTTTTTTTTTTTTTTTTAAGGGATTAGCCCACCCAGGCATAAGTCACTGACCCACATTGGGGCCTGAGGGGCAAAAATTTAATACTCCTTTCATGAACAAGTGTTGGCAGCACTGGCCGAGCAGCTGCAGGCCCGCCAGCTGTTCCCAGGCACCTGTCATGTTTACAATTTTACACCACATTCATGTAAATGTAAACAAAAACCACGAAACTGCATTTTTAAACAATTTAACAACAAATATGACAAGTAACTGCCCTAATAATGTTTGTTTGTAAGAAACCGTAGTTATCACAGAGATTTTTTGGTTTTGAAAGGTGTCTGTATGTGTAGGGGCTCCCATAATGACTAGTGTAAACACTGACCTTAGGCAGAGTTCAGTAACAGCAGTTACCCTTCTGGAAAAATGCTACAGTAAGGCAAAAAAATTTTGCGAGTGCTGGAAATTAAGTGACGGAGACCTACCAGTAAGGTAAAGTGAAAATCTGATGTTAGTGGTGGAGCGTACTTAGAGGCTGACATTTTATACCTCTTGTATTAGACGATCCCTAGTTTGAACACAAAAATTGGAGCTTCAATGGTTGTTTTATAGGCCACAGTATTCACCTGTAGTCTAATATTTTGTTTTTGTAACATTGACTTTGGTTTATGTCCAGGTACACCTAGACTGTGGGCTTCTAGATTCCAACAAGGTGACACAGTGGTATGACATTGCCCCAGCCATGGATGAAGATGATGAGTGAGGAAGGCGAAGTGTGCTGAGTCGAGTAGGAAGTTGGAGAGGTAGTCTACGAAGAATAACCAAGTTGGCAGATCTGGCCAAGAGTAAGAAGAAAAGGAAGAAAACTTAAGGGTTCTTATTGCAGCAAGACAAATTTTAGTCAGAATTTTTTTTATGAAATTAATATACAAAGTTGAGGGCCTTGTTCAGGTTATCAGCTCTTAATGTGAATTGTTATTTCGTGTTACAATTATGTTTGCTTTATCATGATTGGTAAAATAATTAGATTCAATAAAGAACCCAGAATGAAAAATTTTCATGCTAGTTACTTAAATTGCTTGATATACATAAAACTGATTGTGAAGTATATTTGAGATAAAAGTGCTTAATATATATATTTTGGGGATTAAGCAAAACCATTTTAGTGCAGAAAGAAATATACTCCTACAATTCCTGGAATGATGGAACACATCCGGCCAGCACACTTCATTACCTACTAAGAATGGACACTCTTAAGGGGGAAACCACAAAGAAAGTTAGCAGGTATCACAGTAATTCTGTTGTGCTTACAGTAAACATAACTTTTTTACCACCCTTTAAAACTGTTTACTGCATAAAGAAATTCATTATATAGATACTATATTAGTGTACCGGGTAACCTAAAAATTTCTAATAATAGTGTTTAGGGAACTTAATTAGTACCAAGTATGTTAGTTTTTAATAACTGAAAAACAATTGTAAATGTACTTTTAAATATAAATTTTTGTTCTTTGTATTTAAAGTTTATATGGTGTGGCCTTAAGTAGTGTTTTTCAATCCAGGATTGTTTTTGTCATACTGTAGTCTACAGCACAAAGTATTGTGCACAAATAGTTATGTTTAGATACAGTGTAATGCATTTTAAGTTTACCCAGGTATTGCAGACATTCTTGTTTGCCATGCATATTTTTAGTAGTCAAGATTTTTTCTGCTTCTAGTATGAAGCAATACTCTACCAAATGTGGCACAAAAAGATTTTCTTGTTCATACCTTATGCCCCACGTTGAGGTTGTGTATAGAACTTGGTGTGTAAATTAATTTTGTGTTCAATCCTAGAGTAAGCAATCTCAATATATTATACAAATGTGCCAACTTGGTCTTTCTCAGGACATTGTTTCTGATATTTTTATATTTCACTTAATTATTTATCTAACAGGCTTTAAAAAATAATTTGAATTTGATGAATTCCTTGTCATGATTTTCCTGTTTTTGACGAGTTTTACTACAAATAGCTACTGTATGTGGTGTATCTCTATTATTGTGTAATATTGATGAATGCCCACATGTCAGTGTAGTAGTAGCTAATCAAAAATTAATTTGCTAGTCTTGTTTTTTTTTTTCCAGAAAACTCAAAATGGGCATCAATGTGAGCATATATACAGTACTGTAATTTGCATATTTAGGAAAGGCCTGAAACTTTGTGTTAGATCCATGGACAGAGGTGGGAAGTTTCAAAGGTTCACATGAAAAAAATAGTGAGCACAATAATTGATACCCTATATTTTGGAGTATGACCATTATATTTTGTGTATGCAGTGGTACACCTTTGGCAAGAAACCTTTCACAATTATCTACATCATGGAGACCAGGGGATTGAACATTTTGACAATGTTAGGTGTTCATTTTAGGGTGAACACATGGTCATTTAAAATTATTTCTGTGAACTCTTGAAATACAATGTAGTTCTTTTAACCCTTAGGCCCCGGGTGACGTTCCAGAACTTCCGCCTATTTTCCCGCCAAATTGTTTTTTTTTAAGCTTACATTTGTCTCGATTTATCTCGGGGGGGGGGGGGGGGGGGTGTTACTGCCAGCAGCACCCTAACCTGGGGCTTAAGGGTTAAGTACTGTATTTTGTTATAGCCTTGTTTTAGCTCAAGTGACAGGTTGGTAAACATTGTTGCTTTTTCCTTGATCTGATAATGCAAACTCTTAGTAATATAAACTATGGTGAGCTGTGGATTAAAGAAAATATAAAGCATGAAACTGTTTGGGAATTGGTGCTATATTTTATTTGATAAGCTTGTTGTAGTCTGAGTGAAAGCCATCCATAAAATGTAACATTCTTTGCCTTAAATGTCTATATATTACTACATATTATACACTTATTTACACAGTGGGCTCTTCACCTTTTTAACATAAAAAGTTCAGACACGATGTTGATGTAAGATGCTTGTTTTTTGTCGAGATCCATTACCAGGATAAATGAGCTGGTGATTCAGTTATATGGTACAATGACATAGATACTTTTAGCAGTAGTGTTACTGTGTGCCCAGTCACAAGGTCACTCACAGGCTTAGCTTGGTATTATTATTATAGACATCATAATTTGCAAGGGAGAAGGGAATAACATCTAAATGGATTATTTTTTTTTTAGATACAATTATGGAAGAAATGATTTAGGATTAAAGTCATGGTATTTTTTTTTTTGTGATTGAATCCCCAAGGATTTTTTTTTCAATGCTTGTAGAGGAACCAGTGCCTAAAATTGTGCTCAAGGTTTCTAGGGTTTTCATATTAGGTAAATTCATAAATATATAAAGCTCATATTATTGCCTTCATAGTGCTTTGAAAATTTGTCAGGGAGCCATGACATATTCCATTGACTCTTAATAAAATCTCCTTACAAATACTGTACTGTAATTTAATTGTTCTCAATGAAAAAAACAACTTTTTTCAGTTAGTACTGTACTGAAAAGTCCAATGAAATTGCAAAAACGGAAGTCACTACTGTAATGGAGTAATGGAAGATTTATAAAGAGAAAATAAGTGTAAAAGTTGAAATGTTATGTAGTGTCTGTACCTGAGGAGTCTGTTGCTGACCAATACACATTTACAAGGAATTATTTATAGACAGAATCTTAAACATTTATCTGTACCATTTTGGTCATTTTTCTGTGTTGGCGATACTACCTGGTTACCAGCCTACATGTACTTTGTGGAATTGTTCTCTTAAGATTCATATTATTGTTGACTATTTAAAATGAGGTATTCTTTTAATTTTGTATTTAATTTGAAAATGCCAACAAATTATGCACATTTCAGTTCTCCCAAATTTTTTCAAGAGCTGAGCCCATCTCGTTATCTAATGCGCCTGTCAGACTAAACGGTCTGATCGCAGTAAGTTATAACTTGAAAATTAAAGGAAGTACAATGGTTTTAATTTTCTATTACGGGAGTCTTTGATACTAACTGAAGGTTAATTATAATTTAAATCACTAGGTTTGGTATAATCTACAATTTCAAATTGTACTTGACTGAAAATATTCTGCAAACCGTACATCTGACTACTGAATCCATTTTTATGTTGACCAGTGTTAGGAAATAATGTTTTCTTACCAGAACTATTCCTATTGAAACCCTCCTTTCTGTGTGGTGCTCTAGTGCAATAGATTTGGTCCTTAAAAATTTGTCTTATGTTGTAATTTGACCTTTACTTTTCATTTCATAATAAAACAGATCTTTGAACTCTCGAAATGTCCATTTTACAATCAATGTAATGGTGAAGGTAATTATAGATGATTAATAAAGCTTACTGATATATATTTTTTATTACATATGCTGTACTGTAGTTGGTATGATGTTGAATAATGTAATTGATTGAAAGGTGGTTAACAGATTTGTATGATACAGTACAGTACATTGAAGTCTTTTTCTCGGAAGAGCAAGAAAAATGATATGACTGATCATTTCCAAACAAAAGTTTGCTTTTGACACCAATCATATTACCTGTTGCATACATAAAAATAATTAGTGGGTTCCTTATCTAGAGCAAAAACTAACAAAAATACTTAAAGGGTATGTAAATAAAAATGAGATACTGGAGTCCTATAATTAAGGATGAGGGGATAACAAATATTAATTGGCAAAGTTGAGGGTAGGAGGGCCAGGGAAAGCAGACAATAGTATGGATGAATAAAATTAAAAACTGGGGCCCCAGAGATCTGAAAAACCTTGGAGGATTGGTCAAAACAGTCCAAGAATGTTTGAGTGGAGAACTGGTTGCCAACCCTAAGATACAGTATTTTGGTATCTACAGCATCAATTTGAAAAAGTTACATCAATAATAAAAAAAAAAAAGTTCGTTACCTTACCTTTGTTATCTAATGGCCACCCAACAGAAGTGACCATGTTGAGGATACGCAGCCAGTGTCCTGTGTAGGATCCCGATAAGGAGTCTACTTGTTTCTTTCTAATGATTGATGACTTTCTAAAATGCAAAACTGACAATTTCAATACAGTCCTCAGATTCTCTGATGACTGGGAATCAAAACAATCTGACCAGCGGCAAATGGTTCTCTAGGAAGTCTCGCAGGGCAGGAACTAGGATTCTCGCTCGCCCTCGCAAACTCGACACGGTATCGCACTTCATTCCTTCAAATTGGCTTCTCTTGAAAATAAATCCCATAAGCTGTTTCACCATTTGTAAGAGTGCAAGAATATAACTCCAGCAGCTGATAACATTTGTAAAACCCCTGTCCACACGATCCTGATCCTGAACATCTTAAGCCTCTCGGGGATCTTTCTGTTCCACATAACATGAAGTCATTATGATGAGCTCTGTGTATGTTTTCATATTATTCACAGTGGATTGTTAACTATTCATGTCAAGTGAGGCCACTCACTCAAGTCAACTCTTTCTCCTTGCCATGTGAAGTTAAAGATGCTTTTGAGTTTGAAGGAGATAGAAGGTGCTGTGGTTTATTGTATTAATGAATCTATACTTTTTGTGGTTGAAACGGATGCTTCACTGTTATTGCTGCAGTCTTAAATCAGGCTGGGTGACTGGTTGCATTTTATTCCAGGACCTTGAATGCCAGTGAGCAGAAGCACTCATCAGTGGAAAAGGAGACATATGCCACTTTACATTGGTGACAGATCAGAAATTAGTTTCTTTTATGTTTGATTGTAGGTCTGCGGATAAAATAAAAAATGAAAAAATTCATCCCTGGAGGATCGAACTGGCATGTTATGATTTTGATATTGTCTATAGACCTGGAAAAGAGAACGTAGATTTGATACCTTTTCTAGGGCCTTTTGTGCATCCATGGGCTCTGACAAGCTGGCTGAATTGCACAATTCTCTCTGCCATCCCGGAGTGACAAGAATGGTTAATTTAGTGAACCCACTATTTCCCTTATTCTATTGATGAGGTCAAGAGAGTATCTTCTTGTCGAGTATGTGATGAACGCAAGCCCAGGTTTTATCATCCACAGTTGTCTTAGTTAATAAAGTCAATTCAACCTTTTGAAAGACTTAAGTATTGATTTTAAGGGTCCTTTGCCAAGTATTACAGCTAATTGCCATCTGCTTACTGTGGTGGATGAATTCTCTAGGTTCTCTTCTTGGATTCTCATGTCCTGATACATCTGCTATAACTGTGATCAGATGTTTGACTCAATTGTTTGCTATTTTGGGCATGCCAGCTTTTATCCACACAGATCGTGGGTCTGCTTTTATGTATTCTGAGCTGAAGCAGTTTTTGAATGAACATGGCATTTCAACTAGTCAAACAACACCATATAATCTTCAAAGAAATGGCCAGTGCGAGCGTTTGAATTAAGTGATATGGAAGACCATTTAGTTGGCAATTAAATAGAGGGATCTTCCTTTGTCTAGGTGGGAAACAGTTCTGCAGGACATGCTTCATTCAATACGCTCGGGGATTTCGACCACTACCAACACTTGGCCCCGTGAGCGCCTCTTACATTTTCAAAGCCGATCCGAGATTGGTTCATCAATTCTTTCATGGTTGTCAGGTCCTGTCTTGCTATGTTGCCATGTTTGTCAAACTAAATATGATCCTTTAGTTGAAGAAGTAGATCTCCTGGATGCTAATTCTTCTTAAGGTGGCAGCAAACTGGGCACTTTCCCACAAATATATTTTTATCCTCTTCACCATTCATCGGCTCGTTAGCCGCTTGGGCGATCGGTCACGTCTCTGTTACGCACTGTTGGCAAGTACTGTGCATGCACCGGCTCCTGAATGTACCTGAACCCGCTCCAGTGTTGATCAAGTCTTGTCTGAAAGAGCTCACACTCGGTGCCGTCACAACACTTTCTGGTAGATTGTTCCAAGAGCTCACAACCCTCACTCCGAAAAAGTTTGCCCTCACGGTTTTCTGGATTTGCGGCTTCTTCAATCTTGAGCTGTGACCCCTTGTGGGGTGAGCGTCCGCCAGCTCCAAGTAAGGACACTCGACTGAGTGATGCCCCTTGAGATGCTTATACACCTCCATTAGGTCACCCCTTGCCTGTCTGTAGTATAAGCTAGGCAAGTTCAGGCGCTCCAATCTCTCAGGGTAGCTGAGGTGCCGAAGGGCAGGCACCAGTCTGGTGGCCCTCCTTTGAACATTTTCAACCAACTGACAGTCCCTAGCATATCTCGGGTACCAGACTGGGTAACAGTACTCCAGATGGGGAAGCACTTCACTCTTGAAGATCATTACGAGGGACGGACCATCTAGATATTTGAACGACTTTCTTATAAGACCCAATACTGTAATTTATTTGCCAGATTTACCTTCTTCTCGCAATGGCCCGAGAACTTCAGCTCATTGTCAACAAACACACCTAGGTCCTTCTCACATTCAGTCTCAAATAGTGCAGTTTCTTCATCCCGTTGGGACATATGATACGCCTCCTTACCGTTGGTACGCCCCAGGTGCATCCTCTTACACTTCGTGACATTGAATCTCAGCAGCCATTTCTTCGACCATTCTTGAAGCCCACAGAGGTCCTTTTGCAGCTCTTTATAGTCCGCTTGGTTCTTGATTTCCTGAAATAACTTGGTGTCATCGGCAAACATTTGTATGAAGGAGTATACAACATCAGGCATGTCATTTATGAAACAAACAAACAACAACGGGCCGAATAAACTGCTCTGTGGTACCCCGCTTGTGACAGGTACTGATGATGATTTCGTGCCATTAATCACCACAAACTTCTTGCGGTCATGTAGAAAGTCTTCTATCCACGCTAGGACATTTCGCTGAATTCCGTACCCTTCCAGTTTGATTTTCAGCCGTTGGCCAAAACGTCCGGCAAGCAGCAGGATTTCGGCTATTGCGAGAAATGGACAACGGTTTGGAGGGGTTCTTTGATGTCCGGATTAGTGCTCAAATGAGCTTCATATAATTTCAAGTAAAAATTTAAAAAAATCCTGAAATAATGATAATCTAAAATATAACACATAAACTGAGACATATTTACATTTATTTGTCACTTTAAAACTTTTTTAGTACAGGGTATTATTAAATCATTATTCAGGGTCTTATTTTACCAGCCAGCTGCTGGCACTTTAAAACACACTTCATGACGCACCCATTTGTCTTTTCTTTAGCTTTTGCAAATGCCTAACTTGCTTCAGCAATTGAAGAATTATAGCACAATCCTGAAAGGCCTCAACTGTAGTACAGGTAATGGGAACCATGGCGATCCTCATCTAGACGCTTTGTTGTTGTTTTTGTTGCGTTGGGCAGACTCGCCAATAAAACATCCCAGTGTGATGCAAAATGTCTCTTTGTTTTTGCTGACTGGACCATATTTACCAGATATGTTTGAAAGAAAGTACCCAGTGTGCCGCTACCGCCTTATGCTCACATTCATTTCCGTGATGGAAAATATAATACTGTTTCACTGAGGGACCTGGCACCCTGTAGAGATTTTCAGCATACCTGTACAGTGAATGATTCTTGTGATGGTGTGCTTCATAATCAGGATTCCCATAAATGTGATACTACAGCGGAGACGTGTCCAGATTTTTTTTATGGGAATAGTCCACCTGGGCACAGGTCATCGACCCACAACGGGGCCTGGGGGCGAAAAATAAGAGTAAACAGAAATTAAAAAAAGAAGGGAAAAAGGCTATATTAATCCACACCATGAAGATGCCAGAAAACCAGCTTTTTGAAGTGAGACAGATTGTAAGAGTATGGAATCACAAGATGGCAGATCATTCCACAGTTCGGTTTTGTGAGGAAGATTATCAACTAAAGGAGGAGAGTTAATAAGAAGAAATGCTTTTGATTCCACCCTATCTAACAGATGGGCAGAATAAGAGCCACCCCTGATATAGAGCAGTAACCTAAATTAGTACGAATGCATCCCTTATAAACTTCAAGCAAATGCATATTAGAGGAAATGGTGAGCCCTAGCATATCTGTTTTAGAATTTGGCAGAATGATTGTGTCCCGAAGTGTGATTGGTGGGAGATCTTCTATTTTGGAATGTGTAATTATTAAATATTGTGTTATATTACTGTTGAATTTAACCAAGTTTCTACCTCCTCATTCGGCGATGCAGCACAGTTCCGCATTGATAGATGAAATGATATCAGCTGTAGAAATAAATCAAGTTTAAGAGTTAGGGGGAAGGGAAAATGTGAAGGGTGAAAAGTAGAATCATCAATGTGAGAATGGATAGAATTAGTTGTAGTGTGAAGTAAATCATTGAAAGAGAAAGAGCGAGAGATTGATCCCTCGACAACAACTGCCATGAATCGGTTCTCAAGAAAGCTAGAAATTAGAGAACAAAGTGGGGTAGTGAAACCATAAGAGGGAAGATTAGAGAGCAAAGTAAAAGTAAAGACTTTTGCCATACCCAGTACCCTGTCAAATGCTTTGGAGATGTCGAGGGCCATGGCGAAAGTTTCTCCATAATCCCTAAGAGATTTAGGCCAAAGATGGGTGCAGTAGGAGAGATCTCCAGTAAATCTCGCTTGGTGTACTGCGTACATTAGTACTGGTCTCTATAATCTCTTTTGATTCATATTACAGCTGCATAACATTCAAACTCACCATCCTAGTGGAGTGTCACAGAAAACGGTAAACTCTTGGAAGGGGTAATTCATTTTTTTTTTCATAACAGGGATTAGCCCCCCAGGCCCCAATGTGGGTCAGTGACCTGTGCCTGGGTGGACTAATTCCCGTAAAAAAAAAAAAAATCCTGCGGCAACACCTGCATTGATCGTTTCACCAGGTGGACAGAAGCCATTCCCATGTCTAATGCTACAGCAGAGTCAGCCGTCCGCGTCTTCCTGTCTGGTTGGGTCTCCCGTTTCGGTCCTCCCACGACTGTCATCACTGACCGAGGAGTCCAGTTTGAGTCTCACCTCTGGCAAAGTCTCCTGCAGTTCCTCTGCACTTCCAGACACCGTGAAGTGGATTCCTCCCCTACAAACGCTTGTCGCTGAGTAGCCGACCCCGCGAATTCCCCAGTGTATGCCTCGTGGTCTAGGTCAACCAGCGCCGCCTTACATGACAGAGGTCAATTATTAAGCCACGCCTACCTCCGCTATATAAGACCTGACCTTGTGGTGACCTGTCATAGAACCTACACCAACCAGCAAGCAACACCTCATCCTCCACTCCTGCCTGGCGGTCCTCGCTCCCGCCGGCGAGCATGGCGACCCACAAGCTGGTCCTCCTCTGAGCACCCTCACCAACCAGCTCTCTCTACATCACACCTGTAACCACGCTGCCACTTCCCAGCACCAAGCTGCACTGTACAACCAATACAATATGTATACAGAGAGCACATTGTGAGTTTCCTTTCTCCATCCCATCCTGAGTGTGAACCAAATATCACGTACCCCACAACCGCACTACTTCTTACCACCATCAATCCAAGGGCATGGTAGAGCGGTTACATCGTCAGCTGAAGGACGCCATCAAGGCACAGCACGACCCCTACAGCTGGACGGATGCTCTACCCTTAGTGCTCCTTGGCATCCGCGCATCACACAAAGAAGACATGGACTGCAGCCCAGCGGATCTCACACTAGGCGAACCCCTTCGCCTACCAGGGGACTTCTCACCTATTCCTGCTGCCCGTCACGACCTACTGCAAACACTACGACAAGCAGTTTCTGCATTCAAAGTTACTGCTCCACGCCAGCCTTCCCATCGCCCTGAACACATCCCTCCTGCAGTACTCAACGCCGAGTATGTCTTTGTCAGGCGTGATGCTCACCACAACCCACTTCAACGCCCCTATGACGGACCCTTCCCATTTTTTGCTCGGTCAGCGAAGTTCCTGACGATAATTTGCAATGGCAGACACAACCCCGTCAGCATCGATCGAGTGAAGCAGGCCACCTTACCCGATGGGCCCCAGCCCAGCATTATCCCCAACAAACCCGCCTGCACCAGTCTGCCCACAACTGCCTCTTGCAGCACCACCTCGCCCACAACATCTCTGGGTACCCTCTTTTCATCCTCAGGTACCTACTGCTCCTGATGTGGACCCTTCTCCTGATGAGGATCCTGTATCCAGACCTATGGACCCAGACACCCCACCCAGCGCCCCTGAGGACTTTGCACCTGACGCGAGAGAAGCACCACATTCCTCGCCTGTTCAACCTTCTCTTATCCACAACCCTCCTTCTCCCTCTGCTTCTCCCACAGATCTCTTGTCCCTAGATGGAGTCGTCACCCGTAGCGGCTGAGTGGTTCACACCCCCGCCTGTCTCACATGTAGGATACAACCCTGCCGACAAGCTCGGAGGGGAAGGGGAGTATTGTAGTGGTTACTCTCCCCTACAACTGCCACTGCCGTTAGTCGCTGATCAGCCGATCCCGTGACGAGTTTCTCTGACAAGCCTAGCTGTCTGGACTGCACAGGGGTCGGCCAACAGCGATGCTTACTTCCGGTGCACTCGTATATAAGCCCACAACCTCGCCATGGAAACCAGCAAGACGTCCGCATAACAAGCTCCTTACCACACAGCAACTCCCTAGCACTGCATTGTATATAATATATGATATATATATATATATATATATATATATATATATAAAATGCCATAGCTGAGTTTCCCTTCTCACCTCCATCCTAGTGAGATCCATCACATGTAATCCCCACATGCTTGTGCATACAGCTACACGGGTGATGGTGAGGCTGTAGTGGATTCCTCCCCTACAAGCACCGAACCTTCTCGAATTCCCCAGCCTACGCCTCCAGCGCCGCCCACGGAGTGGGGTCAACTATCTACCCACTCCTACCCCCGCCTTATAATGCCTGACACCGCTGTGACCACCCTCTTTCTACGGAGTGCCACCAGCAAGCAACACCTCCTCCTCCACGCCAGCCTTGCGGCTGCCACTCCCGCCAGCGACCTTGGCGTCCCTCAAGCCGGGTGCCCTCACTCTGGGCACCCTCACCACCCAGCTCTCTCTACTCAACGCTTATTACCATGCTACCTACCCAGCAACAAGCTGCATTGTACATCCAATACAATATGTATACAGTGAGCACATTGTGAGTTTCCTTTCTCCATCCCATCCTGAGTGTGAACCAATATCACATACCCCCACAAATGGTATGGATATTGGTTCACATCCACGATGGGATGGAGAAAGGAAACTCACAATGTGCTCTCTGTATACATGTTGTATTGGATGTACAATGCAGCTTGGTGCTGGGAAGGCAGCATGGTTACAAGCGTTGAGTAGAGAGAGCTGGTTGGTGAGGGTGCTCAGAGGAGGACAAGCTTGTGGGTCGCCATGTTCGCCGGCGGGAGCGAGGACCGCCAGGCAGGCGAAGGAGGAGGAGGAGGTATTGCTTGCTGCGGCTGTAGCTAGAAGAGAGGTAGGTAGGTCACCACGATGTTAGTTCTTATATAGCGGAAGTAAGCGTGGCTTAATAGTTGACCTCCGTCATGTAAGGCGGCCCTGGTTGACCTAGACCATGAGGCATACACTGGGGAATTCGCGGGGTTGGCTACCCAGCGACAAGCGTTTGTAGGGGAGGAATCCACTACAAGGCCACTCATGGTTAAATGTTCCTCGTGTAAACCCAAGGGTTCACAACCTTTTTATATAGTCGGCCACTTCAGCTGGCAAATAATTATGAGCGATAGGCCGCAGCTGTACTCAAACAAAAGTCAACAACGCATTCCACAGAGTTGAATGAGTAAGCAGAAATGCAGGACGATAATTTACTTTAAGAAGAATTCTTACAAACAACACCGATATAGAAAGTACTTTACAATATATTGTAGAGCATAAACAAAAAAAAGCCTTGTGATATTTTTAGAATAAAAATGTTTTTCGGCTGTTACTATACTTTTACTTTTATCCTCTTCGCCACTGATCGGCTTGTTAGCCGCTTGGGCGATCGGTCACGTCTCTTTTCCTTTATCTTCTTCACCAAAAGGTCGGCTCGCTAACCGCCCGGGCGATCGGTCACTTCTCTGTCACGCACTGTTGGCAAATACTGGGCATGCACCGGCTCCTGAATGTACCTGAACCCGCTCCAGTGTTGGTAAAGTCTTGTCTTGAAAGAGCTGGCTTTTTGCAATACAAAATAAGGACTCGCATGACAAATACAGATACACATAACAATACAAAAACGAATGTGAGGGTTGAGTTTGGATATGATTTGCAATTTCAGCAAAACTTATTTTAAATTTGGTAACCGCCGCCTTCACAAGTTCTGTGGTGTGAATGTTGGTGAGCTTTGAACGGTACTTGTTTTCACAAAGGTAAACAAATACAGTTCTGATTGTTTTGCATTAACAATACTTCCTCTTCCCAAAGAGGGTTAAATTTGCGATTTTCTAATACAATTTTTCGTTTCTTTGTTGCTGGAGGCGGCATGTTTCTTTTCAGGTCTGTAACAGAATACCTATATTACAGAACCTTTCCCTGCCTTTACTTTTTTTTTTCTTTTTATCCTTTTATCCTCTTCGCCACGGATCGGCTTGTTAGCTGCTTGGGCGATCGGTCACGTCTCTTTTCATTTATCTTCTTCACCAAAAGATCGGCTCGCTTGCCACCCGGGCGATCGGTCACGTCTCTGTCACGAACTGTTGGCAAGTACTGGGCATGCACCGGCTCCTGAATGTACCTGAACCCGCTCCAGTGTTGGTCAAGTCTTGTCTTGAAAGAGCTCACACTCGGTGCCGTCACAACACTCTCTGGTAGATTGTTCCAAGAGTTTACAACCCTCACTCCGAAAAAGTTTGCCCTCACGGTTTTCTGGACTTGCTGCTCCTTCAATCTTGAGCTGTGACCCCTTGTGGGGCGAGCGTCCGCCAGCTCCAAGTAAGGACACTCAACTGAGTAGTGCCCCCTGAGATGCTTATACACCTCAACTAGGTCCCCCCTTGTCACTGATCGGCTCGTTAGCTGCTTGGGCGATCGGTTACGTCTCTGATTACTTTTCCTTTTCTTTTATCCTCTTCACCAAAAGATCGGCTCGCTAGCCGCCCGGGCACCGAGTGTGAGCTTGTAGTGGAATTCTCCCCTACAAACGCTGTTTGTCGCTGCCTAGCCGACCCCACCAATTCCCCAGTGTATGCCTCGTGGTCTAGGTCAACCAGCGCCGCCATACACCACGGAGCGGGGGTCAACTGCTAAGCCACGCCTACCCCTGCTATTTAAGACCTGACCTCGTGGTGATCTGCCTCTCTTTCTACCTACAGCCGCAGCCAGCAACACCTCCTCCTCCGCCGCTGCATGGCGGCCCTTCGCTCCTCCGCCTGCCTGGCGGTCCTCTCTCCCGCCGGCGAGCATGGCGACCCACAAGCTGTCCTTCTCTGAGCGTCCTCACCAACCAGCTCTCTCTACATCACGCTTGTAACCATGCTGCCTTACCAGCACCAAGCTGCATTGTACATCCAATACAACATGTATATAGAGAGCACATTGTGAGTTTCCTTTCTCCATTCCATCCTGAGTGAGAACCAAACATCCCATACTCCACAAGCTCTTTCAAGACAAGACTTGACCAACACTGGAGCATGTTCAAGTACATTCAGGAGCCGGTGCATGCCCAGTACTTGCCAACAGTGCGTAACAGAGACGTGACCGATCGCCCAAGCGGCTAACGAGCCGATCAATGGTGAAGAAAATAAAATAAAAAAAGTAATTAATCGTGGAGTGTCGCTCGTCCCTCTAGAAGATTGGACTCACACAAGCCATTTTCCAATCACTGGGGACCTTTAGCTCATCCAGGCATTTACAGAATAGGATCTTCAGGGGCTTTACAAAGTGACAACGCCCATGAAAAGCGATTGCTAACGAGTATACACCCAGCGTAACAGTAGCATGACAATGAAATTATACTGTTCTACTGTCATCATGAGTTGCTATTTCTGAAGGACTTAACATTTGCTGTGGCTACGTTGTATTAAAACTATATATTTTTTCTAAGCATGTTGCAAACCTTTGGCTTAAAAATTTTAATACCTGTAGCAGGGAGATTTCATTTATTGTGTGTTTCTCAACTTGTGACACATTGTTATAACTTAAAAGTTATGAACAATCATTGCACTTATTAATCACCTACAGAAAGTTGCCAGATAATGGTAAAATAATTAATGTTATAAAATCACCACGAATAATATAACCCGGTTTATCATCTAAAATTCAGAACATATGAGGAAAGCAAACTCATCGTAACCAAATTAAAATTAGCTTAGGAGTATTAATATAATTTTTATGGATAGTATATTTTGGAATAAATAATATTAATAACTGATAAGTGAGTGGTACTGTTCGAGGTATTCTCCAACATTGTATAGTTTGTAGAAGGTGTGTTGTATTTTCCTGTAACCTGTCACATTATTACTGTGTTTTACAGAGTAATTATTAACTGATCATGTAAGTATTTGTCAGAAACGTGTGCATGATAATCATTAATCTTTTCAGGACTAAAAATCCTATTGACTCTGTGTAATACTTGTATATGGCAACGAGTTAGGAATATTTCATTAAATTGAGAAACAGGTAAGTACAGGTACTTAAAACTAACCCATTTTAGTAAGTCAAGTGAATGTTAATTGTATTCGATTATATATTGAATATTGAAAGAATCTTGATGTAATTGCAAATAATTATAGAATAGTGTGACATTTACTGGTATGTGACGGTTGTTTGAATCAGACTATGTGTACCCTAACCCAGTGTTGTTCAAGTAGGTCTTGAATTAGTTCACACTCGGTGCCTTCACAACACTGGCAGATTGGTCCAAGAGTTTACAATTCTCACTCCCAAAAAGTTGGCGGTGAATTTATAGTATCACACCGGTCTTTATTTCTGAATTAAAAATGTGTAACTCGCAGCGTCTCCACAATTCAAAGACATTTCTCTTCTATGATATTTCCACCGGAAGTTAAGGATAATCGAGGTATTTATTTTTCAAGATTATTACTTTCGCTCAGTCACAAGTGTCGCCATGATTTGTTTACTTACGGCCGTGGTAGTCTGACCACTTGCTCACGCATTGCTTTAGGCCTCGTACGGGGGGCTGGTTAGGTTAGGTTTTCTTGGTTGGTTGGTAATATAATTTGTTATTTATTCTAAAAAAAATGAACTTTTTCCGTTATGATTGTTAGGTGGGGGGTTCAAAAAAAAACACGGGTAAATTTTTACTTTAGGACATGAGTCCCTAGGGGTTGATCAATACTTTTTCCAGTGTATTTTGTTGTGTTTTAAACAAATCTGACCTTCATTTTGGCGGAAATTATTAGTTTTTGCCCCCCCCCAGAATAATGGGGGAGAGCCTGGGAAATCTGGGTTTTTGGCTGGGGGAGAAAACAAAAACGAGTCATCTGACCTAACAAAACCTAGCCTAACTCTTAGCCGGGGGCTCCGTCCCCGGACCCTCGGTAGGCCTAACCTGACCCCTAGCTGGGGGCTCCGCCCCTGTACCCCCGGTAGGCCTAGCTTAAACTAACCTAAATTTTCATTAGTTAAAAACTCTGGGGTGCGCCATGTCCGAAAGTACAATACCTTAGTTAGAAGAGGAAGGAACAGGGATACACGTAAGAATTGGATAGCAAAATCGTCTTTCTCGTAAAACTCGGCAATAAACTTAAAATAATCGTAGGAGCACAAATGATAGCCAACCTCCACCACGGCCAATCGGCCATTGTGAGACTGGTCAATGAAATTACCCAGGCTGCTTCCTTTGAAAAAAATCAAATGTGATTGATCGAACAAAATTTTGCGTGAAGATATAGATACCTCATTGGTCACGACTGGATGATGTCAGTCAATATTGCTCATGCATGATGTGCCGATAACATCTCACAGACGAAAATTGAAAACTACTTAAAATCAATTCAATTGTGTCACTATTATCTTTTTCTGCCATGTATATATTGGGTTCAAAATGCTCAGAATTTCGAGATCTAAATGTTTCAGTAGTTTATAACTTTCGGGTGCGTTATGTGCGAAAGTAAAATAACACCAAAACACGTGATTTACGGTGGAAATGAATATCAAATTCATTCGAAACTCATCAAAATACATAGGAAAAACCTATTTTTAATATCAAAATAAAGACCGGTGTGATACTATAAATTGACCAACTTGGCATATTGTTCCAAGAGTTTACAATTCTCACTCCAAAAAAGTTTGCCCTGACTTTTTTCTGGGCTCGTGGGTTCTTTTAACTGTGACCCCTAGTGGGGTGGGTGTCTACCAGCAGTGCCAGCCCCAGCAGGTTCAAGCACTCGACATAGTGCCCTCTGAGACATTTATAAACCTCAATTGTGTCACCCCTTGTGTGTGTATAGTATAAGCTAGGTAACTGGAGTCGTTCTAATTTCTCTGGGTAACTGTGGTGCCGTAGTGCAGGTACCAGTCTTGTGACCCTCCTTTGGACATTTTCAATTAATGATAATACTGTACTGGAGGAAATGGCTAACACCAGGAGTTGCTCGATTTTGTCCATATTTTCCGCAGATGTTCTTACCATAATAGTAAGTACAGTTGGTCCTCCTATTACGCGGTCCCACAATCCGCGTTTCACCGTTAATGCGGTGCCTTGCCAGAACCTAACATTTTCACATTCCGCGGTCGTGAACCCCATTACGCGGAGAGCGGCTGGCAAGCCGTGCCATTTTTGGATCCAAACCTCCTGCCATCCGCCATGTTGTGTAAGAGGCGCGAAAATGGTGCGCACAAGGTCGCCCAGTCATCAAAACATTACCGAGTTCTTCACCCGCCACCCACTACAGCCGGCCCAAGTCAGTGATAGTGATAATTATAGTGAGGATATGGACTTATATGAACTTTGGGGGGTTTGACAAAGAGGCCCTGCAAGCCTCTGTGGTGGATAGTGATACAAGTGATACAGGTGAGGGCCAATAATCTGCCCTCTGCCTCGGAACCAACTGCCCATCCCCGTGTGCCCAGCCATCTTTTCTACTAATGTAAGTGTTAAAAAACCTAATATTATTGATATTTCTCTTAATTATTAATTGTGTGTGCATACCATCATAAAGTTAAGATAATATTTTTACTACAACATAGTTGTGTGTCGTCAAAAAGTGGAGTTTGGGGGTCGGCCCGGTCTCTATTTCAATTAATCCCATATGTTATGTTGTTCACTTTACGCGTTTCTCAGTTTCCGCGGTACCCTGTGGGTTATATTAACCGCATAAAGTGAGACCCAACTGTGTGAGTATATATATATATATATATATATATATATATATATATATATATATATATATATATATATATATATATATATATATATATATATATATATATATATATTGAAACCCTATATCTTAGGGGCAAATGTGAAAATCACTTGTGCACAGACGAGAATGTTGGTGGGAATATGACATAAAAGATCGGAATAAACTATTTATTCTATTGCACTTGTTATTTATTGGACTAGAACACAATATAAATTAAGATTACAAAGATGACGTTGATTGTAAGACAAGGAAGTAGACCACCTTTGGGAATATCTATAGGTAAAGAATAAATCCATATATATCCATAAAAACGTGATTTTCCTTTCACATTTTACACGCCTTGCTCACTCACGTATCCCAGACATTTCTGAAAGGCAAAGATAAACACGAAGTATCGGAAAACCTGTCTCAATATGCCATGTTTGGTTCTCTGGTTATCTGTGTCGCTCTATTTCCTCTTATATTATGTTTCCTTTCTCCTCTATTCATTATGCACTACTGCTTCCTAATACATATTTCATATAGCACACTCTTAAACTTTTAAAATATCCCTAAAAAAAACAGAAACATGAATAAATAATGTCATCACTTTCCATCATGGCATATGCCTCCCCCACCTGGTCTTCCTCCCTAAATGCCACACAACGTAAACACCTAGAAAAAGTGCAAAAGAGGGCATGCGAGATTATTCTCTCCTCCTCCTACTCCACATATCAAGAAGCGCTCAACACACTGACCCTTTCGACTCTCACTGACCATCACCACGACCTCATCTGCAAATTTGGTAAGAAGCTTCTACACCATCCCCGACACCGGCTCCTACTACCACCCGAGGTCCCTTGTCCGAGAATTGCTGTTCGACACCACAACCGCATCCAGCCCATACGTGCACGAACTGATCGCTATAAGAACAGCCCAGTCCCAACCATTGTAAAAATTATCAATAACTTGTAATACTGTAACACTGTCACTATGTTGAATTGAACTGTAGTTTGAGCTTTTCCCCATCTAAGTTATTATATGTCTTATTTGTGTCACTTATGTTACTTGTATATTATTTGTAATTCGTAACCCACTCCCCAAATATGTAACTGTATATTTTCAGCCTTCTGGCTGCCAAGCTCTTTCAATAAACCGTTAATTATTATTATTATTATTATTATTATTAAATAATTTCACTTCCCAAATTACCTCGTTCATTTCCCTTCTAATTTAATGATTATCACACTCCAAGTGCTAATATTGAATCGATAGAATAAACACTAACTATACAGTATATAAAAATGTGAATAAAGTGGAGCCACGCAGTGAAAGGGTTAATAATACGAAAGAAGTTTTAAAGTGATGGATAAAAAGAAACATGTCACCATTTAATGTTTTGTAATTTAAATTATTATTGTTTTGTAATTTAGATTATTATTGTTTCGTGATTTCAATTTTTATTTGAATATTCAACACTTAATATGAAGCTCATTTGAGCACTAAGCCGGCCAGCAAAGCTCACTGCGAAACCATTGTTCATTTCTCGCAAGTTGCTAGGTCAATTCGGAGAAAGCTGTGCTGGCGACCATCGTGGAAAGAATCGGAAAGAGTTCTCTCAAACCCCTACAGAAGCTGAAGTTACTGAAGCAACATGTCATCCCAAAGCTTCAGTACAAGTACACTACGTCAAAGGCTGAGTCGCAACAGCCAAAATCCTGCGGCCAGCGGCCAACAAAACGGGCAACATGTATGGAGGAAAGTGCCCAGTGTGCCGCCACCTTAAAATTAACCTCATTTCAGTTGTTAATCCATTTCATTATTTTGCTTGTACTTAAATTTTGCCTGTAGTAGTGTACCCTGTATTAGTAATTGAGCTACTGGGTACAATACATAGAACTTTGACATATTGTAGCTTTATTAGAAGATGGTGAATGGAGTATGTTTTAAAATTTTCTTCTATTGTAGAATATATGCTCATGAAAATTACCGTATGTATGGAGCTTCATAATTGAATAAATTTAAGGTAGACTGGTAATTAATGCTGTAAATGATAATACAGTGTGGTAAGTACAACTAACCTCTGCTCAAGCATGGATATGAACCTAAGGTTAATACAAAACCCTCCAAGTTACATTTCTCTTACACTGAAAAGTGTTTGTATTTATTGAAATGGTGGAAATGATTTACTTCCCTTATCCTGAGAGAGGTGAAAGGGTGACTAAACTAATTCTTATGTACTGTATCTATATGTACTACAGTATATGCTGCTGACGGAGTTTCTTCTATCTAATTGTTCATTCATGGAAATTGATGTTACATTCAGTAAATGAAACTGATTTTGCAGATCAGAATGAGCTTGATAACTAGCAATTTGCAGCTTTTTTTACCTGAATTTTAACATCTCTGTAACCTAAAACGTTTGTCTGGTACATCACCTTTCTTGATTACCAGTATGTGGTTGAATTCAATGTTCTCAGGGTATTGTACTACAGGTAATAAAATGAGATTAAATGACATACTACAGTTACTGTATGTATATTTTTCAGAATGGCTGTCTTTGCAGTAACAGGATGGATACCAATGAAAATTGCAGGGAAAGGCTTCAAATGGTTTTGGAACAAGAGCAAGCCTCTGGCTATTACTGTTGTTGTTGTGATTGGTGCTGTCAAGATCCATAGCTATGTTAAAAAGCAAAATAGAAGGTACAGTATTCTTATACAGTACTGTAGTACTTGGTTGTCAAGTTAGTACTTGTAGGCAGGTATCAAACAGGGAGGTACTACCACCTGGGAAGATATTGGAAGCATAATGTGTTGTCTAATGGTAGACCCTACTGCCATATGACTTTTTGCCTCATTTACATGCAATTGCAGGGTCTCAATTGTTTCTTTTTGATAACACAACATATATATCGTTTCTCACTCTTGAATTTTTTTTATTTTATCCATACTGTTAATTTTTGTATTCCCCCGGCTCCGATGTTGGTTGGTGACTTGTGTCCAGGTGGGCTAATCCCTATTAAAAAAAAAAAGGCTTTCTCATATGTATTGTTCATTACCTAATCCATTATTGGTTGGCTATCCAATCTGTAAATTAATGTCTCTTTGTCCCCCAAAAGTAAACTTTGTTTTCATGCGGAATAGGTCCCTTGTGGTCTTGAAAATTTGCAAATGCTATACCAAAGAAAATTAAATATTCAGTGATTTAAATGGCCCATGCATGGGAATCCTCTAGGCATGGGAGGCTGAGACATTAAGGGTGAAATCACTTTCACCTGCTGGGCCTGCAGTGTTGCTACCTGTACATTCCTCCTCGCATAATGTTGTCAGAAATGACATTAGGGTTAAGAACCTGACAAGATAGACTTAGTGACCGCACAGCATAGAGAGCTGCCATCAAGTAATTGCTGATAACCCATGCAAGCATGGACAATGGCCATAAAATGTTAATGGTGATGACTAAACCTGTTTTACTTTTTATTAACCTTTACTGTACAGTACAGTACAGTATAGTCATGATTTATGTGGATTTCCTTTACGCGGTTGGTCATTTACGCGGCATCTGGCCAGACGCGACAATTATTAGTTACGCGGTACATTCCATCATTTACGCGGGAAGCGACACGGGCAGGGTGCGTGCTAGGTCACCCAGTCAACAAAACATTACCTAGTTCTTCACCCACCACAGCCAGCCCAAGTCAGTGATGGTGATAGTGAGGATATGGACTTTGAGGGGTTTGACAAATAGACCCTGCTAGCCTCTGTGGTGGATAGTGATACAAGTGAGGGCCAATAATCTGCCCTCTGCCTCGTAACCAACCCCCCCATCCCCATGTGCCCAGCCATCTCTTCTACTAACTTAAGTGTTAAAAAACCTAATATTAGTGATATTTCTTTTAAATATAAATTGTGTTTGCATACCATCATAAAATTAAGATGTTATTTTTACTACAAATTATGTATTGTGTCGTAAAAAGTGTAGTTTGGGGGTCGGCCCAGTCTCTATGTCAATAAATCCTGTATCTACTGTTATTTCGTTTATGCGTTTCTCATTTTACGCGGACCTCCATAGGTTTAATTGAGCGCGTAAACCGAGACTATACTGTACAGCTAGACCCCGACTTACGACGGGGTTAGGGACCCAAATCCAGGTCGTGAGTCTGAATGGTCGTAAGTCCGACATAGATGATAAAAAAAAAAAAAAAAATAATAATAATAATAAAAAATCTGCAATGAAATACAGTACAGTAAAAGTAATAAATAATGAGGAATGGATACAGTACAGTGAAAGTAATAAATTATGAGGAATGGATACAGTGTGACTGAGCACTTAACTTTAATGTAGTCAGCTGAATGCACGTGGGGCCCCCATAATTTTCTAATTATACATGGAGACTACATTGACTGGAAACGTGTCGGTATAGAAGATGCGTGTGTCATTTGAAGAAAAAAAAATGAAAAAAAAAATGGTCACAACTGCGGCGGTCGTAAGTCCCGACAGTCGTAAGTCGAAGCAGTCGTAAGTCGGGGTCTAGCTGTATTTCTTTTTCATGCACCATATTATTAGATAATTTTTTTCATCCAGACTGTAGCTGACCTGTGGTTTGGAAGTTTCTGTGGTCCAGAGCTGTTCAGGTCCCAGGTGTGCTGGATTAGAGGGTTTCCACCAACACAGGAGATTTATGAAAATATTTTATAAATTAAAAGAATAAATTTTAATGAAAAAATTCATAGAAAGATATAGTGTATTGTAGTAAATTACAATCTCACTAATACTTTCAGACAGTTTGTTTAAGGTTGACCATCTGCCATCTCTCCAAACTTGAACCTCCTCCTCTTACATGGAGCCCAACTGGCTTTCCATCTTCTCCAATAAAATGTTCTTTGATCAAGTTACCATATCTTGGGTGCTGTTAATGAAGTGTTGGAGTGGGCAGAAGCCCTTATATTGTTTGTCTTCTTTCTTGACAATGGTTCAAGTGGTAGATGAAGCCACACCCAAGCTATTCAGCACTGTACCAGTATCAATTGTATGCTCACTCACCTCCTCATGTCTTACTACAGTAAAGTACAGTGCCTGTCAACAGAAAATGTACTTCATAAAATACGGTACTCTATTTCACGAAAGAATTGAGCATTCAAAATATGAAATTTCAGAGGATGGAGTAATTTTCTTTTACAGTATATAATTTTCCACATATTATTACAAAAGAGTAAATGAGGAGATAGGACAACCAGTCAACTGATTCATTGACTATTTGTGGTGGTGTGAGTCTGAAGGAGAATAATAACACTGAAAACTAATTTGTAGATTTAATACCATAGAGAATAATGAAGTAAGTTAGCGAAAATATATTTATGGAAACTAATAATACAGTGGTCCCCTCAGTTAACGAACGGTTCATTTACCAAAATTTTGGTTAACGAATTAGCTCCCATAAAGATTTTCAGTTCGATTAACGAACGAAACTTTGATTAACAAAATCCTTTCGACAAGCACGTTTTGTTGTGCGCATCAGCTCATCGGCTAGCCCGCCAATACAGAAATTGGTTCTATGTTTACATTTGTTTCCAGTGAAGTAAATATCAAGAAAGTTGGTCTCTTGAATATTTCTGCATTTTTTATATTAAAATTATTGCTCATTCTGAAATTTAGTTAACATATTAATAATATATACAGTACAGGGAACAGTTTTTGTGCGCCCATCAGCTGATTGAATCACCCAACAACGCTTCTCAGTTTAACTTTGTTTACAGTGGAGTGAACATCGATTTTGTTTGTCTCTTGAATATTTTTGCATTTTTACTTTAAAATTATTGGTCATTCTGAAATTTAGTTAATATATTGATAATATACAGTGCAGAAATTATTATGAAACATGAAGAAGGCGTTAGAACCAATGCACTCTGTAAAGAATATGGCATGTCATCATCAACTGCCTCTACAATCAGCTGTTTGATATGAAAACAAAGCTGCTGGGAATATGATATACACACTTCAAAGTAAGTTAAAATACAGTCTTCTATTGTTTTTTATTTATTATTGTACAGTATACTATACAGTACAGTACTGTATTTAGTTTATATTTCATGTTTTGTTAATTCTATTACTGGTATACAGTACTTTGTACAGTATGTACTTTTTCTGTGAGTTGGAACCAATTACCCAATATCCCATTGAAATAATAGATTTGGTTAACGAAATTTTCGGTTAACGAACGACTCTGTGGAACGAATTGTGTTTGTTAACCGAGGGACCACTGTATAACCAAACTGACATACCGTATATACTCGTCTATAACCCCCCCTCGTTTATAGGTCAACCCTGATTTTTTGACCAAGAAATCGTTAATTTACGATATTCCTCGTTTATAGTTCGACCCATGTTTTTGAGGGTAATGGAACAACAAAACCTTTACTAAAAACGCTCTACGTCCTATAAACTGGGGCTCACCGTGCATGAAACACGAGTGCCGAAGGCAAATTGTTTACCATTTATTATTACGACACTTTACACTGAAACGTGGGTAGTTTCAACAAAAATATTGTACTGTATATTTCCATTCAAGTACTTATTCAAGTCAATTAGGAGGGAATATTATTGTAATACAACAGTTTTTTAACTAAACCATTCAAAAAGCGATTACGGTAACATCTTTTGAACGAAAGAAAGCGAAAGTCATTGCTTTCGTCACGATTTTATCCCACTTTCCATTGTAATACTCATGTAATTTCAGCAAAAATATTACATATCCGTGATTGTATTATATCAAGCACAGTATGAATAGAATATTATTGTAATATAACAGAATTTTAACCGAAAACTATTAAAAAAACGAGTAACATCTCAAGAACAGAAGCTTAGGTAAAGTCTTTTGTTTTCGTCATGTATTTTATCCTATTTTACATTAAAATACATCGCGTTTCAGCAAAACTACTATTTATTTCCGAGAATATATTCATTCAGGCGCAGTTTAGGTAAAATATACGTGTGATGTAACAGTTTTTTTTACTGAAAACGATTCGAAAAACACGTGCCGTCTAGCTGATACACTCAACAGCTGGTGGTACATGATGAGTCATGCGTCGTTGTAAACAATAGGAGGTTGAAGTAGATTACCGGGTATTATATCAAGTGTGAAATATCGAAAAGGTTTTTAATACCGGTATTTTTTGTAGATCAATGAGAACTGTGATACCGTATATGATATGATAAGTTAGCCTGTTCTAAGAACTTCAACATAGACTACTGAAAGCACGTTGTAAGGTAATTTAGCCTATTGTAAGTTGGTGAGCTTCATTTACTGAAGGAACTGCACAACTTTTCATTACTAATTGGTAAATATTTTACGTTTCCATTGTTTACTGGCAGTAAATGGTAAATATTTTTCATGTCTGAAGCTAAAAGTTGTTCCTCGCCCTTCCCATCATGCACGGGTTCAACCTAACAAAACTATTACTCATGTATAGGACGACCCCCAATTTTTTGCCTAAAAATTTGGTCTTAAAAACTCGAACTATACACGAGTATATACGGTAGTCTGGTTTATTGCATGCTTTCCTTAAGACACAAATGCTCATGATAATATCCACTTCAAGTATTCTACTGTACCTGCATTTTTACATCCATTCTGATGGTTTTCCTTGACTGTTTGGCCACATTACAAGCAATACCACTCATGTTTTTTCTAGATATTTTGGGTCACCAATATATAAAAAATAATTATAGTACCATAGTGGAGTAAATACCGTACATGTCTGTAAGGACTATTCAAAACTGACAGTCAGTTAGTATTCGGTGTACCTATGTCTCTTTTGTCATATGGTCTCGCATGGAAATTTTGTACTGTTTTAGAGTTTTATAACAAAGCAGTGTCCTAAGAGAGCAGTTGCATATATCAAGGAGGAGGAGGAGAGGGGGTGGCCATAAGTGGATGGAAATAAAAGAAAAGTCCATTCTTTTGAGTCTTGCACCCCCCCCCCCTTTTCCAGAAACTTATATCTGCCATTGTAAGAGAGACTGAGTAGTCAGAGGTATGCTATTACACTCTACACACTACTAGTTTATGTTGGAAGGGTCATAGATGGATGATTATTTCAAAATAATACACATTTTCAATTATGGCCAAAGTGGTTTTAAACATCTCTCTCTTTTTCAGCATAAAAAACCTGCTAGTGTAATAATGAAGTGTAAAGTATTCTCTTAAAATTATCAGCAGCTTTGATATCTTTTATTTACTGTATTCTCATACTATTTCACAATAATACACTTTACATTAATTTTATGCATTCATTACTCATACTGTATAGTGTCTCAGTAAAGTTTTTAGGTAATTTACAAAAATTTTGAAGCATCTAATTTGCACTTATAATTTTTAGTAATTTACAGAATTTTTGAAACATTAAATTTGTGCTTTTGAATTTCTGACACATGTTGGTCAAAACTTTTATGTATTATTTCCTAAAAGTTTGCAGACCATGGGAGTTTCTGGTTCATAGAAATCTGTATGTTAACCAGGCTGTACAGATCATGTGGAATACCGTAAGTTGCGGCGTATAAGTTGACATTTTGAGCTTGAAAAAATCTCTCCAAAACCAGAGGCCGGCTTATATACCGAGTATAAAATGTGAAGCTTTACCACAGAGTGGTAAACAAGTGGAACAGCCAGCCCAACACTCGCTGTGCATCACTTAGTGTAACTCCCGTGGCCTGCCGCTAATATTTCCTACAGAAATTCATGTTTGGTAAACTTATTTAACATAGAGATTATAATAAAATAGTAAATTCAAGTATGTATAATTAAATGAACACAACACCACATGCCATTTCCAACAGCTGATGCACAGTAAACAATCGAACAGAACGCCACTAAACCCAGGCAGCCAGCCAGACAACTACCCGGTACTACGATATGTGTGCTATCTGCACAATTTTATGATAGCGTTATAGGTTCAGCTTGAAAATGGAGTCATATTTCATCCTCTTTGCTGGGGGGAGCCGTGGGGGATAAGATATTTTCAGCAAAAACTGAATACCGTGAGTGTTAAACAGCTACTACTGGACAAGAAGACATCTACAGTGTTGTCAGGTTGGTGTGTGGGTAATGAGTGGATGCCAGCAAGAGCATAAAGCCACGATGGTTTAGTAAATTGCCATGTAGGCTTGTTCAGTGTATGGGGGGGTCAATAAGCGGATGACAGTTTAAGTCTAAGCTGTGTGCCGACAGTGTAACTGACCCATAGTTTCTCAGCTGGCTGTGTAGAGTTGGTGGCGCCACTGGCAATTTGTTTACACCAGCTGATGCAAATGGTGGATCGTAAATATTGAAAGGTATTACGGTAAATGTCTTGATGAAAGTGGCGAGGCCTTATTACACACTTTTGCCATAGGCTATATGTTTGGGCCTTGGGGGGTCGACTTATACGGCGAGTATAGGCCTAAACCTGAATTTTGAACTAAAAATCTTGAGGTTGACTTATGGGTCAATCCGTGACAAATTAACCAGGCCAAAACATCAACCGTCATGAAATTGGCTAATATTTGGAATATAAATAGAACTTTTTAAGCTGATTTCAGAAAGGTTTTACTTTTTAAAATCGGATTTACCGTTGCAGAGTTATGGCGATTTGAAATTTGATCATTTCATGCTCGCTCAAGCGGAACGGTGACTGATTTTAAATCAACCCGAATTCAGATGCTTATTAAATGCCAACGAGTGTAGATATAAACTTAAAACTTATCAAATATAAAAGCTTACATCATACAGTTTAATATGCAATGGAAAAAATGTGGTTGCTATGGGTGGTGTGTGGTTGCTAGGGGTTTAAAGTACAACACATTTCATGTTCGGTCAACCGTAACGTGCTACGGAAATGACCATAACTTTCGCAGAACCATATGGATTTTTAATTTTAATGGCTCAAATGAAAGATCTAGTGTTCAGCTACAACTTCAACATAAAGACCTTCTGCCCTTTTGGGTTTTTCTTGACAAAAATGAGGCTCAAAGTAAATGTCGATTTATCTCAATATTTTTCACTATTACTGTGGTAGGCAATTTAATACATATAATATGTCTTCACTTTTCAATGTTTTTTTTAAATATGTTGTCTTGTCTTATCCATAATTATAAATATAATATCATTGATTGATCATGTCTCATAATAATTTCCACAGTAGAAAGTTAATATCTAAATTCTATCTTAGTTCAAAGATATGATCAATAATTGACCATTGAACAAAAAAATTTAAAACAATAAGCAAGGCTAACTTTGTGAAACTGCTTTTTGAAAACATAGCATTAGTGAGTGATTGCCTTGCAGTCCTAACAAAATTTTATTTTAATTCTGCATAGCATAGCAAATTATTTTAAACACATTTTGTTTTCAATAAGAATCCGTACTCGATATAGTTTTTGTTGTGTATATTTAGGTATCTCAATAAAATATAATATATATCTAAAAATACAACAACATTTTAGTTCATGATGGCTGTTATATTTATTATTTATTTTCTATTAGATTTCATAATTTGAATGAATAGGTTGTGGAAGACAAGTTACAGATGAAAATGCTTGATAATTACATCAAGATTAAGATTATCAAGCATTTATCTCGAGGTAGATTGGACTTCTTAGCCCAGTGAATTTATTTTTGATATTAAATAATGTGCCATACACAATATGGTTTTACCCCAATGGTGTCGAAGAAACACAAACAGCATTGCCTTTAAAATAATTTACTATGCAATGCAAATGCATTATTAAAATAAAAGCTTTTTTATAATTTGATCTTATTGTTTTCCAAGAGCAGTTTATAAAGTCAGCCTCGTTATTTTAAATCGTTTTTTGTTTGGTCAATAATCAATCACCAGACCATATTTTTGAATTAGAAATGCCATTATGATCTACAGATTTTTAATTTCAGCTGTGTGCATTATTAAATATTATATGTGAAAATAACTGAAACATGATTATCATGAATATAATATAAATTTAATAATGTATTTTAATAAACATTGTAGACATATATTTGTAATAATTATGTTAACTATCAAAAATATTGAGATAAACAGACAGTTACTTTGAGCCTCATTTTTGTCAAGAAAAACCCAAAAGGGCAGAAGGTCTTTATGTTGAAGTTGTAGCTGAACACTAGATCTTTCATTTGAGCCATTAAAATTAAAAATCCATATGGTTCTGCGAAAGTTATGGTCATTTCCGTAGCACGTTACGGTTGACCGAACATGAAATGTGTTGTACTTTAAACCCCTAGCAACCACACACCACCCATAGCAACCACATTTTTTCCATTGCATATTAAACTGTATGATGTAAGCTTTTATATTTGATAAGTTTTAAGTTTATATCTACACTCGTTGGCATTTAATAAGCATCTGAATTCGGGTTGATTTAAAATCAGTCACCGTTCCGCTTGAGCGAGCATGAAATGATCAAATTTCAAATCGCCATAACTCTGCAACGGTAAATCCGATTTTAAAAAGTAAAACCTTTCTGAAATCAGCTTAAAAAGTTCTATTTATATTCCAAATATTAGCCAATTTCATGACGGTTGATGTTTTTTTTTATTTATTTTGGTTAACTTGACATGGATTGACCCTTATATGCTGCATCTTACTGTATTTACTTGTCCGGGGCAAGTGACATGAAATTATTTATCTTGACAATTTTTTGGGAGCCAACTTGCTTGCTTAGATTTTTTTATGGAAAAATTTATATAAACACTTAAAATGTTTAAATTTATTGTGTGTATTAACTCAGAGATAACTTGTGTTTATGTAAATGGTGTCAGTGGCAGTAACCCTTGTCATGTGATGTTATTACTCCAGCCAACTTACACCTGCAGGTTGTGTGGGGAGGTGAAAGTGATCACCTTCGATCACCAACCTTAACTACCACTCCCACCCCCTATGATCTAGTGGTGGTAATGGTTGTCATGGAAGGTCATAATTCCTGTTCTCTCATGTCAACAACCTCTCAGCTTTGAAATGTTGACAACTTGACACCACTTAAAAAGAGGAGGGTTGATGGCTTAATGTAGAGATAAATTACAGTACTGTACCTGCACCTGACAGAGGTCACTCATCCTTGTTCACTGATGACAAGGGGCCTGTTAACAGACCTCCCCGGTTAAACATGTACAGTGAGATGGGGTCATGCAGCACCTAACAGTGTCCTGTCTAGGTATTTTCCTCTCAAATTATTAGTTTGTTTTCCAGGCAAATGCCGGGCACATGGACATAAAAAATTATTATTTTTGTTATTGTTGCATTTTCGCCCCCTGGACCCCGATGTGGGTCGATGGCCTGTGTCCGGGTGGGCTGATCCCAGTAAAAAACAACAACAAAAAGAAACCACTTTCTTAGGCCCTAGTCAGGACACATTTTGGTTGCCAGTCACTGCTAAACTGCACAGCTTGATATCAGCATAGGTAGATGACCTGAACTTCTATAGTTTACGACTAACAAGAGAATGATCTTTTTATACAGTTATATCTATAAGTTTTTATATGTTGAGCAGATTATTACTAGATTTCTATACTAAATTTTTTATATTTAACAGAAAGAAGTGGAATAATGCTGGAAAGGATGTTGTAGTGTTGCACATGTTTCCTCGTGGACACTTTTGTCCTAATCTCTCTCCCTTCGTAGTGAAGCTGGAAATGTATCTGCGGATGGCAGATATCCCTTACCAGGTACTGTAGGCAGTTTGTAATTAATTTATTTTATTTGTGCTAGTTAAACTTTGTTTTGGACAAAGATTTCATGCCTTGTATGTATTTTTTTCATTGTGTCAGTACTGTTGTAAGGAGGCAACATGCATTTATAGTAATTTTTTTTTTTTTTAGCTGATACTAGGCTAAGAAGCCCCCCCCCCCCCTTGTTTGATTATGGGTAAGATGTGCCAAAAGTGTCATAGATGAAAATTGTCTTGTTTTTATCTGAACTTATCATTAGAAAAAAATATCAGATTATGTTCTCTACTATAAATTGACCAGGGTTTGTCTGCAGTTGCCTCTGTAGAATGAAATATGAACTGTGTGTAAGAAATTAAAGCTAAATATAAACAGAACTGAAAATGCCAGGGAGAAAGAAAGCAGCAGTTATGGCACATTATAAAGATGTAAAGGGTGAAGGGTTTAAGACGTGCAGGGTGAAATGTATATTTTGATGTACTGTCCTGAGCAAGAATGGAACAAGAATTATGAAACATTGAAAACTGTTTGAAGTGTATTGATGATATAAATAAGATACTGTATAAGCTTTGGGTAGAGTTCCCTTAACTTGGCTTATATATAAATAAGTTGAGGGGTTAAGTTCAAACCCAAAATGGTCTTTTCTCCATTTATTGGTAAGACTATTTTGGTCACAGTCTATTAGTAGATGAGCCGTAATATACACTGTAAGCTGTGAGTGTTAGTTAAGGACGGGGGCTCGGTTTGACTGAGTTTGGTCACCCGTCCGATTCTCGTGAAACGCAAGTGAAGACTGGTGCCTGTGAGGGGACTCTGAAGGAGAGGCTGGGCTGACCCTACCTTCTCAAGGTCGGCTTACTGATAGAGGAATTTCTCCTCACGTGAACAGCACATGGCACCTCACAGCTTATGGAAAATTACAGTAGGTTGATTGGGTTATAAAAACTAAATGAATTAACCCAAATTTATATAATTATTATTGCCATGAGACGGGGGCCAATACAAAGAAATACCTGAGGTCAGATAAATCTGGGGTTAATTTCTCGCAATATCTAAACCCCTTGTCAATTCATCTTAACCAGTTGTGCAAGGAAATGGCTGTTTTCACCTTTTTGAGGGGACTAAGTCTAGCTACAATGGCTAACCAAAAAATAATAATTATCCAACAAAGAATATTGTATAGAACAAATCAATTATCATTTTAAGTGAAATTAGAGAAAAGAATGCAAAGAAAAAAATACAAGGCCAAAAGACTTTTTCCATCACTAGTTCTGATAACTAACGAGTCTTAATCTATAATGTTCTGAGGTTCACTCTTGTGGAAGCATGGTTCCATTATTGTACTCTGTTTCCATTTAAATTTCACTGAAAACGTTAGATGCAACGTATATGATGTGAACATCTTTCATTTTTGTGGATGATGTGAGTTATATTATTTTGTACCTTAATAATTGGAATGATATATTTTGTAATTATATAAGAACTATTGTTCTTATATCTTTATTTTAGACTAATGTATTTGGACACTGGTATACATATTTTCTAAATTGTTTCAAAGTACAGTTTTAGAGAAGGTAGCTGAGGTGCAGAGGTACAAGAAATTAGAAAATACAATCAAGAAAAGTTAAGGGTAGAATGAGAGGCTGATGGGCATAACTGGGGAGGAGAAAGGGGCACATGAGGATCAGCTACAAGTAAGGAATGCTGACAGTAGGAAGAATTACTGTACAGGGATATGAAAAGAAGGATAAAATAATGGCAAAAGGATGCTAAAGTTGAGAGAGGGAAAATTTGGAGAATGTTTGCAACAGAATTGATATAATGGAACAAGAAATTTTGATGGAACAAAGGGAGTCAAGTAAGAAAGCTGAGAGAATAAAAAAGAAATATCAGTTAAATATACTGTACAAGCAGGGATGTATGGTACTCTGGGAAAAAATGTGCAGTGGAGATGTGAACACTATTATGAGCACCTGTTGAATGTGGTGTTGAGAGAAAGGTAGAGTTGTCCTGCTGGAGGAGAAATTATAAATGAAAAGTTGAATGAGGAAAATGTATGTAGGTAAGACATGAGATAGGCTGTAAGACATTAGAATGGATAAGTGCTTAATGTAGTTGGAATCACCCAAGTGTACTGTATAGGTTACCGTATTCATGATAGGCTAAGTACCAAGGGAATAGCAAGAGTTTGTATAGATCCACTGTATAAAGTGAAGGGCACAAAAATAAATGTACAGTACAGGGTATTGTATAAATTATGGATAAGTTTATTAACCTTGCAGAGGTGTATAGTACAGTATTAAAGAGTCATTGTTCCATCAAAAAAAAAGTGTAAAACTGGTTATGCTTTCACAGAAAACAATAAAAGATTGAAGAAAGAAGAATTATTTTTGATGCATTGTAGTTTTCAACACAAACAACTTGTGTTTTGCCCAACAAAAAGCTGAGTAAATTCTGTACTATAAGTGGAATACAACAAAATATTGACATTTTTAAACATTACATTGGTGAAATCAGAAATAAGGTATGAATAATAAAAAGGCTGATAAATTGAAAAACCGGAGTACAGTCCAGGTATTGGAAATTTATTCCAAAATACAGTAGTTCACTTTCTTTTTAGCTTTAGCCATTACTTTTTCATGTTTTGTTATTTCATTGGTCATTATAAGTGTCTAGGTACCGGTATGTGAAGGTGGTTTTAGAATTTTTCTAGCGTGTACAGTTTTGCTGTACAATATATGATTTTAGAATAAAAAATCCATCCCTAACAGTTGTTCAACACAGACAATGGTTAAAAGTTTCAATAAATGAAATATTGAAAATTAAACAAAACAAATGTAAAAAAAAACTAATAAATACTTTAATACACAATGGAGGGCAGGAGTATGTGAGTGAGATGCCAGGAGAAAATTTAGAGGGAAAGTGTGCAGCACATTCTGATGTGACTGATAGGAGACTACATAAGTGCTCAAGCCCCACATTAGGAGGGATTACCATATATCTAATTAGGGTTGGATTACCATGAGAGAGAATCTCAAGCATCAATCATAATTACTTGATTTTGGGTGTATTTTTTTATCTTAAGTGACACAAATACGTGTCAGTGCCAATTGGAGTAGATAATGATTGACTCGGGATTGCGTCCTGGTGCATAAGAGTGTCAGTGTGCCCAGCCTTGTGTGAAATGCAGGCTATAACAATATTGATGCAACCATCAGAAATTCATGTGTTTGTTTTTATGGTTATTTTTTAACAAACAAAAATTATGATTATTTTTAGGTGGACTATGAAGAACCAATGGGACCAAAGGGTAAATGCCCATGGATTACACTCAATGGGGAGGAAATAGGAGATTCCCAGCTGATAATGGAGAAGCTTGGACCAATGTATAACAAGGACTTCAGCTCTGCCTTAACACCTGAACAGAAGGCAATTGCTCAGGGCATGAGGATTATGGTTGACGAACACTTGTTATGGTAAGTTAATATACTGTAGTTATATGTAGATACTTGACTGCTCAGGCTTACCAGTTTTTCAGGCTTCTACAAGAAGTATCATTTGGTTGATATTGTAAACTTGCTTTTGTCACAGATCAGATTCATCACCTTCATACAGTTATTCCCTTTTTCTTTTTCCCTGAATATATCAGTCAAAATTTGTCCTTTCATAACTGTTTAAAACCAGTTTAATTTTTTATCATTCACATCACCTCATGCCTATCACAATCACTCCACAAAACAGTGATGAAAATTTGGCAGAATATTTAAAAGAAAAAAATTATTTGACAATACCTGAAAAGAAAGGCAGAGGAAAAATTAAAGCCAAGTGATCACAAGTGCTTATAATAACCTCATTGACTAATAGTTATTTATAGGGACCCCAGTGATAATTCACACATTTGGAAAGACTCCATCAGTGAATGTATGCATATGGTCTGGACATGTTGTGTCCATTTTGCCAGAGCTGAAGTCTCTTCTAGTTGCTTATTGAAATCTATACGTATACCTAGAAAATGACAGTGCAACTTTGCTTAACATACCATTGATACATGTATTTTGCCCCCATAAAGCAGTGCTTGTTTTTTCCTGATTGTAATAAGAGTTTTGTGTACAGTATACTGAAGTAAGCCATGGTGAGAGTGTGCTTCACATTTTCCTCTATGATACATACCCATGCTCTCAAGATTTGTTGTATGTCACAGACCTAAGTTTATTATGACAGATGCAGTATGTCTTTCCCCTTAGAGGGATTTTAGTATAGCAGTGTTTATTTTTATTGATGGCATACGACCCATGTATTTTTTTAAACCACACCCCATATTAATTGCATTAGCATTTTCCTCTTTATATCACATCTAATATCAACTACTTTACTGTTCTCACTTCAAAAATTGTTCCATTAGCTATACCCATACCTTGCTTATTTTTGGTTCATCTTGTGATTCTACTATAGTGTACTTAGTTGAAAAATTAAATTTTCTGGACAGTAAATGATTGCCTGAACCCTAGCCACCTCCTTATCATGGCGACATCGACTGCAGGAATGAAACCACTCCAAATGACCTTAATAATCCTGCTACTTTTTTTTGTAGAAACTATGAGACAATTTTCTATTCCATCATGTTAAAGACTATAGAGGGGAAAAAACATCCAAACTGTTGGACCTCATCATAACTAAGGAAGATGGTATGGTGGCCAGTTTGGAACATCTAGCCCCCATTGGCACCAGTCACCATGTAATGTTGTCCAAGATTCAAATATTACAAAGGTGATTATGACAGGATTGGGGGAGGAGATGAGGGGTATTCACTGGCCTGATTCGCTGAGAAACAAGATGGCAGATACTATGCGAGATATCATAGCCAGTAAAGTGACCTATTTGATTGATAAATATACAGTACAATAGGGTCGGGATCTATTACGAGATAGGGTCCAACGATGTTCGCTATATACTAAATCACAATACGGTCATCCCTTGGTTATCACGCCTAATTGGGACCACGCCGAGTGCGTGATAACGAAAAACGCGATAACGAAAGTACAGAACCTATGGAATTTATTCTAATTGGTTCCAGGCACCCAAGACCCAAACCCAACTTTCCCATTTTACGACCATTTAGACCCACTAAATACTGTGTATATATATGTTATGGTAAATATCAGAAACACATATAGGCATGGCTAGGTTTATTACAAAGTGATGAAAAGGGTACGCTCAATACTGTAGTCCACAAAACATGTAGCTATGCTTTTTTTATTTGGTCCTCCATCATAGGAGTCCGTTTTCTCTCTTCAGGACACCTGAGTCTTCCGTTTTCTCTCAATCTTAGAGTGCACCTGAGACTTGGTTATTCCTTAGTAATGACACAGAATTTGATATTGCAACTGGGGTTGCAATTGTTGAGGCAACTTAGATATGTCTGATTACAGTTGGAATATTCAAGATCCATTGTGAGTGATGTTTAAAGCTTCAACTGTCTTTATGGTTGGTAAAACTTGTCAAGTCTGTCAGTCTGAGTGGCATGTGTGAGTGCTTGTGTTTGTACAACCGCTTTCATTCAGACTCACTAAAGATATAATGTTATGGTAATTATCAGAAGCACACATAGGCATGGCTAGGTTTATTACAAAGTGATGAAAAGGGTACGTTCAATACTGCACATTGGGTAGTCCACAAAACATGTACAGGTAGTCGTCGACTTACGACCTAGATTGGTTACGGCCGACCGGTCGTAAGTTGATCTGGTCGTAAGTCGGCCTATGTTATAATTACCTTACGTATATTATACTGTAATGTGTAATGATAATATAATCATCTTTAAGTCATATTTTATCAACATTTTCTTTGTTCATTATTGTTACGGTCGTCAGGTTTAAGTAAATCACTGCATACTACAGTACAATTGGTTTATTATTTACACTGGGGCTGGGGCCAAAACTGTCGTACCGCCGGTCGTAAAGTCGAACAGACGTAAGTCGCATAGGTCGTAAGTCGACGACTACCTGCTATGCTTTCTTTATTTGAGTGCCCCCCTCATAGAAGTCTGTTTTCTCTCGCTTCAGGACGCCTGAGTCCTCCGTTTTCTCTCAATCTTAGAGTGCACCAGAGACTTTGTTATTCCTAAGTAATGACACAGAATTTGAAATTGCAACCCCAATTGCAACTGGAGTTTCAATTGTTGAGGCAACTAGATATGTCTGATTACAGCAAATGTGTTTTTGTCAATTTGAAGGTGAAAGATTTTATCCTCAATAGATGTAGGTGAACCAAGGGGTAAACATTATACCTGGAGGCAAATGCGTGATAACCAAATTCTCGACCTGAAAAATGCGCTATAACGGCAGGTGTGCAAACTTTGATGGAGGCGTGATAACGATAATCGCGATAACCAAGTGCTCTAAAACCAAGGGATGACTGTACTGTATATAATGACATGTAATCAATGGGGAAAATAGGGTTAGGTTCTGGGAGGCCCAAAAAAGGTGACTAAACTTGACTTAACGAGTTCATTTTTTTTACTAACTAAAGCACCAATGAACACTAGACTCGGGAACAACAGGCTGTGTCAATATCAATATCAAGGAACACCAGACTAGGCAGCTCATACACCATCCCGGGAACACCAAAGTCGGCAGCAGACGCCACACTGCCACCCTCACTTGACAGTGCCACACCTACATAAATGAACAAACCAAAAATATTAGCTACAGTATTAAATCTTTTCCATTAAGCTCTCCATTCTCTTCACTTCACTTTTCACGTCACTAGCAACCCATTTACACTCACCTTAGAAGTCGTAATCTGCAGCAGAGTCGGCTGTTTACTCCTCAGTCACTCAGGAAGACTGTGCGGGCGACCGGGGCGAGCGTGAATGCGTGAGTGAGCAGCCACGGTGGCACCTCTGGTGAGCAAATAGCGCATTTGTTTGCCATGGCGTTAAATATGAAGTACTGTACTGTATTTCCTGCCTGATTTCCCTTGCGAAATAAATAAATTTATCACTATATTGGAAATTGTCGATAATTTTGGTAGGCGCGACATAAAAAATTTGTTATAAAAAATCGCTATATATCCTGACCCTACTGTATATCCAAGACCAAACAGACTGGCTTCTGAAATACAAGGAGACCATTACACATGAATCATGCCGTGGTTGACAAAGTTAAAAAAAATCTCGGAAATTCAAGAAGTGGGTTATAACAAATGATGAGCAGTGCAGGAAGATGTATGCCAGGTCCAGGAACCAAGCAAAGTCAGAGTGCAGAAGGGCTGAAAAAGAGTTCCAGAAGCAGATTGCAAGTGAGGTTAAGTCAAACCCGAAGGCTTTCGATCGTTTTGCAAAATCAAAACTAAGAACACGGGTGGACGTATCGGCTCTGAGGTATGAAGATGGCAGTTACGCAGACTCAGATCAGGACAAGGTGGAGGCGTTAAACATTCTTTCTCGGTGTTTTCAAGAGAGGATGTGAGCACTTCCTGCGTTTGAGGAAAGACGGTTTGGCAGTGCTGACTCACATTGTGTTCTCGGAAGAGGGTATAAGAAACAAATTGTCAAAACTAAAGGTTCACAAGAGCTCTGGCCCTGACATAGTGCATCCCTGAGTAGTAATTGTGGAAAATAGCAAATGTGAGTCTTATATTCAAGCAGGGCAATTGCCATGCCATGAATAATTATAGACCAGTGAGCTTGACCTGCTTAGTGTTTCAAGTACTAGAGAGCATTATAAGAGATGTCATGGTGGAACATCTACTTCTAAACAACGTTGTAAAGGATTGTCAACATGGTTTTATGCTGGGATGTTTCTGCTTGATGCAAATACTCTAGGTGCTGGATGTTTGGATTCAAATTCTGGATCATAGTGGCAATATCGACAATATACATCTTTGACTTTGCCAAGACTCTTGACAGCGTGCCCCATGAAAGGTTGAGAATTAAACTGGAAGGGTACGAGATTCGGGGAAGTGTCCTAGCATGGATTGTAGAATTTCTTCATGGCATAAAATCATCATGCATTACAGTGACAAGTGGGTTACCATAGGGCAGTTGTTGTTTGTTTGTTTCATAAATGACCTACCAAAAGTTATACAATCCTCCATACAAATGTTTATGGACGATGCCTAGTTATTCAGGGAAATTAAGAACCAAACTGACTGTAAAGAGCTACAGAAAGATCTCTGTCTCTGTTAACTTCAAAAGTGGTCAAAGAAATGGCTGCTAAGATTCAATATCACAAAGTGTAAGAGGATGCACCAAGGTCATAACAATAGTAAGGAGGCATATCACATGTCCCAACAGGATGAAGAGACAGCATTAACAGAGATCGAATGTGAAAAGGACTTGGGTGTGTATGTTGACAATGAACTTAAGTTCTTGGGCCATTGTGAGAAGAAGGTGAATCAAGCAATTAAGCTTGTAGGTCTTATAAGAAAGTTGTTCATATTTCTAGATGGTCTGTCTCTTGCAATGCTCTTCAAAGGTGAGGTGCTTCCCCGTTTGGAGTATTGTTGCCCTGTCTAGTCCCCGATATATGTTAAAGACTGTCAGTTGATTGAAAATATCCAAAGGAGGGCCACCAGACTGGTGCCTATACTATGGGACCTCAGTTACCCTGAGAGATTAGAACACTTGCAATTGCCTAGCTTATACTATAGACGGGCAAAGGGGGATTTAATTGAAGTTTATAAACATCTCAGAGGGTATTACTCAGTTTATTGTTCATACCTGTAGCTGGCAGATGTCTGCCTCACTAGGGGTCATCGCAGCTCTAGGTTGAAGAAGCCACAAGTTTAGAAAATTGTGAGGGCAAGTTTTTTTGGAGTGAGAATTGTAAACTCTAGGAACAACCAGTCAGAGAGTGTTGTGACGGCACTGAGTGTGAGCTCATTCAAGAGCAGACTTGACCAATACTGGCGCAGATACAGATACATTCAGAAACCAGTACATGCCCAGTACTTGCCAACAGTGTGTAAGAGAGACGTGGCCGACTGTCCAAGCAGCTAATGAACTAATCAGTGGTGAAGAGGATAAAATTAACAGTAAAAAGTAAATCCTCGATAGACCAATTACAATGTATACATTCCCCAAGAGTTATTAAATATGTGAAAAGCTTGGCTTAAACCTTGCCTATTGTCTGATTGCAAGAGGATGCACCTAGATCATACCAACAGTAAGGAGGTGTATCATATGTCCCATTGAGATGAAGAAACAGCATTACTGGAGACCAAATGTGAAAAAAGCCTGGGTGTGCATGTTGACAACAAACTGAAGTTCTCAGTCCATTGTGAGAAGGCAAATCAAGCAACTAATGGGTCTTATAAGAAGGATGTTCAGCTACCTTGGTGTTATATACCTAGTAATGTTAAAGAGTGTTAGTTGATTGAAAATAATCCAAAGGAGGGTCACCAGTCTGGTCCCTTAACTACAAAACCTCAATTTCATAGAGAGTCGAGAATGCCTGCAGTTGCTTTAATAAAAGTTTATGAACACCTCAGAGGAAATTATTCAATCGAGCTTTCCTACCTGGAGGATGCCTGTCCCACTAGGGGTCACAGCCTGCTCAAACCTCCTTTTGTCATCCTCTTCAATTTCCCATGTTTCTCTGCCATACAACACGCACATCTTTTCATGGTAAGACAAGGTCCTCTTGCTGCCAATAAAGGCACTACACCAACCTGTAACATTTGATGCCATTACTTGAAGTGAATTGGCCTTATTTTAAAAAACCAAGGATGTGTAAACAGCACTGGTCAATGGGATGGTTGGTAAAGGACTATTGGGTCAGTAAGCTCCCAATGGTAAGTGTCACATTTGGGGTACCGGTTTTATACAGCGAATAGGACTCAAAAGCTACTTTTTAAATGGAAATTTTGGGGGCCATCTTATACACCCCGTCGCCTTGTAGGCCGAGATATACGGTAGGTCGCATATTGTGACATTTTAAGATGTTTTAGGCATTTTTTATACTTATGAAAGAAATCTCAGCTTTTATAATTGGAGCTTATAGGAAAACATGTTTTGATATTTGAAAAATTTACTTATGAGAGGTCTTCTAGGAAGGTGACCCTTTTGTAAACGAGGATCTGCCTCCACTTCCAATAACAGCTTGCTCTTCATCAAGTCTCATGTTCTACATTTTGTAAGATAATTTGTATAATGCTGTAGTAGTATTACTGTTTATCTTTGGTGTTTAGGTATGATAAGAATAATAAACAGAAGGAATAGCCAATTAAAAGGCATCTTTACTACTTCAGGTGCCTTGTAGTTTGGCGCTACGTTGTAGATGCTGGTCGCTCATTGGTGGTGTGCATGGAGCTGCCCTTTTATTTTACCATCATGCTCCGTGTATTCTCGGGGAAGATAAAGCAAATTACCTCCGTACAAGGAATTGGTCGTCACAGCTATGCTGAGGTGGAGGAAATGGGGAGGAAAGATCTTAATGCACTCTCAGTTTACTTAGGTTGGTAACATTCTCTTGTTCACTATTTATGATATTGCCTTACTTGATAGGGATTATCCTGTTGTTGTGGACGATGTACCAAGTGACACAGGTATACTATACCAGATGGAAATATTGGGGTCTTTATTATGGTAACACAAAAAGCAGAATACTGTACATGTGGTAAGATAGCTATACAGAGCACTGAGTAAGAATCTATGTTGCTCTTGACTCTGGACACGAACCAGTGTAGCAGGAAAATGTTTATATAGGAAGAAAAAATTATTTTACATATGACTTTGATTTATGAGATGATTATGATACTTAAATTGGTCATTGTTGATACACGTATGAATTTTACAATATCTATATGTGTACAGTACAGTACTGTACTGGCGTTTTCATATTTATCATTCTAGAGTTAATTTCTCAGGGGATATGCAGTGCTGTACAGAATATTGTTTTTGAATTACTGATTGTAGGGTAAGTCTTTGTATTTGGATAAGTGAGAAAGGACTAAAAAGTTCAAAGAAATAGTACAATTTTGATTTTTTTTTTGGTAGTATGTGTGTAAGAATGAATTAGTGTTGACAAAATTTGAATATAAAATTTAAAGATGAATTTTGGTAAAAGAAAAGCATTCATACTCAACACTTCCTTATTGATAGTTTTGTGTCAGTAGACCTATGCAGTAGTGTACTGTGTCTGTATGCATAATTCCATATACTCTTTAGAGTTAATATTATTAGAAAAAAACTTTTAAGTCGTACACTTTCATCTTCCTTGTGTTTTCGGAAGTCTTTACTTTATTTGCATCATGCTGGACAGAATTACTAACCTGAATGCAAGATCTGAAGGGTAGGATTGAAAATGACCGTGACCAAAACTAATGTAATAATATACTCATTAAATTAAACCTTCAGGAAGACAATGGGTTCATCATGTTAAAAACCAGTTTCTTGATATCTAAAGAAGAGTAAGAATGGGCTTGAGTCTTGGAAAAATAAATTATATGAAAAGAAAACTTTTTCACCACTAAACTTTATCAGTGCCAAGTTTTTATTGGGGATTCAAGACAACTGAAGGCAAATTTTATACAAAAACTTAACTCTACTTGAAGAAGCATGGGAAGACACATCCTGGATATAATACACAGAGACTTGTTAAAAACAAATGGGTTAAATTTAAAAATTATGTACTACAGTATATTATGTGGTGAGTAAAGGAACTTAAGAGTATAATAGACAAACCATACAGTACTTCAAGAACTTATTAACAGTAAACAAAAGAGGTATTTGACTTGATCATATAAGACAAAACTGATCAATATAGAGAACAGCTATCAAAGAAATATATGAATCAACAAAAGTAACAACTTTCCTGGAAGACATATCAGTAAATAGCACAGGTCTCAGCAAGTTGTTTTTGGTATATAAATGGTGTAAGCTTTTTACTTTGTAAAGATATTCTGTACTGTATAGTTGTATTTCCCATGTCATTCTGCTGTTATGTATATGGGTTACGGATTTCCAACTTTACGGATACTCTCCCATAAGTCCTATTTAAAATGTGCCCCAAGTAATTCCTGGGCTGAGTGAGGATGTTTCCAACCATACCATCTGTGATGTTTTGGTTATTTTGTAACTCATAATTTCAGGTAGATTCAATTTGGGGATCTGTAAATACATCCCACAATGAGTAAGTCTCTCCCCCTTTAGTTTAGTTTTACTGTACATCACTTTAATTCTTCAAAAACATCCTTTCCCTGCACCCTCACCTGGCTGACTCTAAGATCTTGTCTAGCATAAATATCATAACCACATCCCTCTTTTTGCTTCCTGACCTTTTACTTTCATCCTCTTCACCTCTGATCGGCTTGTTAACCACTTGGGTGATTGGTCACTTCTCTGTTATGCACTGTTGACAAGTACTGGGCATGCACCGGCTCCTGAATGTATCTGAACCTGCTCCAGTGTTGGTCAAGTCTGGTCTTGAAAGAGCTCACACTCGGTTGCGTCATAACACTTTCTGGTGTATGAAAGGCTGTTCAAAGGAGGACAAATAGTTGATATGAAGTTCATGAATAGCTTTTAGAAAGAGGATAGGAAGTAAAGATGAATGACATCAACGTAATTGCTTTGTTTGTAAAAGATCTGTATGTTGGTAACTGTAATGTCATTTAAAAGTAGTAGTAGATGTAAAATTTGTAGAAAATCATTACCTTTGTATGGCTAGAATAAGTTTGGGTAGCAGCAGGGAACACGTTAATAGAACATAAGAAATTTTTTTGAATAAGTTGTTGGTGTAAATTAGTATACTGTACCAAGATGATTAGTGAGACTATTGAAAATTAATATTTTTTCAGCGACAGGATTGATGTAAACAATAACCAAATAAGTTTGTCCCTTGCTTCATGATGTAATACTGTAGATATCAATGTTTCCTCTTAAATTATTGAACTAGACGTTACAGAGGCAATTGATTAAATGAAATTCAAATGCAGATTGTTTTACAAAATGATTAATACTTTAAAGAATAGATTCAAACATGAGGAATTGTTATGTACACAAATAAGATCTATTCTATTTTATGTGATGAAAATGGTTGTAATTTTGTTTTCTTATGAGACCTGATGAACCTATTCCACTCCTTAGGAATGGAGTACAGTGATACCTAAACAGGCTACTGTACAACGAAGGCTGGCCAGCTGTCTGTCTAGTTGTCACTGTTTTCCACGACAAGCTAAGTGGAGTGAGAGTCTCACAAGAAGCTCAGATAGATCCATTTATCCATCACTTATTGGATGACAAAGTGAATCATAATTTAATTTGTGCTACTTCAGGTGTAACATCATGTGGAGATGGGTGTACGACTCAACCTGTGGGGTGTCTTCTCTAACTGACTGGGGAACTTGGTTACCATTTCATTGGTTTTATCGTCCTCTCATAGGCCAATTGCTTTATGCTCAAGCATATATGCAGGGTATTGGCAGACATTCTCAAATGGAAGTGCTTTCTATGGGACATCTGGATCTGCAGGCTCTATCCACATTTCTGAGTATTAATATGAATGCACTGTTTTATAATTTATCCACTTTTATTTCTTATCTTCCTTATATGGTATATACATTGTTCCAATAAAATAGAAATATTGTAGCATTAGGAAATAAATTTGAAAGTAGTACAGTAAAGTACTGATTTTATAGAGTAGATTGGGAAGAAGCACATCTCTTACTGGTAAATAGAATTTTCCCAAGAATTGGTATAGCTATAATAAATTACTTAAATCCATAATTTTGCAACACAATGTTTTAGCAATGATATCTCTGTTAGCCGGAACAATTGGTGCAGAGCACTTCCGGGAATGAGAGATTTCATGGTAACGAGATGACTCTCAAAGCTGGAAAAAAAAATCCGTCATTCCCAGAATTTTTTGGAATTTTTCGGGTAATGGATAAATGTTCTCGGAAGTTCCAGAAATTGCAAATTACATCATCTCTCGAACCCAGAAAAATATCCCCCATCAGAATTTTCCGGGTAACGGTAAAATTTTCTCAGAAGTTCCAGAAATTGCCCTACAATCTCTCGAACCCGGAAAAATATCCCTCATCTCCGGAATTTTCCGGGCGCCCAAAATTTTTATTTGAATTTCCGGAAAATGCGCCTGATTTTCATCTTTCATACATGAAAAAAAAACTTGCCCATCCCCGGAATTTTCCGGGTATTGGGAAAATTTTCTTGGAATTTTCCAGAAAATGTGCCACTCTGAAAATCGTTCCCAAAGCTGTAATTTTCCGGAAAATTCTGGCTTTGGGAACTGTTTTCTGAGAAAATTTAAATTCCGGTTTTCGGAAAGTTCCGGGTTTGAGCGATTCTGGCTAATGGAGATATTACTGTAATATGTATGTAAATTCTTCAGAAACAGCTTTTAAAATACCATGCCCGTCTTTGAAGTGATTTAGCCACCTGATAATGTCACAAGGCTCTTTGATACTCATTTGTTAATGAAATTGCTTGGCATTCTTTATGATCATTGGTCCTGAAAGAGGTTCACCCTCATTGGAATTCTGCTTAAACCTCTTGTACAGAACTGTCTAACTTTGGAAGCTTTAACTGTTTTACTTTTTTATATCTTCAATTCCGTTGTTTCATTCTGTTTTGGTATAAAACTTCATAATCTGGTCTTGTAGATTGTGCATGTTCCATCCTTGTACTCCTTCTCAAGCTTCCATTGTTTCACCTGCCTTAACATGGCATAATATTTCCATTTTCTTGTTGTCTGTTGGAGTAACTCGTCCATGTTTTGCACTATATGATGCTGGGTAATTTAATGATAGTGTTTGGAAGACATTGTTACCACTGAGGCGCAAAACGCAACAATTAAAGCACGAGAGTAATGCAAGCTGGCCAGTGTCAACAAGTGAACTGAGCGCCAACCAGGAAGGGAGGAACGTAGCGGGAATGACCAAAGATAACCCATCTTCTCGGTCGTGCCAAGCATAGGTAGAGGGCCGCACCCTTTCCCAAGAATGGTACAGTTGGTCCTCCTATTACGCGGTCCCACAATCCGCGTTTCACCGTTAACGCGGTGCCTTGCCAGAACCTAACATTTTCACATTCCGCGGTCGTGAACCCCATTACGCGGAGAGCGGCTGGCAAGCCGCGCCATTTTTGGATCCAAACCTCCCGCCATCCGCCATGTTGTGTAAGAGGCGCGAAAATGGTGCGCACAAGGTCGCCCAGTCATCAAAACATTAGCGAGTTCTTCACCCGCCACCCACTACAGCCGGCCCAAGTCAGTGATAGTGATAATTATAGTGAGGATATGGACTTATATGAACTTTGGGGGGTTTGACAAAGAGGCCCTGCAAGCCTCTGTGGTGGATAGTGATACAAGTGATACAGGTGAGGGCCAATAATCTGCCCTCTGCCTCGGAACCAACCGCCCATCCCCGTGTGCCCAGCCATCTTTTCTACTAATGTAAGTGTTAAAAAACCTAATATTATTGATATTTCTCTTAATTATTAATTGTGTGTGCATGCCATCATAAAGTTAAGATAATATTTTTACTACAACATAGTTGTGTGTCGTCAAAAAGTGGAGTTTGGGGATCGGCCCGGACTCCATTTCAATTAATCCCATATGTTATGTTATTCACTTTACGCATTTCTCACTTTCCGCGGTACCCTCCGGGTTACATCAACCGCGTAATACGAGGACCAACTGTATTTCTATTAAATCGCGTACAGTATACACAAAATCGGTATTTTACTTTATAAGGAAAGTAGAGGTTTAGTTATAAACAATAATTCCAGTAGTGTCTGCTGTCAGTTATTTTTTTTTTGTGTGTGCTAACATTAGTGTTTTACTAATCTTAATTATGAATAGCATTCACCTTATGGTCTCTTGTAAAGCACCCAAATGAATTTGATGTGCAAGTGCCTATCTCAGCCAGATTTACAATTAGCATGTACACCAGAGCCTCAACATTCATGGGGAATAGGTTCCTGGGACGCTCACAAATGTAAAATTTTGCGACTAACATTCTTTAATACTCTAGCTTTAGTATCATTCTTAAATTAGGGACTGTAGGCTAAAAAAATAATAACTAGAGCAAAAGGCTTTACTTTTGCCCGCTAAATACTGCACAGGTACGTACACTTACTTTATACAGTTGTATTATACATTAAGAAAAAGAAATTAAATGAGAAAGCATATGGATGTGGTGTAACATTAGGCAAGTCAAATGGATCGCAGTAGCTGCGATGCGTCATCTGAGGCCTGCCCCATACGTACTTGTATCACCACCACTGCACCATCAAAACACACATGAATGCACACCTGACATGCAACGCTATGAATGAAACATGCATATGTACTGAATATTAGGTATTCCTTTCACAAACTTATGACTGAGAAGAATATATATACTGTAATTTTTTCCTTTTATAACTAGGAATGACTGAAATATTTAACTAAATTATTTTGTAATTATTAAAAAAACAAAAATTACATCACTTATAATATTCTGAGATATGATGATGCAATCTCTGAATGGCATAACACATGCAATCCACTCATTAGCCCCCTCCCCTCACTAATGCCCCAACCCCACCCACACACCCCCTCCAACACCACCCACACACCCCAACACCACCCCAACACCACCCACACACCCCCAACACGGGACTTATAGAGCAAAGCATCCAGAGTGAGGGTAACGACTGCTGTGGTGCTGGTTTAGTGCTTTGTTTTATAATATTATATTAAGTGTAGGTCTTACTGTATGACATATATTTGTGTGTGGTTAACTGATGCACAAATCCGTGACTGCATAGTGGCGGGTTAAAGATCAGCTGTTGAGGAGCGATTGGCAACACTTATTTCCACTTCATATCTCTAATCACCCACACCTTTCTCACTCCATATTTTAAAATGTTATGTAATGTAATGTAATGTTGAAGGGATACAACTTTACTCATTAATATTTGCACTAAATTTTGTGTGTAGGTATTAGCTGTTCAGTAGCATCTGGCAGTGCTGCAGGCACAGTGTTACTAGAGAAATTTATAGAAGCATCACCTCCTCGCCACTTACCACAGTCTCTTTCACCACAACCACCACAGTCACCACCCCCACCACTACCTCTGTTATCACCACCTATATCATAACTTCTGTGATGCAAAGTTGTATTAGCTTCACCCAGAGTAGAACTGTATGGTATCCACTCACTCCCTCCTTCCCACCCATCCACTGTGTCCCACACTCGTTAATCAAACGACTGTCATTCATGATGTAACATTGTTTATTTGTTATTCATTAATTACTTAAGATACGGTACCGTAATAATGTGTGTTTATTAATACAGGTACCTGTACCCTTCTCATACGTCATTAGGAACTATCTCCATACAGCATTTTCTCGCTTTAATGAATTAATTTGAACCACCCCTTTCCGTTAATTGAAATTTCTGCTAAATCGAACTTCTGTTATTTTTGCTCGATTTGGCGAACTAGTTTGTTAAATCAAGCATGATTCCATTAATTTCCGTGCCAAATGAGCTATTGTTCTGTAGTATATTCTCAGTCCCTTGTTTACAGAGAGGTAACAGCTGACATCTCTCTCCCTAATAATGTTGTCAGCACTCACCATCTCTCAATCACCATTGTTGTCACTGCTCAAGAGGGTTGGTGCTTACCGCAGGTACTTGAGCACTTAGTAAATAATATTGTAGAGTCTCCATATGCTCTGGTTTATTCACTGATCAGTTGTCTAAGTGAAAAAGTAGCAAAATCGAGCCATCATGTATCAATTAATTATAAAATAGAAATTATAGAGTAAAATGTTATATGAGAATGGTGTAGTAGTGCTGTTAATGTGTGTGCTGTGTAAGTGTCTTGGCATGTCACCTCACCTATTGTCTCGTCACCTCACCTATTGTCTCGTCACCTCACCTATTGTCTCATCACCTCACCACCTGACTTGTCACCTCACCACCTGACTTGTCACCTCACCCTTCACCTTGTTAGCTCAGCTCGGATTTACGTTGATTTATTTCTTTATTATTTTACTTTTTTAGTATTATATGTACATTTAAAAAAATAATTGTTTGCATAGTACTGTAATTATAAATAGAGCTAGAACAGAAAAATCCAGTGCTACCCAAGCAGTTGGTCCTCCCACCCATGCACCAACCATATGAGGATGTGGCTAAACGTGGTGCAATCTTTCATAATGCCACTGACATATGTCCCCAGGCCCAGAGCAGAAAGGTTTGGAGTGATTTTCTCGCCATTTTATCAGATTTTCCAGTAATTGTGTATTATTTCAAAATCGACACTTGCTCCCAGACCCGGAAATAAAAATTTGGACAGATTTTCCAGATTTTATTTATTTTTTTAATTAAAAAAAATGCTCCTGATTTTCAACCTCAGAACTTGTTTTCAAACCTGGGATCAAGAGAATTTTCCGGAAAAATTATAAGCAAATTTCAATTCCGGCTATTGGAGAGTTCCGGGGTTAATAGGGATTCCGACTGATGGAGTTATTACATATACTACACAGTGGTCCCTCGGTTAACGAACACAATTCGTTCCACAGAGTCGTTCGTTAACCGAATCCATTACTTCAATGGGATATTGGGTAATTGGTTCCAGCTCACAGAAAAGTACATACAAAGTAAAGCCAAAAAATGCATAAAGTCAGAAACACTCCTAAAATTCCCCTAAATCGCCCTTAAATCACTAGAACTCTTAAATTACTACTGTAATGTGATACAGGTGATTAATTTTTATCTCTTGTGCAAAATATATGACGTTTATATTCAAATTATTCGCTGTCTTGCAAGGATTCCAGCAATACAAATTATATTCTCCTAACTTTAGTCTGTGAAATTATATAAGATAAAACTGTAAGTCTACTGTATAACCACCAAACCCTTGCTGGGAGGGGTAGGGAGGAAGGGGAGGTGACAGTGACATGTTTGACAGTTGCGAAGGTCTAGTGAAGTATTTATTTGTTTATTTGTGTCATTTAGATTGAGTTTTTGTTTTTTGCTTATAAAATGCCATAGAAGTTACTGGGGAGAACATAATTTACATTGCTGGAATTATTATAAGATACTGTATTGATTAATTTGAATGTAAACATGCTATAGTTTCCACTAGACAAAAATTTTAGTGCATTATTTTGATTATAATAAACAGTACAGCTTTGCCCTTAGGACAGTGTGTGCATGTAAATGAGTTTCAATAAATGAATAAAGTTACATATACAGTAGAAGTCCAAAAATCCAGACTGCTTGGGGATTGGGTCGGTCCGGATTTTCGGATTTTCTGGATTCTCAGGCAGTACATTTAAAATTAAAATTTAAGGAGGAATAAAGAAGAGATGAACAGGTACATTTTGATAGTTTATTCATTAGCAAATAAAGCATGCTTCATTTATCAAAACGAGCAGTTTTAAAGAAATATTAAGTCAACACTAGACAAAAATGTAAACAAACTGTCTAATACCATGACGAGTCTTGAAATTCCTAAGCCATCCATCACTAAATGCGCACTCTGATTCAATGTTCATTTGCTCCTTGAAAGACTTTGCTTTGGCAATAAGTATCGGCCCAGAAATTGCCATACCTTCTGATCCTTTTAACAAAAACCATTCATGCAACACTTTATCAAGATTTTCTAATTTGGGCCAATGTAAACTTTTTCTTTCAGCAATTTTAATGTAAGGCTCAGAAGAAGCTGTGAATTCTAGAATTTTAATCTTTGCCTTCTTTATATCATAAATTGTAGACTTTCCAATGTATGTTTCCATTAGAACAGCATTGCTCACATTACATTCTAGTTTCTTAATTATTTCAAGTTTGTCACTCAATTTCAATGTGTTCTTCTTTCTCTTCACACAACGAAGTTTATCTACTTTAGGGGCCATTATTATGGGCTTGTACTCTGTACATGGAAAGAGTAGGACTCAAAATTACATACGTTGTCACAGTTTGATTGCTTGTTTTAAAGTGTCGATCGTGTGGTCGTTTGTTGTCGCTGTGCAGCTGTGGCATTCACTCATGCACACATACACACAAAAGATTTATAGTGCCTCAAATTTTACATTTCAGTTCAAGCTAACTACAAAACTAACAAAATTAGCTACCTATAATTTGCAATTACTTTTATTATTAGAATTATGTAAATTTATTTTTTAAAGCAACTCCATTCATTCACATAACCCACAAAAGCCCCCGCTAAATTTAAAAAGTTTGAGTTTTCGAAAAGTCCGGATTCTCGGGTGGTCCGGATTCCTGGCATCCGGATTTTTGGACTTTTACTGTATCGAGCCAAAAATATTAGTTGAAAAACTTTATGTAGACAGAGCTTGGATGGCTAAATTATAGAATGACCAATAATTTTATTAAAAAAAATGCAAAAATATTCAAGAACACAACTTTCTTGATATTTACTCCACTGGAAATGAATGTAAACATAGAACAGATAACTGAATTGGCGGATTGGCCGATCAGCTGATCAGCTGATGCTCACAACAAAACGTGTTTGTCGTAAGGATTTCGTTGATCGAAGTTTTGTTCGTTAACCAAATTGAAGATCCTTATGGGAGCTAATTCGTTAACCGAAATTTCGTTAATCGAACCGTTCATTAACCGAGGGACCACTGTATACTGTACAGTACAGGTAGTCGTCGACTTACGACCTATGCGACTTACGTCTGTTCGACTTTACGACCGGCGGTACGACAGATTTGGCCCCAGCCTCCTGGCGCTGCAGGGAGCTGGAGCCGCGCGCATCCCCGCGCTCAATTACAAACACGCAGTGATTTACTTAAACCTGACGACCGTAACAATAATGAACAGAGAAAATGTTGATAAAATATGACTTAAAGATGATTATATTATCATTACACATTATAATATACGTAAGGTAATTAAATTGTACTGTAGTATGCAGTGATTTACTTAAACCTGACGACCGTAACAATAATGAACAAAGAAAGTGTTGATAAAATATGACTTAAAGATGATTATATTATCATTACACATTATAATATACGTAAGGTAATTATAACATAGGCCGACTTACGACCAGATCAACTTACGACCGGGCGGCCGTAACCAATCTAGGTCGTAAGTCGACGACTACCTGTACAGTGATATCCCAGTTAGCCGGAACAATTGGTGCAGAGCACTTTTGGGAATGAGAGATTTCCAGGTACTGGGGAAAGTTTTCCAAGAGTAAGAGTCTAAACTACGCATCTCTTATGGTCAGACACTCCCATTACATTTAGGTCGTGGTCACAAGTGAAAATATTTACGGGTAGCGAAAAAGTGTATAAACTTTTATTCATAGCAACTTTTCTAATTGTGTTAGTGAAAAAAATTTGGTACGATAATGATCCTGAATAAATTCTTTACAAGAATATTTGAATAAAATATCCTTAAACAAAATATTTTGACATGATAATGTAATGGAGACTATTCTTTCATGAAAAAAAAATTAAGAAATGTTAATACCGGTGTCTATAAACTCGGTTCTATTTGAGTTAGAAACACCATTTTTTTTTTAACTGAGATAATACTGAATCTATATGATATGGGCATGTGAGGTGTGAATAGAGCTGTGTGTGACAGAAAGACTGGAATTTTCCTCCCTGTAATGTGCTGGGGAAAATTTCCCCAAGAGTCTAAACTACACATGTTGCACGGACGGACACTAGAGCTGTATTTATTTATGCAAACACCACTGTACATGTACAATATAATATAAGTAAATAAAGTAACTTGTACTAGTACTTTACTGTATATATTGTATTCACCAACAGATGCTTTCATCTTGAGCTTACAATAGGCGTACCGGTACTGTCCACTCTGCTGAATGTACAGTACAGTACAGTACAGTACAGTACAGTACAGGGTATTTGTAACTGTAATCACCTTTCACATCTTAACACTTGTAATGGAGGTGGGGTAGGGGATTAGTGAATCATATTTTTGACCTGACCTGAAGATGTCTTGGATAAAGTTGAAATCTAAGGTGTTCCAATGTTTACCTTTTCTTGTACAGTACATCATTTACTTAAACGCTTAATGTATATCCATTAGGCCCCATCGGATTAGAATTTGCTATAGTTATTTGTTGGAACCTTATCCCATGGATTATGCCTGATTTACTGCACAGTATGTACTTCTGTAATCAGCACAACTAATGATAACATTGTAAAGAAGTTTTAGGAGTGATGTAATTTATATGGAATATTATTTACTTTTGGATCATTAGGAGAGAAGCAGTACCTGATGGGTGATGAACCAACTGAGGTGGACTGTGCTGTCTTTGGAATGTTATCACAGATTGTTTGGAACTCCCCAAACTCACCATACCTCAAGATGATAGAAAGTGAGTACTGTACTATACTAATGTCAGGATACATGAGAGATATGACTCATTTATGAACCATTCTTAGGCAACTTGCAAGAGGGGTGTGGTAATTTATGCTAGACAGGACCTTAGAGCCAGCCAGGTGAGAGTGCAGGGGAAGGATACTTTTGAAGAATTGATGTGGTGTAAAATTAAATTGAAGAGGAGAGATTGACTTATTTTTGGATGTATCTACTGTACAGATCCCTAAACTAGCTTGTTAAACCATGGGAACTTAAGAGCCTTAGTAGATGATATAACTGCACTCGACTCTAGCCGCCACCTTCTCATGGGGGACCTCAGCTATGCCAACCAACTGGAGGAATGAAATTACACTAAATGACTCTTATGATATTGCTACTCTTTTTGTAGAAACTCTAAGACACACTTTTCTATTCCAACATGTGAAAGATCCTACTCACTATAGAGGGGTGCAGACACACAAACTGCTGGACCTCATCATAACTAACAAGGTGGCCAAGTTGGAACTTCTAGCTCCCATTGGCACCATCCATCATGTGACATTATCCTTCAGATTTAACTGGTCTACCATTGAGACAGTGTTGTACTGTTCATTGCCTCACGCCCCAAAATCACATTTTGAGTAGTATTCCCTAGGCCATGGGTTATTTAAGACGTCGTTCCCACCCTCTTCCTCCTGAAGGGAATGGGACACCACACAGAGTCCCCCACCGCTACCCCGTCCTGTGGAGTCAGTGACACGAGACTAAGTGTGCTAACCTAGGTTGTTATCCCCTTGCTGTCAATATAAACTTGTACTGTATAGAAGTAGTTTTTCAATTGTTCTCCAAAAGTTCATACTGGCCAGATAGGGTCTGCTTATCCAGATTCCTGCTCAAAGAGAATTGGCTATACAGGGTCCCTTGGTTAACGAGCACAATTCGTTCCAGAAGGTTGCTCGTTAACCGAAAAATTTGTTAACCAAAACCATTGTTTCAATGGGTTTTTGGGTAATTGGTTCCAGCTCACCGAAAATTACATACAAACGAAAAATTAATGCAGTAAAGTACACTTACTTTGAGGTGTGCATGTCGAAGGCTCCTGGTTGATGATGATGATGATGATGATGGGAATTAGAAAGGGGGTGGAGGAGAAGGGAGAAGAGAAGGCATTGGGGTGGAAGAGAAGTCACCCCACACCGCCATTTCACCCATAAAATTTTAGTTCACTTTGTGTAATTCAAGATTATTTCTTTAAATCAACACTGCACTGCGCTATATATTATCAATATGTAAAATATATTTCAAAATGACCAATAATATGACTGGAAGCACAGAAAAAAAGTGTTTATGTTGAAGAGCCTCAAACAAGGTTTTCCTTCCTTTGAACTGGTAAACAAACTGACGCCAAGCTTGGTGTGTTGAGTGACTGTTTGGCACGCATAAAACTAGTTTCCTGTACTTCAATTATGTTCAATAATTGTTAAAATGACTAAAAAAATTTAATATAAAACTTTTAAAATGATTGAATAGTACAACCTTCTTGATATTTACTAAAATGGTAAGGAATTTAAGTTCTAGAACCGATTTCTGTATTGGCGGACTAATACTACAGCTAGTTAGCAGGCAAAAACATGTTGAGGGGCGCTCGTAAGGAATTCATTAATCGAGGGATTGCTCGTTAACCGAAGTGAAGAATCTTATGGAAGGTAATTCGTTAACCGAAATTTCGTTAACTGAGGGATCACTGTAATGCAAAGAGACCTAGCTGATGATTTGATAGTTGGAAACAGAAAATTTTATAGCTTATTACTGTTGTAAAATGTTTGACAAAATTCTTTTAACTTGGTGAAAAGAATTCTTCCAGATTTTCATATGAAATATTTTTATGATTTTTCATATACTGTAAATTTTACACATTGCATTCATGCATTAGGAACAAGATGTTAAAATGTTCTATTCTTTCAGCTGAATTCACCAATCTTCAGGCCTACTGCCAACGTATCAAGGAAAGGTTCTGGCCTGATTGGAATGAGTGCCTTAAACCACCCCTTCCTAGACCCCAATAATGAACTCCATCACATATTGTACCAATTATTTGAATTGCATTAGAACCTTAGATTCACTTTTTTTTTCTGTTTCAGGCTCTAGATATTTTGAAATTTTTGTATTTTTAAAACCTGTTTTACTTGTATTTAGCTGCAAATTTAAAGGTATTTCACAGCAACACTTGGAGTTTTGTATTCTTCTTGTACTCAGAGATATAACCAGTACTGTATATCAATCGATTGAGAAACATTGAGAAAGTGCATTAGAATAAGGGCTACCTGACTGGTGCCAGCATTCAGACACCTCACTTGTCAAGAGAGGCTAGAATTTTTTCATTTGTCCCCATTTTATAATTTAGAATGGCAGTTGGAGACTCAGTTTAGATGAATAAGCATCTCTATGGGTGCGACCCAGTCAAATGTACATATTTAAAATTAACTGATGTTTGCTGTATTGGAGGTCACAGCCTTAAGCTAAGAATGCTGCAAGCATAGGAAACTTTCTGAAGTACAGTAACTTCTTTGGAAGGATAATTGTGAACTCATGGAAATGGAAACGCTATTGGTAAACGATGTGGCAGCCCCAACCATGTAATCTGATAATTATGTCAAGGATAGATCAGAAGTTGAACAATTTCAGGTACATTCAGTATCCTGTGCATGCCCCATGCCTTCTAATAGTGCCTAAATAAGAAAGTGTCTTGTCAGCTATGAAATTAACAACTGACAAAGTGGATGAATCTTAGAATATTTAACTTCATGTAGCCCTTTCCCATTAGGAAAAGATTAACATATAAGTTATACTTGCCACACCAAGCTCCAGTTCACCAAGTGCTTTGCACATGATTACTATATTTTACGGCATATAGAACGTATCCCCCATTTTAGCAGGGACTATTTAGGAAAAAACTTCTGTGTGGATTTTCCTCCTGTAGCCATAGTTTTCTTAAAATAATATAAACAGTACCAATAAATGTGAGGAATAATTAAAAATAATACCAATAAATAAGTTAAAAAAAAAATACTGTATTGCCAAACCACTAAATAAAAGCCGATTGAAAGTTTAACACAGTTGCCATTTGCATATACCGGTACTCCCTTGTTCACCATAGCAACGCTCCCCCCCCCCACATGTCCTGCCTCCTACCGCTCCCCCACTAAGCCAGCTAACTCGTGTGCAAAGAAATGTATTCACTTTATGTTTTTGCCCTTAGGACAATTATTTATTTTTATTTTTTCCCAATATATACGTAGAATGGTGCGAATATGTAAATTAGCAAAAATGCAAATACTGTATGTAAATGAGTAAAAATAAATGAAGTTATGTATATTCTACCTAAAAATATGAGATGAAAAAAAAAACATACCTCACAGCTTGACCTGTTCTAGGCCTTTTTAACTGCTGATTCCGTCTGGGTTATTGAGACCGGAACATGTATATTATACAGTATAGGGTTTTAGTAGCGAAACCCAATTGTCTGTTATCCATTTATTCAGGAACTATCTAGGATACAGTTCCAAGTGTATATCACCGTAACTTATCACTGTAGCTATGAGTGTTAAGAGGAGGACGGAGGCTATGTTAAATAGTCCTGCTAAATACGTCCGGTCGATGTGAGGGGTTGAGTAACAATGCCAGAGGGTGCTGGCCTTTTTATGCTGACCTTAGCAGTCACTGGGCCGCGCCTCAAGGAACTTGCCCATCACGTGATATGATCATGTCACTTCATAGCCAGTGGAAAGTTATAGGGGGTGATATGATTATATAAACACAATGTACTGCCCTGACATTTATATAAAGACTAAGGGGCTGATACAGGCCCAGTAGCCCGGTGGTTACAGTGGGGAGTCTAACCTGGCTACAATGCTGCCAGTGATGTTAACAGATGCAAATGTGAAAAGAAAGTTATCTGTAAATCTTCATTTGTATCAGGTATTTGTAGATTTAAAGGAAATGTTGCTGGTATGGCATTAATAGATTGTAATGCCTGTATAGTTCAGAAATGGTTACTGATTAGCTACCTCTGAAGAGATGGATGTCTGCCGTCCGGACATTAATTGTCTTGGGGTATCATCATCGGTACAGTAGTTATAAATTGAGCATTTATATTTACAATAATTATTATTCTAATTAAAAATAATAATGATAATCTGTTTTAGTAAGCAATACTATATTTTTAATTCTGGAGTTGGGTTAGGTAGAAATTATCCTACTGGAGACAGCAACTGGGGATTCATTAGCTTATGGAAGACCTCAGCTTCACATATAGGATGCAGGCTGATTTATTGAGTTGGTTTTAAAAAAAAAAAAGTGCTTCTTATATGCCGTAAAATACAGTACACTATCATGATTTCAAAGCCTTTTATGTAGTACTGCAGTAATGAATTTTCTCTTTAAATTAAAGATGTAAATAGTATCTCCTTTATTGTAATGAGTTTAATTTCATCCCTCTAAGTGATATAAAGTACAGTGAACCCTCACTTTACGCTGTCAATTGAACCCATGGCGGCCCGCGTAGAGTGAGAAATGTGTAAAGTGAACAACATAGCATATGGGATTAATTGAAATAGAGACCGGGCCGACCCCCAAACTCCACTTTTTCAGACACAATACCTATGTTGTAGTAAAAATAACTTCTTAATTTTATGATGGTATGCACACACAATTAATAATTTAGAGAAATATCAATAATATTAGGTTTTTTAACACTTACATTAGTAGAAAAGATGGCTGGGCACACGGGGATGGGGGGTTGGTTCTGAGGCAGAGGGCAGATAATTGGCCCTCACCTGTATCAATTGTATCACTATCCACCACAGAGGCTTGCAGGGCCTCTTTGTCAAACCCCTCAAAGTCCATACAAGTCCATATCTTCACTATCATTATCACTATCACTGACTTAGGCCGGCTGTGGTGGGTGGTGGGTGAAGAACTTGGTAATGTTTTGATGACTGGGCGACCTTGTGCGCACCCTGCTCGCGCTGCTCTCCGCATAAAAGGGTACACACACCCCGGAAAGTGAGCATTCCGTGTTCGGCAGGGTACCGCGTAAACGTGGAAACGCGTAAAGTGGGACCGCGTAAAGCGAGGGTTCACTGTAGTGAAATCAATGGGTAAACTCTCTCTTTGAAAAATAACACAATTTCTCGGTATATTATTCATAATTCAATCAATCAAAGTGGTATCCTCATATCTGAAGGTTAGTACAGTATTCAATGCTCACCACCCCAAATGTCTTCAGGCTATTTTATCTTCATTTAATTTTATTTATCATACCACCGCTTATCATCTTTGTAGCCATTCAGATGGTTTGTTTATTCTTTATTACTTTATCATGACCTATACAGTGGTCCCTAGGTTAACGAACACAATTTGTACCAGAGGGTCGTTCGTTAGCCGAAAATTTCGTTAACCGAATCCATTGTTTCAATGGGATATTGGGTAATTGGTTCCAGCACACCGAAAAAAAATTGCAGTAAAGTACACTTACATTGAGGTGTGTATGTAGAAGGTTCCTGGTTGATGATGGGAATTAGAAGTGGGGGTGGAGGAGAAGGGAGAAGAGAAGGAAGTGGGGATGGAGGAGAAATCACCTTTCAGGGGACCCATGCTTGATGCCGTCATTTCACCAATAAAATTTTAAGTTCACTAGGTGTAATTCAAGATTATTTTATTAAAATGAACACTGCACTGCACTATACATTATCAATATGTTAACTAAATTTCAGAATGACCAATAATTTCAATGCAAAAACATTCAAGACTCCAACAAAATAGGCGCTCACTCCACTGTCAACAAAGCCAAACTGACGCCTGTTGGCTGAGTCAAGCTGCTGATGGGCGCACAGAAAACGAGTTCCCTGTACTGTAGATATCAATATTTTAACTAAATTTTAAAATGACTAATGCAGTACTGTAATTGTAATATAAATAATGCAAAAATATTAAAGAGCACAACTTTCTTGATATTTACTCCACTGGAAACGAATGTAAACATAGAACAGATAACTGAATTGGCAGACTAGCCCATCAGCTGATCAACTGATGCTCGCAACAAAACGTGTTGTTCGTAAGGATTTCGTTAATTGAAGTTTTGTTTGTTAACCGAATTGAAGATCCTTATGGGAGGTAATTCGTTAACCGAAATTTTGTTAATCGAACCGTTCGTTAACCGAGGGACCACTGTATATAATCCAGTGCTGTATTAATACAGGAGGAAACCAGAGTACCCAGAGATGACCTGCAATGTTTGTTAAGGTCACACTGTATAACACCCTTCTCACATCTGTCTTAGGCCAGGGATTGAATCGAAGATATACTGGTTAAAGGTACAGTAAAACCCTCTTAATCTGGACTAATGGGGGGGAAATCCAGTCCATATTTACCGGATTTCCGGATAAAGTGGTTTCCGGAGGGGGGTTCATTTAATATGGAAAAAGCCTGGATTCACCAAAAAAAATTTGAATGTCAGTCCAGATTGCCATCTGGTGCACACAAACACCAGCCACTTTGTTTACAAGCCAGTTGCGCTGCTACAGTCCTCATGTAGGCTATTTGTGACTTTGTGGACTAATTACAATGGTTTCCAAAGGCAAGACTACTTCAAAAGGAAGTCAGAAGAGGGTCATAGAGGAGTTTAACTTGAAGGACAAGCTAGCAGTTCTGGAAGATCATGAAAAAGGTGTTTCTGCAAAAGTTTTGATGGAGAAATATGACGAACAAAACTACCTTCAACAGCATCATCAACTTTTTGGTAAATACTGTATGTCTAGTATGTACAGTACCTAAAACAAGTATCTGTGCATGCTTTGTGGGAAACAATTCGAGACCATGGACGATAAATTGTGGTATATGAGGTCTGTCACTAGTCACACGTAAAATTTTGGAGCATATCGATCCCCACCTGCACAAATAATTCTTTTAGCTACTGTACAAGAATTATATATTTTATACTACAGGTTAGTGCTTCCAGTGATTCAAAAATGTTTTTTGATTTTTTTTTTTTTTTTTTGCCATCACAGGAGTAGATCCTGACTATTTCATGTTACTCCGGACTCATATCAGGATTAACAGAAATTAATTCGGGGTGGTTTGCCAGTCTGGATGAAGCAGTGTCCATGACATTATATAGTGAGAAGACAGCACTAACATTTAGATTGAACTGTGAAATAGTGACTCTTACGTGATATTATTTTATTTATGCTTTTGCTCTGTTTTTTGTGACTGTGAAGTGACCAGTGTAACTTTGAAAATGTCTGGGAAGGCCAAAGCATCCAAGGCAACTGTCTCTCTGAGGTGAAGCTTGACATTGTTAATCAGCATGAGACTTCCCAGAAGCTGTGTGGAAGTCAGAGTGACATCTCCATTCCACCTACAGGAGTCCCCTAAGCTTCAAAAGGGACATGTGATGATGACCCATCTTATTCTTCAGGATGTGGTGAGTGCTGTTTAATTGTTTTGAACTGATATTAGTATTGTAGGAATTGTTTTGTCCGTGATACATGTGTATTTGGGGTGACTGGTTGGGAACATATCCCATTAAACCCAGTGTTATAATGCTCCCTATCTACAATAATTCACTTAATGATGGGTTTGTCCAATAGGTAGATAGGCAGCTTTTTTTTTTTTTTTTTTTTTTTTTTTTTTTTTTTTTTATCTGAATTATTATTATTATTACAGGAGTATTAAATTTTTGCCCCTCAGGCCCCAATGTGGGTCAGTGACCTATGCCCGGGTGGGCTAATCCCCTTAAAAAAAAAGCGGCTGGAAATTAAGGTTTGTTACATCCGGCAGTTCGGCTGCTTTCCCTCTCTCTGCTTGTCTATACAGAGTACAACATTTAACCCTTCAATATATATGAGCAGTAAATAAGTGTTGCTTTCATATTCTTATGTAAAGTAATGATGATATGTTTTCACGTGTGCGCACTTACATATGCGATCTCTCTTTTTCTTTACCATTATCGTTAGCTACTTCTATTGTTCCATTTATTAACATTAAATAATATTACTTAAAACAACCATATTAATTTTACTACAGCTACAACCAAGGTCTTATTTTCTTCAGTTTTATATGTAGAACCAGTCAGTCACTGGTTTTGTAATCAACGAAAACAATGCTTTGTCATTTCCTCATGTGTTTTAATTTTCTACGTATTATTAATGAATTGTATTGCTCATTTTGCACACATAAACATTAATTCAATAAAAAAGACATTCAGTAATAAACAATAATGAATCTTTAGTACATAAGAGAATTGACGCTGTTTACACGATTATGCCCGTCGTCTGCACGTTGGCGGGCCGTTCAAACCCGTCAAAATTCAAGTTTCCGCCGTCAAAATTTTTATTTATTTATTTTTTTGTGTGTTCCAATAAAATACGTTAAGAATTAAAAACTCGCGAAATTTGATTAGCTACTATACGACATTTAACCCTTCAATATGTCTTCAAAGAGACCATAACGCAGAGAAAGTGGTGCTAGTGCTTCCAGGCATAAGCACAAGTCACTATCTATCCAGGAAAAGGGTGAATTTCCATGGTCCGGCAATTTCCATGGTCCGGCACCGGTCAGGTCCTGAGGTTGCCGGACTAGAGAGGTACAACATATATATATATATATATATATATATATATATATATATATATATATATATATATATATATATATATATATGCTGATAACCACAAGGAAAAAGAAAACATGAAGTTCCCAAGTGCTTTTGTGTAATTCACATCTTCAGGGGTGAGTACAGACTAAGGAGAAGTACAGAACAAGGTATATATATATACAGAGGAGGGTAAGATCAAGTCCACAATGGTCAGGTATTACGTAATGAACCTACTAATCTTCAAAAAGCACTGCAGCAGTCGGTAGTCGGGTCAGAGGGTTGTAGCGTACTGTCGTGGCAGGTTGTCAGGGTCTCTTATTTGGCCTCACAACGTACGTACATGAAATATATCCAACACTCAGGATTGAGGTAGAAATAGAAAATCACAGTGTTTCTCGTATATATATATATTGTTGCACAGCACAGTGTTAAAGAGATACTAAGTTGGGCGAAGCTTGCTCAGAGTTCCTGTAGGGCGAGGAGCTTTCTGAGGGAGCGTGTGTATGGAGCTGTTGAGGGATGTTGCTTGTTGGTGGCGGTAAGTAGAAAGAGAGCGATGAAGGCCAGGTGAGGTCTTATATGACCGCGGTAGGCGTGGCTTGATGGATGGCCCCCGCTTTGTTCGGCGTCGCTGGTTACCTGACCTTGACTACGAGGGATATGCCGGCAGATTCGCGGGGGGTCGGCCAGTCAGTGACACACGGCGTTTGTAAGGGAGGCCTCCACTACAATACTCCCCCTCCCCTCCGGGCGCGACGGGGATGTTAGCCGGGTTCCGTCCCACATGTGATACATAACGGGCAGGTGTACGTACCACTTGGCCACTGCGGGTTACAACTCCGTCTAATGACACAGCATCTGTGGGGGAATCAGGGGGAGAAAGAGGGTTTTGGATTAGAGGAGGTTGTACAGGTTGTTGTGCTTCTATAGCGGCTGGGGCAGCTTCCTCAGGGCCGCTGGCTGGGTTGACTGGGTCAGGGGCCACGTCAGGAGGAGGGTCCATGACCGGGGCAGGTTCTATAACAGGAGCAGGTTCTATTACGGTAGCAGGGTTCATGACAGGAGGAGGGTCTATGATAGGAGCAGGTTCTACCATGGCAGCAGGGTCCAGGACAGGAGCAGGGGGCACCTGAGGGTGAAAAGAGGGTGCCCAAAAATGTCGTGGGCGGGGTGTTGCTGCCAGTGGCAACTGCGGGTAGACTGGTGCAGGCGTCGTTTGTTGGCGGTGCTGCTGGGTCGGGGGCTCAACGGGTAAGGTGGCCGGCTTGACTCTGTCTATGCTGACGGTCTCGTGTCTGCCATTCCGGATAATCGTCAGGAACTTCGCTGAACGGGTCACAACCTGGAAGGGTCCATCGTAGGGGCGTTGTAGTGGGTTGCGGTGAGCATCATGCCTGACGAAAACATACTCGGCTGTGAGTAGTGCAGGAGGGATGCGTTCAGGGCGCCGAGGAGGCTGGCGTGGAGCAGTAGCTCTGAATGCAGAAACTGCTTGTCGTAGCTTCTGGAGTAAGTCGTGACGGACGGCGGGAGTGGTTTGGTGCAGGTCAGGAGGGAGTGAGAAATCCCCGGGTAGGCGAAGTGGCTCGCCTAGGGTGAGATCTGCTGGGCTACAGTCCATATCCTTCTTGTATGAAGCACGGATGCCGAGGAGCACTAAGGGTAGCGCATCCGTCCAGCTGTAAGGGTCGTGCTGTGCTTTGAGTGCGTCCTTCAGCTGCCGGTGAAACCACTCTACCATGCCGTTGGGTTGAGGGTGTTATGCAGTGGTGCGTTGCCTTGTCGTGCCGAGGAACTGTAGGAGGCTGTGCCAGAGTTGTGACTCAAACTGGGCCCCTCGGTCAGTGATGACGGTAGCGGGTGGGGGGGGGGGGCGAAGCGGGGAACCCAGCCGGACATGAAGGCGCGGATGGTAGACTCTGCTGTAGCATTGGGCATGGGGATGGCTTCTGTCCACCTGGTGAAACGGTCGATGCAGCTGAAGATGTTGGTGCTACCACAGGATGATGGAAGAGGTCCCACTATGTCGAGGTGCACTACTTGGAAACGTTCTTTGAGTATAGGGAAGGTTTCTAAAGGGGCCCGTGTGTGATGATGTATTTTGGAGGACTGACAGGCCAGGCACTGGGCAGCCCATTTCTTAGTATTGGTCTTGATGCCGGGCCAGACGACACGTTGCGTGAGGAGGCGCTGGGAGGCCCGCACACCCGGGTGGCTGAGACCATGGATGCGGTCGAAAACAGCGCGGCGGTGGACGTGAGGCATGAACGGTCTAGGCTGCCCACAGGATACGTCGCACCACAATTTGATATTTGTGCCGGGGATTGGGAGTTCTTGGAGTGTGAGGCCTGACGGAGATGTCTTGTATGCTGTCAGGTCTTCGTCATTCTCTTGAGCCGCGGCAAGTTGCCCATAATCAATGGGTGGAGATGAGGGGAGAATGTTGGATATACAACGAGAGAGGGCGTCGGCGATCTCGTTGTAGCTGCCTTTAATGTGTTGGACGTCGCTGGAGAACTCAGAGATATACGCCAAGTGGCGCAGAACGCGAGGTGCATGTGACTGGGAGGTTGAAGTAAAGGTGTGGACGAGGGGCTTGTGATCAGTGAAGATGGTGAACTGACGGGCCTCGAGGAAGTGCTGGAGATGGTTGACAGCCAGGTATATGGCCAGGAGTTCTCAATCAAAGGCGCTGTATTTGAGGTGAGGTGGTTGAAGCCGTTGTGAGAAGAATGCAACGGGCATGAGGACTCCGTTGATCTCCTGCTGTAAGACGGCGCCCACTGCAGTAGAAGAAGCGTCTGTTGTGAGAGTGGTCCGGGCGTTAGGTGCAGGGTGGGCTAGGAGGGTAAGGCGTGTGATGTGCTGTCTGATAGCAGTGAATGCCGTAACAGCCTCTTGACTCCACACGAGAGGCTTGTGAGACTTCTTGGGAGTCCTTTGAGAAGGTCGTAGAGGGGAACTAGGATGGTGGCAGCGTTGGCAATGAAGCCGTGGTAGTAGTTAACTAAACCCAGGAATTCTCGGAGTTTCTTCGCCGTTTCAGGTTTGGGGAACTCCCTGATGGCGGTTATCTTCTGTGGTAGGGGTTGGATGCCACTAGGCGAGACTCTGTGACCGAGGAAATCAATGGATGGGGCTCCGAAGACACACTTAGCAGGGTGAACTTTCATGTTGTTGTTCTGCAGGCGTTGGAGGAGGAGTTGTAGGTGGTGATGATGCTCGGCAGGCGTCGAAGATGCGACGAGGATGTCGTCTATGTAGATGGTTACAAAATCGAGGTCGCGAGGCATATGGTCCATGTACCTCTGGAAAGTGGGTATCTGCAGGTGTTACAGGGATCTGGTGGAAGGCACGCTCCAAGTCGATCTTCGAGAAGATTGTCTTGCCATGAAGTTTGTGGTGGAAGTCCTGGACATGCGGAATAGGGTACCTGTCAGGTTTGGTGACGAGGTTCAGGGCTCTGTAGTCGCCACACACCCTCCAGTCGCCGGATGATGGCTTAAGGACCATATGAAGAGGCGATGCCCAGGGACTCTTTGAAGGACGAATGATGCCGTCTTGCAGAAGTCTGTTGAATTCCGCCTTGGCTGCGTTCAGGAGCTCAGGGCGCAGGCGGCGGGGGCGTGAGAAGACTGGAGGTCCTTTGGTCTCGATGTGGTGAAAAATTCCCGACGTAGGTGGTGGGGGTGGAGAGACTCGGGGTGAGAAAGTTCCTTGAACTCTTCAAGCAGGGGCGAGAACTCATTGGACGGCGAAAGACAGGTGATAGTGTCAGTGTCTTTGGCACATGAACCCTGGATCTTGCGTGCTGTAGGCTCATGGATGAGGCGAAGGTGGCTTGGGTCGACTCCGAGCTTGTGAAAGGTGAGGAAGTCGAAACCAAGGATGGGTTGAGACATGTCTGCGACTACGAATGACCAGCGTAGAGTCTTGGGGAAACCGAGGTCTAAGGTGAGGGTGCGTGCGCCGTAGGAGGCGATGGGAGTACCGTTGGCGGCGAACAGGTCATAAGAGGGTTGCCTTGACGTGTCTTGTCGTGAGGGAGGGATGATACTGACCGATGAACCTGTGTCGACGAGGAATTTCGTGCCAGAGGTACGATCGGTTACGTGCAGTAGTGAGACGCCTGAAGGGACGGGGCCTGGGGCGCCTACCAACCTCCGCTGTTGCCGTTTCCCGAGTAGGTGCAGTGGGGCTCACAGCGTTGAGCATTGGGGCCAAAACGCCGGTGATACCAGCAGAGGGTATGTTCGTTGTGCTGGGGGCTGGCGGTGGTTTCCGGGGCAGGAAGGGCGCGTCGGGGATTGTAGGGCACGGTGCGTGGGTTAGGAACAGGTCTAGAGGCAGGCATGGAGGAGCAGAACTGTTCAATGGTGTTCATACTGTGGCTCAAGGTTTGCAGCAGGTCCCTGACGTCTTGTGAGGTACTGCTCGGCTGAGGGGTGTTGACCCGGCTTACAAGTTCGGAGGTAAGTACTGGTGTGGGCATGGGGTTGTCCGCGGCCGCCAGGCACGCAGCCGCGCACTTGTTAAATTTACGACTGCTTCGACTAACGACCGTCGGGACTTACGACCGCCGCAGTTGTGACCATTTTCTTTTTCCTTTTTTTTTTTTTTTTTTCCAAATGACACATGCATTTTCTATACCGAAACGTTTCCAGTTAATGTAGTCTCCATGTATAATTAGAAAATTATGGGGGCCCCATGTGCATTCAGCTGACTACATTAAAGGTAAGTGCTCAGTTACACTGTATCCATTCCTCATTATTTATTACTTTTACTGGACTGTATTTCATTGTAGATTTTTTATTAAATTTTTTTTTTTTTTTTTTTTTTTAATCCATGTCGGACTTACAACCATTCGGACTTACGACCTGGATTTGGGTCCCTAACCCCGTCGTAAGTCGGGGTCTAACTGTATATATACACACACACACACACACACACACACACACACAGTGGTCCCTCGGTTAACGAACGCCTCGGTTAACGAAATTTCAGTTAACGAATTACCTTCCATAAGGATCTTCAATTCGGTTAATGAACAAAAGTTTGATTAACGAAATCCTTACGAAAATAATGTTTTGTTTTGAACATCAGCTGGTCAGCTGATGGGCCAGTCTGCCAATTCAGTAATTTGTTCTATTTTTAAATTCATTTCCAATGGAGTAAATACTGTATCAATAAAGTTGAGCTTTTTAATATTTTGTAATGTTTTATATTAAAATTAGTCATTTTATCATTAAATATTGATAATACAGTATATGCAGCACAGGGAACTAACATCACGTTTTGTTGTAAGAATCAGCTGATCAGCTGAGGGGGGTACAGTACTCAGCCAATTCAGTTAATCTGTTCTATGTTTAAATTCGTTTCCAATGGAGCAAATATCAATATAGTTGAGCTATTTAATATTTTTGAATGTTTTATATTAAAATTATTAGTAATTTTAACATTTATTTAACATATTGACATGTATTACCTGTCTACAGCATGCAGTATCCCTGTACAGCTCAGTCTGGCTTGTGTACTGTGAGAGAGCAGCCATTTTGTTGGTGTCTTGAATATTTTTGCATATTTTATTGAAATTAGTGGTCATTCTGAACTTTAGTTAACATATTGGTAATATATATTTTAGTGTTGATTTAAAGAAAATAATTTTGAATTACACCAAGTGAAATTAAAATTTTATTGGTGAAATGACAGCATCAAGCATGGCTCCCCACTTCCTTCTCTTCTCCCTTCTCCTCCACCCCACTTCTAATTCCCATCATCATCATCATCAACCAGGAGCCTTCTACATACACGCCTCAAAGTAAGTGTACTTTACTGCATTTTTTTTTTTTACTTTGTATGTACTTTTCTGTGAGCTGGAACCAACCCAATATCCCATTGAAATACATGTAATGGATTCGGCTAACGAAATTTTCTGTTAACGAACGACACTGTGGAACGAATTGTGTTTGTTAACCGAGGGACCACTGTAAATGAAAAGAAGAAATGAAGTAAAGAAAACAATATTGACTTAGAAAATATATATATTGAAAAATAAAAAGAATAAGTATATGAAATAGTATAAAGAGGAAAACAGGACTCTTACAAATTGGTGACTTAGAAAATATAAGCAAGAATATAAGTATATAAATACCATATATTGAAGAATAAGTATGAAATAGTATGAAGTAAGGAAAGTGGCACCTTATAAGGGACCCAAAGCTAGGTCGTAAGTCGAAAATGCGAAAATAATACATAGAAAATCTCAAATGGGTCTCTTTTTCTTCTCAGCACCACAAAACTCTCACTTTTATGCTTGCCGGCCATTTTAAAGGGAATTACAAAAGAAAATTTTGTCAGTACACAGCGCAATCACTAACGTCGAAAATACATAATTTGAAAATTTTTTGGTAAGACTGGGGCAGTCGTATGTCCAGGTGGTCGAAAGTCGAGTAGGTCGTAAGTCAAGGAGTGGCTGTATATATCACAAAAAGGAATCATGGATGATGGAAATTCATTCTCACGGAATTTTTTAAGAACTTAAATTTCATATCTCATAGGTAGAGTATTGAACTACAGGATAACTTTAAAGGTACAAAAAACAAAACAAGAATTAGACATGATAAATATTTTGTATTTATTGCATATAAATAAAATATAACAGGAAAAATACAGTTACCATATTCTAAAGGACTGTATAGTGTACATAAATATGACTAAATAAATTGAAACTACAGATATTCACATAGTGTACATGCAAAATGCAACTGTACAGTGAATGCTTGTGATAGAAAAATGTGTCAACATGAAAATTAACAACTTAAAACTTAAGTTTTGCAAGCTAGTGCTACTTAAAGGAAACTATATAATGCTACTTTCTTCACTGTGAAATAGGTAGGGATTCTCTCTTTAAATTATTTCCTAACTTAGAGAGAATGGGTGGTTTTGATATGGTTGTTACTGATGAACTTTTTCCTGCAACTGCTGATGTAGATCTCGTCTCAGGGAAGATCAGAGGAGTGCCCAGTGCTGGAGATAGTCCGAGCCGTACTTGTTCAGCTGGCACGAATGTTAAAGACCCTGAGGGAGACACAACTGAAACAATCCTTGGGAGGTTGGCAATAGAAGAGCCAGTGGTAGAAAAGAAACCAGAGGTGCCAGAAGGGCCAATGTCAACAGAATGGCCAACAGAGAAATCAGTGACACCGGAGGAGTCAGTAGCAGCAGAGGATCCAAAGGCAGTTGAGGAACCAGAGGATTGGCCAGCAGTGAAACCAGTGGCAGCAGAGGAGCCGGTGGTGGAAAAGAGGTCAGTAGTAAAACCAGTGGTGCTGGAGGAGCCAGTGGTAGTAGAGGAGCCAAAATTAGTGGAGGAGCCAGTGGTAGCACTGGAAGAGCCACTAGTGGTGCTGCGAGTTCCACTATTGACAGTCTGACTCTGACTTGTTCCAGTTAACAAATTGGTCAGTTGCGTGGGGTTAGTGATGATAGTAAAGTCTGGGAACAGACGCTTAGCGGCAGCTTCAACAGTACCATGTGCATTACTTTGGGTCAATGAGTTAAGTGTTGAGTTTGAAATTAGAGACGCCAGAGGCAAGGCAAGTAGGAATCTCTGATTTAAATGGTGTAATATATTTTGTCCATTGTTTGAAGAGTGATGTGCTTCATTTATATTAGATTCTACTGCTGCAGCTAACTTTTGAACAGCACTCTTCACTTCACTTGTTCCTTGCACCAAGTGTCCAGTTTTTGATGATGAAGATGATGCGGAAGTCCCGGTGGATTCAAACGTTTGTGAGACTAGTAGAGGTTGTTTAAATGTTGTTACTGTAGCAGGTGGTCCAACTGTCTGTTTTAAACTTGCTTCCTTGCCTTTATTAATGTTTGTCTGGAAGGTGCTGATGATTCCTTGGCTGCTACCAACTGCATCTGCACCTTTCCCAGATGATATAAATGAAATCTTCTCAAAGTTGTCTCCACCAGTGCTGGAATGAACCTCTGGAATATTAGTTGCTTTACTTGTAACTGACTTTACATCTTGCACCAAGGGAATTGCAGTTGGCAAAATATCTTGTACAATGCCAGAGCGACTTCCAAATTGTACAGGATTCTGTGTGTCAGTTACTACTGACCCTTCAGTACCAGTAAGGTCAACAGTATTAACTCCTTGAGTGCCAGCTTGTGTCGAGGAAGTGAAGGATGATCCTCCAGATGCTGCATCATGGCTTACAGAAGCATGATCTCCAATATGTACTGAACCATCTCCTATTGTTTGTGTACCTAACAGAACTACACCCTCTTGTCCAGAGCCGATAGTGGAACCTAGGGAAACTACCCTTTGGGTACCTTCAGTACTCGATCCAAAGGTAGTGGAGGAAGAGCTGGTGACAGAAGAGCCGCTGCTAGTAGAGGAGCCACTGGCAGCAGATAAGCCAGTGTTGGAGGAGAAACCACCAGCAGTGAAACCAGTGCCAGTAGCAGAGCCGAAGGCATGAGAGGAGCCACTGGAATGAGAGGAGCCAATGGCATGAGAGGCACCACTGGCATCAGAGGAGGAGCCACTGCTGGCAGTAGAGGAGCCAGTGATAGCAGAGGAGGAACTGCTGGCAGTAGAGGAGTCGCTGCTGTCTGTGGAGGAGAAACTGCTGGGAGCAGAGGAGCGGTTGATAGAGGAGTCAACTGCAGCAAAAGAGCCAGTGATGGAGGAGAGATCACCAGCATTGAATCCTGTGGTGCCAGATGAGCCAGTGATGGAGGAGAGACCACCAGCAGTGAATACTGTGGTGCCAGATGAGCCAGTGTTGGAGGAGAGATCACCAGCAGTGAATCCTGTGGTGCCAGATGAGCCAGTGATGGAGGAGAGACCACCAGCAGTGAATACTGTGGTGCCAGATGAGCCAGTGTTGGAGGAGAGATCACCAGCAGTGAATCCTGTGGTGCCAGATGAGCCAGTGATGGAGGAGAGACCACCAGCAGTGAATCCTGTGGTGCCAGATGAGCCAATGTCAGAGAATTTGTCAATAGAGAAACCAGTGCCAGAAGCAAGGTCGATGGCATGAGAGGAGCCAATGGAGTCAATGGCTTGAGAGGAGCCAATGGCGTGAATGGCATGAGAGGAGCCAGTGGAGTCAATGGCATGAGAGGAGCCAATGGCGTGAATGGAGTCAATGGCTTGAGAGGAGCCAATGGAGTCAATGACATGAGAGGAGCCAATGGAGTCAATGACATGAGAGGAGCCAATGGCGTGAGAGGAGCCAATGGAGTCAATGGCATGAGAGGAGCCAATGGAGTCAATGACATGAGAGGAGCCAATGGCGTGAGAGGAGCCAATGGAGTCAATGGCATGAGAGGAGCCAATGGAGTCAATGGCTTGAGAGGAGCCAGTGGCATGAGAGGAGCCAATGGAGTCAATGGCTTGAGAGGAGCCAATGGCATGAGAGGAGCCAGTGGCATGAGAGGAGCCAATGGAGTCAATGGCATGAGAGGAGTCAATGGCGTGAATGGAGTCAATGGCTTTAGAGGAGTCGGTGACTTGAGAGGAGCCAATGGAGTCAATGGCATGAGAGGAGGAACTGCCGACAGTAAAGGAGCCACTGGTGGAAGCAGAGGAACGATTGACAGAGGATCCACTGCTGGCAGTAGAGGAGCCACTGGCAGTAGAAGAGCCACTGGCAGTAGAGGAACTGCCTGCAGTAGAGGAGCCAGTGTTAGCAGAGGAACGGCTGACAGATGAGCCAGAGGTGGAGGAGAGATCACCAGCAGTGAATCCTGTGGTGCCAGATGAGCCAGTGATGGAGGAGAGACCACCAGCAGTGAATACTGTGGTGCCAGATGAGCCAGTGGTGGAGGAGAGATCACCAGCAGTGAATACTGTGGTGCCAGATGAGCCAGTGATGGAGGAGAGACCACCAGCAGTGAATCCTGTGGTGCCAGATGAGCCAGTGATAGAGGAGTGATCACCAGCAGTGAATCCTGTGGTGCCAGATGAGCCAGTGATGGAGGAGAGACCACCAGCAGTGAATCCTGTGGTGCCAGATGAGCCAGTGTTGGAGGAGAGACCACCAGCAGTGAATTCTGTGGTGCCAGATGAGCCAGTGTTGGAGGAGAGACCACCAGCAGTGAATCCTGTGGTGCCAGATGAGCCAGTGATGGAGGAGAGACCACCAGCAGTGAATCCTGTGGTGCCAGATGAGCCAGTGTTGGAGGAGAGACCACCAGCAGTGAATCCTGTGGTGCCAGATGAGCCAGTGATGGAGGAGAGATCACCAGCAGTGAATCCTGTGGTGCCAGATGAGCCAGTGATGGAGGAGAGATCACCAGCAGTGAATCCTGTGGTGCCAGATGAGCCAGTGGTGGAAGAGAGACCACCAGCAGTGAATCCTGTGGTGCCAGATGAGCCAGTGATGGAGGAGAGATCACCAGCAGTGAATCCTGTGGTGCCAGATGAGCCAGTGATGGAGGAGAGACCACCAGCAGTGAATCCTGTGGTGCCAGATGAGCCAGTGATGGAGGAGAGATCACCAGCAGTGAATCCTGTTGTGCCTGATGAGCCAGTGATGGAGGAGAGATCTCCAGCAGTGAATCCTGTGGTGCCAGATGAGCCAGGGATGGAGGAGAGATCACCAGCAGTGAATCCTGTGGTGCCAGATGAGCCAGTGATGGAGGAAAGATCTCCAGCAGTGAATCCTGTGGTGCCAGATGAGCCAGTGTTGGAGGAGAGACCACCAGCAGTGAATCCTGTGGTGCCAGATGAGCCAGTGATGGAGGAGTGATCACCAGCAGTGAATCCTGTTGTGCCAGATGAGCCAGTGATGGAGGAGAGACCACCAGCAGTGAATCCTGTGGTGCCAGATGAGTCAGTGATGGAGTGATCACCAGCAGTGAATCCTGTGGTGCCAGATGAGCCAGTGATGGAGGAGTGATCACCAGCAGTGAATCCTGTGGTGCCAGATGAGCCAGTGATGGAGGAGAGATCACCAGCAGTGAATCCTGTGGTGCCAGATGAACCAGTGATGGAGGAGAGACCACCAGCAGTGAATCCTGTGGTGCCAGATGAGCCAGTGGTGGAGGAGAGATCACCAGCAGTGAATCCTGTGGTGCCAGATGAGCCAGTGATGGAGGAGAGATCACCAGCAGTGAATCCTGTGGTGCCAGATGAGCCAGTGTTGGAGGAGTGATCACCAGCAGTGAATCCTGTGGTGCCAGATGAGCCAGTGATGGAGGAGTGATCACCAGCAGTGAATCCTGTTGTGCCAGATGAGCCAGTGATGGAGGAGAGACCACCAGCAGTGAATCCTGTGGTGCCAGATGAGCCAGTGATGGTGGAGTGATCACCAGCAGTGAATCCTGTGGTGCCAGATGAGCCAGTGATGGTGGAGTGATCACCAGCAGTGAATCCTGTGGTGCCAGATGAGCCGGTGATGGAGGAGAGATCTCCAGCAGTGAATCCTGTGGTGCCAGATGAGCCAGTGATGGAGGAGAGATCTCCAGCAGTGAATCCTGTGGTGCCAGATGAGCCAGTGATGGAGGAGAGATCTCCAGCAGTGAATCCTGTGGTGCCAGATGAGCCAGTGATGGAGGAGAGATCTCCAGCAGTGAATCCTGTGGTGCCAGATGAGCCAGTGATGGAGGAGAGACCACCAGCAGTGAATCCTGTGGTGCCAGATGAGCCAGTGTTGGAGGAGTGACCACCAGCAGTGAATCCTGTGGTGCCAGATGAGCCAGTGATGGAGGAGAGACCACCAGCAGTGAATCCTGTGGTGCCAGATGAGCCAGTGTCAGAGAATTTGTCAATAGAGAAACCAGTGCCAGAAGCAAGGTCGATGGCATGAGAGGAGCCAATGGAGTCAATGGCTTGAGAGGAGCCAATGGAGTCAATGGCTTGAGAGGAGCCACTGGCGTGAATGGCATGAGAGGAGCCAATGGAGTCAATGGCCTGAGAGGAGCCAATGGCCTGAGAGGAGCCAATGGAGTCAATGGCCTGAGAGGAGCCAATGGAGTCAATGGCCTGAGAGGAGCCAGTGGCCTGAGAGGAGCCAATGGAGTCAATGGCTTGAGAGGAGCCAATGGCGTGAATGGCTTGAGAGGAGCCAATGGCATGAGAGGAGCCAAAGGAGTTAATGGCTTGAGAGGAGCCAATGGCATGAGAGGAGGAACTGCCGACAGTAAAGGAGCCACTGGTGGAAGCAGAGGAACGATTGACAGAGGATCCACTGCTGGCAGTAGAGGAGCCACTGGCAGTAGAAGAGCCACTGGCAGTAGAGGAACTGCCTGCAGTAGAGGAGCCAGTGTTAGCAGAGGAACGGCTGACAGAGGATCCACTGCTGGCAGTAGAGGAGCCACTGGCAGTAGTGGAACTGCCTGCAGTAGAGGAGCCAGTGTTAGCAGAGGAACGGCTGGCAGAGGATCCACTGCTGGCAGTAGAGGAGCCACTGGCAGTCGTGGAACTGCCTGCAGTAGAGAAGCCAGTGTTAGCAGAGGAACGGCTGGCAGAGGATCCACTGCTGGCAGTAGAGGAGCCACTGGCAGTAGTGGAACTGCCTGCAGTAGAGAAGCCAGTGTTAGCAGAGGAACGGCTGGCAGAGGATCCACTGCTGGCAGTAGAGGAGCCACTGGTAGTAGAGGAGCCACTACTGGCAGTAGAGAAGCCACTACTGGCAGTAGAGGAGCCACTACTGGCAGTAGAGGAGCCACTACTGGCAGTAGAGGAGCCACTGCTGGAAGCAATGGAGCCACTGCTGGCAGAAATGAAGCCACTGCTGGCAGCAATGGAGCCACTGCTGGCAGTGGAGGAGCCACTGGCAGTAGAGGAGCCACTGGCTGTAGAGAAGCCACTGGCTGTAGAGGAGCCACTGACACCCAAGGAGCCACTGACAGCCGAGGAACCAAATGAGGTCGATGTGCCGAATGGTGTCCTTGTCCCAGTTCTCTTAGATGAGCGACCTATTGCAAATGGATTCACAGGTCTTCCAAGCAGGGTGGCAGCAAAATTTCCTGTATTTTGAAGATTAATTATTGGTTGTGGCAGATGCTGTCTGAAGGGTGATATGATGGTCTGAGTGGAGGGTACTTGTGTTTGCACTTGCGACCCTCTATTTACTGAACTTACCCTGGATGTAGTACCTGTTGATTGTTGTGCCAGAACATTTTGTGTGACTCCCGACGTTCTGCTCAGTGCCACAGTCCTACTCTGTGCTGCAGCATTACTTAATGATGCAGCATTACTTTGTGCCACAGCATTACTGAGTGTCCCAGTGCTACTTAGTGCTGCAGCATTACTTTTTGTTACAGCATTACCTTCTGCCACAGCATTACTTTGTGTCACAGCATTACTGAGTGCTGCAACATTACTGAGTGCTGCAGCATTACTTTGTGTCACAACATTACTTTGTGCTGCAGTATTACTTTGTGCCACAGCATTACTTTGTGCTACAGCATTACTGTGTGCTGCAACATTACTGAGTGCTGCAGCATTACTTTGTGCCACAACATTACTTTGTGCTGCAGTATTACTTTGTGCAGCAGCATTACTTTTTGCCACAACATTACTTTGTGCAGCAGTATTACTTTGTGCAGCAGCATTACTTCGTGCTTCCGCATTTGAGGCAGAATCTCCATTTTGAAAGACAGGCGTGCCAACTGCAGCGAAGTTTGCCAAGGTTCCTGGGACAAGTAGTGACTGGAGATGACCAGCTGGTACCTGACTCAACTTTTCCCTATTTTCAACTTGCTTGGTTTCAGCTTTGGATGTAGATTCTACATTTGTAAAAGTCCCACTATCTGTATTGGCATTAAATGTTGCTGATTTAATTGGGAATGTGTTTATCAAACTATTTTGGTTTAATGAAATTGCACCAAATCGATTAACAGATGAACTTGAGCCAGAATCAGATGGGGCAACTCCAATTAAGGCCTCGGGAATTGGGAGAATTTGTGCGCTAATTCCTGCAGGAGGGAGAGTAGCCGAGCTCGAGTCTTGTGGTGACCCTTGCAATTGAGCTTCTTGAGTAATGATGTTTTGTTTGTTATCCTTCACTGAATGTGCCTGGAAACGTGACGTCCCCTTGCTGTCTCTATTGCCGATGGACCCAGTTAACAAGAAGCGGTCTTTGTTCACTGCACTAGGGATAAACACAGTATCGCCAGGAACGATCCGTAATTTACTTCCTGGGGTTAAGTTCGATGTAATGAACCTATTACCAAAAAACTGACCCTGGCTATGTGCTACATTTCCAAGTTGGTTTTCGCTTTGAAAAACATTGTTTGCACTACCTGAGGCCTTCAAATTGTTTGAACGTACTGTTTGAAATTGATTAGACTGTGGAACCACTAATCTATGCAGGAATGACCTGGGTTGTTCAAAGTTTGTGATGGGCGCCCGTACAGCTCCTATTTTGTGTATGCTCTCGGGATCAGGCACAGCTATAAAACGAAATTGATCGAAGTTGAAGTCTCTTGGCTCATTACCTCCAAGGTTCTGAAATTTAAAGGGCAAGTTAGTCATCTGGTTTGCAACGCTCGAGTGAACAGACTACAAGGTATATGTTTGGTTAGATTATTTGGGTAAACAAATTTAATTACGTTAAAAAAGGTTAGGTTAAATTAGGTTCAGCTAGGTTAGTTAGGGTGAATTTAATTGTGACTTGAGTTAAAGTTCAATTTTCCATGACAATTGATTTACCTGTACTAATTGCTGATGTTGAGCTGCCACCAGTGCCGCCCACAGCAACAACGCCACCCACAACAACCAAGTCTGCCAGATAGAAACAATAATTACAGTATATCACGTTCACCAGGAGAGAGGGAAATGTGGAAGGAATATCATGGTAAAAACGAACATGAGAAAGGTAGAAAGACAATGATCGAAAGACTTATACGCATGACACCTTGAGAGGGAAAAGCAAACACCTTGATCAGGTGTTAGCGTGTGCAGTGCCTGAATAACTAACAACCAATCAGCGAGTTTCTCCAATGGGTAAATACGCAGATCATGGCCGCTTATGGAGAATATTTTGATTAATATTGAATAGTTGGGGGCATGTAAGGCAATAAAAAAACTGTGATATAATAATAAAATAATAATAGGATCTAAAAAAAAATTGTACGGCATGAAAGAATTGAAAAGGATCGTGCCCAGTTGATTTTCGCACCGAGTTGAAACTTGTTATGGCTCCGCCCTCTTATAAGTGGGTGTTGTCCGATTTCATTTGCCATTGGTGACTTTGGTGTAACTATATTGATAATTACTCAAACATGATTGAAACCTTAATATCATTACTCATAAGATACTTTAAATAAGGGTGAACAAGCTGATTACAGTTCTGTAAGTACAAAAATTAAGACTTAAATAAGGGAACACCTAGCCGCGAGAGACAACATACAGTGTAGTTTGAGAGTCCTGGAGAAATTACCTTTACAACTGGCCTAATTTTTGGTGCTATTCTTATTTATTGTTGACTGACTTTTCCTTTTTTGTCTCTCTTTCCATAAGTTTCTATATATATTTTCTTCACTCTTTCTTTCAGTATTGTGTCCAAATAACAGTTTTCTAATTTTATTGTTTTCTGAAGACTGTGTTGTACAACAGTTATTCCCAAGATGTGGTACTGTCATAGTTTTTAATGACAGTCCAGGAAGGCCAACGCGCCTCTACAAAAAACGCTTTACTAAGGGTGGTGCAACCCAAAGAAAATTCTGATTAATTACCTAATTTACCTAATGATCTCTTAATAGAAGTGGTCATACCGAGGGAAGGAGGCTACTGTAGCACAATATTCCTCCATTGTTTTTCATAATTTTATTTGGGGCTGTTTTGAAGCTCAATACTGTTCTTGATTACATAGTTTGAGCTAGTTGATTTATTCTATAGGTCTACCAACTTCTGTGTGAATAAGTATTTCCTTATGTTCGTTCTGCATTATAACTTGGCGAGCTTGTAGGTATGTCCCCTCATGTTGGTGGTGCGGGACATCACAAAAATTGGCCCTGGTTCACGTTTCCCATCACTTCTAAGACTTTGAATGTCTCCAAGATCTGCCCTATTGTGTATTGTCTGAAGGGTTGTTAGTTCTATGGCCCTCGGTCTATTTGGTTAACCGGAATGATTTAATTCCAGAATTGTTATTCTAAATCAATGTCATTTATAAATTTTTTGCTTGGATTAGCCCATCCGGGCACAAGTTACTGGCCCACATCAGGGCCTGTGGGGCAAAAATGTAATAGTGATAATAATAATAATTAATAAAAATTATAATAATAATAATAATAATAATAATAATAATAATAATAATAATAATAATAATAATAATAATAATAATAATAATAATAATAATCGCCATAAATAAATACAAAAATGAAAAAAAAAAAAAATCGAGTGAGAAAAGATATTACTGTATTTTATTTTATTTTATTTTATTTTTTTATTTTTTTATTTTTTTTTACACTGGATTAGCCCACCAGGGCACGGGTCAATGACCCGCATCAGGGCTTGGGGATGAAAAAAAAAATACTATTACTACTAATAATAATAATAATAAATACAAATTGTTAAAAAATATTATTTAAAGAAAAATATAGTATAATATATAATATAATAATAATAATAGTAATAATAATAAATATTTTTTATATATATATATAATATATAATATATTAATGACAAAGGACCATAAATAAAAAAAAATAAAAATAAAGTGAGAAACGATATACTATATGTATGTACAGTATGTTGTGTTGTAAAAGTAAGAGAAATAATTGAAACCCTGAAATTGTGTGTAAATGAGGCAGAAATTTAGATCAGCAACCTGGGACTTGGTCACAGTTTTTGTAATGCCACTTGGCAGCAGGGTCTACCATTAGACAATACATTATGCTTCCAATATCTTTCCAGGCAGACGCTACAGTACCTCCCTGTTTGATAGCTGCCTACTACCTACGTAAAGGCAAGAAAATAATGTTCGCCCGGATCAGGAACAATGTGGCGAGTCACCATTGGTGACCTTTCACTGATAAGAAAATCTCTTACATTATATTCAACAGACATAAAAATTACGCATCGAGTTTTTCAGGTAAAAAAACAAATAAATAAAATAATATAGCTCACTTGTTGCCACTACATACTGTATAGCTGCAATCGGTAATTTTGACAATTCTAAGACACTTTTCTTCAATGGCATTTCTGGTGCAAATAACGTTTAAGCGAGGTACTTAATATCTTATTATGTTTGTTAGCACATGGTGATTAGGGTTGCCATATCTGAACATTAAAATAAGAGGACGCTCCCAAAGACATCCCCCCCCCCCCCTGCCCGGCACACACAGACATATACAACATACATGGTATAGAAATCTAAAAAAAAAAATTACCTTTGCTTAAGGCTGAACATCTTCATTCCTTAGCTGCAGTCTTCTTCCCCCACTGTGTGTGTGACTTGATGTGCCCATGCATACTTTTCTGTAGATCGGATCTTTTTCAGTATTGGCTGATTGCTCTTTAGAAAGGTATAGAAGTCACTGCAAGGTGTTTTTCGGAAGTTGTACTGTACAGTCAGAATGCCTTTCATTGTTTAACACTCAATTTGTTCCTTTCCTTTGTCCATTGAGTTTGCATCAGTGAAAAAACTCTTTCTACATTTGCATTGCGAGATGATATAACAAAGAAGAATTGTGCAATTCTTAACAATTCTGAGTGACATTCAATGTTCTTTGATTTTTCAAAGTATCTGGTCCACTTTTTATGTGTTGGCAGATTACTAAATTCTTCATCACTCTTGTAATTTTCCACAAACTGCTTCAGGTTACTAACTTGGTCAAAACACTTCATCAACTTCTACCCCCTTATCAATCAAATATTTGACAGCTAAGTTGACAACACCGTACAGGCGTACAAGTGACTTATCAGCTGACGAAAACTGATCGAGATCTCTACGGTTTCCACCTCCCCCCCTCCCTCTCTCTCTCGTCATTACAGTTTCGTTTTTTTTTCCGTGGAGAAAATGATGGAAGCTGAAATTCCGGACTTATGAAGAATTTTAAAAATTCCTTCCGGATGAAGATTTCGAGACCTAAATGGAGGACATGTCCGGGAAAATACGGACGTATGGCAACCCTAATGGTGATACGCTGAGAACATCGAATGACGTAGCCGTACACACGCTAAACATCGAACGACTGTAGAGCTCCCCAGTTAGGTTAGGTTTGGTTGGTTAGGGTTTTGTTTTCCGACGGTTTTCGATGTGTTTTGAAGAAAAATATTACCTTGATTTTATAGCAAATCTCTAGATTCTGAGATGGGAGGGGTCGGGGCTAATCTCAGAAACTTGATTTGTGCCAGAAGTTTCAACTTCGATTTCGTATAGTGGCAACAAGTGAAATTTTACCCCCAAAATACTATACGTTTCATCAACTCTTTCCATGTTTGTCTTTTATGCGTTAGAAGGCGAGAGAAGTGTCCAGATTCCGAGGTTATCATAGTTTGCTAAAAACACCAAGCAGCGCGGTGCCACTTTCAGGGACGCATTTTGAAGTGTTGCGGTCGAAATACCGTTGATTTTATTTGTATGCAACGAAGATCACAGTACATTACTAGAAAAACTGCACCCAATAAATTGTAACAAATTAATAAAATAACAGAAGAAAAAAGTAAATAGTGAAATAGATAAATAAAAGGTGTAGGTAACCAACATGATATATTGTTATTTTTCATGTTTACCGCCTAATTGGCGAAAAGATTCCAAACAAACAACCGCCCCGCAGAGGATGAGGGCATTAAGCGCGCAACAAGGTTAGTAATTACACTGTTATACTGTATCAACAATTAAAAATTATGAGAGATACACAGTGTGTAAACGAGGAATCGGCAGTTCAGTAATTGTGGTGCTGGAGGCGGTCGACAAATTCTTAGGTAATGTAGAGCAAAGTTGTTTCGCCGAGTCATGCGTCGACCTGTTAATATTATCAAAAGTAGTTAAAGGTTAGTAGATGTGTTACAGTTTCACTTTAGATGGGATTGTCAAGGTCTAATATGTTTATTGTAAACTATACAGTATACTGAAGCTGCCACAGACTACATAGTTTTTAACTTTGTTGATGGAATATTTAATTTAATTACAGGGAATCGTCACCAAAAAGCCTTCATCAGTTGTAATAAATATTGTAGAAATTATTTAGAAAAAATTCCACGGAATGTCTGGTCTCGAAAGAGCTCGGGTCAACTTATTTTTTCAACTTTCAGAAAATCCTCCACCTTTTTTGTTATGCACCGTCACACAAGCGTTTAGAACCAGCTCGCAGTTTCCCTCGTTCGACAACTGTCAGTGATCCCAGAGACAGTGGCGCTTCATTATGTGGTCCACCAAGAACTCCTTGGAGAGGTGTGTCCATACTTGGGAAATTATTTTATCTGTTGGCTACTCTTCTTCCCAAGATTATTTAATATTGTGTTTATTTTCATGGTTTTAAAAAGGTAAGAAAATGTCATTTGTTGTTTACATTTTGACCTCGCGGGAATAACAACATGACGGGGCCAACTTGGCCCCGTCATGTTGTTATTCCCGCGAGGTCAAAATGTAAACAACAAATGACATTTTCTTACCTTTTTAAAACCATGAAAATAAACACAATATTAAATAATCTTGGGAAGAAGAGTAATAATTTCTTCATAATAATTTTAGCTTTAAATTTTAACTAATTTATTTTTTATTTTTGTAACTATTTATGGTATCAATTATACAGTAGATCTTGAGTTGACTGGTTAGTTATCGTACGAGTTGTCATTGTCAGTGCAGAGCCTGCAGACAGTCTGTACCGTCTGACAAACAGACAGCCAACGACAACTCCGACGATTCGTGAAAAAAGTTGACAGTAGAAATGCTAGTGTGACGCCGTCTTTAGAAGTACAGTATTTTGTTATATACTGTACTGCGTACCTGAAGTAAAATAGATTTTGAAATTTTGGAACATGACTCTTGGTTCCCTACGAGCTTTTGTTCTTTCGGTGTTGACCTGAATAAAGAAGACGTTGTTTTGTGTGTTTTTCTGTTAGAATTGGCAGTTAATCATCAGTTTTAATTCTTGATTAATTAGTTTGTAACTTGCCAAACCTTTAAATTTGTCCAATCCGGGGCGCAACCAGATTTTTTAAAGGGGCTAAGATCAAATTTTGACGTGATTATTTTTTCTTTCTAAGGTGATTCATGGACTGATTTGTAATAATTAAACTGAGCAAGCCTAAATATAGTATATTTAGGTGGGCAAAGAGAATTGTTCAGATACCATTAGAAAAGGATTTAACTCGCTATTAATAAATGAATTGAGCAAGCCTAAATATAGTATATGTAGGTGGGCAAAGAGAATTGTTCAGATGCCATTACAAAAGGATTTAACTTGCTAAAACGTTATCAAACAAATATTTATTCCTGAGGTGAAATATCGTTGTCATTCGAGTCAAGGGTAAATTATGACAGTACAGTCGTGCAAATCACAAATAATACTGTACTTGAGACTTCAGCTCCAGCGCTTATTTTATGTTGAGGTCACCTCATGGGGAGATGTTATGTTATTTGTTTGGCATTACGATATATTTAACTTAAGTGGTACATTGAACTATTTCAGCTGTCTCACAAATACTGTATAATACAGTATGTGCCTTAATGAAATTGCATAGGTCTACATTGTTTCCTGATTATCGTTATAAGATTAACACTACTTGATTTGTTATCATACTGCCAACACGGCCTCATGAGTGTTGGTGGTTAATTAAAACAAAATAATAGACCTTGTTTCATTTACAGTAAGTTGACAAATCTAAATTGGCATTCAACTTAGTGCATATGTATTGTAGTTTTACTGAGACTGATTGCAATAAAATCCCACGCTTGATGTGGACAAGGTTTGCCCGTGTTCGGGTAATTATCAGGCGGTCCTTAGACAGGTTATGTTTATTTAGGCATCCTAGCTGATGGCATTAGTACAGTAATTGACATAATTGATACTTGGCCATTTTAGTTTTCAAAACTCAAATTAATTCTACATCACTTTTGCAAAAATCCTGGTGCTACATGGAATACTGGGAAATAGCATAGGACATGCCATCATTCAGACATAATTATTTTGCGTCGTATTATATATATATATATATAATATAATATATATATATATATATATATATATATATATATATATATATATATATGTGTGTGTGTGTGTGTGTGTGTGTGCGCGCGCGCGCGCGCGTGCGTGCGCACACGTGTTAAGGTATGGGAGGGAGGCGGAGGAGGTATCAGGTGAAACCATGGAACCATGTAGGTATAATTACACCTTCATGGGTGAAACAGACCCAAATAATACCAGATGATAATGACGTTATTGAACATGCCACTCTTCAAACAATTAGCTTGTCAGGATTTAATCATCGCCTCATATTGTGTGTTGCTCTGAGCCGTCTGATTGGTAACATTGTCGAGGCTTAAATGTCGAGGGAGCAAAATATAAGTTTAGGGGTGATTCCTAGATGTGTAGGCTGACTTGTGTTATGCCATAGGTCGCTTGATCTATCTTTCGCTCTTACTCTCAATACTTCTACTTGTTTATTTCGGGTTTCCCCATATATCACTACACTTCTCTCCCTTTTATCTATGTTCCACTCTCATTCTTTGTATACGTAACCCGAATTTTAGCTGCTTTGTTTAAATATGTATGGTGAACGTGTAGAAGGTTCCTGTAATCAGTTTGCTATTATGTAATGTACAATGAAAGACAAAAGTCGTGTCGTGAAATTTGGTGAGAACATATGCCGAAGGGGTAAACTTTTGGTGCGGCTTTCGTAATGTTTCACGAGTTATATTTAATCTTCGGACAAAACCGCGACACGACTTTTGTCTTTGATTGTACATACACCAAACACCTTAAATTATCATACATATATTCAACGACTTCCACCTTAATTCCGTGTTACATAAATTGATTTGGAACGAATATTGTTACACCCAGAATTTGTTTTTGATAAACTGGTAACATTTTATTTCTGGGTGTGAAAGTTTGTTCTTCGTCACACATTCCTTTATTGTATTGTAATATAGATGTAAAACAAAATAAACAAAAACGGTATAGACATTTCTTTAGTCGAAAGGAATTGTATTTTTGGATAGACAGAGTGCTTGGTAGCAGTCTACAAAATATTTTTAAAAGGAACGTTCAATATACTTGGCATTTGCAAAGTCCTCCCGTGTTCATTTTTACCGAGTCCCTTGGGGGAAAGGTGATGAGGATGGTCCACTGAGAGCTAGTTGTCTTTCTTACTGTTTATGGGTTGAAAACAAGATGCAATATAGAGCCTCATTAAGTTTTTTCCTTTATTCCTAAAAGTAATTTCCTCCCCAAAGTAAGACTTAGTTCATGATGCTTACTAACCCTGGTAATTGAAGCACGTACAGGAGTACATCAGGAAGAAAATGTCTTGGACTTTTTTAATTGACATGAATATTTATAATACTCTATATTGGGTAGGAAATGCGTATGTATGAATATCTGATAATATCTGTAAATAATGAAGTGTGGCGTGGAGATTTTCTTCAAAGCCAGTTACATTTCTCGTTAATTTTCTAGAATATAGATCGTCCAGATCAACATTGACCGGTCAAATATTCAACAGTACAAGGGGCAGGTGTTTGGATCATCTGTACTCAAGCCACCTGGGAAAAGTAAATTGGTGACCTGTTGTCTATATATTGTACACTCAGTAAAAGAAAACTATTACAGGAGGGGTTCGATGAATTTCGAACTGAACAATCCACACGCAGGGCTACCAATGCGAGGTAGACCTTATGGGCCTTTATCAAAAACCCTCAATCGTGGTGTTATTTTGTTTCGTACAATAATTGTAAAGATAGTTGTCTTTATCGAGTGTACAGTGAGAACTGTTTAGCGTCTCATTTGTTAAGGCCCGTTTCCACTCGAGAGCGGACTCTCGATAGTTACTGTCAATAGTTCTCTCATCTGTGTATCCACATGAGAGCAAACTTCTGCGAGTTTCAGCTGTCGAGAGTCTTCCCGACAGTAGCTGTCGGAGAGAACTCTTAGTGGTGTGTCCACTTGACTTGAGCTACACTCTATAGTGACTCTCAGTCGGTCGGTAGCAATGGGTGGTAGAGGACGTGACTGAAAGTTTTGCTGCAGCAGTAATAGTTATGCTGATGCTGGAGAAGAAAAGGCAAAAACAGAAAAGGTGTTGGATAAAGCACTGGGTGGAACCTCGAGGCAAACTGGGAGCTAACAACAGGCTTATGAAAGAATCACAAATAGAAGATGCTCAACAGTTCCGTAATTTCACCCATATGTCAGCATTTCAGGTCGAAGAGTTGGTGAAATTGGTTGGACCATTAATTTTCAAGAGAGACACGGATGAGGGAAGCCATTTCACTTCACGAGCGAGTTATGGTGACGCTTCGGTTGTTTGGCATCAGGTAAACAACAAAAATTACACCCAAACGTCCTGTTCATTGCCAATAATTAGTTGCGGTAGTCTTCCCTCTTGTGATCCCACAAATTATGATCCTCTTCATACAAGGATATCAAGAGAATAAAAGAAAAAGAAAAGTAACAGGGACGTGACCGATCGCCCAAGCGGCTAACGAGCCGATCAGTGATGAAGAGGATAAAAGTAAGTAAAAGTAAATGAAAAGTCTTCTGAATCCATTGCTCTTGAGAGGTGATGCGCCATGCTTCACCTCTCAGGAGCACTGTCAGACTGCGAACCTGGTTCGTATAGCTGAGAGTTGACGTGATAGTTGTAGGCTACCATGAGTCCACACGATAGCAAACTAGCAGAGTAGCTGTCCGACAGTAAACTCAAACTATCTGACAGTTACTCTCAGAGACATGTCCACTTGATAGCGCTGCCGACAGCACTCGACAGCAATTTACTCTCAAGTGGACACAGGCCCCTAGTGATCCATCCAGTCACATTACTTCGTTCAGTAGTAACACCCAACAGGGCACCAGTTCAGTTCAAGGAAAAACAACAGCTCAGAATTGGATAATAATGATACTTTCCCCCAGTAAAAAAGTTTCCTGGTGTGATGCAAGATGACCGGACAGGTGAACCCTGACTCGTTATCACTCAGCAACGCGTACGTTATACAGCCCCAGTTCAATTATACTTTGTCATTGTTAATCGTTGAGCTTCTTTTAAAACTGATCAGATGTACAATCCACCGTTTTTGGAATATATTGTACCGATCATTAGATGTTCAGAACTCGCCAATACATTGTCAGTTTTACAATAAACTATACATACTGTAGCTGGCCATCCTTGTAGAGCTTGCGGGGAACAGGGAAGATATTTCACAAATTGATCAGTCTAATTTGTATACAACCTAATCACAGTTCTCTTATAAATAAAGGTAAAAAAAAAGAGAGGGATAACTAGTGGTAGATTATAGCGTTGCTTTTCTACCTCGTGTTTATGAAGGTCCTTGATATTTGTGTAGACGGATCCCTTTAAAGAAGTCACATCCAAAAGATGGGTGTACACTGACACAACCTTACAATTCTACCTGCAGTTCTGAGGAAAATGTCGCAGCGGACATAGTGAAAAGTTAGTTACAGTATGTGTAGCGTTTTGGATGTACAGTATAACTTAAAGGAACCTGTAAACACAAACACTAATGTACTTAAAAAAAAAACACCCTAAAGGGTTATTAAGCGCACACCCTTTTATCGTCATCCGAAAACATTTGAAGTCATAAATATGATACAAGCCAAAGAAATTTAGTTACAAAAACTTCCGCCTTTCCAATTTCGATTTGGAAAGTGTTAGACTGTGAGCTTTATATGATCCATATTTAAACTGTTGACGTCACAACTGGTGTATGTGAGAGTTCCTATAATCAGGAATGTCACGAGGACGTACAAGTCAATGGGACATGTCATGAGTCATGCTTTATCTGCGCGTTGATCTTCCACATTAGCTCCGGCCCTCCCTCAATGGGACAGTGACGCAACGAGGGGGTTTCCCGGCTGCCTCAGCTGTATCTCATCGGGACTCTCTCCCCTCCCCACACACACACACATACCAAAAAGAGGTATTATGTAACCTTGACTGCAGGCAATGGCCAAGAAATCTATATTTACAGTTAGATAACGGAAACGAACAAAATACCCTAACACTCTGCTGTTAACATTAAAAATTCTGAATGGTAGGGTTGAAATTAATTTAGGAATCGGTAACTAGTGTTAGTAGAGTTACCAGGTGTCATGCGATATGACTTATCAGGTGTCAACAAGGAGTTATATGCGAGGGAATGGATGTCAATAGTAAGCGTTGGCAGAATTATTAGGTGTCACTTGGATCACGTCAATTGTAAGGTGTCAACAGGGAGTGCAATATGAACTTCTTGATGCGAGCAAAGAAACGGTCCGTGGTGGTAGGAGGTAGGAGGTAAACTAGGGCAAGCCACTGACACAGTCCGTGGTCAGCTGATTCTTGCTCCGCCACTTTCGTCTGTTTTTGTCATCAGATGCTGCACTTTTCTTCCCCGCTTTTGTCAGGTCTACCTCGCGATCGTTTATTTTTGTCTTTGTTTATGTGTTTGCAAATTATGCACTATTGAGTATTTATAAACGTTTATGTGTACATTAATCCGTGAAGGTGTGGTTGTGTTGTGTGTGTGTGTTAGTATGTAGTTATGTATGAAGTGTTTAGATATGATATGTGGTTTTGTATGCTTTGTGCATGTGTAAGTTGGTGCGTGGTTGTGTAAGTATGGTGCGTGGCTGTGACGAATTGTGTCTGTGTGAGCAGGATGTGAGCGAAAATGATATGTACATGTGTAAGTATGATGCGTGGTTGTGCATGAAGTGTACCTGTGTGAGCTTGTATGATGTGAGGTTGTGTACGTATGATGTATGTGCTTGTAAATATAATGTGTGGTTGTGTATGACATTATTAGCATATCACCTTCACCCATCCCCCCCCCGACACAATGAGTGTTGGGCAGGTGGGGCGGTGTACCCAATGACCTTCAAACTGACAACACCTATTTTTTCGTACCTACTAGTTAATTACCTAAGCCGTAGAAACATTTACTAAGCTTAAATTAATAAGAGTTTTCTTTTACATTTTATTGTATTTATATAGAAACGACTCGTTTCAAACGAGAGTATATAAACGTCAGACTGCACAAGTTCAATGTATTACGAACGTGATTGTGTAGAAGAATCTTGTAGAAGTGAATACGCATATTTCACACACTCTAAGCAAACGTAGCTATTATGATTATAATTATTAACTATAAATATTATTATTGTTATTTCAGGGACTAGTTATTAAAGAGTGTGACGACACCAGCACACCGCATGAGACACTCTTTAAAACTCACTCTCTCTCCCTGTCAGTATCATATCTAGAATGATACCCTTCCTTCTGTACTTTTCCTTAAGTCACTACCTCTATCCTGCACAATGTGGCTGTTACTTATATCGGCAGTTATCGTGTCTTCACCGATTTGATCGTTTCTGTGGTCTCCCACTCACTGTACAGATGCCGCAGCTACTTCACTCCTGAGCAGTTGCTCCAAGTATATAAGGGATTCATTCGTCCTAACTTGGAGTACTGCTCTCATATCTGGGGTGGCTCTTCTTCTGTCCAACTATTAGATAGGATGGAATCAAAGGCATTTCATCTTATTAACTCTCCTCCTTTAGTCGACAATCTCTCTCCCCTTTCTCTTCGCCGCTATGTTGCTTCACTCTCTCTCGTTTACAGGTACTTTAACGGGCAATGTTCAGGGGATTTGGCATCCTGTGTACCGCCGGTAAGGCCATGGGTTCGTAACACACGTCTTGCCCGCGGTGCCCACCATTTCTCTGTGGATATCGGTCACACGAGAATAACCCGTTATAGTACCTCCTTTCCTCACACAGCCAAACTGTGGAATGCTCTGCCTTCTTCTGTGTTTCCATGCTCTTACAATCTGTCTCACTTTAAAAAGCTGGTTTTCCGGCATCTTCGTGGTGTAGATTAATACAGTATATTGTATAACCTTTTTTTCTATATTTTCAATTTCTTTCCGTTCTTTTTTTTTTTTCGCCCCCCAGGCTCCGTTGTGGGTCGTTTGACCTGTGCCCGGGTTGGCTAATTCCCGTAAAAAAAAAAAAAAAAAAAACTCCCTTCCTCGTTTGCTTCAAGTCACTTCGCACGACTTGCTGTGTGTGGCCGGCAGGTAAATTAATTGTCGCAACCGTTGAAAAACAAACATGTTTTCTCTGCCTTAGATCAAAGGTCTGTCCATGTACACACACACACACACACACACACACAAACATATTCCAAAATACACATTATATCCGGTGAGCAACCAGGTCCAAGTGTTGTTGCCTCTCAACTTGTTGGTCTGGAGTAGGTCTGTTATGGAAGCTGAATCTTCTCTGCTATAATAAAGTGCGACGTTTATTGTAGTTGGGACAGACTATTTCACAGTTCAACACAAGTCGTATACACACTAGGGTGAGGTCCATGGTGCGTGTATATAACACATGCACAGTTGGTTTCTTCTCTTTTTCGCATCAGTTATGTGCTGGATAACGTGTTCCATGGTTTTATTCACTTTAATAAAAGTTGGCACACCCACAAAAAATCCCACTGGACACAAGCCCACCAGATCGTTTACAGAACAAAATATCATCAGAAATTTGAATTTTTTCCGTCTATCAAGTTTTTACCGAACAATTTTCCATCAGTTAGAATCCCTTCACACAACTTACATTTCTTAGAAGGCGATATTTTTCTTTCAAGTAAAAAGGGAACAAAATTTAACCATTTTTTTAAAACGGTAATTAGCTACCCCGTTTATATTAGGTGGCATAAGTAAAGGAAATTTAGGTTAAGTTGGGCTGAGCTAGTGGGGTGGTGTAAGCAAAGGAAGTTTAGTTGAAGTGTTTTTGTGTGTCGATAAAGTGATGGTTGCTGCTCTAGATTTGTCCAGGTGCGTCCACTGATTACCACACCAACCTGTTGCGCCCAGTCACTTGCTTCAACCTTTTGTAGAGAGACTAGACTCGCAGTGGTTCTCAACCTGGGGGCCATGGCCCCCAAGGGAGCCACGGCGAGCTGTTATAAATTGTACGTTTCCAAATAATGTTGGGAATCTGAATTAAACAAAACTTGTATTACTTATTTTGACTTAACAGAAGAGAATTTTCATTCGTTTTTTTCATTTTGTTTAATCATAACGACAATACAATTTTAATATTTACATACTTTGGTGCTATTTTTTTTTTTAATTTTTACCGATTATTTAAGATTTCACAGGTCCAGTCCCTGTCTGTGTGACAGGCGCTGGACCAAGCTGCTGAACTGACTTGTTCAGCACGTGTCCGTGTGTCATTCCTTTGCAAGTGGTGATAGGGTCCGAATAGGGGGGTTTGGGAGAAAAATGAAGGAGGCCACGAGGATGGTGAAAATTCCTCAAGGGGGGAATGGAGTGAAAAAGGTTGAGAACCACTGCACCAGAGGATATGAAATCACTGTCAGCTGCTTCTGGGAATTGTTGAGAGATATACAATTGCGGACAAAATTCCCAAGGCACTTTAAGTAGTATGTCATCTGTTCACTTCAGCGTAATTTAAGTAAATGAAAATCAACGTTCATCGGTGATAAACTAATCCCATATACGAGTTATGACCCATAATCAATACTAAGTATTGTGGAATGTCGACGAAATTTTGGTTGCAACTACATAAATAAGTTCATTTAATCACTATTGAGTTAGTGGAAGCAAGACCTGATGCTGGTGAACTTTAGGTGGAGACTCTCACTTCCCTCATATGAAGGTGCACTGGAGCGACTCCACTGTAACAATAAAGGTGAGTGACCCCGACCTCACTCCAGTAACCTTCGTTACCCGTGCTTCCTCTGCAGGAGCACGAGTCAGGATCAGCCATGCGTCAAGTACTTTCATTTGGTCAAGTATTCAGGAGGAACATAACATTTTGTAAGGTCACTTGAACCTCTCTGTCAAGTGATACAATTTCATCGAATGGATCCACATGTGTGCTGAGAAAGTAGCTGGGGGGGGGGGGGGGTTGCGTGGTAATTAATATTTATATATAGTTTAACAATAAGTGATAATTGGGGCTATACCTTATACTCCAGCAAATACTTTTTTGGGTCGAGAATGAGGAGGTGAAAGAAGAGTAATGATTGATGAAGGGTATGAGTAGTTTGGAAAATGAAGAAATAAAGTCGGAGGTAGTATAGTTGGCGAATTTTGTAATGTGGAAGGAAGGTGTAGTTTGTACAGTGTTACAGTGAATTAACATGAAGCGGTGAAGTAACAAGTAGAGCTACTGAGCTGAAATAGAGATGGGATTCTTGATTTGAATTTCGTTTTAATACTGTACTGATCATTAAAATGCCGGTAGAATAATACAAGGGAGGATACTAACGATGGTTCATGTGGAGTGGAAGGCTACAGGATTTTCGAGAGGCGAGTCATTAATGGGACCAAGTCTATCTGGCCCTCCCTATCATAAACTCTAAGGTTTGCTCTTGTTATTACCAGTGTTAAACCCGTTTACATTGTCAAGCACGTCACGAAGCTTGTTTTTTGCCGACTGATGATTCAGTAACACGCCACTGACTTGTCTTCGCTTCACCTCTCATCTTCCTCACCATAAGAAGCTCAGCCAGTGTTGCATCACAGGCTTTTGTTTTACCTTTGTCAAAGTGCTGGTAATATTCTTGTCTTTTAAAGTACTGTTCCTGAAAGCCCCGAGGACCATGTTTCTGACCTGGCCAAAAACCTTGATTGGCCAACTCGTCTACTGGGACTTTGTAGGTAACGAGACAGGAGGGTGTCTTACAGTGTTGGGTGCCGGTGCTGTTATGTGGCGGTTGTGTTGAGTGGAACGGAGCCAACATATAAATAATGAAATAATGAAATATGAGGTATATGGCACTTACAAAATTCATTCCCAGTTATGTACCGCCAAGCCTAGTGGTGTTGTCTAATGAACCAATGTAAATTGGTTGTTGATCGTCAGCATTAACGTGAAATATATTAAAATAAATAAACATCACATAATTATAGTGTTGCGATCGTTGTAATGACAGAAGGTCTCCAGGAAAGTTTTCAATAAGAAGATACTTAGATGTAGTGAATATATATTTAAGTTTCTTAAACTAACCCACAAATGGAGAGGAGATATTTAACGGGTTCGTGGGGGGGGGGGGGGGGGGTGGTTCGGACCCCCGCTTTTCATCAGAAAATTCCAATACTTTTTCTTTAATGCAGTATTGTACTCAGGCATTTTTGTATAGTAAAAAATATTTACTATTTACTTCAGAATATCTCCTAATATCGAGTGCGCTTGGCTTCAAAATGGCCTCCAAATTCCCATGATATTGGTCAGATTTAAAAAAAAAATCTGGGGGAGGGGCTTACTGCCCCCACCCCCAGCTGAGTGGGCTCGCTGCGTTTGCTATGTTCCCCCACCCACAACTTCTTGGACCCCCCTTTTGATATTCCTGGATCCACTCCTGCTCGGTGACTGGCGGTTCATAAAAAGCATCCAGTCGCTGTATAAAAAGTAAATTCCTCAACCTAGTTATATAATGTAACTATCGGTCACTGCCTCCCAGACACCAACTAGTCGAGGGTACAGAGTTTATATATGGCTGAACTCGATTGATAGACAGTAATGTTTCCTCTTCAGCATAAAACATGCAATTATAACTACACGAGAAGAGAGATGCCCTTTAAGAACCCAGATGTTCCAGCGAAAGGCAACTATATTTTTTTGTGTCGGCGGACGAGTTTGAGAGTTTAATGATGAGTAAAAGTGAAAACAACTCAATACCACTCGGTCAAAATTATTATATTGTGAAGATAAATTCCATGTTGATACATTTTAGTTACCTCGAGAAGTGAACACCAGCCTCAGTAGAATTATTTATCGTATTTTAATTCACTTAAGCTTTAAGTCTTAAGGAATAATTATGCCCTCTCTTTTGTGTACCCGCTTTGATGCCTGGTGGTGATGAGCGGACGCTTGGGCCACGGTTAGGCTAGATTAGGTTCTAACCACACTGGCTCAAACCAAATGTCTGTAGTCCAAGCGTCCTACATATTTGTTGGTGATACAGTAGTAACGCACGTATCTCTCACCAATATGTTAAGGGTTCGAGTCCTGATTGGCCCGGACACACGTGAGAAGGGCGTTAACCAGTGTGACCCTATCAATCATCACAGGTTTCCCCGAGAGAATGTGTAATGGTGAAACACTGTAATAACACACCACAGTAACAGCACTAATGGGTCACTAACTACATTACTGTGAACCACTGCTCTCGCTTCTTTCTCGTCACCGCAGGTTTTCCCCAGATACTCCAGTTTCCCTCTGTACTAATACTGGGCTCATGAAGGGCCAAACTCCTCAGGCACAATGGGAGGACTAACAAGCCACTGGTTTCTTTTCCCCGTCAAAAATATAGATTAAAAAAAATAACAACAGCACATGGTGATAGCGTCACATATTAGTAGCAACACACCTTAACAACAACACTTGAGTTACACAGTCAAACACATCCTCACCACACACACACACACACACCCTACACACCCACAATACCACCCACACACATATCCACACAGCCGCACACAATCACACCACCCACACACTCAACCACACAACCGCAGTAACACTTTCACACAACACCACTACAACACAACACTACCACGAAACACAATATTAAAAACCACACCAAGCACAATCACTCTGAACACCACAATCCCACATCCATATACATCTACATTTATACAAACCACACAAACACACGTAGTTATACCACAACGTACAACCAAAGAACCTCTTATTGTACCACACAATTATACCACCCCTTACAACCACACGATTATACCACCCCTTACAACCACACAATTATACCACCCATTACAACCACACGATTATACCACCTCTTACAACCACACTATTATACCACCCCTTACAACCTCACAATTATACCACCCCTTACAACCTCACAATTATACCACCCATTACAACCACACGATTATACCACCTCTTACAACCACACAATTATACCACCTCTTACAACCTACACTACTAATACACAACACCACTACATACAACTACTCACCACACAAAACCACATTAATAATTACATCACCATCAAGAACCACTACACCACATAATATTACCACACCATAACACAAACACATCACGGTACCACACCACAGTACTAAGGTACTCACTTCTTTCATATCTGACGACGATTTGTACTTAAATGAATCCAAGTGAGGTTGATCAGGCCTTTTATATATGACTTGGCGTGACCGCGACCTTTGATAGAATAGCCTAGTGTGAACTTCCTTAAGATGGACCAATAACAACTTGTATCGTGTGCCCCCTCGGATGTTGATTGGTCGTACCGATGACTCGTCTTGGTCGCAACAGGTTATAGGCGGAGCTCTTGTTTATGTGACCTTTAGGGAAAAGCATCTGGATATCTCTAAAAGCACGGTGCGTGTTAATCATCCTCCGTAAAAAGAAAAAAAAATATATAGTTTTTATACTCGACAGCTAACAACTTCAGGTTAATGATGAAGAAAAACAATGTGGCTTTGATTATTATACTTTTGTTATTTGTGTTACGAGGCGAGGACATTATCTGAAGACTGGATCTCACGAAGATTAGGAATCCTTACTTATTTCACCGGATGATTGAACACCCTAGCGCTCTTAAATGGACCTGAGATATTCTGGTGACGAGTGATCATCTCATCTTGTACAGTAGATACACTAAAGAATACAAACAAGTCTTATACTACTAGTTTGCTGTCACTCGGAATCGAGTATGACGATCATCCAGCTATGATAAAATTATATGAGTTATTAAGGATGTCACCTTCGTTTGTGAGCTCTGAGGTAACTAGAGAGGCCGAGACGGGACCGGCAGGGTCGTCCACAGATGTTGCACATGTGGAGGGCTACGTATAGTGCGGGAGGGACGGCGACAGCGACTTTCTGGCGTTAGCGCTTGTCTGCCTCGGTATGCAGTCGGGCCAACTCGAAAGTATTGACACCTCGTGCGGTGCTCTTCCAAGCATTACGGTGTGGAGTAATCGTCTCCCAGGTGAGGGGGTCGATTTGGCACTTTTCAGGTTTGTCTTAAGACTATCCTTATACCTTTTCAATTGCCCGCCAGCGTTACGTTTATTATGTGTAAGGTGACTGTAAAGTAGCTGCTTTGGCAGTCTACTGTCGTCCATGGCCAGTCCAACGTAGCTGTTCATGGATAATGGTAGCCTCGATGCTCCTACAGATGGTGTCAGCAATAATACTGGCTTTTGTTCTCTTGTCTTCCCAGCCAACTCGGAGGATGGAACGTAGACTACATAAGTCTTATACGTATCACTTTCCGGTAACTGCAATATTTCTGGACTCGACCCACCATGCACTTTATTTTCTGTTATGGATCTCACTAACCTTTCCGAAAATGGAAAATTATGTTGAACTGTAATATAGGACTATACTTGGAGAAAACAAGTCATTTTCATACAAGACTCCGAAGTGGGGGAAAATACTTATTTTTGGTTAAAAAGGTGTACACCGGGTAAAAAATTTACCTTACTGGTGGGGCCCGATGATTTTCCAACTGAACATTACCGTTGTCTCGCGAGGGTTAGTATAGGCCTGAATGTGAGACATTTCGTACTTAATTTGGTAGGCCGAAATTAGCTATTTCATTGATAATATTGAATTACTTTGTTGCAATATGACTGGAGAATGTCAGTATATCTAGATAAGTTAAACTGTATGTTATATTACATGTTCCACACACCATGGACTACAGTAACCATGGAAGTGGATCAGTTGCCATACAGGAATGCATTATATGTTTGGCAGAATAAGTGGATATAGTAAAGGTATAAGATTATTTTGCAACCGCATTTCGAATCTGTATTGTATTGCTACTCCCCTTTGGGCTAATGCCACATTATGTCATTCTTTATTCGTGTTGGAAAATATACCATGCTGTTCCGAAACATCTGAATAGCTGCACAGTTTCGCATGCCGTCGTAATGGAGCCCAGCCCAACGACGTTTTACCATACGGTCGATAATTCCGGAAAGTCTAGTACTGGGTTTGGGTTTCGTTTCAGAGTGCCGATCACTTGTTTCGAGCACGTGTGGCTAAACCCATACACGCTCAGGGCTACCAATGCGATGAATGCCTCAGGGGCCTTTTTGAAACACTTTGTTTGTAGTGTCAGTTTGTTTCGCGCAAGAATTGTAACGGTAGTTTTTTTAACCGAGTGTACAAAAGTAGTTCTACTGTCAATTTTATGCAATATATAACAATTTTGCTTCAAATGAAAATGCTTGCGGCCTCTGTTTTTAATTCGATTAGTTACACTGTTAAACCTGATACTGTACTGTACACTGCCACGTTCAAACCTTCAATTCAATTCAATTCACACTTTACAATGAAATAATAATAATGGTTGCCCCTCAAAACCGAGGATGGCCGGCCCTAGGACCACCTAGGCCTGAATTTGTTTAAGGTGTAGCAGCTGTCGCCAACACAACAGCCACACCCTGAGTTAACGAGCTGTATGACCCAGTGACAAGGAATAGTCCGAGAAGACCGGACAGCTCGCCAACAGCACTGACTAGCCATTAACCCGGAACATGATCCGCAAATCGATTAACACCCAGGTCCCCAATTGCTGCTGGGTAAATAGAGAAATGGCGTAAAGAAACTTGCCCATAGTTTCACCTTGCATGGGGATCGAACCCAGGTACACTCGCTTGCGAGGCAAGCATGCTAACCATTATACACCTCAGGTCGCCACGCAGACAGCTCAGTTCGATGTCAGATTTCAAATGAGCACGTTCACCGCAGAGGAAGAGCTTCTATCTAGTTATGCTCTGGTATGTGCTCTTGTGCAGTAAAATAAAAAGGTCAAGAAAACTAAGTTGAAAAAAGTAATCGAAAACAATGGTCTTTGCAGAGAGACCAATTTTCTCAGGCAAATTTACTAGCAGAATTACACCATTCTTTTCATGGACGAAGAAAGGTTTAGTTACCTCTCATCAGTAGTTGCACCTTTTAAGAAAGATACTTGCATGAGGAAAGCAGTACTTCCCATGAGCGCCTGATAACAACTCATAAACTTTTAAGCATCACGTTTATCCGACATGAGGCCACTTCTTCACAAGGCCCCCGTGTTGCACACTTATTTATTGCCTTCATGTACTGTACAACTCTCTTACCTTTGGCTCCCTGTCTTTACCATACTTAATAGCAGGGAGATGATATTCTAATGCTCTACCAATTCATGTGATTTGCTTAAGTACAGAACTTTTAATACATTTGTGGATACTGAAATATCATGTGCAACGGAACCAGTATACTGTACTGTATAATCCTTATTGTGTGAAATTTCCGGGGTGGAGAAGAAACTTGCTTCCTTGCCATTTTATCCGAGTGAAGTTTTAGGTGAGGAAAGACTAGTATATTCCATTTAGTAATAAATTCCTTATCTTTTATGCTAAATGCCATTATGTCATTTAGTTTTGAAATAGATGGCGGGCAATTTCACTTAAAGTTTATCATCTTAGGGTGTTCAGTTTCTGAAGGGTCACCAAGCCCATTCTTCTCCCTTGACCTCAACGCTGTAGAAATAAAAGTAAATGGGTATATAAAATGAATTTAATTCCACGAAAAATAACAGGGTGAGTCTACCTGATTCACAGATGCAAAATTTTACCTGACAAAAACTAAAGCGAATCCTGATTTTAGCCCAAATCGTTGAAAATGTATTTCAGACGATACACAGTTGTACTTTATTTATACAAGACAGATTTCTATCCAACGTCAGTGTAAACACAACAAGTAGACTGATACACCACTTTTAGTGGAAACAAAAGAATCCTAACTGAAGTTAGAGGGACATAATAGTGATAAAATAATATTTCATCATTATTGTTTGCCTTACTACAAGTCAATCTCTCCTGGAATCAGCACGTCTCTAAACGTAAGGAAAGACTGTTTTGAGAAACTCAACTTTGTTAGTAACTGACACCCGGGTTCATTCGTGTCAGAGGTAGCGAGGTGAACCCTGGCTTGTTGGTGAAGGCGGGGAACAGACGAAGGAAGACCAGAGGTGTCCCTTTCTCCACCATTACCAAGACGCCTGTCACTCTAACCGTCCTCTACCCTCCTAGCCCCATTGCAGATGTGCAGAAACACCTGCCAACGGATACAATAAGAAGGTTAGAGTTCATCGTCCAAATAACCCGGTGACATTTTACGGTCCTATATGGTGATTATTTATTGTTTATTAGGGTTTAAGGGTAGGAATAAGCTTTTATATTGATGTGTTATGCTTTCATAACATGTATGTTCATTAATATATGCTCTGTGCACTTGTTACTGTTCCATTACTTCAGATACATACACCTATCACCACCAGTCATTATCCTAAATTTATCCTGGCAGTCACAAGACGAGTCTGAATTGTCTCAACTTAAGATTCATTAACATCTACAAACCAACCCAAACCGTTACAGTCTTTCGTATTCATTATCTCCTTTTTTTCTTATTAGATTGTGGTCAGAAAAACACTTTCCTTTTACATGTAGTGCTGCTTCCCAATTTCCTTACCTTTTATTGACAAAATTAATTTTAGATCATATGTTCTGCTCTTACAACATATCAACCACCACGCCCTCTCTCTTTCTCCAAAGATGCTCTAGTCGTTGTTCCACTGTTTGTTATTAACATGTTTAAAGCCAAACAATCAAACAGCCTGCGCCTCATCTTTTAGATCTAATCCCTCGCGATAATGGAAGTCTTCCCCATACGAGTTTCCCTTCCTCGTATAACCTCGTATATCAATATTTCTTCTCATCTGCTGGAGACTAAACGAACATATTAATTATAGAGCTTAGTGTTGGTTTAAGCTACTTGTTTCGCTGTGGTCGTAAGTATCTTCCATTACTAATTTCTAAGAATAAAAAGTGACTAGAAAAATATGAGTGGGAATACGTATTACTGCGTCACAGCAGTGGGTGGGCCAAGAAGAATGTTGCGTCACGCCTTTTGCATACAGTGTTCACATGTAGTATATTATACATCATCCTTTCCTTCATATTTTACACTTGTCTACTACGTCTTTATTCGATTATTTGCTTTACATTTTTTTTTCAGGCAACGTGATATGCCCCCGGCATTGAAGACAAAAGTTATGCTCAGAGTTGGAATATTATTCCTATACAGTGAATCCCTCCCTACCAACTCCATCTGTCCTAAAGGTTGGTGATGATTATAAATATTTGTTTTCTGGGTTTCTGAAGAGGACTGATACTCATGATGCCATTCTTCAGCTTCTTTCATTTCGTTTAAGAATTCCCCATTAAAATAGGACGGCCTTTTTAAAATAAGTTTTCATTTATTCTCAGGCGTTCAGGAGGGTTGTCGCTTCTTTATCGCACTAAGTACATAATACACACATCCGACGATAACAAGTATCAAAATGTTAAAGGGTGATGTCTGTCATCATTAAGCTTCCACATCTTCTCTAATCCTTTGTTTTCTTGATGAAAATGCAGTCTGTAAACTGTTCTCACAGCGCAACATTCAACCAAACTGGAGATTTTCGAAAGTATATAAAATTTTCATGAATACAGTATATACTGTATATATATATATATATATATATATATATATATATATATATATATATATATATATATATATATATATATATATATATATATATACCAGTTTTTGTCACTGATTACGAATTAATGAATGTCATATGTAAGATAAACTCTTTTGACCTTTGAACTGAGGTCAGGTTATGACCATTTTCATCAGTGAACTAAATATAATTATTGTATACATAATCATCCATGTACTTTTAATAACAGTTACCTTGGGGTAATTCTTATTGGACACGATAATTTAGTCTTTTATAAGTATTTCAACATCAGACACGTACAGGCTCGACTTTTTTCGATGACAAGACTAATAAGATTAATTTTTTTAGTGGCTGGCCACACAGACCTCAGCCTTGGTGTCTGGTGAGGTTCGATTGGGGCCTTTTGAGTCCACATCGCCTGAAACAACTTGTTTTATAGGTTATTTGTGAAATGTACAGTTGTGGACAAAAATAATTCGGCAGGAAGGAAGGGTCGGTATAGGGGTAGATGGAGACTTGGCATTGTCTCATAGAGGTGACGACTAAATTTTCTCTCTACACCACGAATTTATGTTTTTAGTTTAATTATGAGGCTTACACTCCCTCCCTCCCTTTTGGTCCACAAATGTGAATCTTTCTGTTTATCCTTATGTCTATTTTTATCTCAATATCTGTCTATCATTATGTTATGAGTTACCCGGAGTTACAAATGTTTTGTTTTGTTTTATCCTCTTCGCCACTGATCGGCTCGTTAGCAGCTTGGGCGATCGGTCACGTCTCTGATTACTTTTCCTTTTCATTTATCTTCTCCAAAAGATCGACTCGCTAGCCGCCCGGGCTATCGGTCACGTCTCTGTCACTTACTGTTGGCAAATACTGGGCATGCACCGGCTCCTGAATATACCTGAACCCGCTCCAGTGTTGGTCAAATCTTGTCTTGAAAGAGCTCACACTCGGTGCCGTCACAACACTCTCTGGTAGATTGTTCCAAGAGTTTACAACCCTCACTCCGAAAAAGTTTGCCCTCACAGTTTTCTGAACTTGCGGCTTCTTCAATCTTGAACTGTGACCCCTTGTGGGGCGAGCGTCCGCCAGCTCCAAGTAAGGGCACTCGACTGAGTAATGCCCCTTGAGATGCTTATACACCTCACCTAGGTCCCCCCTTGCCCGTCTGTAGTATAAGCTAGGCAAGTTCAGGCGCTCCAATCTCTCAGGGTAGCTGAGGTGCCGAAGTGCAGGCATCAGTCTGGTGGCCCTCCTTTGAACATTTTCAACCAACTGACAGTCCCTAGCATATCTCGGGGATCAGACGGGGTGACAGTACTCCAGATGGGGAAGCACTTCACTTTCTTATAAGACCCAATAATTTATTTGCTTGGTTTACCTTCTTCTCGCAATAGCCCGAGAACTTCAGCTCATTGTCAACATACACACCTAGGTCCTTCTCATATTCAGTCTCAACTAGTGCAGTTTCTTCATCTCGTTGGGACATATGATACGCCTCCTTACCGTTGGTACGCCCCAGGTGCATCCTCTTACACTTCGTGACATTGAATCTCAGCAGCCATTTCTTCGACCATTCCTGGAGCCCACAGAGGTCCTTCTGCAGCTCTTCACAGTCCGCTTGGTTCTTAATTTTCCGAAATAACTTGGCGTCATCGGCAAGCATTTGTATGGAGGAGTGTACAACGTCAGGCATGTCATTTATGAAACAAACAAACAACAGCTGGCCCAATACACTGCCCTGTGGTTGTGACAAGTGCAGATGACGATTTCGTGCCATTAATCACCACGCACTGCTTGCGGTCATGTAGAAAGTCTTCTATCCACGCTTGGACATTTCCCCGAATTCCGTACCCTTCCAGTTTGATTTTCAGCCTTTCGTGGAGTACACTGTCGAAAGCCTTGGCAAAATGTAGGTAAATATTGTCGATATTACCACCCATAGTGGTCCATGCAGAATATTTTGCCAAGGTCATTGATTTATTTATTCTTAATATAGTGACGAGTTGAATAATAACTTGCTGTTGTAAGTATCAGAACAATATTAACTTACTGCTGTATAAGAATGTTAAGAGTGACCGCATTCTACATTACCGAGGACTTAACCCTTTGAGTACAACGACTTACTTCATTGAGTGCGACGCCTTTACGTCATCGTTCTCGAGGGAACTTATCATTGTACTCAAGGGGCTGTCATCGTGCTCAAGAGGTTAATCATACCCAAGGGAAATAAGTCCGTCATTATAACCACCCCATTATCATTCTTATGTATTGTCCACATGCATTTCACTGTACCCAGCTGAACCCTTACTCAGTGTTACACCTGCTCATGGTCCGTCACCTTAGATAATGTGTCATTTGTTAGGCTTTTGATTTTTTATACCACCACTCCTGCAAGTAATCATGACCTGTCGTGATCAAACTTGTTTGTCTGTTTCCAGTAATCTTTAGTTATTGGTACAATATATCGAGCAGTGCGACTTGATTCACCAAGTATAACCTGTTTGTCTTTTGTAGTGTGTTAAATATCAGTTGACGCATTTTGTGAAGTATAACCTGAAACTTGAGGCACGTGACGGCTTAAACTTCAGCATTTAACTGCAGTTCTGGCACAACAAGTGCACTGTGTACTATATACTATTATCTGATTACCGGTACAAACTATATGATTTAATGAAGAATTAACCATACGTATATTAAGTAATAACAAAAGTGAACAAATATGTTTTCAGATTCTTCAGGTAAAGAAGAATGTGACTATTGACGTAGGCGGAGTTGTTTACGTCGGTTAATGGGTACCGGTACTTCGAAAGTTCACGTGGGCAGCGTAACCCAAAAACTACCTCGTTCACACTTACCAACTCTTCACGACCTATGTCTTGGAGGGAAAATATCAAAGATCAAGGTCACAGCTTTCACCTGTTGTGGCGACACTTCGCTTAAGTGCAGTCTAATTCATATCACCTTACCTAATTAATACTTAGTGTACTGTTTCGTTTACATAATGTGCTTACATAAACTACCTTAAAATTATCAACGTGTAGAAACTTCAGTGTCCAGATTCACAAAGGTTCATACGATGAGTATTTTTCGTAACTGAAGATACAAGAATGCACCAAAGTACATTAGTCGACTTAAGCTAAAATACAAAAACTAAACCGAAATAGCATCACCACCATAGCGAGACTCCACCTTAAAATAATGTAGAAACGTTCTCTGAAACTATTTTTAACCCCAGTTGTGTTTCTTCACTAGGGCTGAGTGAACTGTAGTTGAGTCATGTGTCTATGTTTGTCTTTGATACCCCCAAAATGTTCAAGACTACTGAGGGTATACACAAACACTTGTTATCTTGAACAATAGACAGTGGGCTTCCACACCATAAGGACTAGCGATCTCCACTCTCTGTATCACTCCGCGCTGGCATGTACAGATGCCAGCATTCACAAGCTGAATGCATAATATGTAAATATGATAATCCACATACATAACATGGTGCATAATAAATGGAAATATTACATAGGATTAATACATGTTCTGTAATACTTTACTATACATAATTAATAGAGTAATATAAGAATACACAGCTTAAGGTACTACTTCGTGTCCATATTATACAATGTGTTTATGCTATTTGTGTATATTAATTTTGCGCTTTAGCTTAAGTTAATAAATTAAATGCATTTCTACATTTTCAGTTACGAGAAACAGTCATTGTATGAACTTTGTGATAGCAATAAATGCTGTCCCAAATCGCTGTAAAAGTGGGCCAGCTCGCAGGTCGACACGACCATCGGACCAGCCCAAGTCTGGAGGAGCTTCAGTGTATTTTTGGTTGCTTGTAGCCTGATTCCTGCCGTTCTTGACCTGATAGTGTTTTAACTCTTAAACGGATGTTCTGTTTTCGTACAGAAAAGCAGTATGCATTCTGACAATATATATCTGCTTGAATATTTACGAAATATTATATGATGTAACACTGAGTACTTTTCCTTTTCTGAGCAATCTTGCCAAACTACTGTACTGTAATGATTGGTTCAAAATAATGTTTACCAATTTTAATTAATTAGAGCGAAAATGTCACACTATTAGTGAAACAGCCGCTCACTTACCACTACCATTATTAATTGTTCTTAAAACATAGTTAAGACAAGTTTTAAGGTTAGTTGTTTGATAATGTCTGAAGGAACATGAAGATCATGCTGGCTCACATATTACCTTACCAGGATTTTTTGATGAAATTTAATGAAAAAACAGGCACCAGATTTTGGCTAATATATACTTGTTGATTTATAAAGATATAATGATACATCGGAGAAAACGCTGGACCACTGTACTGTACAGTATTGTACTGTCGTGCACCAAAGTCGTGTCCACTACTCAGCCACAGTGAGGGTTCGAATTGCCTTGAGTCTGAAGTTTCGAAACAGCTGGGGGAAATGCTATGGTCGGCCAACACATGTCGCCCACTGTAGTGTGCGTGTGGAGGGGGGGGGGGGGATTAGAGGAGGTGGGGGTTAGTCTAGTAACAGGCTGTGTGTAGGTGGAGCATAACATCGTGAATTCCGCAATCACTGATAACAATAAGAATGTCATGAAGATAGTTAATATTATTAAGCATGGTGAGAGATGTGTAACGGGTAAATAAAAGCACTACAACGACCATATCTCTGCCGTTCATGGCTACGACGGTGAGACTGATGGGCACACCAGTAATTAATTCTCCGTGACTATCAGTAATGGTAGTCACGGAGAATACACAAGTTGTTACCAGGGTTGGCGCCACCCACACCAGGGGAAGGAGGTGATGTCGAACACTGAAACATGCCGAGGTCTCATTCCTACAATCATTGTCACCAACAGGTAAGTCACATTAATTTGTCAGCATGGCCCATGTCGTCCTTATACTATTGCAGGGTGTCCCATGAGTGACAGCAGATATTTGTAGAAGTGAAAGAATATGTGATATTGAGTTGAAAATCTTCTATACACATAAGCATTTTTCGGTTTACTTTAGCCGTGAGGTGGGTTGTAAAAATTATGCAGGGCAAAAATTTTGCCATGTTATATTTTATTTGTCTTACCAACAGCCATACTGTGTGCTGTTGCAATCCTTATTGGTGGATTACATAAGGCCTATTAATAGCGTGAAAACCCGTTTGAAGATACTGTAATGTTCCATAACTTGCATTAAACAACATCATACATTCACGAGTTCCAACTCCGCGCCTAGCCTCCCCCCCCCCCCCCCCCGCCTCTACTCATAATTTGAGCATCGTGGGTTACCACACCTAAACACTAATCGACCCCTTATTCTCGCCCCACACTCCCTCTCCACCATCCCCCCACTCCACTCCTCCGTCTTCCATCTCTTTCCTTCATCCCTCCCCCAAGACTAACGTCAATCGAACATTCCATCCCATAACATTACCTTCCCCTGCATTCCCCAACCCCCCTCCCCCTATTCTACCCATGGCGACGATTTGGACTACTGTAATGAACACTCACAGAACCGACGACATGGCTCCTCCCCCTTGTATTTAGAGGTAAAACCTTTACAACAAAGGTCAATCCCACGTAACTTGAGCCGGATTAAGATATGTGGAAAAAAGAACAAGCAACACCCATGGCCACCCCCCTACCCCAACCTAAAATCCTAACCACCACGTCTCTATCTCCATCCGTTTCCCTATATCTATAATAAAAAGTGTAACCCTACTCAGAAGAAAATAATGAATGGGCCCTCCAAACAAATTAAAGATGAGGTGCACCCCACCCAAATAGGGATGGGCCCTCCATTTCCTTTCTCCTTCTTTCCTCCACATCCTTTCCGCCCACCCATCGCCACAGTCACCCCAACCTACCACCCAATACCATGCAGTGGGCAGAAGGCCACACACTTTCTCTCCTCCTAAAAGTCTGTTCCGTTTAACCCACATTCTATCACTACTAAACCTTCTTCCTCCTTTCCTATATTTCGCTATCGCTATCGGTATCTCCCGCCTCGACTCAGCCATTTGTAACGGTTGCCTTGCGTAATTTGTAAAATCCACCTCACGGCTAAATGTAAACCGAAAAATCCATATATGTAAAGAAGTTTTATACTCAGAATCACATTCTTTCACCTCTACAAATATCTGCTGCAGTTAGTGGGACACCCTATTATAATTATATGACAATTGTTAGATGAGCTCCTTAGTTAACTTCACCATAAAAATATGGTGTTTGATGTGCTATGCGTTTGGTGGTCATATTTGCCGCACGTTACCTTACTCGGTTATGTTACCCCCCCAGTTGCAACCTGGGAGTTTGGGTTGGGTAATGTAGTATTTTGAGCAGAAATGGAATTCAGAACGACTCAATGAACATGAGGAAAAACGTTTTTATATAACGAACCCTAACGTAATGTAACCTATTACAGTTATATGTAATCTGGGACGAACATGTCACCGCTGAAAATTGTCAAAGAAATATGTAAAGCAGTGGAAAACCATATCTTTTGATTATCGGCGAGGCTAACTACCTATAAACAATTAATATTTGACGATTGGCAAAAGTCCTGGGAAAATGAACCAACAAGTCATAAGCTAAAATGATCAAATCATCAGTTTATCCTTGGTCATCATCAAAACAATCCTCTCAACATCACAAAACTATTCTGAATCGTCTAAGAATTGGGCATGCGCGATTGACGCATGGCCAACTCATGTCTTCCCCTAATGGAGCCCCACCTATATGCTCCAACTGCCGAACACAAATAACAGTCCAACATATTCTCATTGAATGCCCTATTTATAATCGGTATCGAACGATGTGTTTCACTAACCCTACAGTACAAAGTAAGATATTTTAGCAGAGACCCCAAATTTTTCCTTAAGTTCAGTTTTGACCTTTTTGAAGTATTGTAATCTCCTCCAAACAATATAACACTAAATTATAGAAACACAAATATATGTTAACTAATCCCTCTGGCCAGCCCTAGGAGAGGCTCAAATGGGTGTCAGTGGTCTGGTTAAACTAAATCCTGATGATAATTATCGGCGAATGTTCACTCTACAGTCGCAGGGGTGGTGGTGGAGGTTTGGGGGTGGGGAAGAGGGTCCACTTGCAGTTCACTATGAATACATGAAATAGGAAGGGTTTCTTGGGCAGATGATCCAAAAAGATATACCAAAACGTTATGTCAGAGTAATAATAGTTAACCTAGGTATTACTAATACCATTAATTTACTCTAGTAAATAAAAGCCTGCACCAGTTACCACAACATAATATTACTCTGCTATTTCAGATATGCCTGCAGGACGAGCAAATTCGTCGGCAGTGATTGCTGAGCCAGGCCAAATCATCGGGATGTGGAGAGCCGGGGCAACTGTGCCGAACATTGCTCTCGAAGTGGGGAGGAGCACTAAGACGATTAGGAGGTGGATCCGCCGGTGAGAGGAAGAGGGCTCAGTGGAGACGAAACCTCGAAGCGGGAGGCCACGAGTAACGTCGGCAAGGATGGACGCCATGATCGTGGCAGCTGCAACGGCATATCCAATGCGAACATCAGTGGAGCATACAAGAAATCTGGGCCTCAACTGCCATCACATGACGACGAGACGCCGACTTCATGAAGCCGGGATCGACTGCCATATTCCAGCTCACAAAGGGTGGCTAACACCTACTGACAAGGAGTGTCGACTCCTTGTGAGTAGTGTCATTTTGGGGGTGGATGTGGATGTGGGCACATGGGCCAGGTGAACTGGTTAAGATCAATGGCCGTTTCACTGGTGAGCAGTATGTAGACATCCTGGAGCAAGTGCTAATTCCTATGGCAGTTCCAGCCCCCCACACTATCAGGCTGGTTCATGTCAATAGTCCCATTCATACCAGCAACATAGTGAAGGACTACCTCCAGGATCACCCTGAAATTGAGGTCATCGATTGGCCAACACTAGGATGTGATATTAATCCGATTGAACATATTTGGGCCATGATGAAACGTGATTGGGATATTGGGGAGCAGCGAACCTGTGCAGCAATAGAGGCCAAAGATTACGACGTGTGGGAGAGTATACGTCGACGACCAGGGGTGTGCCTGAAGCTGGTCGACTCCATCCCTAATCGCCTTGATGAAGTCCTGAATGCAATGGATGGCTGGACCAAATACCAAGATGTATGTATTGGTGTATTGTTTGGAATTTTGTATTGTTTGTAAATACTATTAATATATATTAACTCCCCTACAGTGTTATCTTAAATCCATGTCCTTAATGATGTCTTAAACTATATCGCATGAAAATTCATAACAAAGTAACTTGACAGCCACAAATTATGTATTGTGTGGTATACAATGATCTGTATGACACGTCATGGAATGTGTTGTCTTATAACACAATATAATTATATAGTTACAATTGCTACCATCATTGAAATGCTCATGATGTTCATCACACAATATTAACGGTAACTGAGCACACTCCAAAATATTTGAAGCTTGCATATTGTGGTGGGGTGTTTAAACACTGGAACTTGGAAGAATTGGAACAGTCACCTAGATTAAGTCTGAATACTATTTTACAATACTGATAACTTTTTCACTCCACTCTTTTTAACATAAGTATATAATTATATAATATTGCATATTATCACAAATATTTATTAAGCAAAGGATGGGTGGAATATAAATAAATATTACCATAATCTCTTTGTTGGAATAACAACAAAATTGTGATCTGGTCGCTGAGTAAAACTAGCTGACCAAGGCCCTTCACCCTGATCCTTGCATACTTTACTTTTATCCTTACTATATTCCATTCTTTAAAATATCATTGTGACCTGAGTGGCAATAAGCACCCAGGGCACTGCACCTGTTCCATGAATTCGTATCCATAGAGAAACAACTGTAAGACAAAACGTAGTTAAAAAGGCAGCTTGAAATTATGGTGGTATAAATAATAAATAAACCTGCCTCTCATCCAGACCCCATCTCCTCTATTCCCCCCCTTCCACCCCCCCCCCTCCACACACACTACAGTGGGCGACATCTGTTGGCCGACCATAGCATTTCCCCCAGCTGTTTCGAAACTTCAGACTGGCTGGGTAGTGGACATGACTTTGGTTCACGATAGTACAGTACAAGTACACACAGTACTTGTTCATATTCTCAGTTTACACGCACAGTATACCATGTGAATCTTTAATCTCCACATACAATACACTCATAGTGCTTCATATTTGTTTGTTTTTTATCAAACTCTTAAGTGGGGTAAATTTATATCCCTCCCCCTACAGGAATTGCCTAGCCTGTACTACAGGTAGTCAAGGGGCGACTTAATTGAAGTTTATAAATAACTCAGAGGGCATTACTCAGTCTAGGATTCATACCTGGAGCTGGGGGACGTGCCCCACTAGCCTAGCGGGGCACAAGTTCGAAAAATTGTCAAGGCAAATTTTTACTGAGCTTGTAAACTCTTGGCACACTCTGCCAGAGAGTCGCTTCTGCGCTTCACCTTGCACAGGATGTAAGGGGGTGCCCAATAAACTAGCCCCCTCGGGGGCAAATCTGAATCTGAATCTGCCAGAGAGTGTGACAGCACCGAGAGTGAGCTCCTTCAAGACCAGACTTAACCAACACTGGCGCAGTTGCAGATACATTCTGGAGACAGTTTTTGCTCAGTACTTGCCATTGAAGACATGCAGCCTGTCTGGCATTGAGGATCTGTTTGGTGGGGTTCTTGGCCAGCCAGATATTTGCCTCAGCCCAGCCAACTATTCACCTAAGCCAGCCAGCCGTTCACTTCAGCTAGTCAGCTGTAAACCTCAAGCCAGTCTCAGAGAGCCAAACAATCTAAAATAAATAACAAACCCTTCCCCGTATCCACATACTCTCCCTCCCATCCACACACCCTTCCTCCCACCCACCCCCTCCTCCCATCCACACACCCTTCCTCCCACCCACCCCCTCCTCCCATCCATACACCCTACCTCACATCCACATACCCTACCTCCAACCACACACCCTTCCTCCCGTCAACACACCCTAGAAAGAAAAATAAATTAATATTTGATGATTTTGATATTCTTCATGAACAAAGAGCGAGTCATCAGTCGAACATTAACTCACGTCTCACGGCCTAAAACCCAAAATAATAATAATAATAATAATAATAATAATAGTAATAATTTTTATAATAATAATAATAGTAATAATAATAATAATAATAATATTTATAATAATAATATTAGTAATAATAATAAAATTAGTAATGGAAGTATTGCGCTTATGCTAACCGAGGAAGCCAACTGCTTGTTTGGTTGTGGACTAGTTTAGTGACGTAAGAGCGGATCGTTGACGAAGCTTCGAAACTCATGACTATCTTTCGTTAATAATTATCAGTTTTATTTTAGCTAATGGTGGATAGAAGTGATTTAAGAAAATTAATGAGATTATAGATGACGGACCAATCGTGTATGGTGTTCTTTCCGCCGTCCAGTCGATTATTTTCATATGAATCAGTAAAGCGAACCAATGAATTAAGGAATCGAAGCACCTCGGGTTCGCCACTCGCCAGTGATCATTAGAGGTACGGCAGTGGTGGAGGCAACATGTGTGTGTGTGTGTGGTCATACAGTATTTGATCGCTATTTCCATGTTTTACGTTTGCTGTTTGTGGATTACCTCGTGTTTGTGGCGTCGTGAGGACTTCCAGGACTCTACGTTGTGGTTATTAGCAGTTAAGTGAAGGTAAGGTGATAACAAGTTGTGTTGTTGTACTGTGGGGTCCAGGGAGGAGGCGGCGGTAGTGTAGCTCTCCGCCGTGTGTACAGGAGTTGTGGATGCCGTGGCTCGGACAGAAAATACTGCTATTAAGATGGCTATTAACCTAAGCTAGTATGTGGATAGACAGATAATACTGCTGTTAAGATGGCTATTAACCAAAGTTAGCATGTGGTATAGACAGATAATACTGCTATTAAGATGGCTATTAACCAAAGTTAGCATGTGGATAGATAGAAAATACTGCTATTAAGATGGCTATTAACCTAAGCTAGTATGTGGATAGACAGATAATACTGCTATTAGGATGGCTATTAACCCAAGCTAATATGTGGATATATGAATAAAATCCTAGAATTAGTATCGGGACATTGTTGTTGCAGTGCTGGGTACTTATCCACCTGTACTGGGACCTTGATTTTGTATGAATTTGTTGAGTAAAAATCATACATACATACATGAGGGTTATCGGCCTGGTTATGTCATGTTAAACACCTTGTTCAGTTGAAGTTTTTGTTAGGGTAAGAGTGGTAGGTATCGTCACCAGGGCCCATATGCTGCTATTGCTGAAGTAAATTATGTAATGGGATCACTAACCAACATTTCCAATATATTTATTTGCCCTTGATAGTGTAAATACCTAGGGCGTCACTTGGATCAATTCAATTCAATTGCAATTGTTTATTCCTTGATAGAGGAACCGGGATCCTAGTGCCGTCACTAGGTACCCCTGTACAATAACACCAGAAGCATCTGGCAAGTGTCACAAGTATATAAAATATAAATATTATAAATGGGCTTACTAAAGCCTAAGGAAGGAAGGAAGGATATTCCTTTAACACACAATCAGTGTTATTTGCATAATATCTGGCCAGTATGGGGAGGATCATCGTGTCTCCGTTAGGGGGTCGTGGAGTGGTGGTCCAGCAGGCGTCACGGAAGCGTTATGTGTGGGGACATCTTAGGAGGTAGTGGATAAGGGTGCGGCTGTCAGGTCTTCTGCATAATGCAAAAGAGCGTCGCTCAGGGGATGCGGGGATACCAATCTCCCAAGCAAAGTCATACCCAGATGATACGGGCAGCAATCACGTCCCTTTTCCGCGACCCTTTCCCATAGACATACGAGAGGTCAGGAAGTTTACGGAGGACAGGTGGGCGGGGAGTCCAGGGGGATGGCTGCTTCCCGAGCTTCTCTCTGTTTGCGGCGAATTTGGGTCCTAAGCTGTAAAAGTATTCGAGGAACAACGTAGTCAGGTGTGGCCTTGTTGCAGCCAGTCTTGGCAAGGTCATCTGCTGCCTCATTCTCCAAGATACCGACATGACTGGGTATCCATAGGAATGTCACAGGACGGCCTACATCCTGAAGTGTGGATGTTAACCCTCGTATTCGAAGGATGAGGTCCTTATTTTCCCCTGATCCAAATGCGATCCCGTCGAGAGCAGACCTGGAATCGCAGCAGACAAGCAAGGGGCAGAAACCATCTGCTTCATCCTCAGCGAGAAGGGCAGCAAGGTGGGCTATTAGTTCCGCCTGAGTGGAGGATGCCCCGTCAGAAACTCTGAGGGACAGTTTGATAGACTCAGGGGCATGAGGACGGGATATGTAGACATCAGCCCCGGCCCTACCTGTAGCGGGGTCAACAGAACCATCAGTGTAGAGGACGACCCAACCTGGGGACCAGTGGGCGATCTTGCTGAGGTGGTATTTGCAGAGAATAACAGGGTTCACATGGGATTTCGGGAGCGGTCCACCGAGGGCAATCACTTCAGGTTGAAAATCCAGCCAGGGAGAAGGAGACGAACCAACAGCAGGGGTTCACTTGGATCTTGGGCTGTATATCGTAACGTGCGTATTTCTCTCCCACAGGTCCAGGGTTCGAATTGCCTCTGGTTTAAATGTATGTCTGACGTAGCACGATTTCCGGTTTTCGCCTGCACCAACATTGGATAAACTAACCACCTAGATGGCTTGTGTCCCGATATCAGGTGTTCTTATATATTTTAAACAAAAATACTCAGCCTTTGGATACGCCCCTAGTAACTACGCCACTAGCAACTACGCGTGTATTATCACTTTATATTTAGCCTTTCATCCAGAGGTTTGCCACTGAGGGAATTAGTATGACTGAACATTCATAAATAGTAAATGAGGAACTCTGGGGTAGGTTATTATTGCACGGGGACGAAGCCATACTGTGGGGTGAAATGAAACCTAACCTAACCTCACCCCTGTAAATCAAACCAAGTGTGTCTGTAGTGATGATGAATTGTCTTATAATAACTGGGGATCATTCAGCAGCATCAATCATCATCATTATTCATCATCACCATTATCATCATCACCATTATCATCATCATTCATTATTTATCATCATTCATCATCATCATCGTCACATATACGCCATCATTATCGTCATCACTTATACGCCATCATTATCGTCATCACATATACGCCATCATTATCGTCATCACATATACGCCATCATTATCGTCATCATTCATCATCATCATCCTCATTATCATCATAAGCATCATCTATCATCACACACATTACCACCCCTGAGCCATCTCCCCCGCCCGCCTTGACTACCAGCAGTGCCAGTTGGTACAAATTAGTGGTTATTTCGGTTCGTTTACGCCATTCTGTAGATTTTCTCATGAAAATAAATATATCGTAATATACCAAATAAAAATATTTGTTTGGCATATGCAATAAATTCTGATTATCTACATGACATGACGTGTAATTTATTCAGAATGTATTCATCATGCAGGACCTCTACCTATGGGAATATGTCAACCTGTCGTTTGTATCATGAGTTCTGAGTGGCTGGTCACCACAAAGGAAGCGCTGAATCTGTATCGAGAGTTCTGAGTGGCTGGGCACCACAAACGAAGCGCTGAATCAGGAGTCGAGCTTGGGCCCACATTTCTCTGAACCATCTGTGATTTTTGTTGAGCAGCTGAATAAAAAACGTTTCTCATTATTTCCTGCAGACGCAACTCAGTTTTTCTGTTAGTGAGCATTTACATGTAATATCCGGTCCTTATTACAAGAGCGTCGGTTAGATAGAAGTTTCGATCGGGTGGTTCAGTGTCTGGGAGTCGAGCTCTCAGTTGTCACTTTGGAAGGTATCAGTACTTTCTTATGGTGTCAAATTAAGCAAAACAAATATGGCCACGCCAGCCATCCGATTAAGTGTTATTACTAAGGTTCGCAAGTGACGCTTTATATCATGTGCTTCAACACCACAAGAGCGTATGTTCGTACTGGAGATGGTTCAGTGTGTGGTGATGTGGATGAACATTAGACCAGGGACAGCCAGACGTGGAGGGAGGGAGCCGGCCAGTAGTGAGACGGAAGTTAACGTTTACAAAATGCTCCTAAATTAATACATCCAGTTGTCAAGGATTATAAAATACAGACGCCATCATGTGTGTGTTGGTGTTGAAAAATATAAGGTATGTCGCTGTGTATATTTCCCTTACAACTTATTTCTCTCTCCAATCTGCGTCAATTCGATAGCCCTTTAATTGTATAGAAATGTTGATGACTGGGACTCAATTATACTGAAGGATCTTGATAGCTTCACTTGGGTAGAAATCCAGTTCAACGTGATTGGTTGTAGGAGTTTATGGTTAGGTACCAGAACAAGGCGACCACCCACGCTGATTAACCCGACCTTCTCTCCTAGACCATTATCCGGTTTAGCATTTATACGGAGTCCTTTAACACGGCTTTAGAGGATTATGAACATTAGATTAACACCTAATCGTGTCCATGATCAAACCTTATAAGTGGTTGTTCCCAGTCGGCGTAATAGAGATGTCTCAACTGTGTACATTACGCCTTCAGTCTTCATTGGTGTATTCATAAGTGTTCTAAGTGGTCTATGATTGTCGGGAACAAAATGTAAACAGCACTTTTAGGCTAAAACGTATGTAACAATATAAGCAACTAACCACTCAGCGCAGCCAAACTCAGCTCGACATGAGCCACCACGTGAAGATTAGGCACCCAATCAGATTTTACTTGTTATACACAGAAGTGCCACTTTTGGTGGTGGGGGGGGGGGGGGGGTGTTAGGGTGGTTAATCTTCAGGTGATATAAGATGGGCTGCTGGCATATGTTTATTATATCATAATTTTATCTTGTTTAAACCAAACACGATTTCTATGAGTATTTTAAATCCCAGTGTAAGAGGCGGTGTTACCTTGTTCACCTGACAGTCAAATATTGTAGCCAGGAACAATCAGATCCATCTTGAGTACATCAGTTGGTCACTGTGGAGGAATGGTGGCGGTGGGGTAGTGTCTGTGGTGGTGGCGGCGGTGGGTAAGTGTTTGTGGTGGTGAGGAAGTGTTTATAGTGGTGGTGGCGGTGGGGAAGTGTTTATAGTGGTGGTGGTGGGGTAGTGTCTGTGGTGGTGGCGGTGGGGTAGTGTCTGTGGTGGTGGGGAAGTGTTTATAGTGGTGGTGGCGGGGAAGTGTCTGTGGTGGTGGCGGTGGGGAAGTGTTTATAGTGGTGGTGGTGGGGAAGTGTCTGTGGTGGTGGCGGTGGGGTAGTGTCTGTGGTGGTGGGGAAGTGTTTATAGTGGTGGTGGCGGGGAAGTGTCTGTGGTGGTGGCGGTGGGTAAGTGTTTGTGGTGGTGGGGAAGTGTTTATAGTGGTGGTGGCGGGGAAGTGTCTGTGGTGGTGGCGGTGGGGAAGTGTTTATAGTGGTGGTGGTGGTGGGGAAGTGTCTGTGGCGGTGAGGAAGTGTCTGTGGTGGTGGCGGTGGGGTAGTGTCTGTGGTGGTGGCGGTGGGTAAGTGTCTGTGGCGGTGGGGAAGTGTCTGTGGTGGTTGAGGAAGTGTCTGTGGTGGTGAGGAAGTGTCTGTGGTGGTGGGGAAGAGGTGGTGGCGGGGAAGTGTCTGTGGTGGTGAAGAAGTGTCTGTGGTGGTGGTAGGTAACTCACTTGCCAACCTCCAATCACCAGCGTAAAGGTGATATTTTCGACAAGTAGAATAATATACTTTTGTGCTATAAGTTATTACATAGTCAAGTGAAGTATAATGGTCAAATAAATAGTTTACTTTCCATTATCACCGTATTTACTGTGTTGGGAAAAATGTGGCCTTCGCATGATACTCACTGATATTTAGGGAAATGAAGAAGAGAAATTAAAGAATATCACTACCAAAAAAGAGGATGTTCTTAAGAAGATAAATAAATTAAAGACAAAATCCCCAGGGCCGGACGAAATTTTCCCTCGAGTTTTGAAAGAGTGTAAGGAACAGATTAGCGGACCCCTCGTATATTTATTTACTAAATCATTAGACACGGGAGTTGTGCCAGACTTGTGGAAACAGGCAAATGTAGTACCCTTATTCAAAAAGGGAGACAGAGCATCAGCGTCAAATTACCGGCCGATTAGTTTGACGTCAGTAGTGGGGAAATTTCTTGAATCAATTATAGCAAATAACATCCGATCGCATTTAGAGAAAAGCTAATTAATCTACGATTCTCAACAAGGGTTTACAAAGGGAAAATCTTGTCTAAAAATCAACTGACGTTTTTTTTGGGTAAAGTCTTCGAGGTAATTGGTAATGACGAAAATTACGATGTTATTTACTTAGACTTTAGCAAAGCGCTTAACAGAGTACCGCATCAGAGGCTTCTGAGAAAAATTAAGGCTCATGGTATCGAGGGGAAAGTCTTAAATTGGATAAAATCATGGCTCACCGATAGAACGCAGAGGGTCAGCGTAGATGATGTTAAATCTGAGTGGGGCTGTGTAACCAGTGGGGTTCCCCAGGGGTCAGTACTGGGCCCACTCTTGTTCATCATCTACATAAACGATCTAGATACTGGGATCAGCAGTAACATAAGTAAGTTTGCGGATGTCACCAAAATAGGGCGGCAGATTCATTCAGGGAAGGATACAAATGCACTACCGGAGGATTTAAATAAACTGCAGGAGTGGTCAGTAAAATGGCAACTGAAATTCAACACCAGCAAGTGCAGCGTACTTAATATTGGAAGAACAAATACTGTCAATATATACAGCCTAAACAACAACAACCTAGAGAAGTTGACTTGTGAAAGAGACTTAGGGGTACTTGTAAGCACGGACCTACGGCCTAGAAAACAGTGCGTTAATGTTCGAAATAAGGCAAACAGAGTAGGCCTATTAGGTTTTATATCTGGAAGTGTAAGTAATAAGAGTGCAGAGGTCTTATTGCAACTATACCTTGCGCTAGTCAGGCCACACCTCCATTATGCGGTTCAGTTCTGGTGCCCTTATTATAGAATAGATGTCAATTCACTAGAGTCGGTGCAGCGAAGAATGACGAAAATGATTCCGGGACTTAGAAACCTTCCATATCAAGATAGGTTAAATAAACTAAACTTGCATTCCCTAGAAAGACGAAGAGTGCGGGGAGATAAGATAGAAGTATTTAAGTGGGTGAAAGGAATCAATAAAGGAGATACAAATAAAGTTCTTATAGAATCCGAGCAAGATAGGACTTGTAGCAACGGATTTAAGTTGCATAAGTTTAGGAGGGACCGTAATACATATAATTATGTGGGCTACAAACATTATGTTTATATAATTACATCACCCGCGGTAACTTGCCTATGAGCCGCGTTTAAGATACTAAACGCCTGGGCAATATTTCTATAATGTGGGTTAGTTTTTATAAGACACAATTGAAGTGATTGTGGTGATAGTGTTGTGATTTTGGTGATGATGAAGATTGTGACGATGGTGAAATGATTGTGGTGATGGAGGTGAAGCGATTGTGGCGAAGTGATTGTGGTGAAGTGATTGTGGCAAAATGATTATGGTAAAGTGATTGTGGTGAAGTACAAGTATTTAAGTGGGTGAAAGGAATCAATAGAGGAGATATAGATAAAGTTCTTAATAATATCCGAGCAGGATGGGACTCGTATCAACGGATTTAATTGGATAAGTTTAGGTTTAGGAGGGAGATAGGAAGTAACTGGTTCACAAACAGGGTGGTGGACGAGTGGAATAAGCTTAGCAACTTTGTAGTAAGAGCTGGAACGCTGGAAAGTTGTAAAAGGAGGAGGCGATATAGATTCAAGGATGATAGAGAGTGGTAGTAACTCTCGACAGGAGCTGCCATGCACAGGCCAGCCCGCCTATTGCAGACTCCTTATGTTCTTATCACTTTGTAATACCTGTTGTGTATCACATTAATTGTTTTAAATAAGTTCTGAACCTCTAAGTGGCAGGGCTGAGGTAAACACTTCTTTTGGGTTTTTTTTTTATTGTTGAAGTAATTATATACACACTACTTAGTTTGGGAGAGAATGTATTGTGAATCATCTCCAGGGAAGTGTTTAGAGTACACTTATATAATGAACACTTAAGTTACGTGTTCACCCCCTTAACTAGTGTTAAAACTCTGGCCCCTCTCCTCCGAGCATGTGAGCAGAGAAGCGGGCGTCAGGCTGTGTTTTGGTTAGTCAGGTGACCTGGCTCGACTTGTGAGAGAGTTTGAGCCTCGTATAACGTGAACAACTACCAAGACATTGTTTAATAACTTGTGAATAATTTGGTGTTATTCATTTGGGTGACTATTTATTTAATGCAAAAGGTGCTGTTACAACTTTCTCATCACCACCGCCACAATCATTTCACCACCACAATCACTTGACCACAATCACTCTACCACTATCAATTCACCACTATAACTTCACCTCAACTGCTTCACCACCTCCACCACAATCACTTCACCATCACCAGAATCACTTCACCAGAAACAATCACCAATATCACCAGAATCAGTTCACCCCATCACCAGAATCACTTCATCACCATCACTACAAACACTTCACCACAATCACTTCACCATCACCACAATTACTTAACCACCACCAAAATCACTTCGCCACAATCGCTTTACCACCATCGCCACAATCATTTCACCATCACCACAATCGTCATCATCACGAAAATCACTACACTATCACCACAATCACAATCACTTCAATTGTGTCTTATAAAACCTAACTCACATTATAGAAATATTGCCCAGGTGTTTAACTCATAGGCTAGTTACCGTTGGTGATGTAATTATATAAACAATGTTTGTAGCCCACATTAATATAAGTATTACGGTCTGTCTGACGGGCTAATACATTATTATAATGTACCATCCATTTCTATATTTATCATTTAATTAAGCTGTTGTTCAGGTTTTAATCACCAGTAATTAGATATTTATAATAACGTAGATATGAGGATAAATATTGAAAAATACGAGGGTGGAAATCACATTTACTTTTAATATTTACCAACACAGGCCAGACAGAATATCAATCGCCTGTCCAATGGCCTCCCTTTTATATAGCCCCCTGGAGTCTTTTTGGGACTGAGACACAAGGTTATATAGGTGGTTGGTTCCTCACAAACTGCTCACACTCGTCCTAGGTGTGTAGGACCAGTGTTTAGCTTGTCTTCAGGTTCCCACGCGTTCACTATCTGGGTTCAAATGGTCCCTATAGGGTTGAGGTCTGGGTAGCACTCACAAACAGTCATGGTAATCTCTTAACACAAACAATGGCCCTATACAATATTATATTTGTGATACTAAATGTTTCAATAAAAATACAACATTATTAATCTATTGGATAAAGGAAAAGTTGTATTGTTTAACTGAAAGAAACTTACTGAATATGGACCTGGAGATTTAGATGGCCAGTCCAAAAGGTCAATTTCATTCGACCTTTCCTCTGACCACCGCTTCATCTCTCGTGCCGTGTGAACAGGGCAGTTATCAAAGAAGTGAACAATATTCATCAAACATAATTTGTTAACACTTATATCATGAATTGGCGCCTTCATATAGGTGAAAATGCGCGACTTAGAAAATAAATAGGCGAGTGTGGAGGCACGGATGGTGGGCAGCCTCCAGCAGCTCGAGGCAAACGTCAGAGATGATGATGGGTAATGTAAACTGTTGTACACTGAAGAGGAAAAATAAGAGATAACTATTATATACTGATGGAAAAAAGAACAAAATATTGATATTGAGGGAAAGGTGTTTGTTGATCAAGTAACCCAAATTAAGGAGCACATTTCAGTATTAATACTATGGGTAGATCTACGTAGTATTAGTTAAGGGCTGCAAATTGGTGCCATCTTTTACTGTAATAATATAAGACTAATACCATATGTTGGAGTTTGATAAAATTTATATAGGAGCAACTTTTCTAGACTATTAGAAATTCTAAATTGCAATTTAAAATATGTATGCCCTTTTTGACCCGATCTAATTTTGACATTTTTTGTATATACTCTTCAACACAGTATTGTGGCTCACTGGCAAGGTACCTGTTGTGGATGATGGAGGCCTCGGGATCGACTGCCAGATGGACTGAAGTCGTGTTGAACTGGACGAGGCAGAGGCAGGATTTTGAATAGTTCGTAAGTAAAATTTATGTTTTACCAGTGATGTTGGGGGTGGTGCAATGGAATTACTCTACAATAGAGAAAGAAGCTGTGGCTCTGCTTACGGCACTGGAAAAGTTTAACAAATATCTTGGCAACACCTACCAGAGAAATGCAGTTTACAGTGACCATAATTTATTACAGTTCAGAAGTCAAATGAAAAACAAGAATCAGAGACTTAATAGATGGTGAATAACTCTGCAGGGAAGGACTTGGTATGTTGTGTAGGAGTGAGGGATGGACTTGTAGTATTGTGTAGGAGTGAGGGAAGGACTTCGTATGTTGTGTAGGAGTGAGGGAAGGATTTGGTATGTTGTGTAGGAGTGAGGGAAGGACTTGGTATGTTGTGTAGGAGTGAGGGAAGGACTTGGAATGCTGCATAGGAGTGAGGGATGGACTTGTAGTATTGTTTAGGAGTGAGGGAAGGACTTGGTATGTTGTGTAGGAGTGAGGGAAGGACTTGGAATGTTGCATAGGAGTGAGGGATGGACTTGTAGTATTGTGTAGGAGTGAGGGAAGGATTTGGTATGTTGTGTAGGAGTGAGGGAAGGACTTGGAATGTTGCATAGGGGTGAGGGAAGGACTTGGTATGTTGTGTAGGAGTGAGGGACGGACTTGTAGTATTGTGTAGGAGTGAGGGAAGGACTTGGTATGTTGTGTAGGAGTGAGGGAAGGACTTGGAATGTTGCATAAGAGTGAGGGAAGGACTTGATATGTTGTGTAGGAGTGAGGGATGGACTTGTAGTATTGTGTAGGAGTGAGGGATGGACTTGGTATGTTGTGTAGGAGTGAGGGATGGACTTGGTATGTTGTGTAGGAGTGAGGGATGGACTTGTAGTATTGTGTAGGAGTGAGGGAAGGACTTCGTATGTTGTGTAGGAGTGAGGGAAGGATTTGGTATGTTGTGTAGGAGTGAGGGAAGGACTTGGTATGTTGTGTAGGAGTGAGGGAAGGACTTGGAATGCTGCATAGGAGTGAGGGATGGACTTGTAGTATTGTTTAGGAGTGAGGGAAGGACTTGGTATGTTGTGTAGGAGTGAGGGAAGGACTTGGAATGTTGCATAGGAGTGAGGGATGGACTTGTAGTATTGTGTAGGAGTGAGGGAAGGATTTGGTATGTTGTGTAGGAGTGAGGGAAGGACTTGGAATGTTGCATAGGGGTGAGGGAAGGACTTGGTATGTTGTGTAGGAGTGAGGGATGGACTTGTAGTATTGTGTAGGAGTGAGGGAAGGACTTGGTATGTTGTGTAGGAGTGAGGGAAGGACTTGGAATGTTGCATAAGAGTGAGGGAAGGACTTGATATGTTGTGTAGGAGTGAGGGATGGACTTGTAGTATTGTGTAGGAGTGAGGGATGGACTTGGTATGTTGTGTAGGAGTGAGGGATGGACTTGGTATGTTGTGTAGGAGTGAGGGATGGACTTGTAGTATTGTGTAGGAGTGAGGGAAGGACTTGGTATGTTGTGTAGGAGTGAGGGAAGGATTTGGTATGTTGTGTAGGAGTGAGGGAAGGACTTGGTATGTTGTGTAGGAGTGAGGAAAGGACTTGGAATGTTGCATAGGGGTGAGGGAAGGACTTGGTATGTTGTGTAGGAGTGAGGGATGGACTTGTAGTATTGTGTAGGAGTGAGGGAAGGACTTGGTATGTTGTGTAGGAGTGAGGGAAGGACTTGGAATGTTGCATAGGAGTGAGGGAAGGACTTGATATGTTGTGTAGGAGTGAGGGATGGACTTGGTATGTTGTGTAGGAGTGAGGGATGGACTTGGTGTGTTGTGTAGGAGTGAGGGAAGGACTTGGTATGTTGTGTAGGAGTGAGGGAAGGACTTGGTATGTTGTGTAGGAGTGAGGAAAGGACTTGGAATGTTGCATAGGGGTGAGGGAAGGACTTGGTATGTTGTGTAGGAGTGAGGGATGGACTTGTAGTATTGTGTAGGAGTGAGGGAAGGACTTGGTATGTTGTGTAGGAGTGAGGGAAGGACTTGATATGTTGTGTAGGAGTGAGGGATGGACTTGGTATGTTGTGTAGGAGTGAGGGATGGACTTGGTGTGTTGTGTAGGAGTGAGGGAAGGACTTGGTATGTTGTGTAGGAGTGAGGGATGGACTTGTAGTATTGTGTAGGAGTGAGGGAAGGACTTGGTATGTTGTGTAGGAGTGAGGGAAGGATTTGGTATGTTGTGTAGGAGTGAGGGAAGGACTTGTAGTATTGTGTAGGAGTGAGGGAAGGACTTGGTATGTTGTGTTGGAGTGAGGGAAGGACTTGGAATGTTGCATAGGAGTGAGGGAAGGACTTGATATGTTGTGTAGGAGTGAGGGATGAACTTGGTATGTTGTGTAGGAGTGAGGGAAGGATTTGGTATGTTGTGTAGGAGTGAGGGAAGGACTTGGTATGTTGTGTAGGAGTGAGGGATGGACTTGGTATATTGTGTAGGAGTGAGGGAAGGACTTGGTATGTTGTGTAGGAGTGAGGGAAGGACTTGGTATGTTGTGTAGGAGTGAGGGAAGGACTTGGTATGTTGTTTAGGAGTGAGGGAAGGACTTGGTATGTTGTGTAGGAGTGAGAGAATTTCGTAGCAAATGCTCAATCTCATTCACCAGACTGAAAATAAAACACAAGTGTTTTATCTTTGGGGAAGGAGTTTTATAAGGCACTGAATATATTTGATTGAGAGGTAATTACACTGCTTCTTCAGTAGGTAGGACTATATTTTATATATGTTCCTGTATGTAAACATTGTCTGGTATGTTATATATATATTAATTTATAACAAGTATGTAATAAGTAAATCAGCTTAACGTTGTGCATTTGTTAGGTAAAATAGTATGGTAATTGGCGGCATGGTATCCACATTGTACGGGTCACGGCAAGTGCAGGGAGGTAGACGAGCCTGGCTGGTGATAGTGTGTGGTGCAAGCGTGGTACAATGGGTCTGGAATCAGGATTTATTTATATGGAGATAAGTGATGTATAGTTTTGTATTTTTCTAGTGTATGGTGAGGCTGACGTTCGGGTTAATTTAAGCTGTGGTCATCTGTACTGTACTTAAATTGTTCCTTTACTTGACCTTTGTTTGTGGTCTCTTAACTTTATAATGCTAAGTTATGCATTTCATGATTCATCTTCAACATGATACCGATATTTTGAGTTAATCTGAGGGTTATTATTGAGGATCTGGTGGAGATAATATAAGAGTCATTATAGTGTTTACCCTGCTTGTTGTTGTGACCACTCGTGTGACTTGTGACTTGACTAGTGGTAAATTCTTGATAAAGAAGAGTGCTGGCATTACAGTATGAAGAGTGATTTTAATTCTTGTCGCCCTGCAATATATACAAAAAAAAACTATTTTTGGTTAATAACATTTTAATTTCACAGGTATTAACAGAAAATACTACTCCAGGGAGGATGAGAACCATAACTTGGAGTACAGATGACGAGGTAACATCAAGATGGACAAGAGAAACGATCAAGAGTACAGTAAAGGATGAATATTCTCTAAATAACTTAGTCTACCAAACATGACAGGAAGTTGTATTGTATATATGTAAGTGTTGGTTAAATACGTCCACATAAATACTAAAGCATATTATAACAGTGTGTTGAAATCTTATCTACTGACTACTGTAGAGATACTGTAGCACTGTAGGAGTGAGGAAAGAACAAGCAATGTTATGTAATAGTGAGGGAAGGACATGCGGTGTTGTGTAGGAGTGAGGAAAGGTTATGTGGTGTTGTGTAGGAGTGAGGAAAGGTTATGCGGTGTTGTATAGGAGTGAGGAAAGGACATGAAGTGATGTGTAGGAGTAAGGGAAGGATCTTCCGGGTTGTGTATAAGTGAGGGAATTACTTTTAGTATTGTGTAGGAATGAGGGAAGGACATGCGGTGTTGTGTAGGAGTGAGGAAAGGACTTGTAGTGTGGTGTATTAGTGTGGGTAGGACTTGTAGTGTTGTGTAGGATTGAGGGAAGGACTTGTAGTGTGGTGTTCGAGTGAGTTAAAGACTTGCAGTGTGGTGTAGGAGTGAGGGAAGGACTTGCAGTGTGGTGTAGGAGTGAGGGAAGGACTTGTAGTGTGGTGTATTAGTGTGGGTAGGACTTGTAGTGTTGTGTAGGATTGAGGGAAGGACTTGTAGTGTGGTGTTCGAGTGAGTTAAAGACTTGCAGTGTGGTGTAGGAGTGAGGGAAGGACTTGTAGTGTGGTGTATGAGTGAGGGAAGGACTTGTAGTGTGGTGTAGGAGTGAGGGAAGGACTTGCAGTGTGGTGTAGGGGTGAGGGAAGGACTTGTAGTGTTGTGTATCAGTGAGGGAAGGACTTGTAGTGTGGTGTAGGGGTGAGGGAAGGACTTGTAGTGTTGTGTATGAGTGAGGGAAGGACTTGTATAGGAGTGACCATATAGACTTGTGGCGTTGCGAAGCTTATAACTTCTAATACACTGTTGTAATCTTTTATGTGGATTTGTAACTGGACAGTGACGAAGTATTTTGTTCAACTTAATTATTTTGGACTTTAGTTTCATCATCATTTGCAAAACAAAATATTGTATTCTTCCTGGCAGTGAAATACAAGATGTTTGTTTAAAATTTTACTGTAAAATTAAGTTATTATTACAGCTTTACAACTTACTTGTAACCAATGAGCACTTCCTGTGGGCAAACTTCTGAAATTGTAAAAAAAAAAAAGATTGTATTTATTGTAAATGTTCTGAGGCAGTATGTCACTCCTCGGGGCTATGTGAGGCCCCCAGGGCTAATATGCCGCCGCCACGGACTGTTCGGCTAATTAGGGCTGTGTGATGAGCATAGGTGGTTGTATAATGGATTTAAGGACTATGTATTTATGTAAGGTTGTCAGGGGTAGTCTGACCCAACCAGAGGCTGTTTGTGGCTATATTGTGAATATCAACTTGGAGATGTGTGAGGCTCTTAGAGAGCTACTGTACTTGTGACTGAGGGGGTTAATTGATGCTCGTAATGTCTGTGTAAAGAAAAAGATGAATATATCGTAAATAAGTCAGTTTACCCGACATGACTTGAAGTTGTACTGTGTATAATATTTAATGTTGGTTCGACAAGTCTTTTTAAATGCTAAAATAGATTATAACGGTGTATTGAAAGTTTATCTACTGATTACTGTAGGACTGAGGGAAGGACATGTAGTATGTGTAGTATTGAGGGAAGGACTTCAGTCTTGTGTAGGAATGAGGGAAGGACATGTAGTGTTGTGTAGGACCTAGGGAATGACATGTAGTATGTGTAGTATTGAGGGAAGGACTTCAGTCTTGTGTAGGAATGAGGGAAGGACATGTAGTGTTGTGTAGGACCTAGGGAAGGACATGTAGTGATGTTCGTAAAGGAAGGACTTGCTGACCTAATGAATGAGAAGAGGATTTACTGACCTGCTAATTAGTGAGAGGAGGAATTACTGACTTGCTAATTAGTGAGAGGAGGACTTACTGACCTACTTAGGAGTGAGAGGAGGATTTACGGACCTACTAAGGAGTGAGAGGAGAACTTACTGACCTAAGGAGAGAGAGGAGGATTTGCAGTGTTTTATAGGAGTGAGGGAAGGACTTCCAATGTTGTGTAATATGAGGGAAGGACTCATTGTGATGTATAGGAGTGAGAGAAGGACTCACTGTGATGTATAGGAGTGAGAGAAGGACTCTCTGTGATCTGTAGGAGTGAGGGAAGGACTCCCTGTGATCTGTAGGAGTGAGGGAAGGACTCGCTGTGATGTGTAGGGGGTGAGGGAAGGACTCGCTGTGATGTGTAGGGGTGAGGGAAGGCCTCACTGTGATGTGTAGGAGTGTGGGAAGGACTCACTGTGATGTGTAGGAGTGAGGGAAGGAGTCATTGAGGTGTAGGAGTAAAGCCCCGTCCACACGATCGAGCACTGCCCGACGGGCACTCGCTTAATGCCCGTTGTTCGGGCAAAATTGACGGGCAAACCAACGGAGTGCCCGTGGTCGAGCGAAATCACCGGATAAGGCCGTCTGCCTGGTGGTTTGACCGTTTGCTGCCGGGTCCATTCTCATGTAGTTAGTGAAGTCTTTCTCATGTTCACCTTGCAGTTCACGTAAACTCGTGGCATAACTTCCCTTAACTTTTCGTTGAGATAACCATTCCTTGCACCATTCCCTTTTCTGTTTTTTCTTCTTTTTGCACACTGTAGCAATTATTATACACAGCGCTATAGTCTTCGATTTAACTGTCCTGCGACACACCATGGTGATCGTACCGCAGCAGCTACTGCCGACCACCTACTAGCTACCAGCGGCAGTGTGTGACTGTTGCCAACCAGCACCTCCGTGTGTACGACGAGACACAGACGTCCGCCGGGCACTGTTCGATCATGTGGACGGGGCTTAAGGGAAGGACTCTGTGATGTATAGGAGTGAGGGAAGGACTCGCTGTGATGTGTAGGAGTGTGGCAAGGACTCGCTGTGATGTGTAGGAGTGTGGGAAGGACTCACTGTGATGTGTAGGAGTGTGGGAAGGACTCACTGTGATGTGTAGGAGTGTGGGAAGGACTCAGTGATGTGTAGGAGTGTGGGAAGGACTCTGTGATGTGTAGGAGTGAGGGAAGGACTCGCTGTGATGTGTAGGAGTGTGGGAAGGACCCACTGTTGTGTAGGAGTGTGGGAAGGACTCACTGTGATGTGTAGGAGTGATGGAAGGACTCACTGTGTTGTGTAGGAAGGAGTTACGTTGATGCTAGCAGTGAGGAAAGGACTCACGGTGAGGTGTAAGAGTGAGGAATGGACTCACTGAGGTGTAGGAGTTAGGGAAGGACTCACTGTGAGGTGTAGGAGTGATGGAAGGATTGACTGAGGTGTAGGAGTGAGGGAAGGACTGATTGTGAGGTGTAAAGTGAAGGGCTTCGGTCTCGCCAATGAGGCAGACTACTGGTGATGACGTCATTGCTCTTGTGGTCTGTTCCACCATTGACGTAGACTACTAGCGGTGACGTCACTGCTGTGGTCCACCAATGGAATGCCCAAGGTGACTTCAGCTCACTTAAAATGCAGAGAACTTGTGAATTAATGTTACAAGCAAGTTGTAATGATTTAATAAGAACTGAAAATTACAGTAAATTCTTGAAGTAGCATCTTTTAATTCAGTGCCAGCAAGAGTAAAATAGTTCGTTATACAAGTGGAAATAGAACTGAAGTACAAAATAAGTCAACAATGTCATAACTGTTGAAGTTACGATATTTTGTACAGTAGTTTCATCTTCATTTGTATAACAGAATGTTTTACTCTGGCTGGCACAACACTGAAATAAAAAAAATGCCAGTTGAAGAATTTACCTTAATTATCAGTTATTTATTTATTACGTGTTCACAACTTACTTTGTAACCAATTAATTTTTCCTCTGGACAAACTTTTGTAATTGTATTTTGTTTTTGTTTTTCAAATGTTACACACATTAAAAATTAATTACAAGGCAGTGTATCTTCAAGGGGATAAGTGATGTTTGTGGCAACTTGTGGATGTGTGAGGCTATTAAGAGCCATCTGTGTCTCTGAGGAGGCTGATTGATTCTCCCCTAAGATCTACATGATGCTTCTAGGGGGCTTATAAGTAGCTAGTTGTGTACAGCTAGTAAAGGCTATGTGATGACACTAAAGGCTGTCTGTCACTGCTAGGGACAGTGATGCTGCCAAGGGCTGGGTGCCGAGACTTGTCTGAGCCCCCTACTATAGAGGTAGGCGAGACATGTCGACCAAGGTACACTGGTAGCCTTGCATGGTCCAGGTTGGGTCGCCTTTATGGGACCCTGTGTACACAGGTTGTAGTACCATAAGGGCAACCTAACCTAGCAGTAACCTGGTGTCAATCATTACAATAAATATTTGTAGAGTAACTTAATGTGTCGTATAAATAAAAAAAAAAAACTTCTTTTTCTTTGTTTATGATAATCCTAATTAAAAAGTTGAAAACAAAAGGGTTCCAAAGGCAAAAATGAAAAGAGCCAATAATTATACTTCCCGAAAAGTGGAAAATCTACGTCACCGAAAAGTAGATAATTACGATCTTTTGAGAATCCGAATTTACGATCTTTTTTAATTATTGTAAGCTCGAACTTAAGAGAAAAAATAACTTAAAAGCAGATACTTAAGAGAAAAAAATAACTTACGATTTTTCTAATTCTCAAAAGATCGTAAGTATCTACTTCTCGGGAAAGTAGATTATATAGTTTTCGGAAAAGTATATTATCGACTTTTCTGGGAAGTAGGTTATCGACTTTTTGGGAAATAGTACCTAATTTTCTGAAGTAGATTATCATAGAAAACGGGAAATTTGTATCATAGAAAATGGGAAATATCTACTTTCCGGAAAAGTTGTGTAGTGGACGTCTCCCCTACAAGCTGCCACGCCACCACCTGTTACCGCCTTCCCTAGCAACCAAGCGTATCCGCATTCCATTGCCCGCCGTATCTTAGCAACGGAACTAGTCACCGGCTACTTCTCGGGTTTTCCCACCATGACTCATAGCCGCTGCTGGGTGTATATAAGCTCTGTCTCTCCATTGAGATTCATTCTGACCAATCTTCTTGAACAAGCAACATCTCCTCCAGCAAGCTCCACACTGTTAACATATCATTCAACCAGGAGGCCAGCAACAGGCAACATCTTCTCTAACGGAGCTCCTGCACACATACCTCCTTCGACAAGCTACTCACCGCACGTCTCTACCAAGCAGCCCCTCACCACACAGCACCTCCAGCACCAGACTGTCTATCATATAACTTATATATTATACAAGAAAACCACATTAGAGTTTCCTTCCATCCTGAGTGCTAGACAACTTTAATATCTCGATACCCCTACAATGGTGACTCCCGGAGATAAGCACTCACACAGGATGGAGGACGGACGGATCTCTCTGCCGATTTTCAACCACAACGTCGAGGACTGGCTTGACCATGTGGAAGCAGCCCTCGCCGGCTCACGAGCGACCGACGAACAAAAGTATTGCGCCCTGCTTTGTGCCTTACCCACGGAAGTGGCCACGCGGGTCTCACAAACCATTTCCAACCCTCCAGATCACAACAAATTCGCTACCCTGCGGGCTGCCTTGAAGACGTGTTATCAACAGACCAGCCCCAATCTCCTGCAAGATCTATCCTCTACCTCCCTCGGGAACTCAACCCCGGGACGTCTCTGGGAGGAGATGTGTCGGCTGAACTCCCGTCACACAGACAGACTCCCCGACTCTATCCTGCGCCAGCTTCACGCACAAAAGCTACCCACAGAAGTACGCAACATCCTGTCCGCAGTAGATTACTCTACGACACCGGAACTATATGCAACCGCGGCAGATAGAATTTTTAACGAATGCGCTGCTGCACCCCTTGCCGCCACGGTCACACCAGTACCTACCATCGAACTTGTAAGCCGGGTCAACACCCCTCAGCCGAGCAATTCCTCACAAGACATCAAGGACCTGTTGCAAATTTTGAACCGCAGGATGGACACTGTTGAGCAGTTCTGCTCCTCCATACCCGCTGCTGCGCCGGTTCCTGACTCACACACTACGCCCTACAAGTTCCGACACACAGCAGCCAACCCCCAGCACAACAAATTTACCCTCTGCTGGTATCACCAGACTTTCGGCCGCTATGCTCGAAACTGTGAGCCCTATTGCACCTATTCGGGAAACGGCAACACCGGAGGCTGGTAGACGCCTCAGCCTCCGTCCCTCCAGGCGTCTCATTACTGCGCGTCACCGACCGCACCTCCGGCAAGAAGTTTCTCATCGACACCGGTTCATCGGTCAGCCTCATCCCTCCCTCACTACGAGACAAGTCAAAGCAACCCTCGTATGACCTGTTCGCTGCCAACGGTACCTCCATCGCCTCCTACGGCGTACGCACCCTCGCCTTAGACCTCGGTCTGCCCAAGACTCTGCGTTGGTTATTCGTGATAGCAGACGTGTCTCAACCCATCCTTGGTTTCGACTTCCTCACCTTCCACAAGCTCGGCGTCAAACCAAGTCATCTATGCCTCATTCATGAGCCTACAGCACGCAAGATCCAGGGTTCTCGTGCCAGACACACGGACGCTATCACCTGTCTTGCGCCTTCCAACGAGTTCTCCTCCCTGCTCGACGAATTCAAGGAGCTTTTCTCACCCCGAGTCTCCCTACCCCCACCACCTACGTCGGGAATTTTCCACCACATCGAAACCAAAGGACCACCAGTCTTTTCACGCCCTCGCCGCCTGCGCCCTGAGCTCCTGTACACAGCCAAAGCAGAATTCAACAAACTACTGCAAGACGGCATCATTCGCCCTTCAAGGAGTCCCTGGGCATCGCCTCTTCACATGGTTCCTAAGCAAACACCCGGCGAGTGGAGGGTGTGTGGCGACTACAGAGCCCTGAATCTCGTCACCAAACCTGACAGGTACCCTATTCCGCATGTCCAGGACTTTCACCACAAACTTCAGGCAAGACTATCTTCTCGAAGATCGACTTGGAGCGTGCCTTCCACCAGATCCCAGTAGCACCGGCAGATACCCAGAAGACAGCCATCACCACTCCGTTCGGACTCTTCGAGTACACTTTCATGAGTTTTGGCTTACGCAATGCAGCACAGACTTTCCAGAGGTTCATGGACCATATGCTTCGCGACCTCGATTTTGTCACCGTCTACATTGACGACATCCTCGTCGCATCTTCGACGCCTGCCGAGCACCACCACCACCTACAACTCCTTCTCCAACGCCTGCAGAACAACAACATGAAAGTTCATCCTGCTAAGTGCGTCTTTGGAACCTCGGCCATCGATTTCCTCGGTCACAGAGTCTCGCCCAGTGGCATACAACCCCTACCACAGAAGATAACCGCGATTAGGGAGTTCCCCAAACCTGAAACGGCGAAGAAACTCCGGGAGTTCCTGGGTTTAGTCAACTACTACCACCGCTTCATTGACAAAGCTGCCACCGTCCTAGCCCCCCTACACGACCTTCTCAAGGGACGCCCAAAGAAGTCTCACAAGTCTCTCATGTGGACTCAAGAGGCTACTACGGCATTCACCACTATCAAACAGCACATCACACGCCTCACCCTCCTGGCCCACCCCGCACCTAACGCCCGGACCACTCTCACAACAGACGCTTCTTCTACTGCAGTGGGCGCCGTCTTACAGCAGGAGATCAACGGAACTTTCATGCCCGTTGCTTTCTTCTCACAACGGCTTCAACCACCACACCTCAAGTACAGCGCTTTTGATCGAGAACTCCTGGCCATATACTTGGCTGTCAGACATTTCCAACACTTCCTCGAGGCCCGTCAGTTCACCATCTTCACTGATCACAAGCCCCTCGTCCACGCTTTCGCTTCAGCTTCCCAGTCACATACACCTCGTGTCCTGCGCCACTTGGCTTACATCTCGGAGTTCTCCAGCGACGTCCAACACATTAAAGGCAGCCACAACGAGATCGCCGACGCCCTCTCTCGTTGTATATCCACCATTCTTCCCTCATCTCCACCCATTGATTATGGGCAGCTAGCCGCGGCTCAAGAGAAAGACGAAGACCTGGCAGCTTACAAGACATCCCCCTCAGGCCTCATACTCCAAGAACTCCCTGTTCCTGGCACAAAGATAAAATTGTGGTGCGACGTATCCTGTGGACAGCCTAGACCGTTCGTGCCTCACGTCCACCGCCGCGCTGTTTTCGACCGCATCCATGGTCTCAGCCACCCGGGTGTGCGGGCCTCCCAGCGCCTCCTCACGCAACGTGTCGTCTGGCCCGGCATCAAGTCTGATACTAAGAAATGGGCTGCCCAGTGCCTGGCCTGCCAGTCCTCCAAAATACATCGTCACATACGGGCCCCCTTACAAGCCTTTCCTATTCCCAAAGGACGTTTTCAAGTAGTACACCTCGACATCGTGGGACCTCTTCCATCATCCTACGGTAGCACCTACATCTTCACCTGCATCGACCGTTTCACCAGGTGGACAGAAGCAATTCCCATGCCCAACGCTACAGCAGAGACTACTGTCCGCGCCTTCATGTCCGGTTGGGTTTCCCGTTTTGGCCCCCCCGCTACCGTAATCACTGACCGAGGAGTACAGTTTGAGTCACAACTCTGGCAGCACCTCCTACAGTTCCTCGGCACGTCTAGACAACGCACTACAGCATACCACCCTCAAGCCAACGGCATGGTAGAACGTTTTCACCGGCAGCTGAAGGACGCACTCAAGGCACAGCACGACCCTTACAGCTGGACTGATGCGCTTCCCTTAGTGCTCCTCGGCATCCGTGCGTCACACAAGGAGGATATGGACTGTAGCCCAGCAGATCTGACACTAGGCGAGCCCCTTCGGCTACCCGGGGATTTCTCACTCCCTCCTGATCCCAATCAAGCCACTCCAGCCGTTCGTCACGACTTACTCCAAAAGCTACGACAAGCAGTTTCTGCATTCAGAGCTACTGCTCCACGCCAGCCTACTCGGCGCCCTGAACACATCCCTCCTGCACTACTCACAGCCGAGTATGTTTTCGTCAGGCATGATGCTCACCGCAACCCATTACAACGCCCCTACGATGGACCCTTCCAGGTGGTTACCCGTTCTGCAAAGTTCCTGACAATTATCCGGAATGGCAGACATGACACCGTCAGCATAGACAGAGTCAAACCGGCCGCCTTACCCGTCGGGCCCCCAGCCCAGCAGCACCATCAACAAACTACGCCTGCACCAGTCCACCCGCAGTTACCACCGGCAGCAACACCACGCCCACGACATTTCTGGGCACCCTCTTTTCACCCTCATGTACAACCTGCTCCTGTCATAGAACCTGAACCTGTAGTAAGCCTCCCTCCTATCATAGAACCTGCTCCTGTCATAGACCCTCCTCCTGTCATAGAACCTGAACCTGCTCCTGCCATGGACCCTCCTCCTGACGCAGCCCCTGCAGCAGCAGGAGCACAACAACCATTGCTTGTACAACCTCCTCTAATCCCAAACCCTCTTTCTCCTCCTAATTCTCCCACAGGTTTTGTGTCACTGGACGGAGTTGTTACACGTAGCGGTCGAGTCGTACATACACCTGCCCGGTATGTGTTATGTGTGGGACACAACCCGGACAACATCCAGCCTCCCGCCGCGCCGGGAGGGGAGGGGGAGTATTGTAGTGGACGTCTCCCCTACAAGCTGCCACGCCACCACCTGTTACCGCCTTCCCTAGCAACCAAGCGTATCCGCATTCCATTGCCCGCCGTATCTTAGCAACGGAACTAGTCACCGGCTACTTCTCGGGTTTTCCCACCATGACTCATAGCCGCTGCTGGGTGTATATAAGCTCTGTCTCTCCATTGAGATTCATTCTGACCAATCTTCTTGAACAAGCAACATCTCCTCCAGCAAGCTCCACACTGTTAACATTTCATTCAACCAGGAGGCCAGCAACAGGCAACATCTTCTCTAACGGAGCTCCTGCACACATACCTCCTTCGACAAGCTACTCACCGCACGTCTCTACCAAGCAGCCCCTCACCACACAGCACCTCCAGCACCAGACTGTCTATCATATAACTTATATATTATACAAGAAAACCACATTAGAGTTTCCTTCCATCCTGAGTGCTAGACAACTTTAATATCTCGATACCCCTACAGTTGGTTATCTACTTTCCTGAAAAGTAGATTTTTTTTCTACTTTTCGGGAAAGTAGGTTATCGACTTTTCTGGGAAGTAAATTATCGAATTTTGGGCAAATATTACCTAATTTTGCGAAGTAGATTATCATAGAAAACGGGAAATTTGTATCATAGAAAATGGGAAATATCTACTTTCCGGGAAAGTTGGTTATCTACTTTCCCGAAAAGTAGATTTTTTTTCTACTTTTCGGAAAAGTAGATTATCGACTTTTCTGGGAAGTAAATTATCGAATTTTGGGGAAATATTGCCTAATTTTGCGAAGTAGATTATCATAGAAAACGGGAAATTTGTATCATAGAAAATGGGAAATATCTACTTTCCGGGAAAGTTGGTTATCTACTTTCCCGAAAAGTAGATTTTTTTCAACTTTTCGGGAAAGTAGATTATCGACTTTTCTGGGAAGTAAATTATCGAATTTTGGGGAAATATTACCTAATTTTGCGAAGTAGATTATCATAGAAAACGGGAAATTTGTATCATAGAAAATGGGAAATATCTACTTTCCGGGAAAGTTGGTTATCTACTTTCCTGAAACGTAGATTTTTTTTCTACTTTTCGGGAAAGTAGATTATCGACTTTTCTGGGAAGTAAATTATCGAATTTTGGGCAAATATTACCTAATTTTGCGAAGTAGATTATCATAGAAAACGGGAAATTTGTATCATAGAAAATGGGAAATATCTACTTTCCGGGAAAGTTGGTTATCTACTTTCCTGAAAAGTAGATTTTTTTTCTACTTTTCGGGAAAGTAGATTATCGACTTTTCTGGGAAGTAAATTATCGAATTTTGGGCAAATATTACCTAATTTTGCGAAGTAGATTATCATAGAAAACGGGAAATTTGTATCATAGAAAATGGGAAATATCTACTTTCCGGGAAAGTTGGTTATCTACTTTCCCGAAAAGTAGATTTTTTTTCTACTTTTCGGAAAAGTAGATTATCGACTTTTCTGGGAAGTAAATTATCGAATTTTGGGCAAATATTGCCTAATTTTGCGAAGTAGATTATCATAGAAAACGGGAAATTTGTATCATAGAAAATGGGAAATATCTACTTTCCGGGAAAGTTGGTTATCCACTTTCCTGAAAAGTAGATTTTTTTTCTACTTTTCGGGAAAGTAGATTATCGACTTTTCTGGGAAGTAAATTATCGAATTTTGGGCAAATATTACCTAATTTTGCGAAGTAGATTATCAAAGAAAACGGGAAATTTGTCATAGAAAATAGGAAATATCTACTTTCCGGGAAAGTTGGTTATCTACTTCCCGAAAAGTAGATTTTTTTTCTACTTTTCGGGAAAGTAGATTATCGACTTTTCTGGGAAGTAAATTATCGAATTTTGGGCAAATATTACCTAATTTTGCGAAGTAGATTATCATAGAAAACGGGAAATTTGCATCATAGAAAATGGGTAATATCTACTTTCCGGGAAAGTTGGTTATCTACTTTCCCGAAAAGTAGATTTTTTTTCTACTTTTCGGGAAAGCAGATTACCGGCTTTTCTGGGAAGTAAATTATCGAATTTTGGGGAAATATTACCTAATTTTGCGAAGTAGATTATCATAGAAAACGGGAAATTTGTATCATAGAAAATGGGAAATATCTACTTTCCGGGAAAGTTGGTTATCTACTTTCCCGAAAAGTAGAAAAAAATCCACTTTTCGGAAAAGTAGATAACCAACTTTCCCGGAAAGTAGATATTTCCCATTTTCTATAATACAAATTTCCCGTTTTCTATGATAATCTACTTTGCAAAATTAGGCAATATTTCCCCAAAATTCGATGATTTACTTACCAGAAAAGCCGGTAATCAACTTATCCGAAAAGTAGAAAAAAAATCTACTTTTCGGGAAAGTAGATAACCAACTTTCCCGGAAAGTAGATATTTCCCATTTTCTATGATACAAATTTCCCGTTTTCTATGATAATGTACTTCGCAAAATTAGGTAATATTTCCCCAAAATTCGATAATTTACTTTCCAGAAAAGGTGAAAATCTACTTTCCCGAAAAGTAGAAAAAAAATCTACTTTTCAGGAAAGTAGATAACCAACTTTCCCGGAAAGTAGATATTTCCCATTTTCTATGATACAAATTTCCCGTTTTCTATGATAATCTACTTCGCAAAATTAGGTAATATTTCCCCAAAATTCGATAATTTACTTCCCAGAAAAGTCGATAATCTACTTTTCGGGAAAGTAGATAACCAACTTTCCCGGAAAGTAGATATTTCCCATTTTCTATGACACAAATTTCCAGTTTTCTATGATAATCTACTTCGCAAAATTAGGTAATATTTTCCCAAAATTCGATAATTTACTTCCCAGAAAAGTCGATAATCTACTTTCCCGAAAAGTAGAAAAAAAATCTACTTTTCGGGATAGTAGATAACCAACTTTCCCGGAAAGTAGATATTTCCCATTTTCTATGATACAAATTTCCCGTTTTCTATGATAATCTACTTCGCAAAATTAGGTAATATTTGCCCAAAATTCGATAATTTACTTCCCAGAAAAGTCGATAATCTACTTTCCCGAAAAGTAGAAAAAAAATCTACTTTTCGGGAAAGTAGATAACCAACTTTCCCGGAAAGTAGATATTTCCCATTTTCTATGACACAAATTTCCAGTTTTCTATGATAATCTACTTCGCAAAATTAGGTAATATTTTCCCAAAATTCGATAATTTACTTCCCAGAAAAGTCGATAATCTACTTTCCCGAAAAGTAGAAAAAATCCACTTTTCGGAAAAGTAGATAACCAACTTTCCCGGAAAGTAGATATTTCCCATTTTCTATAATACAAATTTCCCGTTTTCTATGATAATCTACTTCGCAAAATTAGGCAATATTTCCCCAAAATTCGATAATTTACTTACCAGAAAAGCCGGTAATCTACTTTCCCGAAAAGTAGAAAAAAAATCTACTTTTCGGGAAAGTAGATAACCAACTTTCCCGGAAAGTAGATATTTCCCATTTTCTATGATACAAATTTCCCGTTTTCTATGATAATCTACTTCGCAAAATTAGGTAATATTTGCCCAAAATTCGATAATTTACTTCCCAGAAAAGTCGATAATCTACTTTCCCGAAAAGTAGAAAAAAATCTACTTTTCAGGAAAGTAGATAACCAACTTTCCCGGAAAGTAGATATTTCCCATTTTCTATGATACAAATTTCCCGTTTTCTATGATAATCTACTTCGCAAAATTAGGTAATATTTCCCCAAAATTCGATAATTTACTTCCCAGAAAAGTCGATAATCTACTTTCCCGAAAAGTAGAAAAAAAATCTACTTTTCGGGATAGTAGATAACCAACTTTCCCGGAAAGTAGATATTTCCCATTTTCTATGATACAAATTTCCCGTTTTCTATGATAATCTACTTCGCAAAATTAGGCAATATTTCCCCAAAATTCGATAATTTACTTACCAGAAAAGACGGTAATCTACTTTCCCGAAAAGTAGAAAAAAAATCTACTTTTCGGGAAAGTAGATAACCAACTTTCCCGGAAAGTAGATATTTCCCATTTTCTATGATACAAATTTCCCGTTTTCTATGATAATCTACTTCGCAAAATTAGGTAATATTTGCCCAAAATTCGATAATTTACTTCCCAGAAAAGTCGATAATCTACTTTCCCGAAAAGTAGAAAAAAAATCTACTTTTCAGGAAAGTAGATAACCAACTTTCCCGGAAAGTAGATATTTCCCATTTTCTATGATACAAATTTCCCGTTTTCTATGATAATCTACTTCGCAAAATTAGGTAATATTTCCCCAAAATTCGATAATTTACTTCCCAGAAAAGTCGATAATCTACTTTCCCGAAAAGTAGAAAAAAAATCTACTTTTCAGGAAAGTAGATAACCAACTTTCCCGGAAAGTAGATATTTCCCATTTTCTATGATACAAATTTCCCGTTTTCTATGATAATCTACTTCGCAAAATTAGGTAATATTTCCCCAAAATTCGATAATTTACTTCCCAGAAAAGTCGATGATCAACTTTCCCGAAAAGTAGAAAAAAATCCACTTTTCGGAAAAGTAGATAACCAACTTTCCCGGAAAGTAGATATTTCCCATTTTCTATAATACAAATTTCCCGTTTTCTATGATAATCTACTTTGCAAAATTAGGCAATATTTCCCCAAAATTCGATGATTTACTTACCAGAAAAGCCGGTAATCAACTTATCCGAAAAGTAGAAAAAAATCTACTTTTCGGGAAAGTAGATAACCAACTTTCCCGGAAAGTAGATATTTCCCATTTTCTATGATACAAATTTCCCGTTTTCTATGATAATGTACTTCGCAAAATTAGGTAATATTTCCCCAAAATTCGATAATTTACTTTCCAGAAAAGGTGAAAATCTACTTTCCCGAAAAGTAGAAAAAAAATCTACTTTTCAGGAAAGTAGATAACCAACTTTCCCGGAAAGTAGATATTTCCCATTTTCTATGATACAAATTTCCCGTTTTCTATGATAATCTACTTCGCAAAATTAGGTAATATTTGCCCAAAATTCGATAATTTACTTCCCAGAAAAGTCGATAATCTACTTTCCCGAAAAGTAGAAAAAAAATCTACTTTTCGGGATAGTAGATAACCAACTATCCCGGAAAGTAGATATTTCCCATTTTCTATGATACAAATTTCCCGTTTTCTATGATAATCTACTTCGCAAAATTAGGTAATATTTCCCCAAAATTCGATAATTTACTTCCCAGAAAAGTCGATAATCTACTTTCCCGAAAAGTAGAAAAAAAATCTACTTTTCGGGAAAGTAGATAACCAACTTTCCCGGAAAGTAGATATTTCCCATTTTCTATGACACAAATTTCCCGTTTTCTATGATAATCTACTTCGCAAAATTAGGTAATATTTCCCCAAAATTCGATAATTTACTTCCCAGAAAAGTCGATAATCTACTTTCCCGAAAAGTAGAAAAAAAATCTACTTTTCGGGAAAGTAGATAACCAACTTTCCCGGAAAGTAGATATTTCCCATTTTCTATGACACAAATTTCCCGTTTTCTATGATAATCTACTTCGCAAAATTAGGTAATATTTTCCCAAAATTCGATAATTTACTTCCCAGAAAAGTCGATAATCTACTTTCCCGAAAAGTAGAAAAAAATCCACTTTTCGGAAAAGTAGATAACCAACTTTCCCGGAAAGTAGATATTTCCCATTTTCTATAATACAAATTTCCCGTTTTCTATGATAATCTACTTCGCAAAATTAGGCAATATTTCCCCAAAATTCGATAATTTACTTACCAGAAAAGCCGGTAATCTACTTTCCCGAAAAGTAGAAAAAAAATCTACTTTTCGGGAAAGTAGATAACCAACTTTCCCGAAAGTAGATATTTCCCATTTTCTATGATACAAATTTCCCGTTTTCTATGATAATCTACTTCGCAAAATTAGGTAATATTTGCCCAAAATTCGATAATTTACTTCCCAGAAAAGTCGATAATCTACTTTCCCGAAAAGTAGAAAAAAAATCTACTTTTCGGGATAGTAGATAACCAACTTTCCCGGAAAGTAGATATTTCCCATTTTCTATGATACAAATTTCCCGTTTTCTATGATAATCTACTTCGCAAAATTAGGTAATATTTTCCCAAAATTCGATAATTTACTTCCCAGAAAAGTCGATAATCTACTTTCCCGAAAAGTAGAAAAAAATCCACTTTTCGGAAAAGTAGATAACCAACTTTCCCGGAAAGTAGATATTTCCCATTTTCTATAATACAAATTTCCCGTTTTCTATGATAATCTACTTCGCAAAATTAGGCAATATTTCCCCAAAATTCGATAATTTACTTACCAGAAAAGCCGGTAATCTACTTTCCCGAAAAGTAGAAAAAAAATCTACTTTTCGGGAAAGTAGATAACCAACTTTCCCGGAAAGTAGATATTTCCCATTTTCTATGATACAAATTTCCCGTTTTCTATGATAATCTACTTCGCAAAATTAGGTAATATTTGCCGAAAATTCGATAATTTACTTCCCAGAAAAGTCGATAATCTACTTTCCCGAAAAGTAGAAAAAAAATCTACTTTTCAGGAAAGTAGATAACCAACTTTCCCGGAAAGTAGATATTTCCCATTTTCTATGATACAAATTTCCCGTTTTCTATGATAATCTACTTCGCAAAATTAGGTAATATTTCCCCAAAATTCGATAATTTACTTCCCAGAAAAGTCGATAATCTACTTTCCCGAAAAGTAGAAAAAAAATCTACTTTTCGGGATAGTAGATAACCAACTTTCCCGGAAAGTAGATATTTCCCATTTTCTATGATACAAATTTCCCGTTTTCTATGATAATCTACTTCGCAAAATTAGGTAATATTTCCCCAAAATTCGATAATTTACTTCCCAAAAAGTCGATAATCTACTTTCCCGAAAAGTAGAAAAAAAATCTACTTTTCGGGATAGTAGATAACCAACTTTCCCAGAAAGTAGATATTTCCCATTTTCTATGATACAAATTTCCCGTTTTCTATGATAATCTACTTCGCAAAATTAGGTAATATTTCCCCAAAATTCGATAATTTACTTCCCAGAAAAGTCGATAATCTACTTTCCCGAAAAGTAGAAAAAAATCCACTTTTCGGAAAAGTAGATAACCAACTTTCCCGGAAAGTAGATATTTCCCATTTTCTATAATACAAATTTCCCGTTTTCTATGATAATCTACTTCGCAAAATTAGGTAATATTTGCCCAAAATTCGATAATTTACTTCCCAGAAAAGTCGATAATCTACTTTCCCGAAAAGTAGAAAAAAAATCTACTTTTCAGGAAAGTAGATAACCAACTTTCCCGGAAAGTAGATATTTCCCATTTTCTATGATACAAATTTCCCGTTTTCTATGATAATCTACTTCGCAAAATTAGGTAATATTTGCCCAAAATTCGATAATTTACTTCCCAGAAAAGTCGATAATCTACTTTCCCGAAAAGTAGAAAAAAAATCTACTTTTCGGGATAGTAGATAACCAACTTTCCCGGAAAGTAGATATTTCCCATTTTCTATGATACAAATTTCCCGTTTTCTATGATAATCTACTTCGCAAAATTAGGTAATATTTGCCCAAAATTCGATAATTTACTTCCCAGAAAAGTCGATAATCTACTTTCCCGAAAAGTAGAAAAAAAATCTACTTTTCGGGAAAGTAGATAACCAACTTTCCCGGAAAGTAGATATTTCCCATTTTCTATGATACAAATTTCCCGTTTTCTATGATAATCTACTTCGCAAAATTAGGTAATATTTCCCCAAAATTCGATAATTTACTTCCCAGAAAAGTCGATAATCTACTTTCCCGAAAAGTAGAAAAAAAATCTACTTTTCGGGATAGTAGATAACCAACTTTCCCAGAAAGTAGATATTTCCCATTTTCTATGATACAAATTTCCCGTTTTCTATGATAATCTACTTCGCAAAATTAGGTAATATTTCCCCAAAATTCGATAATTTACTTCCCAGAAAAGTCGATAATCTACTTTCCCGAAAAGTAGAAAAAAATCTACTTTTCGGGAAAGTAGATAACCAACTTTCCCGGAAAGTAGATATTTCCCATTTTCTATGATACAAATTTCCCGTTTTCTATGATAATCTACTTCGCAAAATTAGGTAATATTTGCCCAAAATTCGATAATTTACTTCCCAGAAAAGTCGATAATCTACTTTCCCGAAAAGTAGAAAAAAAATCTACTTTTCAGGAAAGTAGATAACCAACTTTCCCGGAAAGTAGATATTTCCCATTTTCTATGATACAAATTTCCCGTTTTCTATGATAATCTACTTCGCAAAATTAGGTAATATTTGCCCAAAATTCGATAATTTACTTCCCAGAAAAGTCGATAATCTACTTTCCCGAAAAGTAGAAAAAAAATCTACTTTTCGGGATAGTAGATAACCAACTTTCCCGGAAAGTAGATATTTCCCATTTTCTATGATACAAATTTCCCGTTTTCTATGATAATCTACTTCGCAAAATTAGGTAATATTTGCCCAAAATTCGATAATTTACTTCCCAAAAAGTCGATAATCTACTTTCCCGAAAAGTAGAAAAAAAATCTACTTTTCGGGATAGTAGATAACCAACTTTCCCGGAAAGTAGATATTTCCCATTTTCTATGATACAAATTTCCCGTTTTCTATGATAATCTACTTCGCAAAATTAGGTAATATTTCCCCAAAATTCGATAATTTACTTCCCAGAAAAGTCGATAATCTACTTTCCCGAAACGTAGATACTTACGATCTGTTGAGAATCCGAATTTACGCTCTTTTTAATTGTCGTAAGTTGGAACTTAAGAGAAAAAAAATAACTTACGATTTTTCTAATTTTCAAAAGATCGTAAGTATCTCCTTTTCGGTGACGTAGATTTTCTACTTTTCGGGAAAGTATAATTATTGGCTCTTTTCATTTTTGTCTTTGGAATCCTTTTGTTTCCAACTTTTTATTAGGATTATTATAAAGAAAGAAAAGGGTATTTTTTTTTATTTATACGACACATTAAGTTAATATACAAATAGGTATTGCAATGAATGACACCAGGTTACTGCTAGGTTAGGTTGCCCTTATGGTACTACAATCTGTGCACACAGGGTCCCATAAAGACGACGCAACCTAGACCATGCACGGCTACCAGTTTACCTTGGTCGACGTGTCTCGCCTATCTCATGAGTAAGGGGCTCAGACAAGCCTCGGCACCCAGCCCTTGGCAGCTTCACTGTCCCCAGCAGTGACAGACAGCCTTTAATGTCATCTCGTAGCCCTTATTTACTGTACACAACTAGCTACTTATAAGCCCCCTAGAAGCATCATGTAGATCTTAGGGGAGAATCAATCAGCCCCCTCAGAGACACAGATGGCTCTTAATAGCCTCACACATCCACAAGTTGCCACAAACATCACTTATCCCCTTGAAGATACACTGCCTTGTAATTAATTTCCAATGTGTGTAACATTTGAAAAACAAAATACAATTACAAAAGTTTGTCCAGAGGAAAGATTCATTGGTTACAAAGTAAGTTGTGAACACGTAATAAATAACTAAATGATAATTAAGGTAAATTTTTAAACTGGCATCTTATATTTCAGTGCTGTGCCAACTAGAGTAAAACATTGTGTTATACAAAGGAAGATGAAACTACTGTACAAAATACCGTAACTTCAACAATGTTATGACATTGTTGACTTATTTTGTACTTCAAATTTATTTCCACTTGTATAACGAAGTATTTTACTCTTGTTGGCACTGGATTAAAAGATGCTACTTCAAGAATTTACTGTAATTTTCAGGTCTCATTAAATCATTACAACTTGCTTGTAACATTATGTCACAAGTTCTCTGCATTTTAAATGAGCTGAAGTCACCTTGGGCATTCCATTGATGGACCACAGCAGTGACGTCACCACTAGTAGTCTATGTCAATGGTGGAACAGACCACAAGAGCAATGACGTCATCACCAGTAGTCTGCCTCATTGGTGAGACCGAAGCCCTTCACTTTACACCTCAGTCAGTCAGTCAGTCCTTCCCTCACTCCTACACATCACAGACAGTCCTTTCCTCACTCCTACACATCTCAGCGAGACCTTCCCTCACTCCTATACACAGCACAGTGAGTCCTTTTCTCACTCCTATCCACCACAATGAGTCCTTCTCTCACTCCTACACATCACAGCGAGACCTACCTTCACTCCTACACATCACAGCGAGTCCTTCCCTCACTCTTACACATCACAGTGAGTCCTTCCCACACTCCTAAGCACAGCACAGCGAGTCCTTCTCTCTCTCCTATACATCACAATGTGTCCTTCCCTCATACTACACAACATTGCATGTCTTTCCCTCACTCCTATAAAGCACTACAAATCCTCCTCTCACTCCTTAATATCAGTAAGTCTTCCTCTCATTCATTAGGAAGTCAGCAAATCCTTCTCTCATTTACGAACATCACTACATGTCCTTCCTTAGGTCCTACACTACAAGTCCTTCCCTCATTCCTACACAATATTGACGTCCTTCCCTCAATACTACACAATACTGCATGTCCTTCCCTTACTCCTATAAAGCACTGCAAATCCTCCTCTCACTCCTTATTAAGTCAGTAAGTCCTCCTCTCACAAATTAGCAGGTCAATAAGTCCTCCTCTCATTCATTAGGAGGTCAGCAAGTCCTTCCCTCATTTACGAACATCACTACATGTCCTTCCTTAGGTCCTACACTACACTACAAGTCCTTCCCTCATTCCTACACAATATTGAAGTTCTTCCCTCAATACTACACAATACTGCATGTCCTTCCCTTACTCCTATAAAGCACTGCAAATCCTCCTCTCACTCCTTATTAGGTCAGTAAGTCCTCCTCTCACAAATTAGCAGGTCAGTAAGTCCTCCTCTCATTCATTAGGAGGTCAGCAAGTCCTTCCCTCATTTACGAACATCACTACATGTCCTTCCTTAGGTCCTACACTACACTACAAGTCCTTCCCTCATTCCTACACAATATTGAAGTTCTTCCCTCAATACCACACAATACTGCATGTCCGTCCCTCAGTCCTACAGTAATCAGTAGATAAACTTTCAATACACCGTTATAATCTATTTTAGCATTTTTAAAGATTTGTCGAACCAACAGTAAATATTATACACAATACAACTTCCTGTCATGTCGGGTAGACTGACTTATGATATATTCATCTTTTTCTGTACACAGACATGAGTAGCATCAATTAACCCCCTCAGTCACAAGTACAGTAGCTCTCTAAGAGCCTCACACATCTCCAAGTTGATATTCACAATATAGCCACAAACAGCCTCTGGTTGGATCAGACTACCCCTGACAACCTTACATAGTCCTTAAATCCATTATGCAACCACCTATGATCATCACACAGCCCTAACTAGCCAAACAGTCCATGGCGGCGGCATATAAGCCCTGGGGGCCTCACATAGCCCCTAGGAGTGACATACAATTTCAAAAGTTTGCCCACAGGAAATGCTCATTGGCTACAAGTAAGTTGTAAAGCTGTAATAATTACTTAATTTTACAGTAAAATCTTTAACTAATATCTTGTATTTCACTGCCAGGAAGAATAAAATATTTTCTTTTGCAAATGAAGATGAAACTAAAGTCCAAAATAATTAAGTTGAACAAAATATTTCCTGACTGTCTAGTTACAAACCCACATAAAAGATTACAACAGTGTATTAGAAGTTATAAGCTTCGCAACGCCACAAGTCTATATGATCACTCCTATACAAGTCCTTCTCTCACTCATACACAACACTACAAGTTCTTCCCTCACCCTTACAGCACACTACAAGTCCTTCCCTCACTCATACACCATACTACAAACCCTTCCCTCACACCTAAACCATACTACAAACCCTTCCCTCACACCTAAACCACACTACAAGTCCTTCCCTCACTCATACACCAAACTACAAGTCCTTCCCTCACTCCTACACAACCCTGCAACTCCTTCCCTCATTCCTACACAACAAGTCCTTCCCTCACTCCTCCACAACAATACAAGTCCTTCCCTCACTCATACACCACACTACAGGGTCCTTTTCTCTCTGCTACACAACCCTGCAACTCCTTCCCTCACTCCTACACAACAAGTCCTTCCCTCACTTCAACACAACACTACAAGTCGTTACCTCACTCATATAGAACACCACAAGTCCTTCCCTCACTTCTAAACAATACTACAAGTCCTTCCCTCACCCCTACACAATACTACAAGTCCTTCCCTCACCCCTACACAATCCTACAAGTCCTTCCTTCACTCCTACACAACATACCAAGTCCATACCTCACGCCTACACAATACTACAAGTCCTTCCCTCACTCCTACACAACACCGCATAACCTTCCTTCACTCCTCCACATGTCCTTCCCTCACTCTTACATAATATTGCTTGTTCTTTCCTCACTCCTACAGTGCTACAGTATCTCTACAGTAGTCAGTAGATAAGATTTCAACACACTGTTTTATAATCTGTTTTTAGTATTTATGTGGACGTATTTAACCAACACTTACATATATAGGCTACAATACAACTTCCTGTCATGTTTGGTAGACTGAGTTATTTAGAGAATATTCATCCTTTACTGTACTCTTGATCGTTTCTCTTGTCCATCTTGATGTTGCCTCGTCATCTGTACACCAAGTTATGGTCCTCATCCTCCCTGGAGTAGTATTTTCTGTTAATACCTGTGAAATTAAAATTTTATTAACCAAAAAATAGGGTTTTTTTTGTATATATATATATATATATATATATATTGCAGGGCGACAAAAATTAAAATCATTCCTCTTTATCAAGAATTTACCACTAGACAAGTCACAAGAGTGGTCACAACAACAAGCAGGGTAAACACTATATTGACTCTTAAATTATCTCCACCACCAGATTCTCAATAATAACCCTCACATTAACTCAAAATATATTTATCATGTTGAAGATGAATCATGAAATGCATAGCTTATCATTATAAAGTAAAGAGACCACAAACAAAGGTCAAGTAAAGGAACAATTTAAGTACACATGACCACAGCCTAAATTAACCCAAACCCGAACCTCAGCCTCACCATACACTAGAAAAGTACAAAAGTATACACCACTTATCTCCATATAAATATATCCTGAGTCCAGACCAATTGTACCACACTTGCACCACACACTATCACCAGCCAGGCTCGTCTACCTCCCTGCACTTGCCGTGACCCGTACAATGTGGATACCATGCCGCCAATTACCATACTATTTTACCTAACAAATGCACAACGTTAAGCTGATTTACTTATTACTTGTTATAAATTAATATATATATATAACATACCAGACAATGTTTACATACAGGAACATATATAAAATATAGTCTTACCTACTGAAGAAGCAGTGTAATTACCTCTCAATCAAATATATTTAGTGCCTTATAAAACTCCTTCCCCAAAAGATAAAACCAAGTCCTTCCCTCACTCCTACACAACATACCAAGTCCTTCCCTCACTCCTACACAACATACCAAGTCCTTCCCTCACTCCTACACAACATACCAAGTCCTTCCCTCACTCCTACACAATACTACAAGTTCATCCCTCACTCCCACACAACATACAAAGTCCTTCCCTCACTCTTCAACAATACTACAAGTCCTTCCCTCACTCCTACACAATACTACAAGTTCATCCCTCACTCCCACACAACATACAAAGTCCTTCCCTCACTCTTACATAATACTACAAGTCCTTCCCTCACTCCTACACAACATACCAAATCCTTCCCTCACTCCTACACAATACTACAAGTTCATCCCTCACTCCCACACAACATACAAAGTCCTTCCCTCACTCTTCAACAATACTACAAGTCCTTCCCTCACTCTTACATAATACTACAAGTCCTTCCCTCACTCCTACACCATACTACAAGTCCTTCCCTCACTCCTACACAATACTACAAGTCCTTCCCTCACTCTTACATAATACTACAAGTCCTTCCCTCACTCCTACACCATACTACAAGTCCTTCCCTCACTCCTACACAATACTACAAGTCCTTCCCTTACTCCTACACCACACTGCAAATCCTTCCCTCACTCCTACACAATACTACAAGTCCTACCATCACTCCTACACAAAACTACATGTCCTTCCCTCACTCCTTAACAATACTACAAGTCCTTCCCTCACTCCTACACAAAATTAAAAGTCCTTCCCTCACTCCTACACAATACTACAAGTCCTTCCCTTACTCCTACACCACACTGCAAATCCTTCCCTCACTCCTACACAATACTACAAGTCCTACCATCACTCCTACACAAAACTACATGTCCTTCCCTCACTCCTTTACAATACTACAAGTCCATCACTCACTCCTACACAACATACTAAGTCCATCCCACACTCCTACACAATATTACAAGTCCTTCCTTCACTCCTATACAATGCTACAAGTCCTTTCCTCACTCCTACAGAAAACTACAAGTTCTTCCCTCACTCCTACACAATACTGCAAGTCCTTCCCTCACTCCTACACAATAGTACAATTCCTTCCATCACTCCTACACAATACTACAAGACCTTCCCTCACTACTACATAATACTTCAAGTCCTTCCCTCACTCCTACACAGATCAACAAGTCCATCCCTGACTCCTACACAGTTCAACAAGTCTATCTCTCACTCCTACACAACATACCAAGTCCTTCCCTCACTCCTAAACAACATACCCAGTCCTTGCCTCACTCCTACACAACATACCAAGTCCTTCCCTCACTCCTAAACAACATACCAAGTCCTTCCCTCACTCCTACACAACATACCAAGTCCATCCCTCACTCCTACGCAACATACCAAGTCCATCCCTCACTCCTACACAACATACCAAGTCCATCCCTCACTCCTACACAACATACCATGTCCATCCCCCACTCCTACACAACATACCAAGTCCTTCCCTCACTCCTACACAACATACCAAGTCCATCCCTCACTCCTACACAACATACCAAGTCCATCTCTCACTCCTACACAACATACCAAGTCCTTCCCTCACTACTAAACAACATACCACGTCCTTCCCTCACTCCTAAACAACATACCAAGTCCTTCCCTCACTCCTAAACAACATCCCAAGTCCTTCCTCACTCCTAAACAACATACCAAGTCCTTCCCTCACTCCTAAACAACATACTAAGTCCTTGCCTCACTCCTACACAACATACCAAGTCCTTCCCCGCAGAGTTAATCACCATCTATTAAGTCTCTGATTCTTGTTTTTCATTCGGCTTCTGAACTGTAATAAATTATGGTCACTGTAAACTACAATTCTCTGGTAGGTGTTGCCACAATATATGTTAAACTTTTCCAGTGCCATAAACAGAGCCACAGCTTCTTTCTCTATTGTAGAGTAATTCCATTGCACCAGCCCCAACATCACTGGTAAAACATAAATTTTACTTACGAACTATTCAAAATCCTGCCTCTGCCTCGTCCAGTTCAACACGACTTCAGTCCATCTGGCAGTCGACCCCGAGGCCTCCATCATCCACAACAGGCACCTTGCCAGTGAGCCACAATACTGTGTTGAATAGTATATACACCAGTGTCAACATTAGATCGGGTCAAAAAGGGCATACATATTTTAAATTGCAATTTAGAATTTGTAAGTCTAGAAAAGTTGCTCCTATATAAAGTTTATCAAACTCCAACATATTGTATTAATCTTGTATTATTAAAGTAAAAGATGGCACCAATTTGCAGCCCATAACTAATACTAAGTAGACCTATCCATAGTATTAATACTGAAATGTGCTCCTTAATTTGGGCTACTTGATCAACAAACACCTTTCCCTCAATATCAATATTTTGTTCTTTTTTCCATCAGTATATAATACAGTTATCTCTTATTTTTCCTCTTCAGTGTACAACAGTTTACATTACCCATCATCATCTCTGGAGGCTGCCCACCATCCGAGCCTCCACACACGCCTATTTTATTTTTCTAAGTCGCGCATTTTCACCTATATGAAGGCGCCAATTCATGATATAAGTGTTAACAAATTATGTTTGATGAATATTGTTCACTTCTTTGATAACTGCCCTGTTCACACGGCACGAGAGATGAAGCGATGGTCAGAGGAAAGGTCGAATGAAACTGACCTTTTGGACTGGCCATCTAAATCTCCAGGTCCATATTCAATAAGTTTCTTTCAGTTAAACAATACAACTTTTCCTTTACCCACTAGATTAATAATGTTGTATTTTTATTGAAACTTTTAATAATACAAATATATTATTGTATAGGGCCATTGCTTATGTTAAGAGATTACTATGACTGTTTGTGGGTGCTACCCAGACCTCAGCCCTTAGAGACCATTTGGACCCAGAGAGCTAAACGCTAGTCCCGACTCCTACACACCCAGGACGAGTGTGAGCAGTTTGTGAGGAACCAACCACCTACATAACCTTGTGTCTCAGTCCCAAGAAGGCTCCAGGGGGCTATATATAAGGGAGGCCATTGGACAGGCGATTGATATTCTGTATGACCTGTGTTGGTAAATATTAAAAGTAAATGTGATTTCCACCCTCGTATTTTTCAATATTTATCCTCATATCTACGTTATCATAAATATCTAATTACTGGTGATTAAAACCTGAACAACAGCTTAATTAAATTATAAATATAGAAATGGATGGTACATTATAATAATGTATTAGCCCGTCAGACAGACCGTAATACTTATATTAATGTGGGCTACAAACATTGTTTATATAATTACATCACCAACGGTAACTAGCCTATGAGTTAAACACCTGGGCAATATTTCTATAATGTGAGTTAGGTTTTATAAGACACAATTGAAGTGATTGTGATTGTGGTGATAGTGTAGTGATTTTCGTGATGATGAAGATTGTGGTGATGGTGAAATGATTGTGGCGATGGTGGTGAAGCGATTGTGGCGAAGTGATTTTGGTGGTTAAGTGATTGTGGTGATGGTGAAGTGATTGTGGTGAAGTGATTGAGGCAAATTGATTATGGTGAAGTGATTGAGGCAAATTGATTATGATGAAGTGATTGTGGCAAAATGATTATGGTGAAGTGGTTGTGGTGAAGCACTTAAGTATTTAAGTGGGTGAAAGGAATCAATAGAGGAGATATAGATAAAGTTCTTATAATAACCGAGCAGGATGGGACTCGTAGCAACGGATTTAAATGTATCACATTGAAATTATGTTACCATTTTATCCTTTGTTTTATAAAGCAAATACATTGCAAAGAAGCAATTACATTACAATAAATATCTTTTATCCTTTAGTAAATGTGCAAAAAATACATTGCAAAGAAGAAAGAAAAATAAAATAAAAAATTAAAAAGGCCATATGTCCGTTCGGCCAAATGTCCGTCGGCTCGATGTCCGTTCGGTCAAATGTCCGTCGGCTAAGTGTCCTTCGGCCATCTGTCCGGCCACGGCAACAACAATGTACCGCTACTAATTCTACGATTTTATTCATATATCCACATATTAGCTAATGTTAATAGCCATTTTAATAGCAGTATTATACAGTATGTCTATCCACATGATAACTTTGGTTAATAGCCATCTTAATAGCAGTATTATATGCCTATCCACATGCTAACTTTGGTTAATAGCCATCTTAATAGCAGTATTATCTATCTATCCACATGCTAACTTTGGTTAATAGCCATCTTAATAGCAATATTATCTGTCTATCCACATACTAGCTTAGGTTAATAGCCATCTTAATAGCAGTATTTTCTGTCCGAGCCACGGCATCAACAACTCCTGTACACACGGCGGAGAGCTACACTACCGCCGCCTCCTCCCTGGACCCCACAGTACAACAACACAACTTGCTATCACCTTACCTTCACTTAACTGCTAATAACCACAACGTAGAGTCCTGGAAGTCCTCACGACGCCACAAACACGAGGTAATCCACAAACAGCAAACGTAAAACATGGAAATAGCGATGAAATACTGTATGACCACACACACACAGACACATGTTGCCTCCACCACTGCCGTACCTCTAATGATCACTGGCGAGTGGCGAACCCGAGGTGCTTCGATTCCTTAATTCATTGGTTCGCTTTACTGATTCATATAAAAATAATCGACTGGACGGCGGAAAGAACACCATACACGATTGGTCCGTCATCTATAATCTCATTAATTTTCTTAAATCACTTCTATCCACCATTAGCTAAAATAAAACTGATGATTATTAACGAAAGATAGTCATGAGTTTCGAAGCTTCGTCAACGATCCGCTCTTACGTCACTAAACTAGTCCACAACCAAACAAGCAGTTGGCTTCCTCGGTTAGCATAAGCGTAATACTTCCATTACTATTTTTATTATTATTACTATTATTATTATTATAAATATTATTATTATTATTATTATTATTACTATTATTATTATTATAAAAATTGTTATTATTATTATTATTTTGGGTTTTAGGCCGTGAGACGTGAGTTAATGTTCGACTGATGACTCGCTCTTTGTTCATGAAGAATATCAAAATCATCAAATATTAATTTATTTTTCTTTCTAGGGTGTGTTGACGGGAGGAAGGGTGTGTGGTTGGAGGTAGGGTGTATGGATGGGAGGAAGGGGTGGGTGGGAGGAAGGGTGTGTGGATGGGAGGAAGGGTGTGTGGTTGGAGGTAGGGTATGTGGATGGGAGGAAGGGTGTGTGGTTGGAGGTAGGGTATGTGGATGGGAGGAAGGGTGTGTGGTTGGAGGTAGGGTATGTGGATGGGAGGAAGGGTGTGTGGTTGGAGGTAGGGTATGTGGATGGGAGGAAGGGTGTGTGGATTGGAGGTAGGGTGTGTGGATGGGAGGAAGGGTGTGTGGATTGGAGGTAGGGTATGTGGACGGGAGGAAGGGTGTGTGGATTGGAGGTAGGGTGTGTGGATGGGAGGAAGGGTGTGTGGATTGGAGGTAGGGTATGTGGACGGGAGGAAGGGTGTGTGGATTGGAGGTAGGGTGTGTGGATGGGAGGAAGGGTGTGTGGTTGGAGGTAGGGTATGTGGATGGGAGGAAGGGTGTGTGGTTGGAGGTAGGGTATGTGGATGGGAGGAAGGGTGTGTGGTTGGAGGTAGGGTATGTGGATGGGAGGAAGGGTGTGTGGTTGGAGGTAGGGTATGTGGATGGGAGGAAGGGTGTGTGGATTGGAGGTAGGGTGTGTGGATGGGAGGAAGGGTGTGTGGATTGGAGGTAGGGTATGTGGACGGGAGGAAGGGTGTGTGGATTGGAGGTAGGGTGTGTGGATGGGAGGAAGGGTGTGTGGATTGGAGGTAGGGTATGTGGACGGGAGGAAGGGTGTGTGGATTGGAGGTAGGGTGTGTGGATGGGAGGAAGGGTGTGTGGTTGGAGGTAGGGTATGTGGATGGGAGGAAGGGTGTGTGGTTGGAGGTAGGGTATGTGGATGGGAGGAAGGGTGTGTGGTTGGAGGTAGGGTATGTAGATGGGAGGAAGGGTGTGTGGTTGGAGGTAGGGTATGTGGATGGGAGGAAGGGTGTGTGGTTGGAGGTAGGGTATGTGGACGGGAGGTAGGGTGTGTGGTTGGAGGTAGGGTGTGTGGATGGGAGGAAGGGTGTGTGGTTGGAGGTAGGGTGTATGGATGGGAGGAAGGGTGTGTGGTTGGAGGTAGGGTGTGTGGATGGGAGGAAGGGTGTGTGGATGGGAGGAAGGGTGTGTGGTTGGAGGTAGGGTGTGTGGATGGGAGGAAGGGTGTGTGGATTGGAGGCAAGGTATGTGGACGGGAGGTAGGGTGTGTGGTTGGAGGTAGGGTGTGTGGATGGGAGGAAGGGTGTGTGGATTGGACGTAGGGTATGTGGATGGGAGGAAGGGTGTGTGGTTGGAGGTAGGGTATGTGGATGGGAGGAAGGGTGTGTGGTTGGAGGTAGGGTGTGTGGATGGGAGGAAGGGTGTGAGGATTGGAGGTAGGGTATGTGGACGGGAGGAAGGGTGTGTGGATTGGAGGTAGGGTGTGTGGATGGGAGGAAGGGTGTGTGGATTGGAGGTGGGGTATGTGGATGGGAGGAAGGGTGTGTGGATTGGAGGTAGGGTGTGTGGATGGGAGGAAGGGTGTGTGGTTGGATGTAGGGTGTGTGGACGGGAGGAAGGGTGTGTGGATTGGAGGTAGGGTGTGTGGATGGGAGGAAGGGTGTGTGGATTGGAGGTAGGGTATGTGGATGGGAGGAAGGGTGTGTGGATTGGAGGTAGGGTATGTGGATGGGAGGAAGGGTGTGTGGTTGGAGGTAGGTTGTGTGGATGGGAGGAAGGGTGTGTGGTTGGAGGTAGGGTATGTGGATGGGAGGAAGGGTGTGTGGTTGGAGGTAGGGTATGTGGATGGGAGGAAGGGTGTGTGGTTGGAGGTAGGGTGTGTGGATGGGAGGAAGGGTGTGTGGATTGGAGGTAGGGTGTGTGGATGGGAGGAAGGGTGTGTGGATTGGAGGTAGGGTATGTGGACGGGAGGAAGGGTGTGTGGATTGGAGGTAGGGTATGTGGACGGGAGGAAGGGTGTGTGGTTGGAGGTAGGGTATGTGGACGGGAGGAAGGGTGTGTGGATTGGAGGTAGGGTATGTGGATGGGAGGAAGGGTGTGTGGATTGGAGGTAGGGTATGTGGATGGGAGGAAGGGTGTGTGGTTGGAGGTAGGGTGTGTGGATGGGAGGAAGGGTGTGTGGTTGGAGGTAGGGTGTGTGGATGGGAGGAAGGGTGTGTGGTTGGAGGTAGGGTGTGTGGATGGGAGGAAGGGTGTGTGGTTGGAGGTAGGGTGTGTGGATGGGAGGTAGGGTGTGTGGATTGGAGGTAGGGTATGTGGATGGGAGGAAGGGTGTGTGGTTGGAGGTAGGGTGTGTGGATGGGAGGAAGGGTGTGTGGTTGGAGGTAGGGTGTGTGGATGGGAGGAAGGGTGTGTGGTTGGAGGTAGGGTGTGTGGATGGGAGGAGGGGGTGGGTGGGAGGAAGGGTGGGTGGATGGGAGGAGGGGGTGGGTGGGAAGAAGGGTGTGTGGATGGGAGGGAGAGTATGTGGATACAGGGAAGGGTTTGTTATTTATTTTAGATTGTTTGGGTCTCTGAGACTGGCTTGAGGTTTACGGCTGACTACCTGAAGTGAACGGCTGGCTGGCTTAGGTGAATGGCTTACGAGCCGATCTTTTGGTGAAGAGGATACAAAAAAAAAATATAGTACTTTAAAATGTTCAGTAGTATCACCTTAGCTTTCTGAAGCAAGGAAGAAGTGTGGGAGAGAGGATCCATACTATGCAGAGAGCGGAGAATAGGGAGTAGAACGTAAGAGCCTAAGAGGTAAAGTTCAACGAGTGACATTGCAAACATCCTGCAAGAACTTACGATTAGCTGACACATTTCCCTACCAAGCTTGGTATTTGAACTACGGCAGGGCATTAGGTTCACATGAGTTACTTGATTTTAACAGTCCAGCACTATCAGAAGTAATAGTTTTTAACCGAGTTCTGCCAGGTTAACAGGTGTGTGAGATTCAACTAGCTTTTACATCGTTCACCGCCTGCGGGAAGACTGGGTAATAGGATGGAGGTCACGGTAACACGGCTTTATACACTTTTGCTACATATTTAAGAACAAAAGCATGTTGCATATATTTTCTAAAAATCTTGGGTACAATTTAATCCTAATTTACACTCCAGTATTTCTAAGGGTGCAAAGCATCTCTGTCAGGTGGTTGTGTGAAAGCATTTTTCCGGGTATTGCGGAATGATTCACTTCAGACTTATGTAGACATGCCCTACAGTTTGAGTACAAATACTTCAGTATCAGAATATGTTGAAGCACTGGAACAGTCCTCTTCTCCAAGGTGTTCAGAAAATTGTTGACACCTGATTATTTACCTACACCAATAATCTCACCTGTTGTAAAGAATGTAGGGCTTCTTCTTTGCTGTTCCTGCCAGCGCTTGTAATTGTCTTATAAAATTCAACAGACGCTTAATGAGCAGAAGCAAGAATCCACATGTCACTGCACCTTACAATCACTTACTGAAACCCAGCACTGTTAGTACCATGTTTCATGTACTAGAATGCCTGCGTCTGCTTAATATAAACTGCGGTATACCAAACTCTCATTGGGTTTACGAGTCCTCTGTTCAGGATAGGTTTTCTGCTAAGTCCTGTACAGCACATTGTGGCGGCTGTTTTGTCACTTCCCAAGAGTTGTTGTTCACATGTTTTCTTTCGAATTTCTGCCAGGGTTGTATGCCTGGAAGAAGACACACTTTGTTCAGTCTACATCAACCATACATGATTTGCAAATGTCTTGGGTTACTGTTTCATGTTTAAAGCTAGTTAATTCGTAAGTTGAAGTCTGAAGTAGTTGGTACAGGTGATTTCCAATGATTTTTAAAATGAAATATATGATCAATGATAATAATGTATTATACCGCGATCTCTGCCAGAGCACATCCATGTTATCGTTGAGGTTAACTATTTGCTCTGTTCACATGAGTTTTGCAACCGGGGCCTAGAGCAGAATTTATCAATGCAGCTGATTGGCTGGCGGAATAAGGCGCTGGGTTAATCCAGAGTCCTTCATTATTAATTAATTTTCATATGTTCTGCAATTGCAAGTAATATTAACAATTAAGTGTTGATCTAGAAAGATAAGAGACGCATTGATAACGTATATAATATATACGTTAATATCTTAAAATAAAAAAAAATAAAACGGTAAAAACGATCAGCAGATTCAACCGGCGAGACTCGACCAACCACACGCTTCCAATGATTTGACCTTATTGCAAGCTTGGAGTGAACAGAGAATAATGTCATTCGATCTAATAAATCGGTGAATCTAACGTCATTTCAGTTTTCTGTTTTCAGTACTGACAGTAACACCGCTAGTTCCTTGTGTGGTCGCTTAAGAAAGGGTATTTTTTTTGTGGATACTTGTTAACTTAACGTACAGTATCTCAAAAAAGTGTCTGCCAGGATGGGTCCAATGACTTCCGAAGTCCTACATGCCACTTGTGATGTCCCGGAAGGGTTGGTATGCGTGCCTCTGAAGCATACTGATCCTACTGCATTGGCAACCGAACATCATAATAATTACACATTGCTTTACTCATATTAAACTAGATACACAGTAAATGCATGTCCCAATATCAATCAGCCATGATTCCATGGTCTCATAATGTTTCACACAGGGTGTGGACAGATACTTTTTTGAGATACTGTACTGTACAAAGTCATTTTCCCACTCCACGTCATTTTTACAGTTCTAAGAGATATAATGCATATTTAATTAACGTGATTGTGGCCATCTTGATATCTTATGTAACCACCATTTTTCATAGATGTCATAATGCAATAAATGAATTATTTATTATACCTCCCCAAACGTAAGGCTTACTTCAATTTTTGTTCTAAGGATAACAGAAGCTCTGATATGAAGAAAAATGTTTTGAATGGACGAAGCAAAGCGAAAGTGGGTTCCATAGGGGCAATGCAGATAAAGTGCCTTGCACTCGACCGCCAACACTATCCTGGATAAAATGTTTTCACTTGGTCACTACACCTTTATACATGCTGTAGATTGATGCTTTGGCCCAATTAAAGTTGGGGAAGACATCAAGTTTATGTCTTTGAATTAGAGTCTAAAAATTTGAGGGAAAAAAGATCGTGAAATCCAAGATAGTGGTCCGAGCAGGAGAATTTCAGAGTGAAATATCTTTAGAACGTAGGGTGCGTTGTGTGGAGCTTTCACTCTAAAAGTTCAGCAGGTCGTGGACTCGTCTGTCTTGACTTATTGATTCTAATGTACGCGTGCTCGTGTGGCTGTCTGTCTGAGCGTGTGAGTGAACTGTAAATAAAATGCGTAAAAACATGATTTATTGATTTTAATTAAGCTGGCAGGTGGGCTGGATGTTGACCAAGTGTCTTTTTTTTTAATGGTCAAGAGTCAAGGCGAGGGTTCTATACTGTCGGAGGGTGGCTCATTCCAATGATTGAACGCGTTCACACCCGAATGTGGCTCCACCAAGTGGCTGCTCGGTATACAAAATAGTTGGCAGGCATTGATTAAAGGGAGGAAGACCGCATTTCGGTGAATTCATGTTTGTTTTTATTATCTTACTGACTTTTATTTACCATATAGAACTGAACGCAGCTAAACTATCTATACACTGCTCCAACAACCCAAAAGGAACAAAAACCTGCCTCTCTTCTGGTTTACGGAGGATCTAGAGGCGAGTCTTAAACCTACTTCAGTCATTGTTGACTGTTCATTAGTTTTTATGAACTCTTTATTTATTTAATGCATTTAATACTAATAGTGCTAATGCGATCCACTCTTGAGAATTGCTAGTTGACATCAGTGTATCAATAGGATAGATAAAATGAACAGGATACCGTTGTATTGTTGAGAATATATGGCTGGAACTTTGAAGTTTTTGGTCAATATTCGCTTTAGAACCGTCCAAGACTTTTAGGACGAAATTATGTTTTTCCTGTATATTTCGATGTATTTTGAATGTATTTACATTCATTTCTTGAGCAAATTCATGAAACCCTTACCAACCCAACTTAACATAACCTAGAAAGCTGACTTCACTCAATTTTTCTTACTTTAAATCACCGAAGAGTGAAGAAAAACCCCACGTGGTTAGTGGCATCTCAAGCAGCTGCTCTCAAGTAGGCATGTTAAACTCAGAACAGAAGCTCCCCCAAAACACCCGAGAACAGAAACATATTATATATATATTTTTTTTAAATACAAAAAGAAATATCCCAAGTATTAAATTGTAGGTGGTCCTGAAGAATGTTAACCAAGGTTTGGCTCCTACAGCCAAATCACACAAACTTTGAATAATATATAATAATGTTAATATAATATATAATAATGTTAAGGTAAAGATTCAGTGGAGTACAACCACGGAACTCTATATTGATTTTTATATAGGGAGACAAAACAACATATAGTTTACCCTACAGCGTTTTCCCAGTTGTTCCGGCTTTTCGATTTCACTTAAATGTTGTAAAACTGGCGTGAAGCTGTAGCTACCACCATTGCTCTTATTGAAGAACCGAAGGGAGTATATTCCCTTAAGTAGGCAAATAATTATATGTTTCTGCAAATTAATCATTGTGTTGATTTGAGAAATTTTTCCAAGATATCTAAAGTTGGATGTCAATAACCTACAGACCATATATGAGTTGTTTTTATTGAATAATCTGGTGTTATCGCGTAATGCGTTTATACCTTGCGGTCACTTAGCGACGCCACCGTCGCAGGAGGATAAAAAAAATTAATATTGAGTGAGCCATCCTCCAAGACTTGAGAAAATAGAATCCTTCCTCAAGGTCATGGGTTCATTACATAATTATAACTTAGAAGTAAAAGTGTTAAAACAAGTTAACCACTTATCATTAAACGTGTTAGATGGCTTGCCAGGTAGTTGTTTAATATATACATCATGCTAAGTTTCTGGACTGTTGGTGCATCTGATATTTATTCTTTGGAATTTTTTGTTAAAGGTGAAGATATCTGAATTTGAACTAACGTTGATCTTTGCCGTAAGTCTTACAAAAGATCAGCGTTCTTTGGTCAGCGCCCGGCCGGTCAAGTTTCAATATAATCGGTCAACACAATGATTCTTTTTTAGATATACAACTGACCTGTGACCCAGGGAGGAGTGATATCAACACATTATTATTATCACTAATAACAATGCTACTACTACTACTACTACTACTACTACTACTATGACTACTTATTTTTTTTTTAACGTGGCCTCCAGCCTCCCCCAATAGCCACACCTTCGCCACCATTTTATTACCTTAATATTAGATATCCTAATACATAAGTAGCTATCCTATCTGTGTTGAATTAGTTGAGCCGCAGATCTATGCCGCATTCAGTGACTGTAGCTTCATAGTCAATATCTGCAGCAGTTGTCCGGATTGGGGCAGAAGCTCTCGTTCCCCTGAGGCAGAACAAAGCCGACCGAAGGAGAGAGAAAGACAGTCGACATCTCATCCAGGCTGTATCGTAACTTCTGGGCTGCTGCTTCTGTTCGGAGATCACCTCAGCGAGTCTGGCGTAGAAACATCTTGCACTTGGACCCATCCCACCAGAGGTTGTGAACACTAGAGGAGTGAAGCTGCCTTGATCAACGTTTTGAATTCTCTCCCCATATGCCCTAGGTTACGGTGACATGCGGCCATGGGATCAAAAATCCTGATGTCGAAGAAAGCTCGCTGTCCCCGCGTCCAGAATCCTCGAGCACTGACGTCCACACGGGCTTCGTTAGATGTGTTTGAAGTCCTGTGTTGGAAGATCTCACCATCCATAGGAAGGAGGGTCGGTTCTACCATGACATCCCGGCAAATTTCCTTCAACATCTTTGCGGTGAGGTCCCTTACCTCGTCATGCCTCATGCATATGAAGCCCCCTTTCTTGCACACCATGGCGTGATCGCCATCATAGGAAGAGCCACACACGCATTGGGAGGGCAAACTTTCTACTGGCCGACCGTACCTTAGAGCAATGGCATCTGTAAATTCTTGTTCATTAAGACTGAAACCATTTGCCCTTATCGGTAATGTAGTTAACCAGTTCGAGGCGCCCACCTCCTGCGCCATAGCTACTTTTTTTTTCAATTTTTCTGGTACCTGCAGCAACAGTTGCTGCAACTTATCATTTTGGCAGTGTTGTCGATCTGTCGTAATGGACCTACGAATCTTATTTACTTCACTGGTATCCACCTCCCCTGTTGCATTCTGGGCTATTATGTGGTCCGTGAGGGCTGCCGTGAGCTTAAGTGAATTTTGATGTTTGATGGCAGCAATCTCCTCTGGATTAGTTAGTCCCATCCCACCCAGTCTTGGTGGAAGTGCAAGAAATGCTCTTTCTGCTGGTGTTAAGTCAGGGTGTTTCACTAATTTAGGAATGAAATTGACACTGATAGCTTCTTCCAGAGGGTGGAGGAGGGGTCAGATATCAGGGATAGTACGCTGGGCTCTGTGTTAGCAATCTCAGACAGAGCTTGGATTTCACTAACCCACTCATTCACCTTTCCCTCTACTACTACTACTACTACTACTACTACTACTACTACTAATAATAATAATAATAATAGTAATGCTATTACTACTACCGTATCATTATTGTTGTTGTTTGAATCGTTTCCCACTTAATAGTAAAAGTATCATCTTATTGTTGCATTATTTTCTTAAAAAAAGATAATTAGTCTTAGTTTTATCCCGACACTCGAACACTTGCGTGCACTCATCTTACTACAACACACACACTACTACTACTACTTTCCTGTCACTCGGAATCGAGTATGACGATCATCAGGCTATGATACATTGATATGAGTTATTAGGGATGTCACCTTCATTGGTGAGTTTTGAGCTGACTAAAGAAGCAGAAACGGGACCGGCAGAGTTGCCCACAGATGTTGCACATGTGGGAGGCTACATCTAGTGTGGGAGGGACGGCGGAAGCGTCTTTCCGGCGTTGGCGCTTGACTGCCTCGGTTTGCAGTTGGGCTAACTCGAAAGTATTGACACCTTCTCGTATGGTGCTCCTCTAAGCGTTACAATGTGGAGTAATCGTCTCCCAGGTGAGGGGGTCGATTTGGCACTTTCTCAGGTTTGTCTTAAGACTATCATTATACCTTTTCAGTTGCCCGCCGGTGTTACGTTTACTATTCGTTCGGTGACTGTAAAGAAGCTGATTTGGCAGTTTACTATTGTCCATGCGGGTAACATGGACAGTCCAACGTAGTTGTTTATGGATAATGGTAGCCTCGATGCTCCTACAGTTGGTAGTCAGCAAGGATGCTGCTGGCATTTGTTCTCTTGTCTTCCCAGCGAACTCGGAGGATGGAACGTAGACTACGTTGGTGAAAAATTTCAAGTGCCTTGAGGTGCCTCCTGTATGTAACCCATGTCTCGCTACCATATAGCTGGATGGGGAGGACCACTGCTCGATATACGTGTAACCTTGTAGATAATTTCAGCTACTTACAGCTGAAGACACGGTTTCGGAGTCTGCCAAAGGCTTGAGATGCACATCTGATCCGTTGCTGAATCTCTTCATCGATGTCCGCGGTGGTGGACAGGTAGGAGCCGAGATACCAAAAGTGGGTAACATTAGAGAGTGTAGTACCGTTAAGATGGACGGATGGCGGAGATGTGTCTGAACCAGGGGCAGGCTGAAAGAGAATCTGAGTCTTACGTGCATTCACACACACACACACACACACACACTTATGTAGACTAAAATGTCCACAAGGTACAGGTTTATCTGGGTGAGTGAGACTTGTCCACCCGTCTGGTCAGGCAGGCTACCAGTTTGACATTTCATCATTTTTGTATACCCTGTAAGTGTGTTATAGAATCTTTATACGTTAGTGACATTTTCATGATTTTTTTATGATTTTTTTTATGATACCCTTATGTTTAGTATCACCTTTGTGTCTATTATATAAGCTAATGATACTATTTCTCCATTTCACCAGTTGTCAGCCTACTAGTCGGTCGGATGGTTGGTCGGTTCTCTGTTATATAATTATTGCACATGTATATTTGGGCTCTTGAATGTAAAGTATTTGAACGCATGTCAGTGTTGCCGTGTTGGTCAAGTATGGATTTAGAGGAGCTCACGTTGGTGCTATCAGAACCATCTCTAGCGGGTAAGTTAGCATTTCCTATTCCAAGTGATCAGAGTTATTGTGATCATGTGAAGTGTAGCACCCCAAAGCTTATTTCACCTGATGATTAAACAACCTAATGCGACCTAGGGTGGTTAGGTTAGGTTGGGTTAGGTTAGATTAGATTTAACTCTGGTGCCCCGTTCACTTTTACACCTCATTGTAGTGCAGACGGTTGTGCGCCCCACCTGGGTACATTACCGACCCGGGGTGCACGTAGATTAGCATAGTGTTAGGTTAGGTTAACTTTAGATTATAATAGGTTTAGCGTTAGGTAAGATTAAGTTAGATTAGGTTAGGTTAGGTTTAGCGTTTGGTTACAGTAGGTTAGCGTTTGGTTAGGGTAAGTTAGGTTAGGTAAGCTTTAGGTCATGTGAGCGTTAAGTTAGGTTAGCATGAGGGTATTCAATCATCAAGTGAAATAAGCTGGGAGTGCTGATCTTCATAATATGACCCCTTCAGTGTTGTGTACAGTCAGCTGAAACATTACCAATTTAAAAACCATACATAGCACACAACTCCAAAGGTGATACATGGGAAGAACTATACTGTTGTCTTGTGTATACGGGACCTTAGAGCGCAGAATATGTACAGTATATAAACAACAACACGACCTGGATGTTTTATAGAGGGCGGGGATAGTATAGATGGAGAGATTTCTATTTATTCAGTAAAATCAATCGTCATATATAGTTGATTCGCCATGTATGTTGACAACGCAGGTATACAGTTCAGTGTGTTTATAGACTACACAGTACACCAGGTTCAGTATGGTGGAGTCTCTTGTAGTCAACCTCACTGCTGCTATGTAGTTACTTGACAATCTTTACTCTCTCGCTCGCTAAACTTTGATCTAACTTTCCTTCTTCCTCCACACTGCCGACACACATTCTCCCGGTTAGGGGGGGGGGGGGGGTTCACCTGAAGGTTAGGTTAGGTTAGGTTAGGTTAGGTTATGCTATGCTATGCTATGTTATGTTGTTATGTTAGGCCATATTAGATTATATTATGCTACGTTACATTATGTTATGTTATGTTAGGCCATATTAGATTACATTATGCTACGTTACATTATGTTAGGTTAGGTTACTTTACGTTAGGTGTTCGTTGTTTATGTTTAATTTATTTTTCCACTGAGTAGCTCATTGTGATGACTTGGTGAAAGTTCATTTAGTGTTTGAGCGGAAAGTATAGTGAATGTGTGTGGGGGGGAGGGGAGCTAGATCATGTGTGGCTTACAGGACGAATATAAGGAACTGCTTCTTCACACAGAGGGCGGTAAACCTATGAAACAATCTATCAGCTTAAGATGTGGAAGCGAGAATAGTATTAGGCTTCCAAATTGTAACAAGAATAAGGGCCCTCGGCATGGCCACCTTTAGTTTGGGTGGACTATAGGTATGGGGTGTGTGTGTCGTGTGAGAAAGTAACTTCACGGATATTGAAATGTATAAATACAAAATCATATTGAAGTCACATAAAATATAATATGTTGCGAGTTAAAATTTTTTAACTTGATGAAGAATTGTGAAGTCATAGAACAGCATACATTCAGCGGTCCGGGCATGATCAGTACTTGCCAACATTGCGGAAGAGAGAACTGACCGATCGCCCGACCGACTAGTAAGGTGACAAGGGGCAAAGAGTAAAAGTAAAAGTAGTGTAGTAGATACACAGTCATGCATCCGTGTTGATGGCTGGGAGATGATTGATAATTTGACCTGCATATTAACCTGCTTAGGCGACTGAGCACTCCCGCCACCAGATCGTCAGCCACCGAGCTTCCCGTTAGCTAAGTGAAGGTTGACGAATTCAGAGATAGTTGGTGGTGATGGGTGCTCGCCTCCTCAACGGCCGACCCCGTATGAGCTGGTGGCAGAAAATGTAACTATATTACGCAGCTCGGTAGTAATTACAGCCAATCACAGCATGACCTACGCCCATCCCAGTCAGTAAATAGAAAATGAGAAAATTTAGAGGATAACTTTAGCAACATTTCAACACATGCAGGAAATTGATAAATGGGTATACAATAAGGCAAATATTATTAGATATATGGCTAGTGGGAAATGTTGATGGTTAACGATGATAACTACTATTCTCTAATGTTTGTTAGTAAACACATAGTTGCCCAAAACATAGGTGATTAATTATCATTTGTACATCTGAGTAGCAAACTATTTCCCGTACATATCAGTTTAAAGTCATCGGCGTAATTAATTCAGAATTATCATGCAGATCAGTTCTGGTCACCGTATTACAGAATGGATATAGAATCCCAAGAAAGAATTCAGAGGAGAATGACAAGACTGATCCCGGGCCTTAGGAACATTGAGTACAGAGACAGGTTAAAGCCTCTTAATTTGCACTACCTCGAGAGACGTAGAGTGAGGGGCGATATGATAGAGGTGTATAAATGGAAGTCAGGGCTAAAGAAAGGTGATATAACAAAGGTACTTAAGCTATCCAATCAGGAGCGAACTCGTAACAACGGTTTTAAATCAGACAAATTTAGATTTAGGCGCGAGATAGGTAAACAATGGTTTGGAAATATAGTGGATGAGTGGAACAAGTTATCAAACATTATCATTAACTGGAACACGCTGGATAGCTTCAAACATAGGTTGGATGAATATATGAGCCATAGGGGTTGGGTGTAAACGGGACTGTCCAAAATGGGCCAAAAGGCTCACTGCATTTTCCTCTATTCTTATGGTCTTATGTTCTTAACGCATATTATGTACGTGTATGGCAGCGCTTACCCAAAAAAATAATAATAATAAAAAAGATAAAGGCGTATTATCAAGTTTGACTGGGTTTGTTGCCAGAAAAGAAACGATAACCACCAAGTGTTTGCATTTGCTATTTTTTCTGATTTATTTGTGATAAAACATTTATCTGTTTCTAGTCAGTATCTGTTTTAATTCCAGGTTTGATTAGGCTTAATAACAAGCAAAACCGCATAGAACAGTTCTCATTAACAACCATCAAAATATCTCATTATCAATGTACAATACTTTATTTATGATTACAGATGCATTCAGGAGCCAGCAGATGCCCAGGACTTGGCAACAGTACCGACCGCCGAAACAGCTAACGAGCCGATCAGTGGCGGAGAGGATAACAGTAACTGTACCTGCGAATATTGTTTCCGTGGTCAAAGGTGGTTGCAATAAAAAAATATACATGTAGTATTTAACAATGGACAGATATTACAATAGAATATAATGTAAAATATAATATAATGCAGTATAGCTAATATAATATAATTTAAGTAGTGAACGAAGAAAAAGTGTACGAGAGCAGAAACATTAATAATGACCTAAACCATGACTTTAGCAAGACATAATTGAGTGAAACTATGGGCAAGTTTCGTTACACCATTTGCCTCTGTCTTCCCAGTAGTAATTGAGAACCTGGATGTTAATCGATTTGCGGATCGTGTTCCGGGGTAATAGTTAGCCAGTGCAGTTGGCGAGTTGTCCGGTCTTCTCGGATTGTTCCTTGACACTGGGTCATGCAACTCGTTAACTCAGGGTGTGGTTGTTGTGTTGGCGACAGCTTCTACACCTTCAAAAACAAATTCACGCCATGGCGGCCCTTAGGCCAGCAATCCTCGTTACACGAGGGGCAAAAAAAAAAAAATGCGTTCATTGGCCAACTATGGGTTTACTAACAAACATACATCAACATTTCTCATTGGCAATATTTTCGATATATATTTGATATTTGCGATATAACTATTTACAGTATCTATTTCCTGCGTGTATTTAAATATTGTTAATGTTATCTGTTAAGATTTCCCATTTTCTATTTACTGTGAGTCGGTCATAGGTCCCACTGTAATTGGTTGAAATAACCTTTCAGATGAATCGTAATACAGTTACGGAATATGCGGTAGGGCCACACCCACAGCACGTGTCTTTTACTTTATCCTCTTCGCCGCTGGTGATTGATTTGGCCTGGGCTGTTAGCCGCTTGGGCGGTTGGTTACGTCTCTGTTACGCACTGTTGGCAAGTACTCTGGGCATGTATTGGTCTCGGTATGTACCTGAACCTGCGCCAGTGTTGGCCAAGTCTGGTCTTGAAAGAGCTCACACTCGGTGCCGTCACAACGCTCTCTGGCAGATTGTTCCAAGAGTTCACAACTCTCACTCCGAAAAACTTTGCCCTCAGTTTTCTGGACTTGCCCGCCTATAGTGTAATGTAGGCAATTGTAAGCGTTCTAATCTCTCTGAGTACCTGAGGTGCCGTAGAGAGGGCACCAGTCTGGTGGCCCTCCTTTGGACTTTTAAAATCAACTGATAATCTCTAGCATATCTCGGGGACCAGAGGGCTGGCAGTACTCCAGACGGGAAGCACCTCACTTTTGAATAGCGTTACGAGGGACGGAGCATCAAGGTATCTGAACGTTACTTGATTCACCTTCTCAGTGGTCCGAGAAATTCAGTTCGGTGTCTACATACACACCCGGGTGAGGTCCTTCCCACATTTGGACTCCCTTAATGTTGTTCCTCCATTCCGTTGGGACATGTGATACGCCTCCTGACTGTTGGTGTGACCTAGGCGCATCCTTTTGCATTTTGTGACATTGAATCTTAACAGCCATTCCTTTGGCCATTGATCACTTCTGAAGCCGACAAAGATCTTTCTGTAGCTCTTCACAGTCCTTTTTGTTCTTAATTTCCCTGAATAGCTTGGCATCGTCCACGAACATTTGCATGGAGGAGTGTATAGCTTCTGGCATGTCATTTATGAAACAAACAAACAAACAACAAGGGGCCCGGTACACTGCCCTGAGGTACCCTGCCTGTCACATGGCGATTTCACGCCATTAATCATCACACACTGCTCGCGGTCACGAAGAAAGTCTCCGATCCTTGCTAGGACACTCACCCGAATCCCATAACTTTCTAATTTAATTTCTAGTCTTTCATGGTGTACGTTGTCGAAAGCCTTAGCGAAGTCCAAATAAATATTGTCGATATTGTCACCTGGGTCCAAACATCCAGCACCTTAAGTAATTGCGTCAAGCAGGAGCTTGCTGACAGAAAACCATGCTGGCAGTGGCTTCGCATGTACAAGCACAAAGCAGGTATACAAACAATGGTGAAGAGTAATAACTTGACTCACACTGTCCTTAGGGCAGACCAAGAAGCCTTCTAAAGCTTATTTTCAATCGCAAGGGCGGATCCAGGGGGGTTCTGGGGGTCTGGACCCCCCTTTCATCAGAAAATTCCAATACTTTTTCTTTAATGTGGTATTATACCCAGGCGTTTTTGTAAAGTCACAAGTAACTACTAATGACCATAGAATTTCTCCTAATAGCAAGTGCACATGGCTTCAAAATTGCCTCAAAATGCCCAGGATATTGATCAGATTTCAAAAATATTTCTGGGGGCTTACAGTGCCCCCTCCCCCCCCCCCCTCTCAGGTGGGTGGGCTCGCTTTGTTCGCCTTGTTCCCGCACCCAAAACCTCATGGAACTCCCCCCCCCCCCCCCTCTATTGATATTCCTGGATCCGCCACTGAATCGTGGCCTTGTAAAGATCACTTTACTGCCTTTGTTAGCATTTTTTACAAGGCCACTAAGTATTTTGCCTTTATTCGCTCAAATGATTAATGTTTCAAAGTGAGGCGAATATTATGTTTTAATTCTTTTAATCCACTCCACGAAAGTTTGATATCGCATTCTCCATTACATCGGTGTTTGTGGCCAACTCTTCGTGTGAACACAGCCACTTGTAGGGTGAACAGATTATCTCATTTTGATCCACCCAAGAACCAAGACGAGCGTGATAATGCATATTATTTGATTATTTTTAACCAGAGGATAAGGCGTTCATAGATGTATCGAGTGTGCAACTTTAGCTTAACATGTGGGGTCTAGTATTAGCGCGAAGCTCATCACTTTTACGGCAGCAATAATTTGCACCGTGGATTAGCTCAGCACTTGTCCCAGCACCATCACTTGACCCTGGCTTACATCACCACTGATAAGTTACTATTTTCAATTGCGGTTTTGTACAGGCTCAATTCTCTCTCTCTCTCTCTCTCTCTCTCTCTCTCTCTCTCTCTCTCTCTCTCTCTCTGATAACTCCAAATGCTGTGGTTATCAGCATATACACGGATCACGCGTACCTACAGTGATTTATTTGCACACATTACACATTATATATATATATATATATATATATATATATATATATATATATATATATATATATTGTAAAATCACACGGGGAAAGGGAAACAACGTGTGATTTTATCAAGATTTATCTTACCCGCGTTTTCATTATGGATCTAGATGAAATATATATATATATATATATATATATATGTATATATATATATATATATATATATATATATATATATATATATATATATATATATATATATATGCAAGTAAATCACTGTAGGTGCGCGTGATCTAAGTATATGCTGATAACCACAAGGAAAGAAGAAAACATGAAGTTCCCAAGAGCTTTCGTGTAATTCACATATTCAGGGGTGAGTACAGACTAAGGAGTAATACTTGACAAGGCTAATATATACAGTAGAGGAGAGTGAGATCAAGTTCCTAGGGGACAGCAGGTGTCCACAATGTTCCGGTCATAAGGCAGTGACCCAACCCTTACTGATATTCGTAATAAAAAAAAATGACCATGTCCTAATCTACTTTAACCTAACCTAACCCCTATGTAGCATTAGTGTGTTTAATTATCAGGTAAAGTTAGCTGTGGGGCTAATCTTCATATGACCCCTAACGCTCAATCTAAACCAAACTTAATGTAACCAAAATGAACCTGATCTATTATTATCCGACTGAAATTACCTGAAAAAGTATTTCGTTATAATTATTAGTTTTTGCATGACAACATGGTGAGCTTGAAGTTATGTCCCGTAGAGTTGGTGGTGCGCGTCATCACTAAGGAATGTCTCGGGTTGACGTTTTCCTTCCCTTTCAGGATTTTTAATGTTTCAATGAAATCTGTCCTCTTGTGTCCCGTCTGAAGGGTTGTTAGTCCTAAGGCCCTCAGTCGACTTGGATAATCGAGATGACATAGTTCCGGAATCATCTTATTCGCTCTGTGATGCACCTTTTCTGGGGCTGTTAGATTTTTTTGGAGTTAGTGTTTTCAGTAAAAGACTAGGCCATACTTGATATTTGAATAGTTGAAGGCGCATTTGCCACTCTCGGGATCATTTGAGCAGCTCACTCACGTCTTCCTGCACTATTGCGACGTCATCCTTCACTTAGTCAGATCCAAACAAATGAAACGTTTGCTAACATAATTGAACCCAACCTGATTAAATCAGGTTGATCTAACAAAAAAAGTACGAAATATCACAGAACCAAATCGACAGAAAGCCAACCGGATCATTCTCAACATAATCAAATGCAACCAGTCTCACTATTTTCCAGTGTAAAGAAAAGTTAACCTGATTCTATAAAACCAATCTTATTTCCATTGTAAATTTAACCTGATTGACCAGAACAATCATATTTCTATTTTGAATTTACCCTTATTTAACCAAACCAATCCAAACCTTCTTCAGCCAAACAGAACATTATGTAATATAATCCACTTTGCTTACCGAATGGTCAGTATTTACTGTACTGCATCCAAGCCTATGTGACCCACATTTTCACCTGACTAGACCAACAAACCTGACGGTTATCTTGTACACACTGTACTTAAAAAATTCTCTGGCAGAAATAATAAAACCCGTTCAGGTGTACAAAACAAATCGAGGAAATGTACTACAAAATTGCCCCTCCCCCAGCCGTCACCAACACATAGTCCCGACCTTCCCTCACCAAATATCCCTCCTCTTAGAGACAGGCCTGACACTTGACATTATTAGGGACATGCCACGCTTTGCCATACAGATACAGAGGGAATGTACCTATCACTAGAAACCAGCAAACAAGGGTGGCAATGATGATCCCTCACTCTTGGCTGACTCAGCGTTGTTGATCTAGCAGCAGCCAGTCGCCTCCCAGATAGTAATACTGCCCTGCCAACCACACAGTAATAAAGGGATCATCATCGAAATAAACGACCATTGGTATCTATAATCTTGATTTTTACTGAGAACATGTGTCATCTGTAATGTGGTGAAATCAATTATCAAAAGTCCTATTGCTGAGTTAACTGCGTCTGCATATGTGTAGAGTTTGTGCGGTGGAGGTGCCAAGAGGGTTGAGGCGTCATGTTGAGTGTATAGCAACCCGCGACTTTCCTCAGTAACATTGTCAGCGAGAGCTTAGACTCACCTCAACGTAAACAGGCTTACTGATAAGTAAATAAAAGGTTGTGTATGGCTGTGATTTCACTTAAGAAAGGCAAAGAAAATGTCTAAAATGCGTATTGACAATGCAATGAAAAGTACCACAACTGCAAACGTGGGAAGTGTTAAACGCATGGAAAATGTAGAGGTGTTTATAAACAAAAAATGCATTGATATTGATGGAGATCTCGTCCAGCGGTTGTCAGGATGTACGCTGCTGGAGAATGGTGGTACCTATAGTGTTGGGCGCGGCCGAGGTCGAAGATGGGTCAGCACCTCACCAATGGGACGTGACTTATCATCTAGGCCTTATCACAAGGCTTCCAGAGTATCGTCCATGGAACAAAACCGTCCTGAAGAGATCATGAAAACTCCTTCGTCGACGAGGGGAATAAGACGCCATTCCTCGAGTTCTTCCCTGTGTCTGGCCGTGTCCGCAGCACCAGCACCAAGAGCCCAAAAAACTTCTTTGTCTCACGTCACACCCGCAGCGGCCCCATCAGGATCACAGAGGCAGAAAGGGTTGCAGGTGAAGAGGAAGAAGCAGGTCACAGCCACCAACTCCATACCACCTGTTAAACAACATTGTCAACCACGTCAACGTTCACTTCCACCTGTTATCACACGGTTTAATTTTGCGCCGTAAGTCCATCAAAACATTATTACTTGTTTATACACATAGTTTAAGTTCTCCACTGTATTCATTTGGTGTGTTAATTTCTCTTATGACTTTGGACAGCTATGTTTTATGTTGGTATAGCTTACGGTATAAGTAAAGTTTATTTAATTGCTTTCATGTTTGTTTGAAGACTGAATGAACTGTTCATGTGGTGTTGTGAGCATCACTGATAGTGGCCTGATGAAACAACCGTCAGGAGTGAAGATGTTATGCTTCAGGCTTGTTACTGGTTATTGACAGAGTTCATTTAGTGCACACACACACACACACACACACACACACACACACACACACACACACATATATATATATATATATATTATATATATATATATATATATATATATATATATATATATATATATATATATATATATATATATTCTTTGATCTGTGATATTTCTTTGGGTTATATCGATGCCTGAAGATGGCACTGATTGTCAAGAAACAATATTGATGCTGTGGGGTGACTGGGTGATATTTACAGTATAGGACAGGGGGTGTCGGTAGCCAGCTTGTTTCTCCCTACACAGATCAATGAGTATATATTTATTGAGTACAATTTTCAAGTTTCCATTAATTTAGTATGTATATAGAAAATTCAGGTATATAATATACATAAACGGTAAGGGTATACTAACAATGGTAAGCAGTAAGTCGAGCACTAAGGCCCATACTTCGCTATAGGTTGGTCTTAACTTCATTAAAATAGGTTGCTCTTCATTGCAAAACCTCGGTATCAATGTGCCTGTTGCATATGTTGATCATGGTTCTCCATGCTGGATGATTTGCTGTCCAGTAGTGTTCTGCACTCACACATCAAAGGAAAACCCACCTCATAATTTCCGAAATAACTAACTCTGTAGTCTATGGACAGTCTCTTCCTCAGTCTCTGCCATACATTAATTATCTGTAAACTGTCGGCTCCCTGCAAGTAGAATGGAGAGCTGGGTGATCATGTGTGATTTCTAATCTGTCCTCCAGGCCCTCTTCTCCCTTAAATCTAAACGACCCTTTGGTCCAACATACGTATAGCACAGCTCTTGGCTTTAACTCGTGAGAAGTCTGTTGTAACAATGTTTCTGGGGATTTCGTCTCATGTTGATTTAGCACACAATAATAAGGTTGACTCTCTCGCTAAAACTGCATGTCGTCTTACTCTCCCTGATGCTGGGACTATCCCTCCCCCCTGTGCTACAGAGAGAGAATATACGTTCTGCCACTTTTTTTTTTCTATACATCCCTCGCAGGGCCCGCTAGCCTGTCTATTGGGCACTACGAACAGTTCTTCTCTTCCCACATAATTATCGTCGACGTGGACTCATAATTATGGTTCACAGATATTATTTTGGCTCGGCTCTTATTTGACTGGGATACAGACCCAGCTAACTGGTAAGTCTCTGAGACAGAGGATGTTCAACACTTCTCTCCCTTCAAACTGTGTAACAGACCCACATCTAAGTCTTCAACACTATTATCTCGATTGCCCCACTGTGAGTGATATTCTGCCTCAGGGTGAATCACTGATCACATTGAATCACCATTCACTTGTACCTGATACCCACATTTTGGAGGATGCTATTTGAGGTTTTCTTATTGACCCCTTTAGTTATAGCCTCAAGTTTGTCGCCTTTTGGGATAATCTGACAGCTAACTAAATAATAATTCTCTTGTTGTCTTCTTATATTGTGATAGTCTGCATGTCTTCTTATGAGCCTGCTGCCCTTTGGGTTTCATTAATTAAAAAAGAAAAGTATTTCGATTCATGCAAGTTCTATACTAATTTATTTCCTCGGTTTACCTTCTCACAGTGGCCCCAATATCTCCAGTTTTTCATGAAAACACACGACTGGATCTATAATTTTTTCTTCTTCACATTTGGTCTCAGACTGAGTCTCATTAACCAAGACCTTCAGTTAATGGTGTTTCTTCGTCACGGGACACCACTGGTGTCGCGACCCAGACCACCATCCTTTTCCATTACGTAGGTATACGGTGTACGTATGCCGTGGGAGAGTATACAGTTTCTGTGTTCCTGAGTCTAGGCACACTGTCTACAGGGCTCCCTAGACAGTGCAGGTAAACTCGCTATAGAAAGATGAACATTCGACGCCTGTAAACAATAATGTAATTTGACCAAGGATAGCCGACAAAGCTGTCAGGAGGGTCCTTTGATGAGGCTTATGCTTTGTCTCTAATCAGAGTAACAGTATATATACAAGAGTAATAGTGTAAGTTTTTTGACACCTCAACAAGCATTAAATTGCGCTTGGACAATCCGAGGCTGGCGGGTCACTCTAACATTACTGTACAGTACAGTGTACATACATCATTCTACGGTTAATAATATAGAAACTCACTCTTCTCTTGCTGTAGCTTCATCTGTTATACCTTGCTTAGTTTTATTATTTAAGTGTTTAATATCATAACTGGTTTTGATGCGGTCTGATAAATTGTTCCAGTCTATTATAGCTGTAAAAAAGAATAGTTTTCGCTTGACTGAGGACAATAGGAACCATAAAATTGTGTTCACAACCTTTAGTGTTATGCCTCGGTTGTTTCACTCTACCCGTTACACTTAACATGTTTTGCGACTGAAGAATTTCGTGACTAACGTGATCTCTTGAGCAGCAAGAATAGTAGGTAATTGACATTGTATGAGCGCCAAGCAAAGGGTCTTCTTCAGTAAATTGGGGAATTACAGGGTAGCCTTTATTTTACGTCCAGAGGGCAAACGCATCGGGGCTGCGTTCTGTTACACACCTCGTAGCGTTCGTAGTACTGTATTATATTTTTTTCAAGTTAACGTTAGCGTAGTGGGTGAGTCAAAGTTTCTAGGTAGCTCCATAGTGGTCCTTGACCCTAGCAACCACCCAGTTTGTTACGTAGTGCACCATGACGACACACACCGTTCAGTTCCCACCATAATCCGCTACTATTTTCCGTAATGTACGTAGCGCAACTGATCACAGCTCAGATGACATGCAACCAAATACAGCTTAAGACACCAAGAGAAGGTACAGTATATTAGGGAGAATCAAGTAAATAACACATGCAGACACCACTGTATTCTAATAGTGTGTAAACCGTATCCAAACCGAAGACAGTTACACAATTACAGAATATTTTCCACTTAAAAGAGAAAGGTGAGTTACAATATTGAATAACATTAAATAAATATATTAAAAAAAATTACCTATGTTATTTACACCGAAAATAACTGTGCAACTTGTTAAGTATATCAAGGTTCTGTAATTGAGATTTTAAGTTCTGAGCCTTTCAAAACTATCTAATTCATTCTTTTCCTTTGTGAAATATAATAAATAAATAATTAAAAATTTATAAAAAGATAAAACTATTTTTTTTTCTATAAACTTAAGGACTTTTTAATGAAATTAGTTTGAAGTTTATAGAATACACGAACGGTATTAATAGAAGGTAGTGTTGCGGCTTGGTGTTGAGAGCGTCTGTCCCAAACGTTTACTGGCGGCCGAGGTTTGGATATATTAATTCAAAATGAGTAAAGCACATCCTCCTGAGTTGAAGAAGTAAGTTAAATAGACTTTTGACTAGTACTATGATAAAATAATTTGCGTTAATGTCACGTTTTGTTACTTTGCAGTTCAGTGTTCTTGACTTGTCCTGACCATGTGCCTTGTCCTGACCATGTGACTCTATTGTATTTAGGTAATAAATTGTTACCTGTATATACTTTTGGCCTGATAAATACTAAGATCGGTAAATATTATGTCATTGGCTGTCCTCAGGTTCCGGTACGAGAATAGGGTAAAGGTGTAGATAACGACTACCACCAGAAGTTTTTTTTTGTTGATTTTCTTTATTTTTGCTTTACTCATTGTTTTGATTAATTTAAGTATGTTAAAAGAAACGATAACTTTCTATTATGAATTTATTTATTTTTATTTATTCTGTCCTGCTGCACAATTCACCTCCCTGCGCCATTATCGCGGTCCAACGAATTACCCAAAAGTACGCAAAGGTATATTCAATCAGGGTAAAATCTGAACGAATATATGTTTTACGTCAATAAAACCTGATTAATAATGTTTTCATTGAAATGTAGTCAAAATAATGAAATAATAAACAGCGAAAAATGCTAAATTCCAAAGAGCCACCTATTCAAAATGGAGATACAATTACTGATGTTTCTGTTACTTTGGGGTATTTAGCATAGCCGTAGGGTTTACTTTTTGTTAGGTTAGGTTAGCGAAGTGCATCACGATGGATCTGAGTTATCTCCCTTGCTCGAAGCCATTGCTGGTGACTCTCGCTTGAGCACTGTGGTGGTAGAAATGAGGTGTCAGCCCGATGTTAAAACAATTAAGCTTTGAATTTTGTGAATTGGATGATTGAATCCGTGGTATATTAAGGGACTTCTATAAAAAAAATAATTACTTTCCTTATATAGGGTAACTGGAAATAGCCTCATATTTAAATCCTTTTTAATAATTTCTGTATCCATAACATATTCCCCTGTGCATTATATATTACTGTATATACAGTATAATTATATATCCTTGTGTTTTATGTTGACCTTCTCCAAGTGCATTTCTAAGGGGATAGTTTTGTGTATTAAGAATTATTTTGCCATTAAAAGTGATTGATTTCATGTAAAACTTAATTAATTTACCTTCTGTTTTTAATTAGGTACATGGACAAGCGTGTGATGACGAAGCTCAATGGTGGCCGCGTGGTAGAGGGCACTTTACGAGGCTTTGACCCATTCATGAATCTTGTGGTTGATGATGGCGTGGAAGTCCGCAAAACTGGTGATCGTGTTAGGATTGGTGTTGTTGTAAGTATTCAGTATTTCAAGATATTCATTTAAAAATTGGAACTGTATGAAGGACAAGATTTTAATATTTCTTTCAACTCTGGACAGTAGTATCGTGAAAAAAAAAAAAAAAAAAAATTATATATATATATATATATATATATATATATATATATATATATATATATACACCAAACAATACCTCACTAGTCAGGAACCGAACCCTGGACCTCTGTTTGTGAACAGGGATTGCTACCACTGTGCCACAAGGACAACAAAAGCAATCCTAGGCATTGTTTTATTCCACACACAATCTGTTCATTTGTCTTTGTTAAGCAACGTGAACCTCCATTGGGGATCGCCCGTGCCAACTGTGTGGTCGGAGTAGTATTTTACCGAATCCAGCTAGGAAACACGAGGCTTCATATATATCTCATCAGTCCACATTGCACATGGACTTCCATTTACAAACAATACCCCCTGCCCCGGTCGTGAGATATTATTTGTGTCCAATTTGAGAATCTAATCCCCGCGAATTTTAAGGGCATGCTATATAAAGAAAAATTTCAGGGATGGGGGATTTTTTCCAGGTTTGAGAGGTGATGTAATGCGCAATTTCCAGAAATTCCGAGAAACATTTCCCACGAGTAGTAAAACTATTGCCAACTGGCAGTGCGGTATTTTTCTTTTGTTTTATTTATTAGTATAATTTTTATTTATTCCTCACATTTACTGTTATACTGTACAGTAATGCAGTATATACACAACTCCGGTCCTTATATTGCCTTGGACAATGAGGCGTATATGTAAAAAAACAAATATTTGGTGAAAGATGGTGGCTGGGAATCCCCCCCCCCCCCCTCTCTATTTACATTAATTCTTATGGGGAGAATTGCCTCAACATTAACAGTGTCATTAATTGTAGTGAATTTTAGAAATGCGTCCTTTACGATAACCTGGGTACGTATTCCTGTACAGTATTAGCAAAGGGCATAAAATTGTTCCCTGGAGATTTTTGGGCATTTTTTTTTAGAATAAATGATAGCGGCATTGCATTTCAGGTGTGTGAAAACATAGAAAATGATGCTTCATTTATGTAATACAGTACAGCTGTATAGTATGGTTGAAAATAAGAGACTTTCTTGGTTTTTCAATTTGTGTGGTATAAAAACTCGGTCTCAGAGTAATTTATTATTTTTTTTTTAAATTAGTCATGCATTCATTGCTTTGATATTCTTTTATCTTAAGAACTTTAGATGGTAGTAATCAGCTACCAAACATGGAGGTACTACTGCCTGGGAAGATATTGGAAGCATAATGTTGTCTAATGGTGGACCCTGTTGCCATATGGCATCACGAAAATTGTGACCAAATCCCAGGTTGTTGATCTGACTGTCTGCCTCATTTACACACAATTGCCCGGGTGGGCTAATCCCCGTCAAAAAAAAAGTTGCTGTGTGGCCTGTAAAGCCATCTGTATGTAAAATTAATTCTGAAAGGCCGGTTGATGTAAGTTTTTATGTTTATGTACAGTATTTCTATACTGTACCTTTTAGTTCAGGAAAAAATACTGATTCAACTAATTTCCCCATTTTCTTCTACAGGTAATCCGTGGGAGTAGCATAATTATGCTTGAGGCGCTAGACCGCATATCTTAAGCTTAGAAAATGTATTAGTACTGTACTGTACTGTCCAGTCCATTCATAGATATTTTTTTTTATTTTAGATAATTTTAAGTTTTTTCTTTTTTTGTATTAAGAAACAGAATTTATGAAAATGCTTTACTTTACTGTATAATGTTTAGCCTATAAAATGCATTTTCATCTAAATTCTTCATTATTTCAATAAACTTTTTAACAATGTCAAGATTGTCCTTCAGCACCTAAGGAAGAAATGGAAGTTATTTTGTATTTAATTCTTATATTATTATTAATAATTTATACATACAGTACGCCGGATAATTCGCTGATTTTTATTTAGCGGTCTTCTATTATTCACGGATGACACCCAAGATTGTCTGTGGGTAGTTTTAATGTTGCCGTCATTTTTGCGGCTGGGACAGAGAGCCATTCGTTCTAGAGACAGTAATTTCCTTTCCCTATACAGTATTGTATATATGTGATGTGTAACACACACACACAAAACACATAAAAATATATAATAATGGAATAATCCTCTCACAAATAATCAGAAACAAATTTATTAAAAATGTTGAATCTACCCATAAGTCCACTCCGTGGTTTATTAATAACAAAGCACGGATTAGACGAGGGTAGACACACGTTTTTAATACATTTGTAAGAGGATTTTTCCATTATTATTTATTGTATGTGTTTTGTGTGTGTGTTTATACACACACACATTAATTGTGTACATAATACAGGTAAAAGAAATAATTGTCCTAAAGGCAAACATGTAAAGGGAATATACATTTCTTTGTACACAAGTAAAAATGCCCCCCCCCCGGTCAGTAAATGTTCGCGGATTTGGCGATTTGCTGCCATTTTGAGAACATAACCACCGCCAATATGAAGGGCCTACTGTACTGTATTGCAAAGTTATAACAACTTTTAATGGCAAGTAATTAATGCCTCAGTGATTGAGCATTTGAATAGCACCTGAAATGGTTGAAAAACAACCCAATTGAGTATGGTACTGGGTATATTGGCAAAGATAGGGAAGTCCCATGTTTTCGCCTGCATTTGGCTGCCCACCAGCTGTAGTATTAGTCCGCCAATATAGTAATTGGTTTTAGGGCTTAAATTCCTTAACATTTTAGTAAATATCAAGAAGGTTGCACTATTCTATAATTTTAAAAGTGTTATATTAAATTTTTTAGTCATTTTAACAATTATTGAACATAATTGAAGTACAGGAAACTAGTTTTTTGCACGCCAAACAGCCACTCAACACACCAAGCTTGGCGTCAGTTTGTTTACCAGTTCAAAGGAAGGAACATCTTGTTTGAGACTCAACATAAATGCTTTATTTCTGTGTTTCCAGTCAAATTATTGGTCATTTTGAAATATATTTTACATATTGATAATATATAGCGCAGTGCAGTGTTGATTTAAAGAAAATAATGTTGAATTACATCAAGTGAACTAAAATTTTGTGTGAAATGGCGCCATGGGGTGACTTCTCTTCCTCCCCAATGCCTTCTCTTCTCCCTTCTCCTCCACCCCCATTCTAATTCCCATCATCATCATCCAGGAGCCTTCTACATACACACCTCAAAGTAAGTGTACTTTACTACCTTTTTTGTTGATTTTAGGCAATTTTCGGTGAGCTTGAACCAATTACCCAAGAACCCATTGAAACAATGGTTTCAGTTAACGAGCAACCTTCTGGAATGAATTGTGCTCGTTAACTGAGGGATCACTGTGTGCAAGATGTCAAGTTTAGACACTTGAAACTTTTCCCAGTAACCGGAGAAGATTCTGGGGATGAAGAATTTTTCCTGGTTAGTTGAAATCTCTCATCCTCGGAAGTGCCCTGCACCAATTGGTCCAGCTAACGGGGATATCACTGTATTATACAATATGTAAATGACCACAGAATTTATCTTATGAATAAAGAGAAAACTGTATACCTGTAATACTTTACAGTATACTATAAAAAGAAAATAATAATTGAAGGGGTATATTGTGTGGGGGAGATGAGAGTGATCTGGGAGCAGCAGGTGGGGAAGGGGGCACCAGTGGGCAGCTCTCCCCCAAGCTCCCTTTAACACATCATGATGCAATTTCACCATAATTCTCGTATCACTTAGGTTCATTTGGTGCTGCATTGATAAAACATTTATCATAATAGAATCAACTTTCCTTAAAAAAATAAATAAATAAAATAAAATGATAAGCTACAGTTTGGGGATCTGTAGATACACCCGACAATAAGTAAGTCTCTCCCCTTTAATTTAATTTTACACCACTTTGATTCTTCAAAAACATTCTCTCCCTGTACCCTCACCTGACTGGCTCCAAGGTCTTGCCTAGCATAGGTAACCACACCCCTCTTGCAAGTTGCTTGAGAAAGGTTGGTAAACGAATTATATCCGTCAATACTGAACTCGCATTCCTCCGGGTTGATTCTCCTGTTCTTGCAACAGTTCTACAACACTTACTATATCTGGTTGATGTACCTTCAATAGTGTTTCAAACTGCTCTCTCTTATCAAGGAACGTGTCATTATTAGTGTACAAGACTCTCAAGTTGGAATTTGTTCTTGGTAACGTCTCTGCCTTTGGCAATGACTGCGGCCCTCCTCCATTCTCAGAAGCTGCAGCATTTGCTAAATACATTGTATTTGCAGGGTGTGGTCAGATGTGTTATTGTTTATGTGGCGCATGTTTCCACCTGGGTGGGAGGTAGAGCTGGTGGGTGTCCCTCCATCCCCTGGCTCTGTGCTGGTGTTCTTGCTTCCACTACCCTCCCCCTGGATATAACCCATGTAAACTCGTCCCCGTTCCTCCGCAACTCCTCCCTCCGTGTGATCTGGGCGAATGAATTTTTTCCGACATGCATTGCTAAGTTTCTTTGCCTGAGGGGGCGAGGCTTGTCCTCCTGCTTTTCAGCTTCCTCCGACTTAACAGTAGGTCTGCTAGTTGCCACCTCTTCAACACACTTCTTCAGAGTCCCTAGCTACTGTAGAACCTGTTCGGATCTTGCGTTTTCTCCGCCACCTTCTGGGGCCCTGCTAAAGCCTGAGCATAATTTTTCTTTACTACTCCCTCCATTGTATCAGCCACTTCCTCAGTCTTAGCGAGGATCTCTTTCCTAACTTGTTCTTGTTTGGCAACCAGCAGGGATCCAGCTTCATCTATTTCCATTCCTAGGAATCTCATTCCCCAACTGTTTGCAATTGCTTTGTTTAACGGTTTGCAATCGCTTCGTTTGCAGTCCAGGGAATACTAGCAACAGCTTCCATGCTTAACCTGAATGCTATATAGCCCAGACCTGCACAATTTACATCATATATCATCCTGCAGTAATTGCAAGTCAACATACTTCCTGGTGATGCTGGGTTTAGCCCCGATTCCCTGCGCCTCATGGCTGTTGGGGGGGGGGGGGGGTGCTGATTCTGTACGAATCTTCTCAGCCTTAAGCCCAGTTTACAGTGTGATGTAATTCTAGTTGTTGGATTAATAATAATAATAATAATCTTTATTATTACTGTGACAATCGCTTCTACTCTGTGTCTTGGTAGCAGGGCTTTAGTGTCAAGGTCCCTTTAAAGCCCCCCTGCTCTCATACTTAGGCCCTTGTGGCAGACTAATAAATAATATTATAGCTTATCACCACTTAATTAGTAATACGTATTGTAGTTTACAGTATTTTCATCTGCACATACCCCAGTTTATTCATTAATCACTTGTATAAGTGTACAAATTGCCAAATTGAGCCATCACTCAAAGGTAATAAATAACATTGTCAGGAAGACATCTTATCAAATACTATACTGTACAGTATGTTATGGTGACCTTGTTGTATGCTGATTTGCTGAAAGCTCTCACATGAATAATGCATCCTGAGTGAATATAGTACCTTCTGATAGAGCTTATCTTTTGAAGTCAAATTACAGATTGTATTTTTACTCTATTATTGAAGATGTTATACAAGTATTCATCATCATGACCATACACCATAAGAGGATGATCATGAGAGAATATAAATCAATAAATAAACCTGACGACTATGCTGATGAATGTGGCAACACCCGATCAACCCCCCCCCCCTGCTTACATACACAGTGTCTTAGCTTGCATTAGGTCTACAAGCAAATCCGATTTGACCACTACAGTATTCAGTGAGCATGTGTTGATCTTTTCATAAGATTTCTTTTTTGTTACCCATTTCCTAAAATATATACCCTATATACCCGTGTGTAGTTCGAGTTTTTAAGACCAAATTTTTTGGCAAAAAATTGGGGGTCGACCTGTACACGGTTACTGCCAGTAAACAATGGAAACGATGCACCACCAGCTGTGAGTGTTGGTACAGTTGCCAGGGCAAATCTTTTGTGTCATCATAGCAAGCCCAAAGTGGCCAAATGCACGGTATAGTAGAACAGGACGATGTAAAACATAAAGAGTTTATTTATAGATACATCAATCTTTGTTAATTAAATTTGAAACAAAAGAAAACTACGATACCGTGTTTCTGAATATTTTCATTAAAATCTAACATCACAAGTATATTTTACCTTAACTGTGCCTGAATGAATATATTCTCAAGTAAATATGGAAATGTAATATTTTTGCTGAAATGACGTACGTAATACAGTGGAAAATGGGATAAAATCGTGACGAAAACAATGACTCGCTTTCTTTCGTAGTTCAAAAGATGTTACCGTAATCGCTTTATGAATGGTTTTCAGTTAAAAAACTGTTGTATTACAATAATATTCTATCCTAATTCACTTGAATAAATACTATGATACCATATTTATGAATATTTTCATTAAAAAACATCAAAATAATTTTCCTTGTCATCATCTTCAGCACACAGTTGCCAGTTTCAAGATTTTCTTTTTAAAATTTTAAGTTAGAGTATTTCTTTTCCCAAATCGTTTTACAATACAGTGACCCCTCCGTTCCAGAAGGTCGTTCGTTAACCGAAACCATTGTTTCAATGAGTTTTTGGGTAATTGGTTCCAGCTCACCGAAAATTTCCCAAATTCAACAAAAATGGTAGAAAAGTTCACTTACTTTGAGGTGTGTATGTAGAAGGCTCCTGGATGATGATGATGATGATGGGATTTAGAATGGGGGTGGAGGAGAAGGAAGAAAAGAAGGCATTGGGGTGGAAGAGAAGTCACCCCATGGCGCCATTTCACCCATAAAATTTTAGCTCTCTTGGTGTAATTCAAGATTATTTTCTTTAAATCAACACTGCACTGCATTATATATTGTCAATATGTAAATTATATTTCAAAATGACCAATAATTTGCTTGGAAACACAGAAAAAAAGTGTTTAGTTGAAGAGAGTCTCAAGCAAGATGTTACCTCCAGTGAAAACAGAGAGAGACTAACTCCTGTTATGCTGTGTTAAGAGGCTGGATGCCGCACATTAAACTAGTCACTTTACCTTCAATTATGTTCAATAATTGTTAAAATGACTAAAAAATTTAATATTATATTTTAAAATTATTAAATTGTATAAACTTCTTGATATTTACTAAAATAGTAAGGAATTTAAGCCCAAGAACCAATTAATGTATTGGCGGACTGATACTAAAGCTGGTTGCCCGGTCAGTGCAAGCGAAAACATGTTGAGGTCGGTTCGTAAGAACTTCGTTAACCGAATTGAAGATCCTTATGGAAGGCACTTCGTTAATCGAAATTACGTTAAACGAGGGGTCACTGTAAACAGTTTACTATTGTGCAAACCCTACAGAAAAAATAACAGAAATGGAGACACCAAAAATGTAAAAAAAAAATGCTGTGTCTGACTTGCAACACTGTTGGTAGGGTCAGGTGGTTCTAACGGCATCCTGCCAGTACCTGGTAATCAAATTTACAACAGTGTCTAACCTCAAGTACTGTAGTTTACCTGGTGTAGGCAATATGAAGTAGAAAATACCAGTTAAAGTGAGAAATTGGAAGAGAATAAACAATATAGATGTTGTTGGGCTATTTTTGGTAGGGCTGAGGGAGAGAGTACCAGCTGTTTGGTCTTTTTTGGCAGGAGAGTCACGCAAATATCCGTACTGGTATTTGTTTGGTGTCTTCTGTATTTTTAAAAATGAATATTTGTACATTAAAAGTACCGTAACATTGTATTATACAGTCAACCCTCACTTTACGCGGTAAATATAACCCACAGGGTACCGCGTAAAGTGAACAATATAACATAAGGGATTAATTGAAATAGAAACCGGGCCGACCCCAAACTCCACTTTTTGACGACACACAACTATGTTGTAGTAAAAATTTTATCTTGGCTTTATGATGGTATGCACACACAATTAATAATTAAGAGAAATATCAATAATATTAGGTTTTTTAACACTTACATTAGTAGAAAAGATGGCTGGGCACACAGGGATGGGCGGTTGGTTCCGAGGCAGAGGGCAGATTATTGGCCCTCACCTGTATCAGTTGTATCACTATCCACCACAGAGGCTTGCAGGGCCTCTTTGTCAAACCCCTCAAAGTCCATATAAGTCTATATCCTCACTATAATTATCACTATCAATGACTTGGGCTGGCTGTGGTGGGTGAAGAACTCGGTAATGTTTTGATGACTAGGCGACCTTGTGCGCACCGTGCTCGCGCCGCTTACACAACATGACGGGAGGTTGGGATCCAAAAATGGTGCGGCTCTCAGCGTAAAGGGGTACATGCACCGTGGAATGTGAGCATTCCTGTTTCTGCAGGGTACCGTGTAAACGTGGAAACGCAGAATGTGGGACCATGTAAAGCGAGGGTTGACTGTATACAAATTTGTCATATTTCTGGAAAAAAAGAATTACCGGTAAACACAATTTTAACGTATGCTAGAATTAAAGTGTTTTTCGAATCGTTTTCAGTTAAAAAACTGTTACATCACAAGTGAATTACGATAGATATTATTGTAATACAATAGTTTTTTAACTGAAAACCATTAAAAAAGCGATTACGGTAACATCTTTTGAATGAAAGAAAGCGAAAGTCATTGTTTTCGTCATGATTTTATCCCACTTTCCACTGTAATACGTACATTATGTCATTTCAGCAAAAATATTACATTTCCATATTCTCAGAAATAAATAGTAGTTTTACTGAAACTTGATGTATTTCATTGTAAATTTGGATAAACTACATGCCGAAAACAATAGACTTTACCGAACCTTCCAATGTTCAAGAGATTTTACTCGTTTTTTTAATAGTTTTCTGTTAAAATACTGTTATATTAGTGATATTCTATTCATACTGTGCTTGATATAATACATTCACGGAAATGTAATATTTTTGCTGAAATGACGTACGTATTACAGTGGAAAATGGGATAAAATCATGACGAAAACAATGACTTTTGCTTTCTTTCATTCAAAAGATGTTATCGTAATAGCTTTTCAGTTAAAAAACTGTTGTATTACAATAATATTTCCTCCTAATTGACTTGAATAAATACTTGAATGGAAATATACATATTTTTGCTGAAACTACCCGCGTTTCAGTGTAAAGTGTCGTAATAATAAATGGTAAACAATTTGCCTTCGGCACTCGGTGTTTCAGGCACGGCGAGCCTCAGTTTATAGGACGTAGAGTGTTTTTACTGAAGGTTTTGTTGTTCCATTACCTTCAAAAACTTGGGTCGACCTATAAACGAGGAATATCATAAATTCATGATTTCTTGGTAAAAAAATCAGGGTCGACCTATAAACGAGAGAGGATTATAGACGAGTATATACCTGTGTTTAAATAATTTTAACCCATTTCTTAAAACCATCAAGTATCACCTTTAAATATACTACGTATTCTCCATGATGCAGACTGAGAGAATGAGACATGTACCACATGCCACCCAAGTACAGACGTTCAACTGCATGCTGGATTTTCAACTTTTTAAAAAAATATTTCTGGTGAATATGGGAGTGGTCCCGTGCAACTCAGCGAGTCTGAAAGAAGCGAATTCCGATATACTGGTCTGATTTATCGAGGTTCTGCTGTATCAACTTGTTATGTTTTATGTATTACTTGGTTACCTTGTTATTCCAACTTAATGTTGAACTTTGTCATTAAAAATAGTATAAAACTTAGTAAAACAAATACATGGAGATGGTATTTGTTTTGAAAACTGTTGATCTTTAAATAGTAAAACTCAGATTTGGCAAAATAAACCCTGAATTCTCAGTGTTGTAACTTTTTAAATTATTTTCACTACATGGCATTATTTTAAGTAATGTTTATAAATATAATTTACCATAAAGCGCAATACACTAAAAAAGTTATTATTTCCTTATTGGCACATTTTATGTAGGTGAACTGAACATCATGTAATGTTACATATGTTTTATGACTAGTTGAAAACTCTACAATTACCCAAGATTGAGTTTATGGAAACTGCCACAACTCCACCCTTACTCCTTTCTAAAACATACAACTGTAAGTGACAATAAGATTTTGGTGACTGAGTAATGAGTAGTAAGAGCGAACAATGACAATTTCTATGACATAAGAATAAAAAAAAAGAAAGCATATACAGTATTATATACAGCATATATTATAAATATCCATTAAAAATGATACTCACATTTTTTTATTACTTTGTATTGAACTTCCTTGTATTTCTAAACTTTAATTATTCTTTGGCTTTAAGAATCTTCCAGGATGTGTGGCAAACCCTGCTCATCTTGACAGAACACCAACTGAATAACTAATACTGTACACCAAACTGTAACAGACCAACATCAATTATACCCACTTTTGTAAGTAATTCCCAGTCCAGACATTGATTTTAACAATGGTTTAATACATGTATGACCTTGATGTACAAATGACATGATGAAATATCTTGTGCTGTCAAGATTGTAGTGCTATATGGTAGTACTGGTCTTCATAGCACAAATAGGCATTGCATAGGGAGAAAATATCCTTGGGAGAATTTATTTAAAATTTGTAAACTTTTCCATTTACCAAGACAATAAAAATGGTTCTTATTGTGTCCTTTACAAATAATTATTCAACTGAAACGAACTTTTAAATATAATTTTTTACATCCTTACTGTATGAACTTTCTCAAATTCTCGGAAAACAACCTGTAAGAATTCTGTTAAGTGAATCACACCTACAGATATGCAGAGGTGTGGCCAGGAAATGTAATGAAAATTGGTAGCATTTTTCACCTTTTGAAAATGCCCAAGTGTTCTTTTCCCCATGCATTACCAAACTAGTACTTTTATTAGTGCTTATATTATTGCCTTCAAAGACTATTATACATGCAAGTTTGTATTTTTTTTTAACAAAATCCTGTCTAACATTATTGAATGGCAACCTTCTTTTGATCCGGAACATAATAAGGTTTCCATAATTATAATATACTGTACTGTACAAGTTTAAACTTTCTAATTAAAAAAAAAAAACATTTCATAGAAAATATATCCTCACTTATTTAAAGACTACACTATAGTTTATATCCATTTTTTTATTAGAAAAATAAATATGTCAAGTGCTTCAAAGTTTACAAATAACCTTCCAACAGTTTTGTGACAAAAATAATTATTAGGTGTCTGGCATTTCATCAAGCCATGGTGAGTATTACCGGGATAGGTTCTATGACTGCAAATTACAATAAATTGTAGGTTTTGAACAGACATACTACAAAACTTAAGGGCTCACACACCTTTTATGATTCTTGTCGACTCATCTTACTTAAATTAACATTTGATGTGTATTACAAAATATTATTTTGAAAATAAGGTTAAACTGCATTGAAAAATACAAGACATTTTTAAAAAGATTTGGTGTCTTTTACTGCAAATGGGCAGACATTTTACAACTTATTACAGTTAAACTTAATGCCTGTGCATGTTAATTCGGTCTCCAATCAAGGGATGTCATCCTCAGGGGCAGAAGAGTTAGTTTTCCATATCCTTGGCAAGACATATGTGACCCATACTGCAAATAACAGTAAACATTTATTTTTTTTCCATTCCATAATTAGAAAATTCAGAGTTAACCCTCTCAGCCTCGCAAGACACCATTGTGGCGTCGAACATAAAAGGCAAAAAAACTTATGCTCAGCCTCATGACACTGGCTATATTTCAAGTAACTCAAAAACTATTCGGCGAAAATGTCTGATCTTTGGATGCCATTTGACAGACGTTGTTTTCTGTGTGGGCCATATCACCTTCCCCTAGATGGTCTTGGTCATCGTGTGCATGGCAGGGCAGCATGAAGCCAGTGTCACTCTGGCTATTAGAGCAAGAGGAGGGTGCGCTGCCCGGCCCTTTAATTATAATTGTAACCGCCCAATGAGCGACTGTGGGATAGCGAGACCCTTGCACGTAGGACTCGATTGTTCTTTATTCGGTCAAAACCTGCAGAGTACAAATTATATATGTTACATATGAGATAATTAATTCATTCGTACGTTTCTTCACTATTAACAACTACATATGATATACCTGTATTTAAGTAGAGTGGGGTGTTAAACCATATAAAAACTTACGTGTTTCGGGTCTAATGTAGAACTTATTAGCTCACTGGACGGCTAGAGACTATCTTCTGAATGAACCCCACAGGGAGCGAGTCAGCCCGAGGCTAGGGCCATCTGTTTCACATTTAACACCTCAGCAAAGTTTGTTGTCAGCACTCTGTCTCTCTCCTGTCTCCATTTCTCTATCCCTCTCTCTTCTAGTTTATCCTACTGTGGTGGTAACACTCCCCCTGTTGAGCTTGCTCGAAACCCATTGTCTGCCGGGAGTCTCACTCTCTGACTCCCTCCAATAGGCAGAGCTTTGTCACTGGACGTATTAACACTAGTCCTTCGTCTTCACTTTGGCACACCGCACCAAGCTGTCTTCACCCGGTACCGCCTCCAATACCCTTCCTAGCATCCATTTGCTCCTTGGGAGAGGATGTCCAGATATGATGACGATGTCTCCAGTGCTTCTGTCGCCGCCGGAGTGTCGGGAGATATTCCTTCACCCACCTCTTCCAGAACTGGTCTGCAATGAATTGGGCATGCTTTCATTTTCGTCGGTACACTTCTGCTATGGACTGATCGCCTCCAGTGGGCAGGGTACCCACGTGCATTCGCAGAAGGTGAAGCAGTGTGAGTGCTTTTAGGTCTCGAGTCGTCGGATACTGTTGCGACCTGTGATCACTGTTGTATTCGTTTCTCTCCTTATCTCCCCGACCTTGACCTTTAATATGGGGAGTGCAACTCTGCCTGGATCTGCTAGTCATATGTCGTAATCTTCGGGCCCCTCGCACTGGCTATTTTCTCGATCGTAAGTATCTCTGGCCCATTTACAGTATACAGGTTTTCTCAGTTCGTGGTTACTAGTGCAACCTCCCTGTTTCCAGCCCTTTTCTCCGTAACTCTCAAGCTGGATTCGGGTTTCCATGGCCTAGCTCCACTGGTCTTTGATTTCGGTGCCAACATGATGGTTCGTCCTGGTTTGGCGTGTTATTGCACATAGAATTTCTCGAGAAGTGCAGGAGATTCGAGTGGAAGCTATAGCAGCCATCTCTTCTGGATGCACTCGGCCATCCGGTGAGCACTATCTAAGCTGTTGAAACAGTGACATTCTTCACGTACGAGTGAAGTTCGCGCTCCAGTCGACATGTTGAGGAATGCTTGGCATCTCTGCAGAGGGTGATATCCAGGGCACATCGGGAAAGTGCGGTTGTCCTTTCCTCTAACCTCCTCTCTTTCCGAAGTCACTAGGCCCACAGGTCTCTTTTCTGATGAGGAAGGGTATGGGTGTGAGCCTGTTCATCTCCTACTCGGCTCTACTTGTCTTCGTCCCCTCGAAGCCCTCCTTGTCCTGTCCAGCATCTCAAGTACAAAATCCTTCATTCACTCGACCTTTGGAGAATTCCAGTGTCTCCTTTCATAGTCATATGCTCTATCCTCGTATCGCAACCTGATCTTTCCCGTGAATCTTTTAGCCAAAGTATTCAGTGATTTGTACGTGTCAATTTCGTGCAGTTTTCCCTGTACCTTTAAATTGTTTACGCAATTTCCCAGATCGTCCGCAAGCTCCTGAAGTCCTTTAATGCCATCTGTTCTCACGGCTGGACCATGTAGGACCTTGCCTTTCAGTTCTTGGATGTAGGCTTGCTTGTTGCCATAACGCTCTTCCAGCAAGGCTAGAGCTTGTTTGTATCCTGCCCTGGGTCTTCTATTTGCAGGCACCCTCTTAGGGATTTCTTAGCGCGGCCAGTGTAGAGGCGGAGAGAAGTGTTTCCAATTTTAGTGCATATGGGCGCCTTCCCAATGTGTCTTTGGAAGGTATGCTTGAACTCCCAATAATCGTCACAAGTCGTTCCGCTGAACCTCGGCATCGGCCTCTGGGGAAACCTCATAGTGGCCATTAACTCTTCCAGTCTCTGGGTTGGTAGCATCGTGTCCGATGGCCTCCCTTCCATCCATCCTGGGCGTTCTCGCTGTATATCTTGTACTTGGTTTTCCATCTCCTGGGTTTCTGTTAGTGTCACTGCTTCCGGAAAGTGGGTATGACGGGTGGAAACATGTTCCCTCTCCCCCTGATGAGATGTTCCTGACTCTGAGGCACTGAGTGATGGGAACCCTCCTTGGGTGGGTGTCAAGGTGCAGCAGCTAGACACCCTTGGTTCTGGCGGTTGACAACGTGTCTCGTGGATACCTCGTCGCAGCTGTCACCCCCTCACTTGTTTCCTGAAAAGGCCTTCCTCCTGGTACTGACAGCATCTCACCAAAGTCCTCTGTATCGCCTAATGTCTGCAGTTGCTCCATATGATCCTTCATATTCTGCATTGTTGCCGTCAATTGGGTGAGCGTCCACTGATAACCCCGATTACCCTATTCATCCGGCCTGTTGGTTTCATCCTTCTCTCGGGTGAAAGGGTTTCTTCACTTCGCCCTGGCTGTGTGAGTGACCGGTTAGCATCTCCGTTGTTCAAGGCCTCCAGGTCTTCTACTCTGGCTAGGCTTACCTCCTCTGCCTTGTTCACTTCCATGACTGGTGGCACAGTTATAGAGACGTTCGGTTAAGCGGGAATGCTCTTCAACTGACAAGTCTGCTCGTTTATAACGATGTCATATAACTGAGGTTATATAAGTGATGTCATACAAGTGATGTCATACAACTGAAGTCGTACAAGTGATGTCATACAACTGAAGTCGTACAAGCGATGTCATACAACTGAAGTCATACAAACGCGTGCAATAAACCCAAGCGATGTCACACTAACATGACAACAGAGGCACCAAAATCAGTGTAGGAATTCATTACACAACTGCTAAGTTCATAAAACTGATGCCACAAACACTCCTGCGCCCTTACTCACAACGTTACTTAACTGTCACTACTACTATTTTCCAATAGAAAGGACAACTCACTAGTTCTTAAATTTTATTTACAATTGGCGATCCAGTCTGGCTGTATGCTTTGAACACTATCTCTCCCGCATGTACGCACGAATAATATTGGCAGAGTCCACTCCTTCCTGACACTCGGTCCTCGCGGCATGCCTGTCCAAAATGATCAATAACAATCCCACGCGCCCGTACGAACAATTTTGGCACAGAGACCAGTCCTTTCCAACACTGAACCCACATACAGAGGTGTCACACTTCTTTACGTACATACGAGTGTTATAGACGTTGAGTGCTATACACACACTCGACCCACAACCCCCTTTTTTGCTGGGGTTAACTATTATTATATTATAGGCATCCCAATTTAGTCGATGATTCACACAGAGGCATCCCCGGTCTCCTGCTGCGGGGTGTGTCGGGTGTCGGAGGGAAGGGCCCCGCTGAAGGTCCGTTGATGGCCGAGTCACTCGTCAGTTCTCTGTAGACTGTATCGGCAGACTGTAGGACCCACGTTTTGACTGTAACCGCCCAATGAGCGACTGTGGGATAGCGAGACCCTTGCACGTAGGATTCGACTGTTCTTTATTCGGACAAAACCTGCAGAGTACAAATTACATATGTTACATACGAGATAATTAATTCATTTGTACGTTCCTTCACTATTAACAACTACATATGATATATTTGACTAGAGTGGGGTGTTAAACCATATAAAAACTTGCATGGTTCAGGTCTAATGTAGGACATATTAGCTCCCTGACTTGTTAGCTCACTGGACGGCTAGAGACTATCTTCTGAACCCCACAGGGAGAGAGTCAGTCCGAGGCGAGGGCTATCTGTTTCACATTTAACACCTCAGCAAAGTTTGTTGTCAACACTCTGTCTCTCTCCTGTCTCCCTTTCTCTATCCCTCTCTCTTCTAGTTTATCCTATTGTGGCGGTAACAATAATTATTCCACGAGTTTTGTGTTGTATTATTTCTCCTTATACCACGATATTCTATAAGCTTTGTTCTATAATACATATCAAGGAAAATATGAATGGAAATCGAGATGTTACTAAACATTTTCCTACCTTTTCAACTTATACTAGAAAAAAGTGGCTTAAATTTCATTAATTTTAATTTTTTATGGTTTCATACAATTTTTCAGACAATTTTATGCTTGAAGAGACCCCATTACAATTAATAAAACAATTCCATGGCAGTGAAATGAGCCCTAAAAAACCTTAATCTTAGAAAGATTACAAGAAAACTTAGTTATTATTGCATTATGGTTGCAAATTTATTATTTATATTATGGTTAATACAGGTTGGAATCCCTTATCTGAAATTCACAAATCCCCATTTTAGGGTAATCAGACGTTCTATCGGGTAAAATTTAGGGTTGCAAAAATTTGGTAAAATCTAGGGCAATGAAAGATTCTTGGGGTATTTTACTCATATTTTAGGATAATTACTTTATAATAGTAAGAAAATTAATGTTAATGTACTTTAACATTAAACTGATTGGTTGTTTCTTAAATTCTTGTAACAATTCCGCTTCCATACAACCTAGGTAAGTCTCCCATAAATACGAAAAAGTATATGTTATCTTTTATCATGTTACTATGCTGTACTCTCACTTTCAGGAAACATCCTTAGACTGGTATTTAGGATAATTTTAAAGTACAATGTTATATATTAAATCTTCTATTATATATATTCACATAATGTTCTGGTTTCTTGATACTTTTTTAACAGCAATATCCCAATACATCTTTGCATATGAAAAACATCAATACTGTATACGTAGTAATATATGGTTAAAAAAAAAAAATTTTTTATGTCATTATCCTCAAGAATTAGCTAGAAAGTATTTAAGCTGTCATTACTTGTCTCTGTTGATTTGGAGATTGTGGAAATATTTGGCATATATTGTTAAAGGAGGTATTATATACTTTTATTTTCATCACCACTGATCAGCTCGTTAGCCGCTTGGACAATCAATCATGTCTCTGTTACGCACTGTTGGCAAGTACTGGGCATGCAATGGTCAAGTCTGGTCTTGAAACAGCTCATACTCGGTGCCATCACAACACTCTCTGGCAGCTTGTTCCAGGAGTTTACAACTCGCTGTAAAAAAGTTTGCCCACACTGTTTTCTGGACTTGCTGCTTCTTCAACCTTGAGCTGTGACCCCTTGTGGGATGAGCGTCCGCCAGCTCCAGGTAAGAACACTCGACTGAGAAGTACCCTTTGAGATGTTTATACACCTCAATTAGGTCCCCCCTTGCTCGTCTGTAGTATAAGCTAGGCAATTGCAGACGTTCTAATCTCTCTGGGTAGCTGAGGTGCCGAAGTGCCAGCACCAGTCTGGTGGCCCTCCTTTGAACATTTTCAATCAACTGACAATCCCTAGCACACCCGGGGGACCAGATGGGGAAGCACCTTGCTCTTGAATATCATTACAAGGGACCGACTGTCAAGATATCTTAACGACCTTCTTATAAGACCCAATAATTTTGTTGCTTGGTTCACCTTCTCACAATGGCCCAAGAACTTCAGTTCATTGTTATCTTACACACCTACGTCATTTTCGTATTCAGTCTCAATTAATGCAGTTTCTTCGTCCCATTGAGACATATGATACGCCTCCTTACCGTTGGTATGCCCCAGGTGCATCCTCTTGCACTTCATGACATTGAATCCTAGCAGCCATTTCTTCAACCATTCTTGAAGCCACAGAGATATTTCCACAGCTCTTCACATCTGTTTGGTTCTTAATTTCCGTAAATAACTTGGCATCATCCACAAGCATTTGTCTGGAGGAGTGTATAGCTTCTGGCATGTCATTTATGAAGCAAACCAACAAATGCAGTCTCAATATACTGCCCTGTGGTACCCTGCTTGTCATGGGTACACATGACAATTTTGTGCCATTTATCACCACACACTGCTTGAGATCATTGAGAAAGTCTCCGATCCCTGCCAAGACACTTCCCCAAATCCTGTACCCTTCTAGTTTAACTTTTAGTGTTTCATTGGGGTAGGCTGTCGAAAGCCTTGGCAAAATCTAGATATATATCGTCGATATTGCTACCCTGTTCCAGAATTCAGGTCCAAACATCCAGTACCTTGAGTAATTGTGTTAAGCAGGAGCGTCCCGGCATAAAACCGTGTTGGCAACTCTTTACAAGGTTGTTTCTCAGTAGATGTTCCATCATGGCATCTCTTATAATGCTCTCAAGTACATTACATACTATGCTGGGCTGCTCAGGCTCACTGGTCTATATTTTTTCATGGTGTGTCGATCGCCCTTTTTAAAAATAAGAATCACATATACGGTAGGGCATTTTCCAATCGCTGGGGACCTTTTGCTCATCCAGGGATTTACAGAACAGGATCTTCAGGGGCTCAGCAAGTTTGTTGCACAACTCTCTCAGCACTCTGGAATGCACCTTGTCAGGGCAGGGGCTCTCATGAACCTATAGCTTTGACAATTTATTTCTTATAACCTCTTCTGAGAATACAATATGGGTCAGCACTGTGTCAAACCGTCTGTCCTAAAACGCAGGAACATTGTTCACATCCTCCCCTGTGAACACCGAGGAAAATAAACTGTTCAACGCCTCTGCTTTGTCTTGACCAGTCTGCGTAACTACAGTAAAGCCTCGATTAACCGCCCACATATGGGGGGGGGGGGGAAGTGGCCGACGGATAATATAAAAGGTCGGTTAATAGTAAATAAAGTCTACGGAAATAGAACATACATTTTTAAAGTACCTATCCCTAACCTACCTCATTTAAGTCCCTCTATTCATTTTTGGTCATTTGCCATTCATATTTCAATAGCATTTGCTTTAAAACATTAAAAATTTTAGTAAATAAATATGAACCAGCACAGAAACCGTGAATAAAAAAAGGAAAAGTCAAAGAACATATGGCATCACGAAAATTGTGACCAAGTCCCAGGTGCTCATCTGACTTCTGCCTCATTTACACACAATTGCAGGGGTCTCAATTATTTCTCTTACTATTGACAACACAACATACATATATTGTTTCTAACTAGATTTTTTTTAATTTTTGCATTTCTATATGGTTCATTATTATTATTACTATTATTATTACATTTTCGCCCTCCAGGCCACGATGTGGGTCAGTGACCTGTGTCCGGGGGGGGGGGGTAATTCCCGTTTAAAAATATCTATATATATATATATTTATTTATTTTAGGGGTCCGGGATCGGTGGTTAATCCGAAAGTCGGTTAATCAAGGGTCGGTTAGTCGAGGTTTTACTGTACCATCTTCAAGCCTCGGGTCCGATACTCCTACTATCATTTTTAATTTTGAGTTTGCTTAGTGGTCAAATACTTTTGGGTTTGACTTGACCTCGCTTGCAATTAGCCTATGAAACTCTTTTTCAGCCCTTCTACATTCTGACTTTGCTTGATTCCTGGATCTGGCATCAATCCTCCTGTCCTGTTCATTGTTTGTCCTAACCCACGTCTTGGGCATAAATTTCTCAATCAAATAGTTCATTTTACTGGCTGTGATATTCAGGGTAGTGTCTATACATTCTTATACCTTAGTGAGTCAGGCCAGTGGATACCCCTCATCCTATCATAATTTCCATTGTAATATTTTAATCTTGACCTGGTTTTGTCGCGAACCATCTAACAGTTAAATTTGAAGGACAACGTTACATGGTGGCTGGTGCCAACAGGGGCTAGGTGTTCCAGTTTGGCCACCATACCCTCCTCGTTTGTTATGAGGTCCAGTGGCTTGGGTGTTTGCTCCCCTCTGTAATGAGTCAGATCTTTAACATGTTGGAACATAAAATTATCTCTCAAAAGTTTCTACAGAAAGAGTAGCGGGGATATTTAAGAAATTTGGCTTGGTCTCATTTCTCCAGACGATATCGCCACAGTTAAAGTCCCCCATGACAAGGAGGTGGCTAGGGTTGAGCGCCGCTGCGTTGTCCTTAAGGCTCTTAAAAATACAGTTACAAAATGTAAACCATATAAGATAATTGATAATTTTTAGGGGATTTAGAAATAAATTTGGGGTAGTTGATTGTGTACCTTTCTGATTCTTCAGTGTAAATCTTATCACATATTTCATACACAAATTGATTTAAGATATTTCATAAAACTACTTATAGGCTTTATGCATTCATATGCTGTAAATGAAATATAAACGAATTTAGCTACCACATTATACAGGTATGCAGTATTCCAAAATCCGAAAATATCCCAAATATGAGATTCTTTCGGCCCCAAACATTTCAGATAAGGGATACCCAACCTGTAACGCTAATTGGTGTTTTCTAAAGATTTCTTATGAACCATTTATTTTAAAAATATAATCAGCAAAACAACATGATAAAACATCAACAGATAATATCAGCTTACTATGGCATTAGATCCTTTTCTATTTAATGAGTTTGGTGGTCTGGGAAATTAGGGTTAGAAGGTCTCCAGTTCTTGGCATTTTTACCAAATTTGTACACTAATCTTCTTCCAAGGACTGCTTCAAATATTTGGGTTTTATAATAATATCTGAAAAAAAATAAATAAAATAAACACTGTAATAATAATAATAATGTACCGTATTGTTATTAGCTTACCACTGATGAAATTCTAGAAGCTAAGTCAAGACCTTTCATCTGGAGAAAATGGGTTTAGTCTGGTACTCTTTAACACCCCACCCCAACTATGGTGTACATCAACAGAAATGATCTCAAAAGGACTGTAATAGATGTCAAACCACACAATTTTTTTATGCCACTGCTTAACCCTCAACCCCTCAATGGCTTAAATGATTATCATCCAATAAGAAACATCCTGTGTGGGCAAGATGACCTGTGATATGGCAGGTTGCCATTGTTACACGTAATGAAACTATGAGAGTTATGGAAAAATCTTTACAATACAATAATCTAATGTGGCTTATAAATAAAGAAAATATTATATAAAGCTAAAAATAAGAAAAAAGAATAGCATGGGTGTGTATGTGTGAGAAGTGAACGTATGTGTGGAGGCATTGGGTAATAATTGACTCCCCAGCCCAGCCGCACCGCACTACCGACCCCAATGTGAGGTCACGACATACACATAGCACAGCAGACAGACACATGTCTCTAAATCAGCTCGGTGACTGCCCGCCTGAACTGTGTTGCATTACCCAGAGGATGATGGTTTGAGTGTGAAAGGTGCTATTTTTGTTCATAAAATATGTTCTATTATTGTACTTCGTGACATGCTATGTATAAATTTTATTTATCATACCAACTTTGTTAATTTTTCACATGCAACTTAAAAAATTTGAAAATTAGGCTAACCACTAATTCGTTTAACTCTGAACCACAGCGGTTATATAGAACTTTGGGATGAGTGCAAAGACAGCATGAAAACTGATTTGGGTAAAAAAAAAAATTATATATATACAGTGAACCCTCACTTTACACGGTTAATTGAAACCACGGCGGCCCGCATAAAGTGAGAAATGCGTAAAGTGAACAACATAACATATGGGATTAATTGAAATAGAGACCGGGCCGACCCCCAAACTCCACTTTTTCAGACACAATACCTACGTTGTAGTAAAAATAACTCTTAAATTTATGATGGTATGCACACACAATTAATAATTAAGAGAAATATCAATAATATTAGGTTTTTTAACACTTACATTAGTAGAAAAGATGGCTGGGCACACGGGGATGGTTTCGAGGCAGAGGGTAGATTATTGGCATACACCTGTATGACTTGTATCAATTGTATCACTATCCACCACAGAGGCTTGCAGGGCCTCTTTGTCAAACCCCTCAAAGTCCATATCCTCACTATCATTATCACTATCACTGACTTGGGCCGGCTGTGGTGGGTGGCGGGTGAAGAAATCGGTAATGTTTTGATGACTGGGCGACCTTTTGCGCACCCTGCTCGCGCCGCTCTCCGCGTAAAAGGGTACACACTGCGGAAAGTGAGCATTCCGTGTTCGGCAGGGTACCGCGTAAACGTGGAAACTCGTAAAGTGGGACCGCGTAAAGCGAGGGTTGACTGTATATATATATATAAATATATATATATATATATACATATATATATATATATATATATACATATATATATATATATATATATATACATATATATATATATATATATATATACATATACATATATATATATATATATATATATATATATATATATATATATATATATACATATATATACATATATATATATATATACATATATATACAGGTAGTCGTCGACTTACGACCTATGCGACTTACGTCTGTTCGACTTTACGACCGGCGGTACGACAGTTTTGGCCCCAGCCCCAGTGTAAATAATAAACCAATTGTACTGTAGTATGCAGTGATTTACTTAAACCTGACGACCGTAACAATAATGAACAAAGAAAATGTTGATAAAATATGACTTAAAGATGATTATATTATCATTACACATTACAGTATAATATACGTAAGGTAATTATAACATAGGCCGACTTACGACCAGATCAACTTACGACCGGTCGGCCGTAACCAATCTAGGTCGTAAGTCGACGACTACCTTACATATATATATATACATATATATACATATATATACATATATATATATACATACATATATATACATATATATATATACATACATATATATACATACATATATATACATATATATATATACATACATATATATACATACATATATATACATACATATATATACATACATATATATATACAAATATATATACATACATACATATATATACAGTATATATATATATATATATATATATATATACAGTATATATATATATATATATATATATATATATATATATATATATATACACACACACACAGTATTACCCCGCCTAACGCGGTTTCACTTAACACGTTTTATCATATACGCGGTGCCTCGCCAGAGCTGAACTTTCACTTAACACGGATTTTTTCCACATATACGCGGTGAGTGTCCGGCTCGAGACGCTATTTTTAGATTTGCCCCATCTGCCACCCTGCCTGACTGCCTGTTTTAGCTCATAAAATTCATACAAATTACCCAACCAGAATATAATTTACATTGCTGGAATTCTTATAATTTGGTGATCATTTTGAATATAAACATCATATATTTTGCATTAGACATACAAATTTTAGATAAAATTTTTTCTCTGGGTAACTATGTTATCTTTTGTGCAAAATATATGACATTTATATTCAAAATATTCCGGGTCTTACAAGGAATCCAGCAATGTCAATTGTATTATCCTAACTTTAGTTTGAGGTATTATTTATTAAAATTTAGTGGTTTTCCCCCAAAAATTTCTCAGAGAGGGAAGAGCCGGCAGTGTAGTGTGAGAGGGGGAGGGAGTTGAGTCCATTATTTGAATGGACATTAACTTGGCGACTGTATTTCTCTATTTCTCTTAAGTATTAATTGTGTGCATGTACCATCATAAAATTAAGATGTTATTTTTACTACAACATAGTTATGTGTCTTCAAAAAGTGGAGTTTGGGGGTCGGGCCGGTTTCTATTGGAATTAATCCCATATGTTCTGTTGTTCACTTAACGCGGATTTCACTTAACACGGGACCCTCTGGGTTCTATTGACCGCGTTAAGTGGGGTACAACTGTGTGTGTGTGTATATATATATATATATATATATATATATATATATCACACAAAGCCTGTTCAACGAGCTTTATGTGAAATATAACAAAGTCTAGGACTGCTTTTAGTATCCTGGTGGTCCAGCGGTTAGCGTTCCCCGGTGACAGTCATAGGCTTGTGTGCCATGGGTTCGAATCCTGGCGGGTTGAGGTGTTGATTGTATATAGAAGTCCGCGTGCTTTATTGGGCTAATGAAATATATATATATATATAACTTAACTCTACATGTTACTCTTGTAAGATGATAATAAACCACATACCTAATCATATTTAGTAAACATGTCTAGCAAAATCTTATTCCTATATCTCTGAGCAATACTCTATTTACCTAAAGCAGAACATCACCTTAACTCAAATCTACTTATGAAAATAATGTAATGGAAGTCAGTTGTATAGTATACTGTAGGATGAAAAATAATTCATAATTGTGACAGATCCAGAGACTCTGAAAGCCTATGCTCTAAATTAAAATACTGTTCTGTACTTATAAAAATACAAATAAAATTATTTATATGTGAAACAAAATATTCACACTACTAACCTCATGGCACGGCTTAACTTCTCATAGTTCATGTTTTCATTCTGCTTGCGATCTCCCCACTTTTGAGCAACCTTTTCTGCCTGTACAAATCTGAACATTCCCTCTTCTGCATTCTCCCATCGTACTAATGAAGGGCACGTTGCTGGATCAAGAAGCAAGTTTCGTATGAACTCCCACAAACGACCAGTCTTCTTCTTCTTCTTTTTAAGTTCATTTTCTGCAAGATGAAATAATCTCCCACTGAAGTCTTTCTAGTACTGTATTCAAAATTTAAATTTTGATCTTAAATTTTGTGTATGACCACATAAAACAGCACTGAATTGACCTCTTTCCTGTTCTGGAAGATAGTATAGTATCTTGTAGGCAGGTGTAAGTGGGTTGCAGGTAATTTTGTTTTTGCAGCTCTGGTTGTGGAGGTGTGTGTGAATTGTAAGGCTTCAGTTTACTGGTGAAAGTGAAAAGTAGGTCCCATAGGCATGGTGCCTGTTAGGGAGTGTGGATACAACACACTAATGGTGACTGTTAGGGAGTGTGGATACAACACACTGTATACCAAGCCTTTGGTACACAAAGTGGCAGCATGGCCAGTACTGCACTCAACCTCATTCACTTTCCAAAGTTGTAAACTTACTGTAGGTACCCATTTACAGGTGGGTGAACTGGGAGCGCCCAAGAATTCAACCACCGACCTCTAGAATAGGAGGTGAGTGCTGTATCCACTCAACTGCAGTGCTCAGTTTAGTGGTCACTCAACTGCAGCACTCAGTTTAGTGGGCACTCAACTGCAGCACTCAGTTTAGTGGTCACTCAACTGCAGTGCTCAGTTTAGTGGTCACTCAACTGTAATGCTCAGTTTAGTGGTCACTCAACTGCAGTGCTCAGTTTAGTGGTCACTCAACTGCAGCATTCAGTTTAGTGGTCACTCAACTGCAGTGCTCAGTTTAGTGGTCACTCAACTGCAGTGCTCAGTTTAGTGGTCACTCAACTGCAGTGCTCAGTTTAGTGGTCACTCAACTGTAATGCTCAGTTTAGTGGTACACACATATTAAGTAGAAGTGCTTACAAAAATCACGCAGTATTTTTTATTGGATATTACAATTTATTTTACCTTATTTCTCCACAACAAAGTAGTGTGAAAACTTAAAAAAAATAAGGTGAACTAAGTATACAGGATATACAGAACCTATAAATGCTGAGGTCCCTGTGAACTATAAATTATTGTAAAATCATAGGGATAAATTAGATTTAATTTGGTTGGGTTCATCTGTCTAAATAAATAAATGGTTTACACTTACCATGTTTACAGGAACCCCCACACTCTTAGCATGCCTACTGCATCTTATTTTCATAATTTATCACCTTTATATTGTTGTGAAAAAGGTGAATTTGTTCCAAGAGATAATGAATGCTGTGATTTTTGCAAGAAAATTATGCTTTAGTGCTGTGCTTCACTACTTTGAACGAAAATTGATCTCAGGATTTTTAATATAGAAATGTTTCACTGTTTCAAAATGGGATGGGCAAAGAGGGAGTTAAAAGAAAAAATCAAGCACACTCTGTCCAAAAGTGCTATATTTACAACAACATAGTGCATAGAGCTACTGGTGTCCTCTTTCTGTCCATATTTTGGTTTGTTTTAAAATTGAGAAATGCAAAACCATCTGTTATCAAGCATTCCTTGGACAATCCCACATCACAATCTGTCAAAAAGGATGGATAATTTAAATTAGGTTCAGGATTAGTTTCTTCTCATGAATCCAAGGCAGAATTTGTTCTCTCTTTTAAGCACATCTATACAGTAATATTCCCATTAGCGGAACAATTGGTACAGAGGTCTCTCAGGGATGAGAAATTTCCGGGTAACAAGACAACTCTCAAACCCGGAAAAAATCCCAAGGATTGGAATTTTTCCGGGTAACGGGAAATGTTTCCGAGACTCTAGACTGCGCATGACGCACAGACACTATCGCACATCTCTGGAATGTTTCTGGGGAAAGTTTTCATAAAGTCTAAACTATGCATCTCATCATCTCCTCTCACACAGAAAAACAATCTCTCATTACATTTAGAATGCAGCCACAAGCAAAAATATTTATGGGTAGCAAAAAGTGTACAAACTTTTATTAACCTCTGTTCTAATTGTGTTTAGAGAAATGAATTTGACTCCATAATGATCCTTAATAAATATTTCAACGCGATATAATGATGAAGACCCATTCTTTTATGAAAAAAACGTAAGAAATGTTTATACCGGAGTCTATAAAATTATTTCTAATTAAGTTAAAAACCCTTTCTTTTAACACCCAAAATCCTGAATATTTTAACTAAAAGTTTGGTTAAATAAAAAAAAATCTATATAATAAAACAGGCCATCAATTGAAGGTATTTTCGAGGAGCAAGGCCGACAGCAAATATACTGTATTTACAACGAGCAAGAAAGTGTACAAACTTTTATTCACAACTTCTGTTCGATTTGCATTAGTGATGAATTTGGTACTATAATAATCCCGTAATTTTCTGGGAAACTGAAAACTTTTCTTGGAAGTTCCAGAATGATGCATTTTATCATCTCTCAAACCAGGGAAAAAAATCCCCCCACCCCCGGAATTTTCCAGGTACTGGAAAAGTTTCCTTGGAATTTTTCAGAAAATGTGCCCCTCGGAAAATTTAAATTGCGGCTATCGGAGAGTTCCGTGTTTGAGGAATTACGGCTATCGGAGATATTACTTATACAGTGGGATATGCTATAACGAACGGATCCTACTACGAATATTCCTATAACGAACGGTTTTACCTATAAAATTGAGAATGCTATAACGAACGAAACTCCTACAACGAACATTATTTAAATTTTTTATTTATTTATTTATTTTTTATACTAATTTATTGTTTTTGTATTACAAGTATTAATGATATTCTTTATTTCAGGGGTTTAGATGCATATTTATGCACTTTTTTACAATTTTTACAATTTTATATTATATTTTTCAGTGTTAAGTGGTTGTATTTGGGGGCCTGGAATGGATTAATCCTATAACGAACGAATGCTATAACGAACAAGGTTCTAGAACCAATTAGATTCGTTATAGCATACCCCACTGTATATACACTGGACCTCCGCTTTATGCCCATTCACTCTATGTGAATTCACGGTTTATGCAGTGACTCTATTTCTACCCACAATTAATTTTATGCAAAAAAGATTCCCTATTACTGTATGTGTTCTGTAGAAGTTATGGCACACTAGTTTTATATTACATTATATTATCTTTATTTCTAAGCCACATTAGAGTAGATTTTTCTACAACTTTCTACATTAATGCTCCAGAAATGGTTGTGAAATATGCACAGTGTGTGTGTTTGTGTTTACTGCGCTGTAGTATGTGATACGCCTCTTTACTGTTGGTGCGACTCAGGTGCATCCTCTTGCACTTCATGACATTGAATCTTAAGTCATTTCTTTGACCATTCTTGAAGCTCATAGAGATCTTTCTGCAGCTCTTCACAGTTTAATTGTTTCTTAATTTCCCTAAATAACTTGGCATCATCCACAAACATTTGTATGGAGGAGTGTATAGCTTCAGGCATGTCATTAATGAAGCAAACAAACAATAACTGGCCATAACATTGCCCTGTGGTACCCTGCTTGTCATAGGCACACATGATGATTTCGTACCATTAATCACCACACACTGTTTGCGGTCATGCAGAAAGTCTCTGATCCACGCTAGGACATTTCCCCGAATCCCATACCCTTCCAATTTAATTCTCAACCTTTCATGGGGTACGCTGTCGAAAGCCCCAACAAAATCTAGGTATACTGTATATTGTGAATATATACGCCTTGCTCTAGAATTTGAGTCCAAACATCAAGGATCTTAAGTTATTTTGTTAAGAAGGAACATTCCTGCATAAAACCGTGTTGGCAGTCCTTTACAAGGTTGTTTCGTAGTACAGTAGATGTTACATTATGGAATCTTCTTACGATGCCCTCTAGTACTTTACACAATATGCTGGTCAAGCTCACTGGTCTATAATTATCTGTGGAGTGATGATCGCCCTTCTTGAATACAGAAGCCACATAAGCCATTTTCCAGTCGTTGGGCACCTTTTGTTCCTCCAGACATCTTAAGGGGCTCCACAAGCTTGTTACATAGTTCTCTTTAACACTCTGGGGTGTACCAACTGTACCATCTCTGGGCCGGGACTCTCTAGCTTTGATTTTAACATAGGAAATTATATTTCATTTAAATATTAGATAAAAGATCACTATAAAAAAAAATCAGGAGCTACAAAACAAATGAAAATGGAGGTAATTCCAAGGTAATTCAGTTTCGGGTTATTTTAGACCTGTCACTAATGCTTAAAAATTAATTATCCAACACTTAGTCCTCTCCTCTCCCCTCCCAGGTCTAGAAGTTTGGATGACTCCATTATCAAATATTGCTAAGTATTTAGATGCCACTTATGAGGATGTCATGACTGTAAATGTAATGTTATAGTAGGAACAATGTTAGTCTCAGTTATCAGACCAAGTTCTAAGTAGCTACTTAACTCCTTTTGTGTAAAGATATTGTTCTTCATACATAAACATAACACAAGATGATTAAAGAGAACCCGACATGAGAGTTAAACCTTACCTGGTTTGCGGGGCCGGCCAGGTCCTCTTTTTTTGGGAGGTTCTGGTCTGGGTTCCTCTTCGCTGTTGCTATGGTCTGAAAAAAATTAATGATCTCTACAGTAACAATTAAGGCAAGATGTTATTAATAATTTATTTTCATATTAAACATAAGTTTCCTTAATAGAGTTCAGATATACTGTACACCCATTAAAAATTTTCCTACGTGCACAGTATAGCTTAAAGTTTTCATCACCAAGTTTTGTCCCGAATAACAAAATGCATCCAGTATTTACAAAAATTACTTCATGTTTACCTCTCTTACACACAGTATCAGTATTTTTCACACAATTAATCTAACTACAGTACCGGGTATATTTATGGCTCCATTGTTCATCTTCCAACAGAAGTCACTTGTACTGTATATTTTTATTTTTTTGCCAATTCTTCTTTTACCCACACTACCCATTCATTCATAAATATTAATACTACCTGTTGCTATTTCCTTAATTCTCTCACAGCCCTTGAACTCGCCTATTCTTCTTTCATATTTGATGTACAATAACACTTTTGAAATATGAGACCAATTCAACTAACTTATTTTTGTATCTTAAAAAAAATAAAACAATTTGTAGTCCAACTGCAGTTCCTCTCTCGCCTATTTATACAGATTCTATAATCTGGACCAAATAATGTGCATCCACTGCCTTATGTTTTTCTTTCATTCCATTTCCTCAAAACACATACAGTACTCTTTAATATTTCTTACAAATGGTACTGAACTACTGTATTAAACTTGTACATATGTTTCTAACTCTAGTTTATGTACAGCCAATTTTACCACTAAATTTGATAGGGTGGTCCTGTATGGGGTGGGATCAGACATGTTCCCTCTGACAAAGTGTCTAGACTGCAGAAATATTACACAGTATGGCAACCCAGGTGATTGGAAGAGCCTTGTGATGTGATACTCAGGGGTGGCCTGTCTGAGAGTGAAACAGGTGGTCCATTTTTTTATCAGTTTAATTTTTTTTTATGATTAACTAAACTATGGTATATGCATTTTTGTTTTGCCATAAACTTGTCAAAATAATGATAGTTGGTTGTTATAGAATGTGCATATATAGACTGGGGTGCTGTACAAGGATATAAGTGTAGTAGTTTATGTTTGGAGATACAGAAGCGAACATTACAATGTGGCGTCTGGTCTTCCATACAAGAAACAACAAAGCTCGAGTGTCTGATGGTTCCAGAAATTGTTTATCAAATTTTAAAAAAACATTATTGCTATTTTGTAGGCTGGCATATTTTTATCCCTTAATTTTTATTCAAAATTGCTTCTCGTGTATATATATACAGTGAACCCTCACTTTACGCGGTTAATTCAACCCACGGTGGCCCGCGTAAAGTGAACAACATAACATATGGGATTAATTGAAATAGAGACCGGGCCGACCCCCAAACTCCACTTTTTCAGACACAATACCTACGTTGTAGTAAAAATAACTTCTTAATTTTATGATGGTATGCACACACAATTAATAATTAAGAGAAATATCAATAATATTAGGTTTTATAACACTTACATTAGTAGAAAAGATGGCTGGGCACACAGGGATGGGGGTTGGTTCCGAGGCAGAGGGCAGATTATTGGCCCTCACCTGTATCACTTGTATCAATTGTATCACTATCCACCACAGAGGCTTGCAGGGCCTCTTTGTCAAACCCCTCAAAGTCCATATCCTCACTATCACTATCACTGACTTGGGCCGGCTGTGGTGGGTGGCGGGTGAAGAACTCGGTAATGTTTAGATGACTGGGCGACCTTGTGCGCACCCTGCTCGCGCCGCTCTCCGCGTAAAAGGGGTACACACACCACGGAAAGTGAGCTGGTGAGGTCGTTGATTATATGTTCAAAGTCCGCGTGTTATATGGACTAAAAATGAAGTATATATATATGTACCTCGCGTTTCATACCAGCTAGATTCGGTAAAATGCAACTGACACCACATAAGAGGCACGGGCAGTTTCCCATTGAGGTTCACGGCGCCATCAGCTCGATGAACAGGCTTTGTGTGAAATATAACAAAGTCTAGAACTGCTTTTAGTGTCCTTGTGGCCTAGCCGGTAAACGTTCCCTAGTCACACCCTGTAGGTCGGGGGTTCGATTCCTTGCTGGTGAGGTCGTTGATTATATATATATATATATATATATATATATATATATATATATATATATATATATATATATATATACGATGAAGCCTTAACCTTAATCAAACAACTTAGAATATTACGTTAACTCTGTTTAATGCTTAATTATCTATATCAATTTTAATTTTCTGCTACACTAGCATTGTAGTTTGGCCAAGGAAAAATCTCACAACAACTTAGTTAGTGTTTGGTTAGTTTTGTCATACAATTGAAGCAATTGCATTCTGCAAGCATGACAATGGAGGAACAGTTAAAAGAAAGCATGCTTACAACAAAGCAAGGAGGGCAAAGTGCAGTGGCTATGATATCTATTTATGGTTCTTTGAGAATATGTGATACACCATAGCTAATAATATAATCCTATGAAATATAACATTAATTAGAGTAGTAGCAATTTGGGTCATCCTTTCTCAAAATAGAACCCAAACCCAATTAATGCAAGTCAATTGGCAATGTTGCTCATATATGGTGCATAAAAAGACAAAAGTTACCTTGGAAATCTTGGTACAGTAATATCTCCGTAAGCCAGAATCCCTCAAAGAAGGATCTCTCCAACAGCTGGAATTTAAATTTTCTAAAAAAAATCCTTCCCAAAGCCTAAATTTTCTGGAAAATTCTTGCTTTGGGAATGATTTTCTGAGGGGCACATTTTTAAGAAAATTACGTGAAAATTTTCCCGATACACGGAAAATTCTGGAGATGGGGGGCAGTTTTGTCCGGGCTTGAGAGATGAAAATCAGGTGCATTTTCCGAAAATTCAGAGAAAATTTTTCCGGTTCCCGGAAAATTCCGGGGAGGGGGATTTTTTTCCTGCTTTGAGAGTCGTCTCGTTACCCGGAAATCTCTCCGTAAGTGCTCTGTACCAACTGTTCTGGCTAACGGAGATATCACTGTATTAACTTGGGATGAGAAGTTGTATGGCGTGCACACACACACACACACAATATCTGCCTAAAATGCTGAATTTTCTAATTATGATTTGTTAATACAGTATGTGGTACTGTACAATATATTTAGTAATTCCCATACGTTGCACAAATTTGCCATTAAAAAAAATCAAGAGAAATATAACCGAAGATACAGTACAGTACTCTCTTTTTTTATTATGATTCACATTATCACCTACCTTTAATGGTCAGCCCCCCCCCCCAAAAAAGAAAAGAAAAATAAATAAATAAATACCATGTAAATAAAAAAAATCACACCTGTAAAGAAAAAAACACTAATCCTTCTATTGAAAGCTAATATTTTTTATAAAAATGAAACAGTGTCTGTACATTCAGTACAATACTAGGAACTGTACTCTTACCTTACCCCCAGTTTGGTACAGTACAGAAAGAAACCATGCCAAATGCCTTGGATTATTGTTAAAGTATAAAATAATTCTAAACTTACAACAGAACAACAACTCAAAACTCTCGACTGCTTTTATATTTACAATGAAATGTCTAACTGATATGCCTTGTAGGAACAATTGGTCAACTGATAATTTTTCAAGAAGATGAAGTTGTTGAACTTTCTTGTCAGCCAGTATGCAAAAATTAGGAGATACTAAAAGCTCCAAACGATATGGGTACAAGTATTTCAACTGCAGTAAATGATAAGAATACAGTATACAATACTGTACAGGCATTCTGTACATTAGCTAATTTTTTATTACTTCATGAAGATGGGACCACACATTTTTTTTTTTTCAATACTGTACTTTATGGTTTGAAGACATAATATCCAAAGGATTGAGAACTGAAATGCCCCAAGCGGCTAACGAGCCGATCAGTGGTGAAGAGGATAAAAGTAAAAGTAAAAAGTAAACACACGCCTGAAGTATGTTATGGTGGAAAATACCTATGAATACTCTTTAAATTATTTTGTGGGAACAATGTAAAATCAGTATTCAAGCTCTAAGTATCCACTACCAGTACACAGAGTGTTTGCACAAAGGGGTTCAGCAGCTGAAGGGACATAGCACTAGCCTCCTAATAGTTGCTTGTTTGATCCCAGGGCATCCCTGTCCATTCAGCTGTAACCGAGTACAGTACTGTAGTACATGACTTTACAGTTAGGGAAGTAAAAGCAACAGAATGTAGTGCTGGCCACTCTTACTCTAATGTACTAGAGCAGTGGTTCTCAACCTTTTTTGCCCCATAAACCCCTTTCACCATATGTCAGAAAGTCATTCCCCCTCCTTTCCAAGATTGTCTGCCTCAAAAAGTGCATTCCAAATAATATGCATATAATACTGAAAATCCTTTATTTTCTCCATATTAGTATCAGTTTTCCCCCCCCTGAAAACCCGAGGGGGGGAAATTCCCCCCCGGTTGAGAACCCCTGTACTAGAGGCTTAGTACAGGTCTGTATTAAGTGTGTTGTATCAACAATGCCTCTAATGGGTAGTTAAGCGTAAGGGACCCATTTTCACTTTCACTTTTTTCTCTTGGCCACTGACCAGCTCGTTAGCAAACAAATTGAAAGATTAGTAGTAAAGGGCACTGTTTACAATCAACACTAATAAACTCCTGAATGCACCTTTATGTTATTCTCTCTTAAACAATATTATACAAAATTGTAAATATGATCAAACTTACATCTTCTCTCATACTGTATATATTGTATACTGTAATCAAGTTATTAATAATAAAGTCAACACTTTACTGTACTGTACAAACAAAAATATAGAACAATATAGTAATGAATTTTAATTTGTGCTAAGCCCCAATAATCCCGTAATGTTAATATAAAATACTATAACATCGGTAACGTGCATATCTCTCGCCAATATGTCAAGGGTTTGAATCCTGCTTGACTCAGACACATGTGAGAAGGGTGTTATCCAGTGTTACCCTACCAAACATCACAGATTTCCAGGACTGGTTTCCTCCTGTACTAATACTGAATAGAATTACTGCCTGAGCAACTAATAGGCTGATAAGTGATTAAAAAATAAATAAAATAAAAAATAAAAAAATAGTGGCAGAAAGGCATCAACACAACTCTCTAACTTAACAATCATTTGTCTCCTTCTGTGTGGCTTGAATGGAGAAGTAAAAATAAGAAAGTAGTCACTTTCTCATGAAGCGTACAGTCAGCCACATGGCAACTCAGGTGATCTGATCTACAGTATTGTAATACATTTTACTCTTATTGCCAATGTAAATTTGTTAACAATTATTTTCCAGGTTTCTGTATAAAAAAATGTCCAAAGGGCCAACACTGCAACACTTCGTTATCCAGAAAGATTAGAATACCTGCAACTGCCTAGCTTATACTACAGATGGACAAGGGGTGACCTAATTGAGGTTTATAAACATTTCAGAGGGCACTACTCAGTCGAATGCTCATACCTGGAGCTGGTGGATGCTCGCCCCACAAAGGGTCACAGCTCAAGGTTGAAGAACCCACAGATCCAGAAAACTGTGAGAGCAAACCTTTTCAGTGAGAATTGCGAACTCGTGGAATAATCTGTCAGAGAGTATTGTGATGGCACCGAGTGCGAGTTCTTTCAAGACCAGACTTGACCAACACTGCAGCAGGTTCAGATACATTCATGAACCAGTGCATGCCCAGTACTTGCCAACAGTATGCAACAGAGATGTGACTGACCACCCAAGTGGCTACCGAGCTGATTAGTGAGGAAGAGGATAAAAGTAAATAAGTAAAAACTTACACTCCAGTTTTTGAACATATGGAGGTGGACTGGGAAATCCTTATCTGCCATTTAAGGGTTAAAAGAATTATAGGGTAACAACACTCATCTGTACAACCAACTTAAAATTTGTGATGCAGTACTTACTATAAGTAAAGGTCTACTGGAAATTAATCACATGGATTAGGTGGTACTTACTCTGTGTGTGTGTGTGTGTGTGTGTGTGCATATGCATTACTTCATACAGTATTTTGAAACCAAGTATACTGTCTGTAAAGTCTTTCCACACTTGTCTTGCACCGCTCACCTCTTTTATTTCCCTTCTTTTTCTGAAGCTCCAGTACTTGTACTCACATATCCACACCACATGCAGTATAAATGGGAGAGGAACACAAAATATGCATTCATCAAAACAAGCATTATCAAATATGAGTTTAGCTACCTTGACCTTTAGTTATGACAATAGTACGTAACAAAAGACTAACCGGGATCTGATATAGTTTCTGCTACTCCACCATGTACGCTAGGGGGTGAGAGAGCACTTAGAGGTGGAAAGGACTTCCGTGTTGCTGAAGGTAAATTAATTGAAGAGGATAAATTTCTGCTGCCATCTTCGTATCTCAGTCCTCTGTGGTCTACAGTCTCAAAATGATATTCATATGGGGCAGAAGTTTCACACACAACTGGCGATTCTCTTGGAGCCAAATGTGATTGACGAATGCAAGTGTCTCCATTTAATTCAAATGGCGATGAAAATAGATGACTATTGGGAAAGTACTGTTGTTGTGATTCAACTGTTAAAAGAAAATGACATTATTATTTTTTGTCCTGGAAGTAAAATACACACTGGCTATTTAAAAATAACATTTTTATGCCTGACACAGTAACTGCAATAATTAAAAATATCATTATAAAAAATGAGCTATTGACATTTGCCATTGAGGAAAATTGATACATGATCTTAACATAAGATAGAGTACAGGCATCCCCTGGGTTCCTGAAAATCTTTCAGTAATAAAAAAGCATTTTTCACGTACGAGATGCGTTCCCAAGGAAATTTTTCGAGGCCCCAAAATGTGACACAACCACATATGTGTATGAAATTAGATGGTTTTAACCACATACAATGGGTTATTCATGATGAACAAAACACTTGAATTTTACTTAATAGAAACGATGTCAAGTGCTGGAGGAGTTGGTGAGGTTGTGGGACCAGTTACTGGGAGTTACCTCCTTAAAACATGGAATCTTTTATTGCCACTGCTTTCACTTGAGCTTAATGTTTTTTTTCCACCCATCTTAAATAAGGGTACACATGTTTTCCAATTTTTTACTTTCAATTCTGTCAATTGGTAGAAATATTTACATCCACAGCTTACTCAGAGCCTGTGAGAGCTAGGCTTGAGAAATACCCCCCCACCCCCTACAAACCGGCTATAACTTGAGAAAATCGGAAAAGCAGACATCAAAATGGTGTTCAATGATTTTTGGAAACCAGGCAAATACATTCTGCAGAATGCCTATCTCCACAAGGCAGAGCACTTGCACCCTTTCTATGCCAGAGGTCATGTATTACATGTAATTTTTAATTGCCAATAATCTCAAAACGTCAAATTGGCATTTACTCTCCTGCTTTAGACAACGCCTCGTATACAGTGGTCCCTCGGTTAACGAGCGCCTCGGTTAACGAGCTGCCTCCCATAAGATTCTTAAATTCGGTTAACGAGCAATCCCTCGATTAACGAGTTTTTTACGAGCCGACTTCAACATGTTTTCGCTTGCATTTGGCGGTCCACCGGCTGTAGTATTAGTCCGCCAATACAGTAATCGGTTTTAGGGCTTAAATTCCTTACTATTTTAGTAAATATCAAGAAGCTTATACTATTCAATAATTTTAATAGTTTAATATTAACTTTTTTAGTCATTTTAACAATTTGAACATAATTGAAGGTAAAGAAACTAGTTTCTGGCGTGCCATCCAGCCTGTTAACACACCAGACAGGCGTTAGTCTCTCTCTGTTTTCAGTGGAGGTAACATCTTGCTTGAGACTCTTCAACTAAATGCTTTTTTTCTGTGTTTCCAAGCAAATTATTGGTCATTTTGAAATATATTTTACATATTGACAATATATAATGCAGTGCAGTGTTGATTTAAAGAAAATTATCTTGAAATACACCAAGAGAACTAAAATTTTATGGGTGAAATGGGGCCATGGGGTGACTTCTCTTCCACCCCAATGCCTTCTCGTCTCCTTTCTCCTCCTCCACCCCCATTCTAATTCCCATCATCATCATCATCATCCAGGAGCCTTCTACATACACACCTCATAGTAAGTGTACTTTTCTACCTTTTTTGTTGAATTTAGGCAATTTTCGGTGAGCTGGAACCAATTACCCAAAACCCATTGAAACAATGGTTTTGGTTAATGAGTTTTTCGGTTAACGAGCAACCTGCTGGAACGGATTGTGCTCGTTAACCAAGGGACCACTGTATATGAAATGTTGCCAGCAAATTTTAATCTTATGTACCATTCTAGATCAAATGGAAGCACTTTAAGTTTGTAAGAAAGTCAACTTTTTCAATAATCATTTTTCACAGTACAGTACTATAATACAATCACTGTAATATACTGTTGTAGAGGGATAGTTTGTTTTTGTTTAGGAAATCTTTGTCTCTTTAAATGCTTAAAGGTATATGTAGTGATGATCAAGGAAATCAAATACTCTAATCTAAATGCACAAGTAATGTTGCAATTATTAACTTACCCTTCAACTGATTCATCTCCTCTTTTGCCTTGTAATCCAAGAAATATCTGTATATTCGGTCTCCATAGTTTTTAGAAAATTGTTTGAAGCCATCTTCATCTAACTGTAGAAGATTTAAACCAGTAGAACCACTTAATTCCGCAAAATTTATATCTAAAATTTCACACTTGAGTTCTTCCCAAGCAGTGAACATAAAGTCCACAACATCTTGGTAAGTCCACCTAGAGATTGGTTTATTCTGATATTCCTCGTCCTCTGAAAAAGAACTAAATAATTACCCACCTATCTAAAACTATGAAGCAGTTTTTTGTATGCTTTAAGCAAGTAGGCATAAGCAGATCTCTAAATAACATGTTTCTTGTTTATCTCCACAGATGCTAGTTGGAGAAAAGCAAAAACTAGGATATATATATATATATATATATATATATATATATATATATATATATATATATATATATATATATATATAGATATATACAGTAGAGAGAGAGAGAGAGAGAGAGAGAGAGAGAGAGAGAGAGAGAGAGAGAGAGAGAGAGACCACTGACACAAGAAGGAAAATTTAAATAAAGTTCTTTTTGAAATAGAGGGCAGTAAACCTAAGGAACAGTCTATCAGTTCAAGGAAGAACCACACTGGACTTCGAAATAGTCCTGACAAAAAACTATCAAGAACACTGGGAGATCCTATAAAGGCCATAGGTCTCCTTCCCAGTCTTGGCCACCTCTAGATGGGCTGGCTGTTATGTAAATCAGGTAGGTACCAGAAATAAATTCAAATTCGGCACAATGGATTGTCAGCCTAACATGACAACCACTCTATCAACGTGCCAAGACCCATCTAAAGCAACTACCGGAAACCTGATATTTCCGCTATTTCTACATGCGTACACTAAACAAAATTTCAGCTACCTCTTGTTTACGATTTACCATCCAATTGTAAATGTCATTCAGTTTGAAATGCATGAAAGCAAGCGTTTTGTCTAGAATAGGATTTCTCAATATACGTTGCATTTGCGTTAAGACATTATGGCTGATTTGTTAGAACTTAATAATGTAAAATATTGATAAGTTATAAGTTAAATTACCAGGGTTGCGATGATGCCAATTCAAATTCTTGTAGGATGCACTTGGAGTAATAACTGAGGAACTGGCTACATCCTGTGAACAAAAATACAAGTAGTTAGAACATTTTTTTTTATCCCCTAGCCATTGGGTCATTTCCATAATACTATATATATATATATATATATATATATATATATATATATATATATATATATATATATATATATATATATAATATATATATATATATATATATATATATATATATATATATGTGTGTGTGTGTGTGTGTCCAACCTTTTTATGCTTGATTTCTATCATATTTTCTGAATCCTCATTATCCAATGCTGTGAATTTTGTCTATTATATTTACAATATTACTAATAAATACATTTTCATCATTCTGTACTACAAAAGAGCCTCATTTTATCACAGTGTTAAGGCCTCTGCAATGTTCATGATATCTGAACATATGTTATTAGTCAACCATTTTGTTTATAGTATGGTAAATCCTCGCTTAACGTCGTCCCGCTTAACGTTGTTTTGGTACCACGTCACTGAACTTTAGAGACCAAAATGTCGTTAACGTCCCGGTGATCCGATACTACAGGTACGTCGTTTTGTGTCGTCATGGACACATCACCCACTCTTGTCTGGCTGCGCTAAGCTCTCTCGGCTCGGTGCACTGCCCTCATTCGCGGAACATCACAGCGTCCCCAAGCGACGCCAAGCCAGTCTCTGTTATGACTTCACAGCATTCGTGTGTACTTAAATACTTTGCTCTAAAACTGTACTCTAACCATTCAAAATGGCTTCCAAGTGCCCATCTAGTGATACTGATGCTAGTGTAGTGAAGAGGCAATGTAAGACCATTACCCTTGCCACAAAAATGGATGTATTAACCCGATTTGAAAAAGGGGAACGTGCTGTGGACATAGCCTCTGTGCTTGGTGTAACCCCCACAACGGTGAGTATTATCTGGACCAACGCTGACAAGATTAAGGTTAGTGCCGAAGTAGTACTTCTCTGAGTGCCACTAAGATGACTCGTACTAGAATCACTGTGATAGAGAAGGTGGAAAAGAATCTGGTAATGTGGATGGAGGACCAGAATAATCAACGCAATGGCCCTGTGAGCCTTATGGTTATCCAGCATAAGGCAAGATCCTTGTTTGACGACATAAAGGAAGAAGAGGGTGAAGGATCGAAGGAAAGGACCTTTATGGCCAGCTGTGGCTGGTTTCAACGATCTAAGCGTCGGTATAACTTCCACAACATAAAGACGACTGGTGAAGTTGCCAGTTCAGATACGGTTGCTGCCGAGACATTTCCGTCGTGAAGCTACGAGTTATCAATTCAAACCAGAGGTTATTTGTCTTTGATACACAGCCACCAGAGAATCCAATGACTGTAATGAATTAATTGTGATTTTAGTATTAAAGATCCTTATGAACGTTTCTCAAGAAACTTGCAAGAGAGGTGTGGTTATCTATGCTAGGAAAGACCTTAGAGCCAGCCAGGTGAGGGTACAGGGAGAGGATGTTTTTGAAGAGTCCAAGTGGTGTAAAATTAAACTAAATGGAGGGGACTTACTTATTATCGAGTGTATCTACAGATCCCTAAACTGTGGCCTTAATAGACAATGCGGCAATGCTCAACCCTAGCCACCTCCTTATCATGGGGGACTTTAACTATGGCGATATCAACTGGAGAAATGAGTAGTTCACCCCAAATTACTTGAATTACCCTGCTACTCTTTTTATAGAAACTCAGAGATAATTTTCTGTTCCAACATGTTAGAGACCCGACACATTACAGAGGGGAACAAACACCCAAGCCACTAGACCTCATCATAACAAACGAGGAGGATATGGTGGACAAACTGGAACACCTTGCCCCAGTTGGCACCAGTCACCATATAGTGTTGTCATTCAGATTTAACTGTTACCTAGTTCAAGATAAGGCCAAGCCAAGGTGCAAATATTACAAGGGAAATTATAACGGGATGAGGGAAGAGATGAGGGGTACCCTATCCACTGGCCTGACTCATTAAGGCACAAAAACGCAGAAACTATGCTGAATATAACTAGTAAAGTTACCCATTTGATCGATAAATATACAACAAGACCAAACCCAGTGCCTCTAGGAATACAAGGGGATCCCTTCACATGAACCATGCGGCGGTTGACAAAGTTAAGAAGAAAACCCAGAAATTCAAGACGTGGGTTGAGTCAAACCATGAGCAGGACAAGAAGATGTATGCAAGAGCCAGAAACCAAGCAAAGATAGAATGTAGAAGGGATGAAAAGGAGTTCCAGAGGCTGGTTGCAAGCGAGGTCAAGTCAAACCCAAAGGCATTTTACCGCTATGCAAAGTCGAAATTAAAAACGAGAGTAGGAGTATCAGATCTGAGACTTGAAGATGGTAGTTACGCAGATTCTGATCAGGATAAAGCCGAGGCATTGAACAGCTTCTTTTCCTTGGTGTTCACATGAGAGGATGCGACTAACCTTCCAGTGTTTGAGGACAGACGTTCAACACAGCACTGACCCACATTGTGTTCACAGAAGAGGGTATTAGAAATAAACTGTCAACACTAAAGGTCCCTGGCATGGTGCATCCTAGATTGCTAAGAGAGTTGTGCAACGAGCTTACCAAGCCCCTGAAGATCCCGTTTTGTACATGCCTGGATGAACAAAAGGTCCCCAGTGAATGGAAAGTGGCTTATGTGAGTCCTATCTTCAAGAAGGGCGATCGTCACTCCACAAACAACTATAGACCGGTGAGCCTGACCAGCATAATATGTAAAGTACTTGAGAGTATTAACAGAGATGCCGCGTTGGAACATCTACTACGAAACAACCTTGTAAAGGATTGTCAACATGGTTTTATGCAGGGGCGCTCCTGCTTAACACAATTGCTCAAGGTATTGGATATTTGGACCCATAATCTGGAACGGGGTGGTAATATCGACAATATTTACCTAGATTTTGCCAAGGCTTTCGACAGTGTACTCCACGAAAGGCTGAAAATCAAACTGGAAGGGTACGGAATTCGGGGAAATGTCATAGCGTGGATAGAAGACTTTCTACATGACCGCAAGCAGTGTGTGGTGATTAATGGCACGAAATCATCATCCGTACCTGTCACAAGCGGGGTATCATAGGGCAGTGTAATGGGCCCGCTGTTGTTTGTTTGTTTCATAAATGACATGCCTGACATTGTACATTCCTCCATAAGAATGTTTGCCAATGTCGCCAAGTTATTTCGGGAAATCAAGAACCAAGCGGACTGTGAAGAGCTGCAGAAGGACCTCTGTGGGCTCCAGGAATGGTCAAAGAAATGGCTGCCGAGATTCAATGTCACGAAGAGTAAGAGGATGCACCTTGGGCATACCAACGGTAAGGAGGTGTATCATATGTCCCAACGGGATGAAGAAACTGCACTATTTGAGACTAAATGTGAGAAGAACCTAGGTGTGTATGTTGACAATGAGCTGAAGTTCTCTGGCCATTGCGAGAAGAACGTAAATCAGGCAAATAAATTATTGGGTCTTATAAGAAGGTCGCTCAGATGTCTAGACGATATCGTAACGATCTTCAAGAGTGAAGTGCTTCCCCATCTGGAGTACTGTCACCCCGTTTGGTCCCCGAGATATGCTAGGGACTGTCAGTTGGTTGAAAATGTGCACTTCGGCACCTTAGCTACCCTGAGAGATTGGAGCGCCTGAACTTGCCTAGCTTATACTACAGACAGGAAAGGGGTGACCTAATTGAAGTGTATGAGCATTTCAGGGGCACTACTCAGTCAAATGTCCTTACTTGGAGCTGGCGGATCCTCGCCCCACAAGGGGTCACAGCTCAAGATTGGAGAAGCCACAAGTCCAGAAAACTGTGAGGGCAAATTTTTTCGGAGTGAGGGTTGTAAACTCTTGGAACAATCTACCAGAGAGTGTTGTGACGACACCGAGTGTGAGCTCTTTCAAGACCAGACTTAACCAACACTGGAGCAGGTTCAGGTACACTCAGGAGCCGCTGCATGCCCAGTACTTGCCAACAGTGCGTAACAGAGACGTGACTGATCGCCCAAGCGGCTAATGAGCCGATCAGTGGTGAAGAGGATAAAAGTAAAGTAAGTGACTGTTCATATGGCTTTTGCCATATCTGTGGACATCAGTGGCTACATGATTATATATCTGTTACTAACTCGGACTAGATAATCAGAGTGAGACTGTCCCAACAGTGGGTATCTAAACTTTGGACAACTACCGTAGGTTATCTAGTCACTGACATTGATGACATACAAACTGTGTACTGTAATGTAAATTTATAACATACCTGGGGAAACTTAGGGTACACCTGTGAGATTTCTGATGGCATCCTCCGGTTCTGACTCCCTGCAGAAAGAAAAAAGAAAACATAAATTTGTTGTTCAGACTTCATATGATCATAATGTTATGCCGAGGCATAATTTTTTATTATATATTTGTAAACTAGGTGTTTTGATTGTTTTCTGTCCCATGCAGCAGTTATTTTGGCAAATGTAGTGAAATTTTCGTGTGTATATTGATGTATTAATTATGTACGAATATTCTAGAATGTATTGCATCTTTTTTTTTATGATTTACTTATTATTGAAAGCCTCAGTCAGAGTAGAACGTTCTAGAATCTCACAGGCATGTCCGAGTGATTCTGGGATGTTTGAGAAGCGTCTGACGAGGTGTATATAAACAGCAGTAAGCAGGCTAGGAGTCCCCTGAACCTCCTTCCCCCCCTGTCATTAGCATTTAAGTCAAGTCAAGTCAAGTCAAGTCAAGCTAGGAGTCAGTCGATCGCTTCTGTTCATAGTGTAAAGAATAAACCTAGCAGAGCACCTGAAGACAATTGTTGTGCAAGTATTGTGGAATTGTTGTGATTAATATACAGTGAGAAGACTAAGGAATTGTACACTGGTAGTGTGCCGACTATATATTTGAAGTGTGGAGTCAAGCTGTGAAGCCAATTACCCTGTTAACAATGTTGTGAAGAATAAGTACTTATTAAAGAAGACTACAGTGCATGTGTGTGTGTGACCTGGTTTAAATCTACCTGTCTGTTGTTTGTCTGTACACTGATACCGATCATCGAGAAAGTACCGGAGACTGGCGGGACAGCCAGTGGTAATTCGACGACACTAGTGAGATAGCTACTGCTTCTGTACAGACGCCCCTGGCCGCTGGTAACCAGTGGTGAAAGGAAGGTCGTAACAATAAATTATTTTTTTTTATGTATGCACAGTATTGATACTGTGTGTTAACTTTGCTTGGGAAGTATTAAAAAAGTACCATGACATAAATCAGAAAACTTTTCATGCCCTGCCTTGTACTTCCACGAAAAGCATTAAATATATCTTGGTATAGTATAAAATTATCATATGAGTGACATACGCAATGATACCTGCATACCAATTCAATAAATTAACCAGCAGCCCTTACTAGTAAACAACTTGAATTATCTGCACATGGAGCTATGTGATACGGTCCGCTTCTCACCGTCCACAAGGCAACCATACATATACACTGGAACCCCCCCCCCCCCCCCACATAACCCCTTCCAACTGTATGGGGACTTACAGTATGTTGGAAAATACAGAGCATAATTTTTTTTTAATGTTTCATAAATGAATGGAATACATTAATTGATTCACAAACATTTAGTTATGAGAAACATGTACAGTCGGCCAAAGATGCACTGATCCCACCCTGGGTCTCATGTTCGCAATTTTACCTGGCAATACTTGGTAAAGGAAGGCTGTATGTAAACGTGATTGTGATTGGTGGATCTATTTTCGGCTGTATCACTGTCAGGATAATTATTAAACAAACCAAAGGCAGAATGTTTATAATAAACTATTCACTGTTAATTAAGGTCATGAGAAGTTTCCAAATGTTACGAAAAACATATTAATAACAGAGAGAACGACCGACCGTTGCATGACTGAAATTTCACCCTATAAAAGATTTATTTTTACCTGAACTATTGCCAGAACTGTATGACAACCTCGTCTACCTTCCGTAGGCGACATTCAAACAATTCCGTCGGCACATAATTTTATATGGAGTTAATATATTTATACTTGAATAATAACCTTAAGGCGGCACACTGGGCACTTTCCTCCAAACATGCTGCCCGTTTTGCCTAACGACCCAGAAAGCAGCAGGATTTTTTGCTGTTGAGAGAAAAGGACAACGGTTGGAGGGGATCTTTGGGACACGCGCCAATAAAATATCCAGTGTGATACAAAACGTCTCTGTTTTGCTGGCTGGACCGTGTTTGCCAAACATGCTTGGAAGAAAGTGTCTAATGTGCCTCCGCCTGTAGGTGTTACCTCACCAGCAATGATCAATGTTTTTACTGTTATCTAATTAAATACGTTTCATTAACCTTATTAATTTCAACCTCTTTACCTAATACATGATAAATTTGCCTTTATATAATGCAGTCGTCAGTAATTACCATATAATGAACAGAATTTCACGATAAAAAGTGTACAAAGCATCCAAACTTGGAAGTACAGGATGTCCATAAATGATTAAACTAAAACAGTACGCTCTCATGCTTTAATCAGGGTAATCATTTATGGACATCCTGTATATATGACCGCATGAGACCAATTTTCGTAGGTACTGTATTGTAACTTGTAAGTAAGGAGACTCCCGCACAAAAATGGAGGTGGTGGCACCCGCGCATAGGCCATAAGTTACTAGCTGAGCTTGACATGATAAAATCTAGCCCGTCAGTTAATGTAATAATGTTGCACGCACATCTTGTAACTCACCGAAAGACGAACTAAATATTAAATACCATAACTGTGAAAGTACAAAGTAATTATTATGTATAAAACATATGGGATCCTGAACGGCACACTCCATTTACATCACACTTATAGTATTTAGTTATAAAACAATATTAATGAAACGATAAGTACGAACGAATACCAACTTACCAATTATTCCTCAAAGGTTAACTGCCCGCGAGACAAATGTAACACATCGCAACAGCGCCACCACACCTTCGCACGACTGAGGGTGGCAGAGAGGGGCTTGAACTTCCTGAAGGCTATCTCACGGGTGGATACCTAGTGTCTCTTTCGTATTTAATTCATAAATTGTCCACTAACATCATGCACTAAGGTCAATCCACAAACCTTTACATTAATCCAAGCCAATTATGCGAAACAAAGCACAGACATCCTCACACGAGAGATGCCTAGCAATATTTACCTAGATTTTCCTTGTTCTATGATAATGTGAATCATGAGGTCTCAGTTAATTAATATTTACTAACTTATTTACACATTGAATGCTCAACTATAATAATTATAAAATTATAGTAAATTTATATTAATTTATAGAATTCACTCAATTTCTTTTATTTTAGTTATAGAGCAGTCGTTATAAATTATAATATTCGCGACGTGGCAACCACAGTTATCTGTGACGTCACGTACAGCACAGCCAACACCGTGCCCGACGTTCGTTCCACACACACCTGACTCGCTGCTGATTTACTCACCCATGTACAACAAAGTAATAATGTAATGAAATTTGATAAACCACAAAATAATAATGCACAAGAAAAGAAGAAGAAAAATGAACTGCCCATGCCGTAGAAAGTACAATAATACACACATTTGAAGAAAAAAGTATATTATAATTATGACAGAGTCTAAGTTTCACACAGATAGGCGTCTAGAATTATCAGTAGTAAATGTAAACAGTAGGGACAAAAATCAAGTATCATTACCCTTTCTCTTAACCCACGAGAATAACGATAAAAAGTAGTAAAGTAATTAATATCCCCGTCAATGTTATGAAGTCGAACAGGGTCCATAATTCGAGTATTTAATCTTGAAAGGCGTTGATTATCAAATTCATCTTAGAAATAAATTCTTAATGCGAAGTTGCATACCAAAATTTACTTGGATCAGTGAAAACTCTCAAAAGTTCAACATAAACATTTCTGTACAAAGGAAATAACAGAAGAATGATTAAACGGTAACTTTATACTGTATTCCCCCCCTATGTAAACCGGAAGCATTCAAATAATCATACTAAGAGCCAGGCATGTTACCAATCTGCTATAGTTGACGAAAAACTAATAGGATTCTTCCAAACTTGTTTTGTAGCCAAACGCCAGACGACTTGCGTCAGTTTTTAAGATATTTGAGCACCAAATTGACAGCCCGCTCACCCAGTAAACACGTATTATCAAATTAAATGGGTTTTTAAAATTCGAAGTTACAAATTTATGTCCCTTAATGTTACTTCGTAATGAAACACAAAATGGAAGCTTGGAGAAGGAGGGTAAAAAGTGTCTGGACGAGGCAGTCCTCAAATGTATTTTGCCCAGAGTTCCGGAGAATCTGAGCCAGTGTACGGGTCCCACGGACGAAAATGGGCATTGCCTATTAATAAAAAAAGGGGGGGGGGCATGCCCCCCCCTCCCCCCCATTAGTCCTTGATGAAGGAAACGCAGGAACATATTTCAACACACCTTCCAGCAGGTTAGTCTCCCATCGTTTCCTATTTTATGAATAAAATGAAATATGTGGAACAGTGAAAACTAATTTTATAAGTAATATTAAACCGATTTTAATATTTTAAAGTACAAATATTTCCACACGTAAACACACACACAACAACTTTCCATCTGCAGTGAATACCGGAAAACACATTCTCTTCCCCACACTAGCAGGCTTTTGCATCTGACGCGACCGTAGTTTAAAAGAAATTTCGCCCACCAGCCTGCATTGGAAACTATTAAATTAAATTTTAATGGTACCAATTTGCTCTCAACAGAGGCATCTGTTGGTTATGACAAAGCACTGTTAGAAATATTGGCAACATGTCCTTGATATGTTTACAAAATAACCCTACATTTCGTGTTGGGATGGAGGAAGGTTGCTTACATCTGTTAGGGAGAGAATCAACATATCTCACCATTATAATCCATCGGATAGACGAGGTAGACAAGCTGTACATGGAGAGGATCAGTGTCATTGCCTAATACTCCTCCGCCATGCAATTCTTTAGGCGGGAACACCACTTGGGGCGAGTAACTGCTGGCTTCAGGCTGGTGCAGATCTCCAAGAACCTTTTCATCGCGCTGCATCACCTCCATACCATGTGTGGTGCTGGCGATATCGGTAGACCCCTGGTCCACTCCCGACATATTGTTGCCTTGATATGGAAGTGCTGTAAGACCCGGCGTCATGGTGCTTGCCTCAGTTTCCTTGTTCACTTGATCAAGCAGCTCCTGACTGACGAATTCATTCTTCCCTTGTTTTAATCCTCTGACTCTAGCACGTTTTGTAATTCCGTGTTGGTCGTCGTCCTTTTGGCGTTTCTTGGCCCGTGAACGGAAAATGGAAGCCCTCAAGGCCGTTAGCACGTCAGAGCGATTCGAACTAGATTCTTCGCTCTCCTGACTCTGATCATATATTGGTCTAACCGTGATTTCGCTCGATAGTTGCGCTTGGACTTGAGGCAGGTGATGGTGAGGGTTGTGTGGTAAGGGAGCAGAATATTGGTTGTAACTGGTGGTAGAGGGTTGAAGATGAGAGGCCACGTCAGCTTGCACCTCAGAGTACTGCTGTGTTGGCGTTGACAATACCACCTCCTCGTTCCCCAGGAACTGGTTTGGAATGGTCATGTTGATGCCTGGTGCCACAACCTGCACCACGAAGCGACCATTGGCATCCACTGTAGCATCAAGGGTGGTGCCAGGGACGTCTTGCAGTGTCCCACTAGAGAAGGTGTCCAGAGAAGTACTGGGCACCTGCAGCGACGCGGAGGCGTTGGCAGGCGCCAGAGATGTGTATTGGGGTGCGTCAAGGGTCGTCTGTATCTCGACCTCGGCAGATGGCATTGGTACCTCCCCAGACATTGGTATTTCTACATCAGCAATCACGTCCCCACACATGGGTACTTCTCGACATACAGGCATATCTTCAGAGAGCTGCACTATTATATCAGCAGCCACATCCTCACACAAGGGCATCTTCCCAGACAGAGGCACTTTTATATCAGGAGACACCTCCCCACACGCGGTCACTCGTTGTGGCAAATCCATAGGTGGAGTGTTGACCTGCGGTGGGTTGTTGGAGCCCATAAGGACGTGGTAGGTGGCGCCGTACTGTTCTCTGGGAGCTTCGGAAGGCGATTCAAACATTTCGAGTGCCTGTTGGGACGTGATTACCAGGTTATCATCATCTAGGGAAAAGAAGGACATGTCTGCCAGTCCTTCAGTCTGGTTCTCGCTGTAAGGCTGTACAGCAGTCTTGTCGTCCAGGTCCCCAAGCTGTTGTCCTTTATGGTGGCCATTTCTGACCATAGCCTGGGACTCTAACTTGGTGGCTGTATAGCTGAATTCGGCCTCGGGATCAAAATGAAATGGAGGGTGATCTTGTGCCGCTGCTGGTGCAGTTGGAGAGTCTTGGGGGACGCTGGGGGAGGGTATCTGTCCCTCCTCTACGTTGACGGCGGCTACGGCCGCACTTAAGATCTGGTCCAGTTGCATTGTCTTGCTCTTGTATCTTGTGTTACGCTGCTACTGTTCTTCATCAACCGTCTCACCTGACTCGGGTGAACCCTACCGTATCGTCTGTTTCATACTCAAAATATCTTCAAAGTTGCAGTGGTGTAAACAATCTACATCACACAAATCAAACCAGTATCTTACATACGCAAACGCATCACTGATTTCTTCCAAGCGTCATAGGTTCAGTGAAATATTTAAGCCTTCCTGGCTATCACTGTGTTATAAATACAAATTGAATGAAATTTGCAAGTTAAGTCCAAGCCTCTTCCCGGTGGCGTGCTCAAAAAGGATCTGGCAGTCCTGGGAACACCCTACCCCGCGCTCTCACGTCTGGGAGGACCCTCCTCCGTCCATCCGGGCGACCTGCACATACAAAAACCCTTTCCCCACTCTACAAATTTTATGCCGACAACAGACCTAAAAATTTGATCATCATTATATATTAACCTTAATTAAAGCTATGTGGAATTAGTCCTAATTTAAAACTCTGGTAAACATGATAAACTGCAGCGTGCTGGTACAAGAGGTTTCTGGCAATCCGCTATTATAACAGGTCTGTGATTGGCCGAGAAGCCTTAGTACCAAGGTACATTATCCTCACAGATCCCCAGCCCTTGGTCACATTATCCGTTTAACAAAACATTTCCTGGTGTAATGAACACATTGATTTTATTGGCATTAATACAGAAAAACAACACCTAATAGAAAATAGCTCTACAGCACACTGTACCTCTTTTGTTGTGTGCAAACATTTGGATAAAACGGATTTTAAGAACTTATGAAAAACTTAATTTTAATTCATCGTCATATTTGGAATTTTTACTTTTAAATTAATTTTCATTTTAATCAGCAAATGTGACGATCCCCATTCGTTTTAATTTTCCCTTAAATGCAATCCCCTACCATTACCATCCCATACTACCATTACCACCCCATACTACCATTACCATCGCATACTGCCCCTACCATCACAACCGCGTACTGTCACCGTAACCCCTCTCTGCTAAACACCACCCACCTCCACAGCCCATCCATCACCACCCACCTCCACAGCCCATCCATCACCACCCACCTCCACAGCCCATCCATCACCACCCACCTCCACAGCCCATCCATCACCACCTCCACAGCCCATCCATCACCACCCACCTCCACAGCCCATCCATCACCACCCACCTCCACAGCCCATCCATCACCACCCACCTCCACAGCCCATCCATCACCACCCACCTCCACAGCCCATCCATCACCACTCACCTCCACAGCCCATCCATCACCACCCACCTCCACAGCCCATCCATCACCACTCACCTCCACAGCCCATCCATCACCACCCACCTCCACAGCCCATCCATCACCACCCACCTCCACAGCCCATCCATCACCACCCACCTCCACAGCCCATCCATCACCACCCACCTCCACAGCCCATCCATCACCACCCACCTCCACAGCCCATCCATCACCACCCACCTCCACAGCCCATCCATCACCACCCACCTCCACAGCCCATCCATCACCACTCACCTCCACAGCCCACCCACCACCACCCACCCACCACAGCCCATCCATCACCACTCACCTCCACAGCCCATCCATCACCACCTCCACAGCCCATCCATCACCACCCACCTCCACAGCCCATCCATCACCACCCACCTCCACAGCCCATCCATCACCACTCACCTCCACAGCCCATCCATCACCACCCACCTCCACAGCCCATCCATCACCACCCACCTCCACAGCCCATCCATCACCACCCACCTCCACAGCCCATCCATCACCACCCACCTCCACAGCCCATCCATCACCACCTCCACAGCCCATCCATCACCACCTCCACAGCCCATCCATCACCACCTCCACAGCCCATCCATCACCACCTCCACAGCCCATCCATCACCACCTCCACAGCCCATCCATCACCATCGGGCATGAATCAAGCAAACTGATACCGCACACCTCACTCTCGTAGGAAGAAGTGAGGCTGCAGGTCTTATGGTCAACACTCAAGCTGACATTCATTAATGTGTCTGGACCCCCCCCCCCCCCCCCAGGCTTAGGTGAAGTTGGGAACCAGGGAACCACCACAATGTTAACCTATCCACAACCCCCCCCCCCCCCCCCCCCAACAGGAAGTGGTTAATCATCAGGTGAAATAAAGTGAAGTGTTCAGATTTACGGAGAATCTCACTATCCACTCATGAGGTATGTGCTGTGACTGCTGGTGATCACAGAGGTGCACGGGAAAATTAACTCAACCCAAACATGGAATGACATTGAAAGCTAATAAGACAATGTTTTATAATGACCTAATTAAGCACACAATTATTAATTTGAAACCGATGTATATGTTACCCGCAATAATGGCCATACTGTTGCCTTGTGTTCGTTGTATAAAACGTGCGATTGACTGTAAAACACTGACTTCGCTGAACCTCTTAATTAAAACGGTGCATCAAAGGCATGACAACGGAGGGGTGAGGAAGTTTGGTGTGCCGATCACTAGTTCATGGACCAAAAGCAAATTTAATTTAAAAGTGATGTGGAAAGTGTTCACTGTAGTAAAAATGTTCAAGTGGGAGCATAGTGAACTGAATGTATACTGTAAGTACGAAACTGAACATGTTGGAGTACAGAATGTTCAAAATTCTGTTGGGTAAAATGGGATGATTTTGTAAACAATGAGGATCTAACGAGAAGGCTGGGAAACATGTCGGTAAATATTGAATAAGATAATTTGGCCGCATACATACTGTAGGGTACAAGCCCAGCCACCAAGAGGAATAAGTAATGAGGTGGGACACCAGCATGGAATAGTCTTGGTGCAAATGAGCCTAAATGCTGCCATTTTTACTAATAGGAAGGAAAGATGTGGTTCAGGATCACCAAAAGAGGAAGAAATATTGTGTTTTATGCAATTATCAAGCTTAGGGAAGATAAGGCTGTTCGCATAATGACAAAAGCGTAATGTGCTGTACTCGTAACCTGAAAGTACTGTAGGCTAAAATGAAACATCCAAGTGCGTTTTCCCCTCGGCCGCCGGGCAGACCCACGATAGCCACCGTAAATGTACCAGAGAACTGAGAATCGTATATCAAACTCCTAAATAAAATAAAATTTCCTTCTCAAAATTCATATCTACACAGGCCTACTGCTTATCTCTTAACATATCCAGTATGTGACCAAGTGATTTCGTAACGGTGCATATAATTTTTATTTATTTTCCGTATACATGTATGGACCTCATTTAGGCTAGTTATAATCGTTCCAAGAAGGATAAGAGAGTAGTCTCCGCCCAAATGTGTTCATGTGTCTCCGTGCTGAAGGAAAAACTTTGGCTGGAATATCCCCCCCCCACCCCTACCAGCTGAACACGAAGACCATTGACTCGCTTATCACAAAAACATAGGCAATAATTACTTGGTATGACCCCTGGAATCTTCAATGCGGTGATAGTTTCCTGGAGAATGTGTTCATTCTTGTTTATATTCGTCAACGTTCACAAATCCACATCATATTTGGGGTGTGTGGACGCCAGACAACGCCGGACCAACCAGAAGTGCTTCACGGTACTCCAACACTTATTATCAAGCGAAATCTTGCTTTATGACCTACTAATCGGTTAAATTCCGATGTCGTGCGGAACAAATTCAACAAATTAAGTTCAACGTTTTCTTTAAAAATTAAGACCTAACGAAATAGTTGTCAAATTATTTACAATAAGCAATAGTTTGTGACTGGGTCCTACCGGCCTAATAACCCGTTAGGAGCAGCACGGATACATTACACGAGAAACAGACGTAGTGTGGTCGTCCCTAACTAGTACCTACATTTCCTCAACTGAACATTAATCTCCTCTTCACAACTGTGAGAGCATCAATTCTTACACTCTTATAACCCCACTACACATATCCGGCTAACTCAAATAAGAAAAGGAAAAATTAGCTCCTTGTACTGTACAGTACTGGTTTCTTGTGGAATCAATGCTTTTAAATTCACACACCCCAATTATACATCTAAATCTTGAATAACACCACTCAATAGAAGCTGTCAGCAACAATAACATTACCCATGATTCATTTGACATTGTCGTCTGCCTTCATGTGCACTATATTTACCAAGAGCTTATTCCCAGTTGGAAGATACTGAAGATACATAGAGGATATTTAAGGGTATTATTTTACTTTCGGACAACACGGGAATCTTAGGCATTTTATCGTTATATTCAATAGTTTATGCAATTCTAAGACACTTTTCTTCTATGACGTTTCCCTCGCAAACGGCTTACGGTAATATGCCGGGGGGTACAGGGGAGGCGGAGGCTGCAGAACCCTCAGATTCGGAGATTAGGTTAGGTAATTTTTAGGTTATTTGTGAGGGGAAACGTCATAGAAGAAAAATGTCTTAAAATTGTATAAACTATTGATTATAAAGATAAAATGCCTAGAATTCCCGTGTTGTCCGAAAGCAAAACTTACGATTTAAGGGATAACTTAGGGTAGGTTTTCCAACTAGTCAACATTTGAAAAAAAAAAAAAAAAATCACGTGTTTGTGCTTTTTGAGTTGCACATTTTTTCTTCTGAGAACTAATGTTTCTCAAGGACCAGCCAATGTGCACCATAGAATCTTGTCAAGGAAGACGACAACGCTGCAATATTCAGTAATTAAACAATTCATGATAAAATCTGATATCACACACCCTCAATTCTCCTCAACAAATGGTCAATAGGATACACCAGCGCCCCTCAGTGGTCACCGGGTCACACCATTCCCTTTCGCTAGTCACCAAGATACACGAGTAAACGAGGCTAGAGACGGCGGACCAGGAAAATGACAGCAACATAAAAGTTACGGCTTCCGTCGAACTTTTTTATATCTTGATGGGTGAAGATAATGACTGGCGGACTCTGCTCACCCCTTAATTACGCCATTATCAACGTTAAGCGCAGTAAATTATTCTCTACATACCTTTATCAAGTCTGTTTTTTCCCTTCTAGCAGTGTATAGTTACTTAGTCCTCGGAAAACAACACATCCGTTCAGACACAAACAGAGCGAGCCGCGACTTATGCGTGAGCCTATCTGCAGCGGAAGGCAATCAGGAAGTGTTTTGCAACACGACCAATCAGTCAAGCATTCATACACCTTGAGCATTTCATATACAGCACACTCCGAGTACAGTGTTTAAGACTACCAGAGAGTCAGACAACGGTTATTGTCTTATTTAAGGGATGCAGGGGACACACACTGTACTAATACTGTGCTGGAAGTGATTGGCGGGGTAATACCCTATTTAGTAGAGCGGATAATGGAAAAATCGTGCATATGGTGATCCAAGCATGAAATTTGGCCTGATCATACCCTAGGGGCTACTGGTCTGCCTGATTGGCCATTTGGAAATCGAAGATGGCGGCCATTTTTCAAGATGGCTGCCAAATTGACCTTCGAGAGATGATCTCTTTTTTTTTTATAGAAATTGATGTAGTTTGTCAATCTAAATGATCTTAGTGTCGATATGTATGTTTTCAAGTATGCTCAGATGATTTTTTCTATTTCTGATACTCTCAGATATATATTTGTCTTATTTAAGACTGGTTTTATGTACTGGTTTTATTTTTCCAACTAGGTGAGGGTAGCATGCAGAGGGTCTCTGCATATGAGGGAGTGATTGTCGGGCACTACCAGGGCACACTGGTGACATCACTGCTGTGCAACCCAGCATGGGGTTCAGTGTCAGCTAAGAAAAAGCATGTCATACTGCAACAGCTTAGTGTCCCAAATGCTGCTTAACCAACCACAAATCATTAAGCAGCCGCAGCTGAATTGACAAGTGAAGCTGTCTACCCCCCAGCCACCCACCCTGAGGCTTCCACTATGGGATACAAATTACAAGGTTTAGAGCATTCATAAGTTACCGAGTATAATAATATTAATATTAATATTAATAATAATAATAATAATAATAATAACAACAACAACAACATAAAACAATTGTTGATTAATGGATGAAATGACGTCACCAAAGACTGTCAAATTTACCACTGCAGCCTAAATAAGTGCAATTACATGATGCATAACTAAATCAGTCTAGAAATCATTTATAAAATTATATGGCCAACGAAAATATTACAAGACTACACCACTCATGACTGTATTGCTCCACTCCCTCCGTCGAGGTACACAAAGCCGAGGATAACCAGTGTGGCCCCCGGGAGTGTTGGCCACGTGAACACACCCGCCCTGGGGAGCCACCAGCCACCACTACACCTTACCTTCTCTCTCTCTCACACACACACACACACACAATAACTATCAATAATACTGAGCCAAAGGAAAACGATAGTGTGTTTTATTGCCAAGTGGTAAAGACTTATTATTCCATCACATGATTTATGACGAGTGTTCGTACTCGCTTTCAATGTTCTTGTGGAGGAGCCAAGTACTAGCAACCATATGTAACGTGACAACAGTCTTTTTTGATAGATAATTGGTACACTTGCCTCGCACAATTATGTAATTTTATTGAGATTAATCTGCGTAAGCCGCCTGAACATATAGGTGTGAAAATATTTAATAACTAATGGTGGAGTTAATGACTTACTGCAGCTATCACCATACTGTGTTTGACGTGAATAAAGAGTAATTAATGACATGTTATGGGTGACAGAGATAACAGAAAATTGTCTCTTAATAACCTTGTTACGTACCTGAAGACCATAGTTATTAAAGCAGAGTAATAACATTATAACAACCATTATCTTTGTTACATTTAAAGCCCTCGTTACGATGAGTCCTCAACTTATAGTAGCTTCTTACTCCATGTAATTTTTTTCTTCATTTTTCTTCGAGGATATTAATACCTTTTTCACTACTCAAACCACAACCAGCGAGGCGTTTTCATCATATTAAAAACTAAGGTAACAGCATGTTCATTTTAGCACCTTGGCCCATGTAAGTGTATTATGTTCGGGGAAAAGTTTCAATATTATTTTGATTTATTTTTTATTTATATTTTTTTTTTAATACAATAAGCCAGTCAGGTACCGTAGATGAGCTCTTAGATCTTGGGGTGTGAGGAAAACCCGATGAACGAACGAACCCTTGAGAATTATGGCCAGATTCACGACTCTCTCTCTCTCTCTCTCTCTCTCTCCTTCATCAACTCCTTCCTCTAATTCTTCTTTCATCTCTTCTCTCTCCCACCTCTCTCCCTCCTTCCACCCCTTCGATTCATCTCTCACTGGAGCTACCTTGAGGGCAGGGGGGAGGGGAGGGGGAGGGGGGGATAATTTTCTGGTTCTGCTTCCTGTGTGTAACCTTGACCACCCCGCGTGTGTGTGTGTGTGTGTGTGGGGGTGGGGGTGGGGTCATCCATAATAAAGGTGTGTGGGTAATCCATAGTGCAGGTGTGTGGGTCATCCATAGTGCAGGTGTGTGGGTCATCCATAGTGCAGGTGTGTGGGTCATCCCTAGTACAGGTGTGTGGGTTATCCCTAGTACAGGGGTGTGGGTCATCCCTAGTACAGGTGTGTGGGTCATCCATAGTAGAGGTGTGTGGGTCATCCCTCGTACAGGTGTGTGGGTCATCCATAGTACAGGTGTGCATGATCGTCCATAGTACAAGCCTGAGGGAGGCAGGACAGGTGTGTGGGGGAGATAACGTGGGGATGTGAGTAAGAGAGGGGGGGGGGGCGGCGTTCCTGGTCCCAGGTTGCTAATATCCCACCACTAACTAGAGTCATGAGAAGTACCTAATTGTGTCACAGATGCTACGACATAAAGGAAGTGACTTAATGGCACTAAAAAGCATTAAGTAACCTAAGGGTTTAGTGTTATTTTTGTAGGTACGAGGACAAGACTTCATCGCAAATATGAACCAATAAACCTCAAATGGGGGAGCGACGCATCGTGTCGTAGACTGCTGACGTGTCGTGAGCCCAGGGCAGGACCCGCGGGAAGGGGCATGGCCGTTCCAGTACCACCCTTGCCCTGGTACGGCTATCACAGGAAGTTGGTTAACTTATGGCAACTTGGACACCTACTGCAGTACAGTACAACCTTTTTACAAGACGCTATAAGCTCTCTCTAAGACGGTCATACCATGTCATAATCATCCATTCAAAGTAAACAAGTTTTCTATTTACTATAGAAAGATAGCGGTGGTTGTGGTGTGGGGCGGGCGTATGGGAATGGACAGAACAGCGCGGGCAGGTGGCCCACCGCCGGCCGTAACGCCACGTCAACTAGTGGCACCCAGGGCTGGTGGTAACCCTGAGAGACTGTTCACAGCCCACCTCACCCGCCTTCCTGACACAGATCAACGACTCTTACTATGACCTTCACTCCTGTACGAGGGCTGGGGTGTGGACGGAGTATTATAGATTTGCATAAGGTGGAGAACGGCAAGAAAGACTAAGAGAGTGAGAAAGAGGCGGTACGGTAAGTACATCACATTACCAGACCAAAGTAATGCTTTAAACAATAAAACGGGAAAAACTCAGCAAAGAGCGAATTATATCCTTAATGGCTAACAATTATTAGCCTTAAACGATAACGGACAGTGATGAAAATCTCCCAGAGAATAAACAGTTTTCAAATAAACTCATCTCGGTAAATACCAACTGAAAAGACTCAATTGGTGCCATTTTTATTTTCATTATTGTTGTAGTTATTATTGCTTTCGTTTTCTAAGGCACAAAATATGAAAGTGATTCACTGTGTCGCCTTCAGAGACAATTATTCTCCCCAGACAGACGAGTCAGGATGGGATATTACACTTATATAACGAACCCAGATGATAAAGCAAAGCGGCCATGTTATATCTCTTGGCCTTCACTAGAGCTTTAATGATCAAACTGAAGTGAGAGACATAACACCATATACTGTACTCTGGGTTGAAGTTCAAATGGGTCCCAGTCTTAACAGGCCCCAAACTACCCTTTTATGATTTTAGAGGTCTAGTCCAAATGGGCCCCAGTCTAACCAAACCATTACGATTGAGAACCACTAGGATTGGTGCCTAATGGAACCAGGACCAATTAGTACTCAAATCCTCAAATCCTTATGACCAAATTAAGCTGGTGTCAGTTTATTAATGAGAAGGGTCCGCTTAGCCACTTGCCGTATGCTGAGGTGGTGCACAGGGCTGCTGAGGTGGTGCATGGGGCTGCTGAGGACGTGTGTGTGTTGGGGGGGTGGGTGGCAGGTATGTGACGACGTGGCGACGCCTTTAGGAAAGTAAGGAGTCCAGCTGTGTGTGTGTGTTAATACGCTGTCTCCAGTGTTGCCATTGTTGTTGTTTTTGTTAATTTATCATTGTTGTTGTTGTTGTTCATATGCCATTATTGTTGTACTTGATGAGTTATTGCTGCCGTTGTAGATTGTGGTAACAGAGTATAATTAGCTGTTTGTGAGTGCGTGCATGAGCGTATGTGAACGTGCTGGGGGTGTTGTGGTGAGAGTGTGGTGAACGCGTAAGGGCGGTAGTGTGGTGAACGCGTAAGGGTGGTAGTGTGGTGAACGCGTAAGGGTGGTAGTGTGGTGAACGCGTAAAGGCGGTAGTGTGGTGAACGCTTAAGGGCGGTAGTGCGGTGAACGTGTAGGAGTGTTGTGATGAAGGTGTGGTGAACGTGTAAGGGTGGTAGTGTGGTGAACGGTGTGGTGAACTTGTAGGGGTGGTGTGGTTGTAGTGTGGTGAACGTGTAGGGGTGTTGTGATGAAGGTGTGGTGAACGTGTAAGGGTGGTAGTGTGGTGAACGGTGTGGTGAACTTGTAGGGGTGGTGTGGTTGTAGTGTGGTGAACGTGTAGGGGTGTTGTGATGAAGGTGTGGTGAACGCATAAGGGTGGTTGTGTGGTGAACGGTGTGGTGAACTTGTAGGAGTGGTGTGGTTGTAGTGTGGTGAACGTGTAGGAGTGTTGTGATGAAGGTGTGGTGAACGCGTAAGGGTGGTTGTGTGGTGAACGGTGTGGTGAACTTGTAGGAGTGGTATGGTTGTAGTGTGGTGAACGTGTAGGAGTGGTGTGGTTGTAGTGTGGTGAACGTGTAGGAGTGGTGTGGTTGTAGTGTGGTGAACGTGTAGGAGTGGTGTGGTTGTAGTGTGGTGAACGTGTAGGAGTGGTGTGGTTGTAGTGTGGTGAACGTGTAGGAGTGGTGTGGTTGTAGTGTGGTGAACGTGTAGGAGTGGTGTGGTTGTAGTGTGGTGAACGTGTAGGAGTGGTGTGGTTGTAGTGTGGTGAACGTGTAGGAGTGGTGTGGTTGTAGTGTGGTGAACGTGTAGGAGTGGTGTGGTTGTAGTGTGGTGAACGTGTAGGAGTGGTGTGGTTGTAGTGTGGTGAACGTGTAGGAGTGGTGTGGTTGTAGTGTGGTGAACGTGTAGGAGTGGTGTGGTTGTAGTGTGGTGAACGTGTAGGAGTGGTGTGGTTGTAGTGTGGTGAACGTGTAGGAGTGGTGTGGTTGTAGTGTGGTGAACGTGTAGGGGTGTTGTGGTGAAGGTGTGATGAACGTGAGATTGTCAGATCATGGGAGGAAGGGGGGCGGTGGAGAGAGCTGTCACCTGCTACAGGGAGAAGCGGGGCGCAGAACAATACTGCCCCCAGGCTCCAGCGATCATTCCCGCCACTGGCTACATCATACCGAGTCTCCATAGCAACAAAGTCTTTCATTTTAATAACCAGCAACATAACGTGTTAAAATTCACAAATCTCTTGAACCTATAATTATTTTCGCCTTCGATAAAATAAAACATGGAATGACAATTAGCCATTACTGATCACTTAACAACCAACACACATTATCTATATTCTGACCTCAATAACCTGGCTGGCTTTTTATTATTATCATTTCTAATTCAATACCAGAGCCACAAACCTATGCACGTTATTATAGCATCACACACCGGCTGATACTACTGACTAAAATTGTAAAAAGTTGTAGTGTCAGTAACAGGTTTAGTGCGACAATGCCAGATATGGACAAAACCACAACCTCAACGCTGAGTGTGCGTGTGTGGGGAAGGTCGCGCTGACACGGTGTTGGCTATCAGATCACCATTTTACAGTAGATTGTATTATCTTGCTATTAGTGTTATCACGGCTTGGATGACACTACTGGGTAGTCCTTAAATGATAAAATAAATATTTAAATAGATGACATGTGATATAATATACTATAATAATATTACCATTTGAATTTCTTACACTATTATGTAACACTCGATTTGTATTTTACAGATCGATAAAACTACAGTGAAGTTATTATTACCATTATTATTATTATTGTAAGTGAAGGTAAATAGTTATGGTGATCCTCCCACCAATCACCTAACAAACAGGGTCGGACGGCCAGGCGTTGATCCTATAACCTACTGAGTCACCCCCAAACATCGCACCTTATAGAGTCGCCAGATTTGCTGTTCGATCAAGGACAATTAGTTTAAGGTTACTGAGTAGATTAATGTGTATACTCTATACCTTCTACAGTTATTTGACGTATGTTGACGTATGTAGAGCACGCGCGCGCACACGTACTGTATACACATTTATACGCCAGGGAGCACACACACACAGTCTTGGTCAATTCGCAGTTTCACAATGTGCCTAATAACAACAACACGTGAGTCATCTACAATCATATCAGGGGATACATACAACTTACCTGCTTGTGTTACTACCTCAGTCAGGGAACAGAAAGCTTTAAGAAACGTTATGAGGCGGGGAAGAGCACACACATACACGTTATTAACCCCCTGAGTACGATGACTTGCCCTTGAGTACGATGACATACCCCTCGAGTACGATGACTTGCCCCTTGAATACGATAACTGCCCTTAAGTACGATGACTTAACCCCATGAATACAGCCATACCACTCCGTCACTACTGTACTGCGGTGTTTTTCAGGACTTTTTTTTTTTTTTAAACTCAGGCTGAAACACGACGACCCTCTTCAACAGGAGAGGGTGTTTAAAACTCCGGGCGTAAGACAGCACTTAAAAGAGGTCATGTAACACAACCTGCCATAGAGATAACACTTTGAACACTGTCAATATAACCCAAAGTGAAAATATTTGTTATAATCTTTAAATTGCCTCTGATAATGATAATAATAATATGTTAATAACTAGCTAAATAAATAAATAAAATGAAATAATCTGCCATTACCACCTAACAAATCTTAATCTCACGAATAACACAAGCGTTTGATACAGTACAATAGAGGAGGATACGACTGAAGACATGTGGAGGCTGACAATGTAATGATGTAACGAGAAAAAAGAATAATGTTCGCCTTTCTAGCATTGAATGTAACGAGATTCAGGTGTTGGTTGTAATCTTCTGGCAGTGTACTGGTGAGTCGAGTGTGAACGGTACTGTGGTAATTTGAAGCAATAATATGGGTTCTGTTTCTAGTATGGGTCAAGGATATGGGTTCTATCTCCAGTATGGGTCAAGGATATGGGTTCTATCTCGTGTATGGGTCAAGGCTGTGAGTTCTATCTCGTGTATGGTCAAGGATATGGGTTCTATTCCAGTATGGGTCAAGGATAAGGGTTATATCTCCAGTGTGGGTCAAGGATATGGGTTCTATCTCCAGTATGGGTCAAGGATATGGGTTCTATCTCCAGTATGGGTCAAGGGTAAGGGTTATATCTCCAGTGTGGGTCAAGGATATGGGTTCTATCTCCAGTATGGGTCAAGGATATGGGTTCTATCTCCATTATGGGTCAAGGATATGGGTTCTATCTCCAGTATGGGTCAAGGATATGGGTTCTATCTCGTGTATGGGTCAAGGATATAGGTTGTATCTCGTGTATGGGTCAAGGGTATAGGTTCTATCTCGTGTATGGGTCAAGGATATAGGTTCTATCTCGTGTATGGGTCAAGGATGTGGGTTCTATCTACATTATGGGTGAAGGATATGGGTTCAATCTCGTGTATGGGTCAAGGATATGGGTTCTATCTCGTGTATGGGTCAAGGATATGGGTTCTATCTCGTGTATGGGTCAAGGATATGGGTTCTATCTCGTGTATGGGTCAAGGATATGGGTTCTATCTCCAGTATGGGTCAAGGATATGGGTTCTATCTCCAGTATGGGTCAAGGATATGGGTTCTATTTCCAGTATGGGTCAAGGATATGGGTTCTATCTCCATTATGGGTCAAGGATGTGAGTTCTATCTCGTGTATGTGTCAAGGATATGGGTTCTATCTCCAGTATGGGTCAACGATATGGGTTCTATCTCGTGTATGGGTCAAGGATGTGGGTTCTATCTACACTATGGGTCAAGGATATGGGTTCTATCTCGTGTATGGGTCAAGGATGTGGGTTCTATCTACATTACGGGTGAAGGATATGGGTTCAATCTCGTGTATGGGTCAAGGATATGGGTTCTATCTCGTGTATGGGTCAAGGATATGGGTTCTATCTCGTGTATGGGTCAAGGATATGGGTTCTATCTCCAGTATGGGTCAAGGATATGGGTTCTATCTCCAGTATGGGTCAAGGATATGGGTTCTATCTCCATTATGGGTCAATGATAAGGGTTCTATATCCAGTATGGGTCAAGGATAAGGGTTATATCTCCAGTATGGGTCAAGGATATGGGTTCTATCTCCATTATGGGTCAAGGATATGGGTTCTATCTCGTGTATGGGTCAAGGATATGGGTTATATCTCCAGTATGGGTCAAGGATATGGGTTCTATCTCGTGTATGGGTCAAGGATATAGGTTCTATCTCGTGTAAGGGTCAAGGATATGGGTTCCATCTCCAGTATGGGTCAAGGATATGGGTTCTATCTCGTGTATGGGTCAAGGATATGGGTTCTATCTCGTGTATGGGTCAAGGATATAGGTTCTATCTCGTGTATGGGTCAAGGATATGGGTTCTATCTCCAGTATGGGTCAAGGATATGGGTTCTATCTCGTGTATGGGTCAAGGATGTGGGTTCTATCTACATTATGGGTCAAGGATATGGGTTCTATCTCGTGTATGGGTCAAGGATGTGGGTTCTATCTACATTACGGGTGAAGGATATGGGTTCAATCTCGTGTATGGGTCAAGGATATGGGTTCTATCTCCAGTATGGGTCAAGGATATGGGTTCTATCTCGTGTATGGGTCAAGGATATAGGTTCTATCTCGTGTATGGGTCAAGGATATGGGTTCTATCTCGTGTATGGATCAAGGATATGGGTTCTATCTCGTGTATGGGTCAAGGATATGGGTTCTATCTCCATTATGGGATAGCGATATGGGTTCTATCTCGTGTATGGGTCAAGGATATGGGTTCTATCTCGTGTATGGGTCAAGGATATGGGTTTTATCTCGTGTATGGGTCAAGGATATGGGTTTTATCTCGTGTATGGGTCAAGGATATGGGTTCTATCTCCATTATGGGATAGCGATATGGGTTCTATCTCGTGTATGGGTCAAGGATATGGGATCTATCTCCATTATGGGTTAAGGATATGGGTTCTATCTCGTGTATGGGTTAAGGATATGTGATCTATCTCCATTATGGGTTAAGGATATGGGTTCTATCTCCATTATGGGTTAAGGATATGGGTTCTACCTTCAGTATGGGTCAAGGATATGGATTCAAACTATACCATGGGTTCAGATTCGACTAATACAGTGCCTTATGGGAGCTGTGGCGGTAAAGTGAAATAATTCAAATTTTACAAGTTAATGTGACCGCCACACCTTGTTCTCCGTTCCTCTTTTTCTTCTTTAATCTGGCTGTAGCCACAGCGACCCTCGTCAACGGATGAGGGTGATAAAACTCCGGGAATTTGCCCTGTGGTTTCCAACATTTTTAATGTTCTAATGGTGCATTACATGAATAACTTTTACCATAAAAGGACCTCGAATTAAATCGAATGTATGTCATGTGTTTTATATATATATAAGTACATATTAACAACCTAATAACACACACACACACACACACACACACAGTATCTACACCATTTCGTTTAAACATTCACTGTAATCAGATAAGACGTACATTACCGAACATCTGGCGTAGCAAACATTAACATACTAATGATAACATAAGAGTAAAAATAAAGTCATCAATATCCCTCGTAATTTTCTAATGACCTAACTTTGTCTGACCTACCTCTAATGTCCTGGTTTCGTTCCGGGGATAAACATGTTATTGCTACGTCTCACTTACAGTATACTCGTATGTTTGTACCTCGGTCCAACATTATATTGTTGACATGTCTCAGGCATGTTGGCATCAGTTGGAGGCACAACACAGTCGCGTCATCGACCATTATCACCGGCATAAAAAACGGATTCCAACGTCAACACCTTCACAGGTTTATGAATATGGGTGACGGGCCTTGATGTGATACACGGTACACACCCTCACTGGAGACAAGGTTCACACACACCCTCACTGGCGACAAAACTCTTATTACCCGTGTTTACTAGACAACATTATCCTCAACGGCTCATAAATTCAGTAATAATTTTCCTCTGCACTCTATATTTCAACTGCCTTATAGATTCCTCACATGTTTTCCTACAGTTTTTCTATATATAACCTTCCCGCCCAAGGACACTGGGTGGGCAGCAGATCCCACTTAGATTCGTTTAACAAAGATCCTTCGAAAAGTGAAGATATGAGAATGTATCTAATTGGGTGATTTTTAGTTTCCGAACAAATATAATGGTGGAGTTGGACCAATCAGCTTACATCACGGTGGACTTGGTGGCCACGGTAAGGCAGGAAAAGTATTTGCTCTGTGGTTACCGACATGTTTAATATTCTAATGGTGAATTATATGAATAACTTTTACCATAACAGGACTCGAATTAAATACCTGAGTGTATGTCAAGTGTTTTTCTACATATACAAGTAACATATTAAGAGCCTAATAAAACACGCACAACATACATGCGGTCACATACAACCCCCCCCCCCCCAACACACACACACATTATCCCTAAAATTTCTTTTAAGCAATCCCTAAAAGACCTAATGACGAGAGATATTAATTCCAATTTGAGACAAAGCTGCCGAAAGGCTGAATATGGCAAGGATTAGTGTCTGGGTCAGAAGCGTGGACACTTTCAGCAGAGAATACCAGATAGAGGCCTTTGAAATGTCGTACTACAGAGGAATGCTAAGGATAAGTTACACTGTCAGGCAAACAAATAAAGAATTACGAAGATAAGCAAAATCTTCAAGATAAATACTTGAAATGTACAGAAAAAGAAAAACAGGAAAATTTGGTCATATAATTAGGGATGAGGGATAATAACAGAAATATTAATGGGCAAAGTTGAGGGTAGGAGGGCCAGGGGAAGGTAGAGACTGGGATGGGTTAATGAAACCGTGTCCCCAGAGATACAAAACCTGCGAACATGAGGGTTTCCAGGGCGTACATAGAAGGCTGGTGAAGATCAATATAGAATATACTAATTCCACCAGATTTAATTCATGAGGTGATTGTACATTTAATGTTATACTTACAATATGGAAAGTATAGCTTCTCTTCAAGCACCAAATATGTTTTAACACTGTCATTCTATATTGAAATAGTATTCATGTAGTACCATTCTATATTCAGTGTCTCAGTAATGGGGGTACGGGGTTAACCATAGTTTCACCATGCCCAGGAATCGAATCCGGGACCACTCGCTTGTGAGCCGAGCATGCTGATCATTACACCGCATGTTGAAGTTAAGATGTTTTACTCCACATTAACAACTAAAGGCCCTTAATTGCGTATTCTATATTATTTATACACTAGTCAATTACAAAAAACAAAATAGTCAAGTTTTTTATCACATTTACAAAAACAAATATGCGTAATTTAACTGCATAACAAGTACAATATATTTTTTAAAATAGATTCGTGTTAACTGATAACGTACAGGTATGCACACATTCCCTGTCTAATTGTCTGTCTGTCTGTCTGTCGGTCGTCTGTCACACACGCATGAACACCAGATTATCAGACCAACAGGAAACGTCTCTGGTTGGCTTCGCTGTTGACTGACGTACTAACTTTATTTACATCCAACACCTTAAATTTTAGTCGAGTCTTTCTATTGGACAAAACTAACTCTACCGGAGTATCCTTGTTAGGCTGTTTATTTCTGTCCATTAGAATTATTTTATTGTTATTATCATTGCTGTTGTTAGTTTTATAATCATTATCATCGTTATTAGTACTATTCCTATTATTTTCATCACCATCGTTATTATTATTATTTTGTTTTCTACTATCATTAATGCCATTATCACTATTATTATTCTCTATTATTGGTAGTATTTTCATGATCATTAAAATCACCAATATTATCATTATTAGAGCATCAAGTAACTACCCTCCCCGGTTTATCATCTTTATCTGATGTCGGACCCCAATAACCTTCCCCTGGTAACCTACCCTGTACAACATTACTACAGGTACACTGAAACCTTCACACAAGGTACTTAATTATCACTCTTTATCAGCTCGGAGATAAGATATACCGATCTTTATGCTTTCCGAACAAATGGAGAGAGAGAGAGAGAGAGAGAGAGAGAGAGAGAGAGAGAGAGAGAGAGAGAGAGAGAGACTTTTTTCCTGAAAGCGGATGTATTCTTCCGCCCGCCCAGATGCCGGATATTTGAATCTCTTACACATACGAAGTTACGAACAGTTATCGCAACGCACCAGGAAGTCTAAGCAAGACACCTTTACACAACCTATCCCGTGTAGAATATAAAACCAAGCGAGATATAAATGTGTTCAGGCGATGGGAAGGCTGGCGAGGGGCAGTAGCCTTGAATGCAGAAACTGCCTGTCGTAGTGTTTGCAGTAGGTCGTGACGGACAGCAGGAGTGAAGTGGTCGAGGTCAGGAGTAGGTGAGAAGTCCTTGGGGAGGCGAAGGGGTTCGCCTAGGGTGATATCTGCTTGGCTGCAGTCCATGTCTTCTTCGTGGGATGCCAAGGAGCACTAAGGGTAGAGCATCCGTCCAGCCTTGATAGCGTCCTTCAGCTGACGATGAAACCGCTCTACCATGCCGTTGGATTGAGAGGGTGGTAAGAAGTAGTGCGGTGTCTGGAAGTGCCGAGTAACTGCAGGAGACTTTACCAGAGTTGTGACTCAAACTGGACTCATCGGTCATTGATGACAGTCGTGGGAGGACCGAAACGGGAGACCCAACCAGACAGAAAGGCGCGGACGGCGGACTACGCTGCAGCATTAGGCATGGCTTCTGTCCACCTGGTGAAACGGTCAATGCAGGTGAAGATGTAGGTGTTGCCGCAGGATGATGAAAGAGGTCCCACGATGTCAAGGTGCACTACCTGGAAGCGTCCTTTGGGCACAGGGAAGGTTTCTAAGGGAGCCCATGTGGGTCGATGTATCTTAGAGGACTGGTAGGCCAGGCCTGGAGGAGTAGAGCTGCTCGAGGGTGTCCATCCTGCGGTGTAGAGATTGTAGTAGGTTCCTCATGTCTTGTGAGGTGTTGCTCGTCTGAGGAGTGTTGATACGGTTGACAAGATCGGAGGAAAGTGACGGTGTGGCCACTGAGTTGTCCGCGGCAGCATGGCGCACAGCAGTGTATTCAAGGAATACTCTGTCTGCCGTGGCTGCGTAGGTCGCCAGGGTTGTAGATGTAGAGTAGTCCAGTGCGGACAGGGCGAGGCGAACTTCTGTGGGGAGCTTCTGGGCGTGCAGGCGTTGATAGGTCTTGCAGGAGACTGGTGTCAGGCCGCTGGTATCGCCTCTTGAGAGCATCTCGTAGAGCTGCGAATTTGTTGTCAGCTGGAGGGTTGGTGATAACTTCCGAGACTTGCGTGGCAACTTCTGTGGGCAAGGAACAGACCAGGGCGACGTACTTTTGCTCGTCTTTAGCTGTTGAGCTGATGAGAGCTGCCTCCATTTCGATTAGCCAGTCTTCAATGTTGTGATTGAAGACTGGAAGAGTGATCCGTTTCTCATCCATCCTGTGTGACTGCGTTACTCCGGGGGTCACCAATTGTAGCGTAGGCTATGTAGGAGATCTCGCACTAAGGATGGAGGTGAGAAGGGAAACTCACAATGGCGTTTTCTATAAATATATATTGTATGTACAATACAGTGTTAGGGAGTTGCTGTGTGGTGAGGAGCTTGTTGAGAGGAGGTCTTGTCTGTTTGAGAGCGTTGAGTAGAATCATCTTCTCGCTTGGCTTTGGAGTCATGAGTTATGAGGTGAAAAAAGATTATTAGGGATTGAAGAAAAAATGGTGAAACTGAAATACATAGGAGCACAGTTGTTGTTGTTAAGATTGTCGGACCGTAGTCCGACACGGGCCTTTGCCTGTAGGCGGCCCGTTTGGTGGTTCCGGCTGGAGCTCCTGGAGCAGCAGACCGGATTGGAGGTGGTTCCACCTGCAGATTGGAAGGATACTGCAGGTTGCAAGTGTGAGCGGACCCCCGATCAGTGGACGCTTACCACCAACCCCCACTCTTGGACGTGGTCAGTTTCAGAGTGGCGCGCCCCCCGAACTGGGATCCGCACTTGCTGGGAGAGGATACTATCTGAGCTATCTGGGTGGTGGGTATCGTGTGATGACCCGGAGTAGGTGGTGAATGTGGTCTGTGTGGGCCTTTCGGGTTAGAGTGGCCGCTGGTGTTGTGTGTGCTTCTTGGGAGATTTGAGTTCTGTTTCGGAGGCTTTGTGTGACCTCGCAGTCGAGGAGATAGTGTTCAAGTGGGTTGGCTGCTGGCTCCTGACAGTAGGTGCATTCCATGACGTCATTTCCGATCATCTGCCAGGAGCACTTGTACCCTAGTCGTAGTCGATGAAGGCTGACTTGGGTTTGTCTTGGTGTTTTCTTGTCAGCGAAAGGTGGTTCCCCTTTTGTAACCGCCAGGTACCATTTGGCTGATTGGGAACCAGCGTTGAATGCGTGAAGGAAGCTCTTTTTGATGTGGAGCTTGCTAGTCTTTCTGAGGTGATTCTTGATCTGTTGCACGCTTGCTGGAACTTGGATGTGTACGCTACTAGAACGTGTAGCTGCCTTGGCTGCTTCGTCTGCCACGTCGTTTCCTCCGATCCCTACATGACTGGGAATCCAGTGTAAGACGACTGGGCGGTTTTGGCTTTGGAATTCCTGTAGCTGTGCGAGGATCGAGGTTATGATGTGGACGTTGTCTCTTGGTTGAGTGTGTTGCAGCGCCTGCATGGCCGATTTCGAGTCCGTGTGAATTATGATGGACTTGTTGTGTTGCAGCGTGTTGTAGGGCCTTTGAGATTGCTACCAGCTCTGTTTGTAGGGTGGAGCAGTCATTGGAAAGTCTCCATCGGAGGGTCTGACCTTGGGTGTAGAAGGCCGCTCCGGATCTATGATGTAAAGTTCTAACAAAGAATTGAAGAGGTAATTTGTTACTTGTTAAAGTAAGACCTGAGGGTCCAGTGATATCTTGTGAATAATAATTACGGAATCTCAATTGTCAAGGTAATAATACCACAATTGTCTAATGAAGTAATAAGTATTTGGAGGTGTTTAATGAGGTAATAAGTTCTTGAAGTGTTTGATGACTTAATAAGTTAATTGCGGTTCTGTTTTGTCTGAGTGACAACTGGCCTGACTTATTAAGGTACAAGAACGCAGACACTACGCTGAATATCATAACTAGTAAAATGACCCATTTGATCGATAAATATATACCCAAGACCAAACCCAGTGCTTCTAAGAATACGAGGGGATCCCTACACATGAACCATGCGGCGGTCGACAAAATTAAGAAGAAAACCCAGAAATTCAAGACGTGGGTTGGGTCAAACGATGAGCAAGACAGGAGGATGTATGCAAGAGCCAGAAACCAAGCAAAGATAGAGTGTAGGAGGGCTGAAAAGGAGTTCCAGAGGCTGGTTGCAAGCGAGGTCAAGTCAAACCCAAAGGCGTTTTACCGCTATGCAAAGTCGAAATTGAAAACGCGAGCAGGAGTATCAGACCTGAGGCTGGTGGATGGTAGTTACGCAGATTCTGACCAGGATAAAGCTGAGGCATTGAACAGCTTCTTTTCCTCTGTGTTCACAAGAGAGGATGCAACTAACCTTCCTGCGTTTGAGGACAGACGATTCGACACAGCACTGACCCACATTGTGTTCACAGAGGAGGGTATTAGAAATAAACTGTCCAGGCTAAAGGTCCATAAGAGTCCTGGACCTGACATGGTGCATCCTAGAGTGCTAAGGGAGTTGTGCAACGAGCTTGCAGAGCCCCTGAAGATCCTGTTTTGTAAATGCCTGGATGAACAAATGGTCCCCAGTGAATGGAAAGTGGCTTATGTAAGTCCTATCTTCAAGAAGGGCGATCGTCACTCCACAAACAACTATAGACCGGTGAGCCTGACCAGCATAATATGTAAAGTACTTGAGAGTATTATCAGAGATGCCGCGATGGAATATCTACTACGAAACAGCCTTGTAAAAGATTGCCAATACGGTTTTATGCCGGGGCGCTCTTGCTTAACACAATTGCTCAAGGTATTGGATATTTGGACCCATATTCTGGAACGGGGTGGTAATATCGACAATATTTACCTAGATTTTGCCAAGGCTTTCGACAGTGTACCCCACGAAAGGCTGAAAATCAAACTGGAAGGGTACGGAATTCGGGGAAATGTCCTAGCGTGGATAGAAGACTTTCTACATGACCGCAAGTAGTGTGTGGTGATTAATGGCACGATATCGTCATCTGTACCTGTAACAAGTGGGGTACCGCAGGGTAGTGTATTGGGCCCGTTGTTGTTTGTTTGTTTCATAAATGACATGCCTGACGTTGTACACTCCTCCATACAAATGTTTGCCGATGACGCCAAGTTATTTCGGGAAATTAAGAACCAATCGGACTGTGAAGAGCTGCAGAAGGACCTCTGTGGGCTCCAGGAATGGTCGAAGAAATGGCTGCTGAGATTCAATGTCACGAAGTGTAAGAGGATGCACCTGGGGCGTACCAACGGTAAGGAGGCGTATAGTATGTCCCAACGGGATGAAGAAACTGTACGAGTTGAGACTGTGTGAGAAGGACCTAGGTGTGTATGTTGACAATGAGCTGAAGTTCTCGGGCCATTGCGAGAAGAAGGTATATCAGGCAAATATATTATTGGGTCTTATAAGAAGGTCGTTCAGATATCTAGACGGTCCGTCCCTCGTAACGATCTTCAGGAGTGAAGTGCTTCCCCATCTGGAGTACTGACACCCCATCTGGCCCTCGAGATATGCTAGGGACTGTCAGTTGGTTGAGAATGTTCAAAGGAGGGCCACCAGACTGGTGCCTGCACTTCGGCACCTCAGCTACCCTGAGAGATTGGAGCGCCTGAACTTGCCTAGCTTATACTACAGACGGGCAAGGGGGGACCTAGTTGAGGTGTATAAGCATCTCAGGGGGCACTACTCAGTTGAGTGCCCTTACTTGGAGCTGGCGGACGCTCGCCCCACAAGGGGTCACAGCTCAAAATTGAAGAAGCCGCAAGTCCAGAAAACCGTGAGGGCAAACTTTTTCGGAGTGAGGGTTGTAAACTCTTGGAACAATCTACCAGAGAGTGTTGTGACGGCACCGAGTGTGAGCTCTTTCAAGACAAGACTTGACCAACACTGGAGCGGGTTCAGGTACATTCAGGAGCCGGTGCATGCCCAGTATTTGCCAACAGTGCGTGACAGAGACGTGACCGATCGCCCGGGCGGCTAGCGAGCCGATCCGTGGCGAAGAGGATAAAAGTAAAAGAGTGAATCTAAGATGCATCTTATTCACTCCCTGTGTTAATAAATATTGAATTAGTAATCTACTAGTATCACCACTCTACTCCTTCTAAACATTGGTTCCCAGACAATAATACTTACTCACGTGCCCATACATCTACCACACTACCCAAAAACTTTCCATGAGTTATGTTATATAATGAAAAGTCTGGGTGGTGGCAGCTACCCTTTGTAAGTATAAAAAGAGTTGTACTAAGAATAACATGGTTCCCCAGACTAACCCATGTATAAGAATAGACATAAAACAGAGTATACTTCAGAAAGGTAAGAACATTGAAACTGAGTAAATATAATATATATGAAAGAAATGAAAGACTTGGAAAGTACAAGAAAAGAAAGATAAGACATGTCTGTACATTGTGGAACTAACGACACAGCATAGAAATTATTAAATAAATACACGATGAAAGTTTAATATAGAGAACATACACAACTGAGAAGAGAATTACTTGTATAAGAATAGAAAGTATATTTATAAATAAAGAATTGAAGAATAATAACAGAAAAGTATATCTGGATGGTAAATTATAAAATGAGAAAAACTCGGCCCGTCACACTGTATTTTATATTTTGCTATCGCTATCACCCAATAATTTTCATACTAATACTGAGGGATCGATTAAGTTACGTCAGGTTAGCTTATGAGTAGGTAAGGCTTAAAGTAGGTGAGGTTAGGCTTAGATTAGAATTTAGAAAATATAAGGTAAGTTAGCTTTGGTTTAGGTTAGGTTACAATGGGCCAGATTATGTTACGTTGTGGGTAGGTTTGGTTAAGTTAGAGGATGATTAGAATTCAGGAAATTATAGATGTGGGGATTGGTTAGGCTATGTTAAATTGGGTTAGGGTTAGGTTAGGTATTTAGGTTAGATAAGGATGCGACAGAATAAACAAGGATAAGTTACGTACAGTTAGATAAAGATAAAAATTAAGTTTGTTAGGTTGTGTTAAGTTAGACTTGCTAGGTTAGGTTACGATAAGTTAGGTTAGTTAGGTTGCGTTCCTGATCTAGAGAATAGTGAAGGTTAGGACGTGGCGAAAATTTCCCTTGGTAATATAACGTGTGTTGGCGTAGCCCTACACACCCCCAACGTCAAAACCACCACCAGCAGTATATCCTACTTTCAATCACTGACCTCATCCATATTTCTAAAAGCTATTAGTGATAATCCACCAAGTGCGAGTGACGTACAGGGATATCCTTCCACCGTAATATAAGCGGCAGCACGAGCATCCTTGAATAACATTATAGAAGATGGAACTGATCATGAACTTTCTACACGTGTTCCTGGTGGACCTGTCGACAAATAGTGTTAGTGACAGCTTCTTTAAAATACACCAACACATTCAGGTAAACCTTTTTAAGTCACCCATCACTAAGACTACAAGTTTTCTTCAATGGATCGGCGGGAGTTGGGGAAACTCTTATAGATGGTTCCTTAAAATACGATACTGCATATACTGTACAGTACTCGTATAACTGATTTATATGACCACCGCAATCCCTTTATACCCGTCACTCCCTCCCATCCTCAAACTTTTAAAGGAAATTTATTACACTTTTATAACACAAGAGAAATGCAACCATAAAATCAGTTACCATAATACTGTAGCGGGAAAACAGAAATTCAACAAGACAATTACCGCATCTACAGTAATTAACTAAACCACAACTTTTATCATCACCTAAAAGCATAACTGAATTAAAAGGCAATATTATAATAAGATTAAAATTGACATAGAGCAAGACAGACTGGCGAGCGAGATGAAGATACCTGTTTGAGCAAGTCGCTGCAAGGTGTTTTTCGGAAGTTGTACTGTACAGTCAGAATGCCTTTCATTGTTTCAACACTCAATTTGTTCCTTTCCTTTGTCCATTGAGTTTGCATCAGTGAAAAAACTCTTTCTACATTTGCATTGTGAGATGATATAGCAAAGAAGAATTGTGCAATTCTTAGCAATTCTGAGTGACATTCAATGTTCTTTGATTTTTCACAGTATCTGGTCAACTTTTTATGTGTTGGCAGATTACTAAATTCTTCATCACTCTTGTAATTTTCCACAAACTGCTTCAGGTTACTAACTGGGTCAAAACACTTCATCAACTTCTACCCCCTTATCAATCAAATATTTGACAGCTAAGTTGACAACACCGTACAGGCGTACAAGTGACTTATCAGCTGACGAAAACTGATCGAGATCTCTACGGTTTCCACCTCTCTCTCTCTCTCTCTCTCTCTCTCTCCCGTCATTACAGTTTCATGTTTTTTACCGTGGAGAAAATGATGAATACTGAAAATCCGGACTTTGAAGAATTTTAAAAGTTCCTTCCGGATGAAGACTTCGAGACCTAAGTGGAGGACATGTCCGGGAAAATACGGACGTATGGCAACCCTAGGTAAGGGACGCCACCACTATCATTCTTCTGCTAATATGCAGCCTCGTGAGAAATCGAGATCAAGATTTAAGTGTACAACTTACGAACGAAAAAATAAATAAACTCATCAGTGAATATATATAATATATTGTTTAATGATATATAACACTAAACCGAGACGAGACTACGATAGATAGGCGAAATCTCGGTAAATTTTTCCTATATATAAGAAAGATGGTTTTCCTTTACCTTTACCCTAATCGTAAAGAACCTTATTTACATACCTGTTAAGAGTTTAAGTGAGAAGATTAGCCGAGCTAACTGTGTCACCCTTAAGTCCTTCAGTATTCCATCATAGGTGTTCAACTTATCACTAGAGTTATTCCTGGACATGTGGTCACTATTTTCCTGGACGGCCGCACTGCATTAAACAATATATACTCATCATCTTAATACCCAAGAAAATACCGTTCTAGAATAAATGTATACCGGTATAAGTCTCGGGGAACTAAATTAAGAAGGATCTGTTCAGTGTCGCAGTAGGCTTCTGTGTACTGCATATACAGCTTTCGAGCACCAAAAATAGAACAATGTTTTCCCTTTGATCGAGGAAATGGCTTCAAGATCCGTCCACGTTGAAGATAATTAATCGCCACCGGCAGAAAAAGTCATACAATTTTACTGACATTTTCCTCATACAATTTCTGGCAATTCAATATTAACTTTAACTCACTCTCCAACATTCGCCTTTCCCCATTCTCCAACATTCGCCTTTTCCCCCCTCTCCAACATTCGCCTTTCCCCCTTCTCCAACATTCGCCCTTTCCCCTCTATCTCTCCATCAACATATACTACACCTATATTATAAAGTATATGAATCTGTCTCCTATATTATACAGTATGACAAGTATATATTATTATAACCAGCTCTGAGGTGATCACTTGGCCAAAGGAGGTGCTTGAAGACTATGTATAGGGAAGAATTCATTTGGCCTCCTTACTCTCCTCCTCTCACCTTCTCCTAACTAATCTATTCCTCTTCCTTACTCATCTTCCTCACTCTTCCTTACTAATCTTTCTCTTTCCATTCTCTCCCTTACTTATCTTCCTCTTCCTCCTTTACTTCTAGTAATTAATCTTCCTGTTTCCCTCCTATTCCTCTTCTTCCTAACTAATGTTCCTCTTCCCCTCCTCTTCCTTACTCAACTCCCTCCTCCTCTTACTCATTTTCCTTTCTGATCATTTTGGTGATTTCCATCTTTCCGTTTCAAATTATTCTCCCCTCTCTTTCCTTTCATCATCTTCATCCTCCTCCTTCTCCTCTCCTTCTAATCCTTCTCTTCGTCACCACCTTCTCTCACCTCGATATTTACCTCTCCTCTACATCCTACTCATCTCCTTCATATCCTCCTACTCTTTCCTCCTAATCCTCCTCTTTCCTCCTCGTCAGCAGACAAGTTTCACCTGGAGGTGTACAGGGCAGACGAGACAAGATCATTAAAAAGCTCTCCTCTAACATCTTGTTCATCTTACGTGTGTGTATGTAAATGTACGTGCATGTAAGTGTCCGTGTGTGCATGTGAGTGTCCGTGCGTACATGTGAATGAGTACGTGCATGACTGTACTTCCATACAATTGTGTGCGCGCGTGTACGTCCCTGTAAGTGTGTGCACGGGTGCGAGTACGGGTATATACAAGCACATAATCCTCTCCTATAATTTTACCTCAAGTAATCCTTCTGGTGACCCTCGCCACCCACAGTTGTCCCTCCACCACGACACTCATCCCGGGGTGCCGTAACCGAGGTCCCCCTTCAACAGAGAACCTCCTTCAGCCGAGGACATCCTTCAGCCGAGGTCCACCTTCAGCCGAGAACCTCCTTCAGTTGGTCATCCTTCAGCCAAGGTCCTCCTTCAGACGAGGTCCCCCTTCAGACGAGAACCTCCTTCAGCCGAGGTCCTGCTTTAGCCACACCTCGCTGTCATCGTCATCTTGAAGGTGTTCTGTGAGGTGACCGTCACTCACCATCGTCGTCATCACCACCACCTTTTATTAGATCATTTTCAGCATTAGTTTTTCACTGGTCGTCTCACCTTCTCTGTATATTGTTCCTTCGCCTCACCTTCTTTAGCTCTTTTCTTCTTCATATTCCCGAGGCAACTGTACTAATAATTTCTGAATGACTCTAGGCGACTGATAATAGCTCACAACTCGTATCTAAAAATAAATTAAAACAAATGACACGAGATCGACACAACCTACAGCAGACGGAGCAGTTACACCCACAGCCGATAAAAAGTAGTGTTGTGTAGAAAGGACGCGACACTAGCAATACCTTACTATACCCACCACTACCCATACTCCCCATAGATTCCTGCCTACTTTATCCTCCTAGCCTCCAGTCCACCAGCTTTTGGCCAGCACTTTTCCTTTAAACCACATTCACGTTCGCTGTGTTTTCGTGGCTGTCCTCCACCTCAAGCCATTTATTATCTTGATACTTTTATGAAGAAGGTGAGGTTTTGTCGTCAGGTCTCCCGCGCGTCTATATCAGCAGCATGTCTCTTATGAACTAGGAATCGGAGTAAATTTTATTTCGTTAATTCCTGACTCAGGGATTAAGCTATTTGGTATTTATTTGTTTAACTATTAAATCTTGGGTAACTTTGCTACACACACACATATGGTTTTTGGCTTGCATCACGTTACTACCATCCACAGTAACGATGAAAGAGTCGTTAAGCAGTCCATCTGTGTGTCTCTCCGCACTCGACAGAAGGAACCACCAGGGTCAGCAGGTTCTCTTCGGTAAATATTAATCAATAGAGAGAGGTTTATATTGTTTGATCTACTGTTTACTCTATATGAGAGAGAGAGAGAGAGAGAGAGAGAGAGAGAGAGAGAGAGAGAGAGAGAGAGAGAGAGAGAGAGAGAGAGAGAATATGTCAGCATCTCTATGTTTCTTCTTTAATGAAATGCCAACATGGTCCTGTAGATAACTCACTACGACATACGGTCACAAGATAATAGACGTAAAGTATTCCCTGATATATCTTACTGGATAGAGCGCTCGCTTCCTGTTACTATATACTGTATAATAGCCGCCGCTGGTTGGGTAAGTGGAGTGTAGAGTCGGCCAACTGCCTTGTGTACCGAAAGCTGTGTATACCGTATCTCCTATGGGTGCCAATATAAGATGCCATAGCGTCTCTTGTGTGCCAGTGGACCAGCGCCTTGAACTGTACAACCTAGCTAATGATCGTCGGGTCAGTACCATCACCTGCATTGGTTTCTTCAGGAACGTCAGCGAAGATTTACACAACAGACGCCAAAGAATCTGGTTAGTCGTTGATGTGTGATAACTTAGTACTACAGGACAGATGGCCCAAAATCTTTTCAACACAAGACTAAGTTGCGTTTTACTTACTCGAGTGATTCTAACCTACCAAAGCTGAACTAAGATTACTAACCTAACCAACCCAACCCAACCCAGGAAAAGTTAGTCTTCACAGCACCCGCCTCTCACTCCATAATGTACCTCCGTGATAACTTTCTCACAGTTAGTTGGAACACTTTCAGGCTTCCTCTATGCTTAGTTACCGTCAGTGTTAAGAAGAATTGCGATAATTGGCCAGTTTTCGATTATGGTATCAACAGTAGGGGGTGGTACAGCGTTAGTGTGGTTGACTTTCCCTATTTCAGACCAGGAGTTTCATCCCCGCCTGCACCATGGGCCTCAAAGGTTTAAAAGGACCCGAGAATATGTTCGTGGTTTCTCAAGGTTTAGATAAGTCTGGTGATGCAATTTTTGAACACGGGACAAAAGCTTTTATAACAACAAACGTCTTAAGTGTAGTGACCCAAACGAAGCCATACTTAACCTGAATATGGGTTAGATACAGCAGTGGAGCTCTTCAACAACGTGTATGTGTGTGTTAATATCCGTCATAAGCCAACTATGGTATACAACTTTAACTATAATATTTCCACATTAAGCTGGCCCGTAAGCCCCGCCCCTCGTCTATTGCTACAAATAACTGATTGGTTCCCCTGAGCGTTTTACCTTCCCCGGAGGACTGCGCGTATATAATCGCGTATTTATATCGAGCTTTTAGAGATAAACAATTAAAATTTAATAACATCCTCTCTGAAGTGTTAATGCCTTGAAATGTTTTGCATGTTGACAATCCATATTATTATCATTATATAATAACAGGTCTGCTTACCAATTGTGAACACCTTTAGTTTGAATTTTCTATGAACTAATCAGCTATTAGTATAGAAGAGGGGCGTGGATTATGGGTCAGGTTAGCGTAGAAATACTGTAGTCTTTGTCCCGGCTGAGTAAGACTGGGGACCACGGATTACAATACTGTATAAAGCCATATGAATCATACATACCAGAATAAAGTGATCTGCACAGTATATACGGTTAGTGCGATGACAGATAGGAACTTCTTGACCATCCTGTATATTTTGAGCCGTTAATTATTCTTCTTTCACATAACACCAAACTTAAGGAAGGTACAGCACAACACAGTAACGGGAGTGTTGCACCAGGTAGTAAGTTTTTAGGTGTTTAATTACACCTCAACCCGCGGCACAACATGGTTCAACTCGCCTTCATTAGCTCGCTTTCAACAAAGAAGGTGAATATTTCCGATAAATTCAGTCCAGTTGATGAAGCCAAAACAAGATACTGTCGAGACTCGGCTGAACATTCTCATCATTAACTTATTACATTACCTTAAATTGATTATCCTCATTGCTATTATCTTAAGTCTTATTTTTCCCTCTTTATTATAACGTGAGGTATAACATTAAATAAAGTCCAGCCTCACACTGTGTTCCCGGGATACTAAACGACGCTGTCTCTCCTCTACTTACTAGCCACCATTACCCGTTTTGGGAAAAAACATTTTAAAATTAATTTCTCCGTTGTTAGCAGTTTTCCTCAGGAGACAAGTTTGAGAAGGACAATTTGCCAAGACAACACTCATTCTTCTAGAAGACCAGATCTCTATAACACACTTAATGGTTATACCTGTGCCTCTTCTTTCCAACCCATGGCGCGCGCACACACACGCGGGCGGGCGGGCCCACGTACGTACGTACGTACACGTGCACACACACAGAAAACCAAACAGGAAGAAATATCAATATAACTGATCCCAAACTTCCTTGATACTAACGAGGAAAAATTTACAACAATTGACTGGAACTTGAGGACATGAGTAGAACATCTGCCAGGTGGGAAACAAAGTAGAACTGTGCTAAAACAAATACTTGTGTATTGTCTGAAACAACATTAAGAAAATCTAAGAAATAACGTCCCAAGGTAAACCTATTTTGAGTTGTATGGATAGTGTGTCTCTCTTGGTCCGGCTGGGTTGGGTTTGACCATCGTCTTAACCATTTTTCTGTCTAGTCAATTTGTCTTAGTTGTAGAATGTCATAAATAAACCTTAACTAATCAGTGATGTAAGAGTACTGTCGTCTCCTCGTGTCTTTGTACTGGTGTACAACCGACCAAAAGGAAGTTAGCAGACAACACCGACAAGAAGAAAAACAGACAACTTGAAAAACGAATTGAAAACAAAATAAAAAATCGAAGTTTGTATTTATGTTGGTACACCTGACACCTGTTTGGTTATGTTGGTACACCTGACACCTGTTTGGTTATGTTGGTACACCTGACACCTGTTTGGTTATGTTGGTACACCTGACACCTGTTTGGTTATGTTGGTACACCTGACACCTGTTTGGTTATGTTGGTACACCTGACACCTGTTTGGTTATGTTGGTACACCTGACACCTGTTTGGTTATGTTGGTACACCTGACACCTGTTTGGTTATGTTGGCACACCTGACACCTGTTTGGTTATGTTGGCACACCTAACACCTGTTTGGTTATGTTGGCACACCTGACACCTGTTTGGTTATGTTGGCACACCTGACACCTGTTTGGTTATGTTGGCACACCTGACACCTGTTTGGTTATGTTGGCACACCTGACACCTGTTTGGTTATGTTGGCACACCTGACACCTGTTTGGTTATGTTGGCACACCTGACACCTGTTTGGTTATGTTGGCACACCTGACACCTGTTTGGTTATGTTGGCACACCTGACACCTGTTTGGTTATGTTGGCACACCTGACACCTGTTTGGTTATGTTGGCACACCTGACACCTGTTTGGTTATGTTGGCACACCTGACACCTGTTTGGTTATGTTGGCACACCTGACACCTGTTTGGTTATGTTGGCACACCTGACACCTGTTTGGTTATGTTGGCACACCTGACACCTGTTTGGTTATGTTGGTACACCTGACACCTGTTTGGTTATGTTGGTACACCTGACACCTGTTTGGTTATGTTGGCACACCTGACACCTGTTTGGTTATGTTGGCACACCTGACACCTGTTTGGTTATGTTGGCACACCTGACACCTGTTTGGTTATGTTGGTACACCTGACACCTGTTTGGTTATGTTGGTACACCTGACACCTGTTTGGTTATGTTGGTACACCTGACACCTGTTTGGTTATGTTGGTACACCTGACACCTGTTTGGTTATGTTGGTGAACCTGACACCTGTTTGGTTATGTTGGTACACCTGACACCTGTTTGGTTATGACGTAGATCCTTTCACAAACATGCGAGTCGTTTTAATCCTTGAGTACGACGAATTAATCGTTTGAGATGGTGACTACCCGTTGAGTATGGCGACTTAAACCCTTGAGTATGGCGACTTAACACTTGAGTATGGCGACTTAACCCTTGAGTATGGCGACTTAACCCTTGAGTATGGCGACTTAAACCCTTGAGTATGGCGACTTAAACCCTTGAGTATGGCGACTTAAACCCTTGAGTATGGCGACTTAAACCCTTGAGTATGGCGACTTAACCCTTGAGTATGGCGACTTAAACCCTTGAGTATGGCGACTTAAACCCTTGAGTGCAACGACTTAAACCCTTGAGTATGATGACAACCCCATGAGTAAGGCGACTTAAACCCTTGAGTATGGCGACTTAAACCCTTGAGTATGGCGACTTAAACCCTTGAGTACGGCGACTTAACCCTTGAGTATGGCGACTTAACCCTTGAGTATGGCGACTTAACCCTTGAGTATGGCGACTTAAACCCTTGAGTAAGGCGACTTAAACCCTTGAGTATGGCGACTTAAACCCTTGAGTATGGCGACTTAAACCCTTGAGTATGGCGACTTAACCCTTGAGTATGGCGACTTAACCCTTGAGTATGGCGACTTAAACCCTTGAGTATGGCGACTTAACCCTTGAGTATGGCGACTTAACCCTTGAGTATTGCGACTTAAACCCTTGAGTAAGGCGACTTAACCCTTGAGTAAGGCGACTTAAACCCTTGAGTATGGCGACTTAAACCCTTGAGTATGGCGACTTAAACCCTTGAGTATGGCGACTTAAACCCTTGAGTATGGCGACTTAAACCCTTGAGTATGGCGACTTAAACCCTTGAGTATGGCGACTTAACCCTTGAGTATGGCGACTTAAACCCTTGAGTATGGCGACTTAAACCCTTGAGTATGGCGACTTAAACCCTTGAGTATGGCGACTTAAACCCTTGAGTATGGCGACTTAAACCCTTGAGTGCAACGACTTAAACCCTTGAGTATGATGACAACCCCGTGAGTATGGCGACTTAAACCCTTGAGTATGGCGACTTAAACCCTTAAGTATGGCGACTTAAACCCTTGAGTATGGTGACAACCCCGTGAGTACAACGACTTGAACCCTTGAGTATGGTGACAACCCCGTGAGTACAACGACTTAAACCCTTGTGTATGGTGACAACCCCTTGAGTACGACGACTTAAACCCTTGTGTATACTGACAACCCCGTGAGTACAACGACTTGAACCCTTGAGTATGGTGACAACCCCTTGAGTACGACGACTTGAACCCTTGAGTATGGTGACAACCCCTTGAGTACGACGACTTGAACCCTTGTGTATGGTGACAACCCCTTGAGTACGACGACTTAAACCCTTGTGTATGGTGACAACCCCCTGAATACAACGACTTGAACCCTTGTATATGGTGACAACCCCGTGAGTACAACGACTTAAACCCTTGTGTATGGTGACAACCCCTTGAGTACAACGACTTAAACCCTTGTGTATGGTGACAACCCCGTGAATACAACGACTTAAACCCTTGAGTATGGTGACAACCCCGTGAGTACAACGACTTAAACCCTTGTGTATGGTGACAACCCCGTGAGTACGACTACTTAAACCCTTGTGTATGGTGTCCCTCGACGTATTCAAAAAGTGTGTCCATTCGGCAAGTTGAATTGATTGACCGAGATATTTTTTCCATCCTATCTTTTCGCATCGTGGGAAGAGAGTTGACTTTTAATCCAAATGCATTTTATCTTTATTTTTTTCCCTGTATGGTAGTTTTTGCGGTTGAATATCACACTTGTTACCTCTCACACCTGTTACCTCTCTCACTTGTTACCTCTCACACTTGTTACCTCTCACACCTGTTACCTCTCTCACTTGTTACCTCTCACACCTGTTACCTTTCACACCTGTTACCTCTCACACGTGTTACCTCTCACACTTGTTACCTCTCACACCTGTTACCTCTCACACCTGTTACCTCTCACACTTGTTATCTCTCACACCTGTTACCTCTCTCACTTGTTACCTCTCACACCTGTTACCTCTCACACTTGTTACCTCTCACACTTGTTACCTCTCACACCTGTTACCTCTCTCACTTGTTACCTCTCACACCTGTTACCTCTCACACCTGTTACCTCTCACACTTGTTACCTCTCACACTTGTTACCTCTCACACCTGTTACCTCTCACACCTGTTACCTCTCACACCTGTTACCTCTCACACCTGTTACCTCTCACACCTGTTACCTCTCACACTTGTTACCTCTCACACCTGTTACCTCTGACACTTGTTACCTCTCACACTTGTTACCTCTCACACCTGTTACCTCTCACACCTGTTACCTCTCACACCTGTTACCTCTCACACCTGTTACCTCTCACACTTGTTACCTCTCACACCTGTTACCTCTCACACCTGTTACCTCTCACACCTGTTACCTCTCACACCTGTTACCTCTCACACCTGTTACCTCTCTCACTTGTTACCTCTCACACCTGTTACCTCTCTCACTTGTTACCTCTCACACTTGTTACCTCTCACACCTGTTACCTCTCACACCTGTTACCTCTCACACCTGTTACCTCTCACACCTGTTACCTCTCACACCTGTTACCTCTCACACCTGTTACCTCTCACACCTGTTACCTCTCACACCTGTTACCTCTCACACCTGTTACCTCTCACACCTGTTACCTCTCACACCTGTTACCTCTCACACCTGTTACCTCTCACACCTGTTACCTCTCACACCTGTTACCTCTCACACCTGTTACCTCTCACACCTGTTACCTCTCACACCTGTTACCTCTCACACTTGTTACCTCTCACACCTGTTACCTCTCACACCTGTTACCTCTCACACCTGTTACCTCTCACACTTGTTACCTCTCACACCTGTTACCTCTCACACCTGTTACCTCTCACACTTGTTACCTCTCACACTTGTTACCTCTCACACTTGTTACCTCTACCATTTTAAATTTTACTTCATCAACTTCCTGTTGGTTTCCTCCCACTTGAGTATTTCGAGTACGACTAGAGGTAGATCTCTTTAATTCACTTTCTATCCTTAAATCCCTTCAACAATGTCTTTTTCATGGCCGATATATTTTCCAGTTTCTTATTTCTGTGCACTGATGAATACAATTAATTGATTTTCACCTACAGGAGGTTTTTTATATATTATTAATAGTCGTTCTCACCCTCTTGAAGGTCGACAAACCTTTCTGTCTTCATTTCACTTCTCGTTTATGCACCATTTTGAACAAGTTTCTCCTCTCGGGGTCTACATTTCCCTGTACTGTTTTCTGAATGGCTACAGTTCAAGGCTAGTCTGCTTGATACAATTTCAGCACATGACATTATTATTGGCCATATCTTCTGAAATCTGGGACATACATTTCTTCACAGTTGCGTTAATGTACTTAAAAATTCTGCCGGGATTCTTTTTATGTCTGGTTCTTTCTCAAAACATCTTCCGAATTGATTTTCCAGATTTGCTCCTCCATGCGTTTCATAATACTTATGGGAGATAAAAATGACGACTGAAAACCACGTAAAAATCAATATATATCCTTAAATAAGCAGTGGGGGTGTATAATAACTCTACAAGTCCGATAAGTATTTGCAAGTTTGTCAATGGAAGAGTTCCCCCCATCAGCCGCGTTTTCTTTAGCACCACACACACACACTAGAGAACGACACGGCTTACCACGGCTAACTGATACATCTTGGCAAACCAGGAGTCAAATGCGCATGTTAGTTTTCAACTTTTTTACCTTTATCCTCTTCGCCACTGATCATCTCGTTAGCCGCGTGGGAATGCACTGGCTCATGAATGTATCTGAACCTGCTCCATTGTTGGTCAAGTCTGGTCTTGAAACGGCTCACACTTGGTGCCGTCACAACACTCTGTTAGATTGTTCCAAGAGTTTGCAACCCTCACTCCGAAAAGTTTGCCCGCACAGTTTTCTCGACTTGCGGCTTCTTCAACCTATAACTGTGACCCCTTGTGGGGTGGGCGTCCGCCAGCTCCAGGTTTGGACACTCGACTGAGTAGTGCTCTTTGAGATGTTTATACACATCAATTAGCCCCCCCCCCCTTTTTGCCCGTCTGTAGTATAAGCTGGGCAATTGCAGGCACTCTAATTTCTCTGGGCAGCTGAGGTGCCGATCGCAACATGTCAGCTTACTACACGGTGGGGTTGTCGGTCACTTTACTGTTATACACCACTGGTAAGTAGTGGGCATTCATGTGCCTGATTTGTCAATTTTATACCGAAAACAGTTACTATACTTGGCGTTGTCACAAAACCTTTTGGTAGATTATTCCAACAATTCACAACGATAGAATATGAGAAGATGTAAATTATATTTCACATTTGTCCCAAACACGCACCGCGAATTTACTCACTTTATTTTATTGCTATGGTTAGTAACTATAGAAACGCTTAAGGTAATATCGAGGACACCCCAACTCACTTTACTAAATAACAACAGGGGAACAAGGTCTTCATTTTTAATCTTCCTCCTAACAATATGTACAAAAATACTAATCTTAAATAGCCTTAGAATTAAATATTTTGTAATTGTATTGCAATTTAATTATATCTCCTAACTTTAAGGTAAGTGGGCATTAACTAAAGCTAGTTTTAATATAATTTTAATGCAGTTTTTGAGGTTAATATGCGTAATTTACTTAAGTCAACTTTAAAGGTGCATTTTTACCTTTTTTACATCTTCATTAATAAAGTCAGTGCCATAATTGTTGAGAGGCCTGAACCAACCCAGTACCGTGTCATCCCACTTGGACAATCGTCAGTTTTATGCCATTTTTATTCTCTTTAGTTACATGATCAGGTTATGTTAGGTTAAATAGCATAAAACAGACGATCATCCAAGTAAGCCCCAGTACACAGACCTCCTAGTAACAGCCATGACACTGACCTCTGGCGGGGAGGAAGAAACCACAAAGCCTGGGTTATCTCTAGTATATCCTGTACGGCCCACCACTTAACACACTCCATTTACTCCTTCACAACAACCTCACAAAACCACGAAACACAATAAACTATTTCTCATAAAAATAAAGAAAACATTAAGGTAAATTCAACATTAAAAACAAGATGTGTTATGGTTTTAAAGAATAAAGAGTGTGGTCAACTCAGAGGGCGACGTGAACAGCAGTATCCTGTGGCAGGGAGGAGAGGGGAGGAGAGAACGGATGCTGTTATCTGGGTAACGACCGAGAGCCACCGTGTCTCTGCTACCATAACCACTAACATCTCACTATCATATTGACCAAATTTCCTACCGGTTTGAACTTATATATATGGAATTACCGGTCATATACACACTGTCCAAACTACTACCGGTAGCCTCTAACTGTATCGACAAATATTACCCTAAAAAAAAACACCAAAAAATTCATCTTGTGGTGTCTGGTAACTTATTTTTTTGGAAGTCCCACTTATAAAATATATGACATAAGTTTCCTAGTTTTATTTACTATATGTTTTGACAAGTCAGGCTGAGAATGTTTTTAATCTAAATATCCTTGGATTGTCCACTACGAAACCTTGATGTCACGCACCGTATTTAACCCTCTGTCAATACGTAGAAACGACTATTAAGACATTTTGAACAATCACGTTCATTCACAAGTAATCTAAATATCCTGGGATCCGGATTCACAGAGGTTAGTGCGGTGAATATTTATCTCGTAATCATGAACGTACAAATTCGACACCAAAATAACCGCCGAGACTTGCTTACGTACACAACTTCACTTAACATCCTCAACAAGGCATCACAACTTAAAATAAAAAATTCATATCCAAAACATTACCAAATTTGGTCTCTTAAAATGACCTCAATCAGACAGATGTAGTTAAGGTTTGCGTCTCGGTGGCTATTCTACCGCTATAGCTAGGTCAAGTATATTCTTATCTCCTTAGTAAAGAACCCCAGTGAACCCTGACTACGGTAGTGTTATGTGCTTACCTCATCTTGTTCATGGTAATATACAAGTAAAATTATAACAAACTAGAAATTTATAAAAAATACTTTATCTGAACTAGCCAGCCAGTAATACTTGATAATGTACCATAAGCTTATACACCGGTCTTAACATCTCACGCTGTTAAAAAATTATATTACTAGCCATTAATAATGTACGTATAACATTCCATAGTATGAGTTAATTTTAAGAGACACATCAAATCTCCATTGAATATACTGTATATGACTTGACGCTTAATTTTCATCATTATTATTATCAAAGCATGTGTGTGTGTGTCATCCACCCCGGAACTAGACCACTAAACTTTACTTCCTGTTCTCTGCTGTTCCTGTTAGTACTCAATATACAGTTTTCATCTACCGCATCATTGCACTCTGGGGTTTTGTCTTTGTACTCGAGGCGGTTGTTGTCGTACTCAAGAAGTTAAATCATCGTACTCGAGGGGTTAAGCATAGTACTTCGGTAGGTTGGGTTAAGGAGTAAGGACCGCTAGTTATAACAACGGCCTACTTATACAGTACAACACACACACACACACACAAAGTAAACAGAAGGAAAACATCACTGAATTATGTCTAAATCTAGCAGCAACAACTCAATGAATACTTTGTGGAGAGACCTACATGGTGCTTAATGATGGCAGCGGGGTAAGAAGAAAAAGTCACTACTCAAAAATTCACCGGAAAACGTCAACGTTGGAGTGTACCATGTCTTTCAACACCACTTAAAAGTCTTCTCCTTTACGCATATCATCACTCAGAACCTCCATTGTCTTAATTTGTTTTTCTCTGAACAAAGCCGGACACGGACGCACGGACACAGAAGAAAGTACATAAAAAACGGAAGAGGAGCTTTGTTTACTCGACTCAGGACCGGATGGATACCAGGGTACCATACCGAGCCGTTTACTGCACATGATGCAAGTTTAGAATTCCCGCTATGGTATATACCCAGCGGTGAGTGTCAAGATGAAACACCAACCACACCAATATCCTTTAATTTATTTTTTTTATCTGGTTCATTCATGCTGAGATTTAGGATAGGGTTGGTTAGGATAGGTTTGGTTAGAATAGGATAGGATAGGTGCACTTATGTTGGGCGTTTAATCTCCATGTGATCCTTTCATCATCATCATCATCATCATTATTATTGTTTTCAGGATCAGTATTATCAATAAACAGTATTACTATTCCATTTCGCATCATTATTACTACATTATCATTAAAATACATAATCACTTATTAATTACACACATTTAAACGCCCAAAGTAATAAACACCGCCACGTACTCTTGTGTGTATGTGAAGGTAATAAGATAAGCTGATTAATACCCGTTGTTTTATTTTCACCAGATGAAGAATTTAACACGTATAATTAAACCCAGTTACGTGAAACAAGTTATATATGAATAAGTAATGTATAACTTGTAAAACTAAAGGTTAAACAAGAATCATAACTATTGTGAATAAAGTTGTAAAATGAGGGATTATATTAGTTGACTTAGAAAATAATTGTGTTGTTCTATCAAGTCCTTCTTAAGTTACTAAACCGAATCGAATTTTACACGTACAGATGGGTGGGGGAGTGGGTGGACGGGCGGTGGGGGAGTGGGTGAACGGGCGGTGGGGGAGTGGGTGAACGGGCGGTGGGGGAGTGGGTGAACGGGCGGTGGGGGAATGGGTGGACGGGCGGTGGGGGAATGGGTGGACGGGCGGTGGGTGGGTGAGTGGGTGGACGGGCGGTGGGTGGGTGAGTGGGTGGACGGGCGGTGGGGGAGTGGGTGGACGGGCGAATAGATACTGTATATTTTATGAAGGGAACTAATACTGACAAAATAGATACAACTACTACTAACACTACCATTACTACTACTACTAACACTACCATTACTACTACTACTAACACTACCATTACTACTAACACTACCATTACTACTACTACTAACACTACCATTACTACTACTACTAACACTACCATTACTACTACTACTAACACTACCATTACTACTACTACTAACACTACCATTACTACTACTACTATTAACACTACCATTACTACTATATACTACTACTAATTGATAAACAAACACTCACGCTGCAGGTACAAAGATGACCACCCACCTGGAAAAAAGAAGCGGGTATAAGAATATATGATGAGGATATATAATGATCTCTCTCTCTCTCTCTCTCTCTCTCTCTCTCTCTCTCTCTCTACAAAATACGTAATTAAAAAGCAAAATAAAATGCGTAAATTTAAATTCCTTTCCACGATCGAAGATGAGATGGGTGATGGTGGGAAGAAGCTGGTGGTGGGTAGGGATGGTAGTGGTGGGTAGGGATGGTGGTGGTGGGTAGGGATGGTAGTGGTGGGCAGGGATGGTGATGGTGGGAAGAAGCTGGTGGTGGGTAGGGATGGTAGTGGTGGGTAGGGATGGTGGTGGTGGGTAGGGATGGTGGTGGTGGGTAGGGATGGTGGTGGTGGGTAGGGATGGTAGTGGTGGGTAGGGATGGTAGTGGTGGGAAGTGATGGTAGTGGTGGGTAGGGATGGTGGTGGTGGTGGGTAGGGATGGTAATGGTGGTGGGTAGGGATGGTAATGGTGAGTAGGGATGGTAGTGGTGGGTAGGGATGGTGGTGGTGGGTAGGAATGGTAGTGTGGTGGGTAGGAATGGTAGTGTGGTGGGTAGGAATGGTAGTGTGGTGGGTAGGGATGGTAGTGGTGGGTAGGGATGGTAGTGGTGGGTAATGGTGGTAGTGGTGGTAGGCGATGATGGTAGTGGTGGGTAATGGTGGTAGTGGTGGTAGGGGATGGTGGTAGTGGTGGCTAGGGTATGGTGGTAGTGGTGGCTAGGGGATGGTGGTAGTGGTGGCTAGGGGATGGTGGTAGTGGTGGCTAGGGGATGGTGGTAGTGGTGGGAGGAGGGGAGACTATCAACGACTCTACGGGGTTTAACATTCACATTTGACTAGTATGTAATTACCTGAATATCTATCACCTGGAAGACGACAAAACAACGCTCTTCAACCCTACAGCTGATGTCGAAAACCTTTAAGACTGACTCATGAACAGTACAAAACGTCATTAGAAAAGAGTTCACTAAGAGTTCACTCGACCCCAAAGACCACGAGTTCTCAAGAAGTTCATTCGACACTGTTAAAAAGCAAAATTTCTCTTAAGAGTTCAGACGACATCACTGGTTACGTTCTCTAACAATTGGTAACGTTCTCTAACAGCTGATTACGTTCACACCACACTACGGTTAAGTTCTCGAAGACATCAAATCTAAATCAAAACTTTTAAGATTTCAACACAACAAGAAAACTTAAGATAACGCACAGGGTAATTTAATTGATAAGTTAAAGATTGTTTTTTTTAACAGATAAAGCGAGTGTTGTTGTTAAGGTATAAGGGCCAGAGAATCCAACAGACAAGTGTTTAACGGGAATAACAACAAAAAGAAGCCCGAGTGTTGCTAAGTCTTTGATAAACTCATTAAGATAAGGAGTTTCACTTTCGGCGACACAAGACTCCGCCCGTTCATGTGTCACCTGAAGAGTAGTAGCCTTCCCCCTCAAGCTTATTTCTCCTGATAACCAAACACCCTAACGTTGCCTGGAGGAGGTGGTTAGGTTAGGTTAGGGTGGTAAATCTTATATTTTAGCCTTCGACAGAGTACCCCACGAAAGACTAATTAGAAAGGTAGAAGCTCATGGCATCAAAGGTGACATCCTTAAATGGATTAGGGCGTGGTTACAGGACAGGAAACAGCGAGTGAGCATTAACGGCACTAAGTCCCATTGGAGCAACGTCACAAGTGGAGTTCCCCAAGGCTCAGTACTTGGACCATTATTGTTTATTATATACATAAACGACATAGATATCGGCATAGACAGCAACATAAGTAAATTTGCTGATGATACTAAAATAGGACGTGTTATCAAATCTGACGAGGACTCGGCAAAACTACAGGAGGATCTAAACAAATTTTTCGAATGGTCTGAAAAATGGCAGATGAAATTCAACATTGACAAATGTAAAGTACTCAGTATAGGAAATGTAAACAGGGAAACCAGATACCAGATGAACAACGATGCCATAGAGAAATCCGACTGCGAGAGAGATTTAGGAGTAATGATAAGTAGGAACCTTAAGCCAAGTAAACAATGTGTTTTTGCTCGAAACAAGGCTAATAAAGTACTTGGGTTCATACAAAGGAGTGTTAGTTACAAGACTAGCGAGGTCATCCTAAAACTGCATCTTGCTCTTGTGAGACCACACCTGGATTACGCAGTCCAGTTCTGGTCACCGTATTACAGAATGGATATAGAATCCTTGGAAAGAATTCAGAGGAGAATGACAAGACTAATCCCGGGTATCAGGAACCTTGAGTATAGAGACAGGTTAAAGCATCTTAATTTGCACTCCCTTGAGAGACGTAGAGCGAGGGGCGACCTGATAGAGGTGTATAAATGGAAGGCAGGGCTAAACAAAGGGGACATTACAAAGGTACTCAAATTATCCAACCAGGAGCGAACTCGTAACAATGGTTTTAAATTGGACAAATTTAGATTTAGGCGTGAAATAGGTAAACACTGGTTTGGAAACAGAGTAGTGGATGAATGGAACAAGTTACCAAATATCATCATTAACTCGAATACGCTGAATTGCTTCAAACATAGGTTGGATGCTCATATGAGCAATAGGGGTTGGGTGTAAACGGGACTGCCCAGTATGGGCCAATAGGCCCGCTGCAGTTTCCTCCATTCTTATGTTCTTATGTTCTTAATAATAATAATATTAATAATAAACGGTTTATTAATAGAGTTGCAGCCGGTGGCTGAAAAAATACAGACTCACATTTGATTTAGACATAATGATATAATATGCATTGAATACATTTACAGGGTTGTACAGTACATAAATCAGGAGTTGTTTATTATTTTAACAATAGGTAGGATGCTGCTGTTCTTATATCTATCGGTGCGGGCTCTTATGGGTTTCATTTTGTTGTAGTGGAGGACTGCGCCAGTTGGGTGGAGGGCTGCAGGTGGCAGGAGGTGGCGATGACGAGGGTGGTGCAGTAGTCCACTGCCAAACCTTTCCAGTGCTTGGTGGTGGAGGTCACTGAGGGATGGCATTTCCAGGGTGGAGCGAGCGTTGGTGTAGCCGGAGTATTCTGCGCCGAGCATGATTCTGCAGGCCCTTTTCTGTACCTTCTCTAGCTGACGTTGTTGGGTGGAGTTGAGAGAAGACGACCAGGCTGGTGACGCATATGTTAGTTTGGAGAGAATAAAGGCGTTGTAGATGGTCCTCAGCTCTGGCGTGGGTGTCCCAAGTGACCTAAGTCGTCGTAGCATGTAGAGACTGTACGAGACTGCCTTGACCGTGTTATGTACATGGGCCTTCCAGTCAAGTTTGTTTTCTATAGTTACACCCAGGAGTTTGGCAGACTGCACCAGCTGGAGAGGATGGGCACCCACTGTGACTGCTGGGGCTTGCACTGGAGTGGTGGCGGTATTGATGTGCATGACTACGGTTTTGGTGTGGTTGATGGTGACCTTGTTCTCCGTAATCCATGCCTGTAGCCTGTCCAGGGTGCCTTGTAGCGATGAGTAGTCTGGTGCGGTGTTGTCCACTGAAACCCCTACAGTGCAGTCATCCACGTACTTCCACCTGTGAGGAGTGTCCCATAGCCATAGAGCGTCGTTGATCAGGATGAGGAAGCACAGTGGTCCCATCTTGGTCCCCTGGGGAACACCGCAGGTGAGGTGTTGGAATGTAGAGACCAAGCCCTGATACCTCACTGCCTGGCGACGTCCACTCAAGAAATCAGTGAGCCATGAGACCAGGTTGGTGGGCAGCCCTAGTGCAATAGCCTTGTTGATAACAGTGCAGTGATCAACAAGGTCAAAGGCCTTCCTGAAGTCCACAAGGGCAACGGCCAGTGATGTCTTACGTTTCTGCAAGTTTTTGTGCAGAAAATGCAGAAAGCTCACCAAGCAGTGTGATGTAGGAGGAGGTCCTCATATTGCCAAATTGCTGTGGATCAATTGACTGATAGATACTGGCAAATGCCCACTCAAAAACAAAGTCCTCACAAAGTAGACTGGGTATGGGGGTAATGGCAACTGGCCTGAGGTCGTTAGGGGATTGTGGGGTGGTGACCTTGGGGATGGGGGTGACATATGCGGTTTTCCATTCATTAGGGCATTTGCTTTGTCTGAGTGATGCATTAATAATAGAACAGAGGGGGGTGGCAAGTTCGACTGCAAACTCCTTGTATATTTTGATTGGGAGGTCAATTGGGGTCGAGGAGCGTTTGGATTTAAATTTCAGGAGTTTGTTGGCGATTTCATATGGTTGGACACTGGGTGGGGGGAGGGGGAAGGTAAGTAAGCTGGGAGGAGAGTGAGGTCAAGACTGGGTAAGGTATGACACATGGTAGCAAAGTGGTTATTAATTATCTCAGCTGCCTCCTCACTAGGTAAATGTGAGATGAAAGGAAGTGTGGGAGACTGACGGTTGAGACCAGAGGGATCTTTTACCTTAGAGTACAACTGACCGATGCCGACTTCCTTGAGGCCGTGCACTTTCCTGTGTGTGTGTGTGTGTGTGTGTGTGTGTGTGTGTCCTTGAAAAACAGTTTATATAGGTCGATTGTATAGTTGTTATTGAAATAATAATTCATAAACATTTACCCGCAGTATCACACTAACATGATGTGGGAAGCAGTTACTTGTAGGAGACGAGACTCAGATGTGAGTGTGCACCAACATACTGTACACATAAATAAAAGAATACATACAGATCCGAGGCAATTAAAAACCACAACATATCAAGGACCAGTGTGCTTGCTGGGGGAGGCGGAGCAAGGGAGAGGGACGGGAAGTAGAAAGGGGCGAGAGAGAGAGTGGAAGGAGTAAGAGAAGGGAGAGAGGGTAGAGGAGAAGTGAAGGGTTGAGGGGGGGGAGGGGAGAGGTGAGGAAAGGAATAAAGGAAGGGAGGGAGGTCGGGACACTGGAGGCCGGGGTGCACTCATCACATTTCCTGCTATGATAAGTGCGTCTGGATGGACTGGGTGTGTCTGAATTCGAAACCAGTGTCGTCTGATGTTGGACAGTGAACGATACCGCTTAAAAGTATTACCCAACACCACGACTCTCAACAACAAAATCGAATTATAAATTATTCTCGTACGTGTAAACCTTAAAAACGATTATGTCTTGACTACAAAACGAAATACAAAAGTACAGTCAGAAATGTCATCCGAATTACACCGAAACTTCAGATACGTTCTCGTAACATAACAAAGAAGACAAAATCGTACTAAAGTCTAACGAGCTGACCTGAAGTTTATGTACTTAAAATCCAAAATGGCTCAGTACAATAACACAGAGACTCTATTTAACCCACATACGTTGAGTTAGTAGTGAAGACAAGTTAGGTGACATACTGTACAGTGGTTAAAGAGGAGGTCTTATGTGAATCCTAACCCCAGGATGGCGTCTTTCCTTAACATCGCGTCATTTATCTATCTGCACCACTAAGCCTCACCTCCATAATGTGTCGTTAAGTACAGTACTGTGTTTCACCATTCCTGTTTCATTTGTATTAGTTTCACCATATTTGCCATTATTCTGTTTCATTATCAAGAGTTTCACCATTACGGTTTCATTGCCAACTGCTTTGTTACTTCCGTTTCACTACCATTACTTATCATCACATTTAATCACTACCATAAGTTTCACCAGTTATACTACCGTAAGTTTCATCAATTATACTACAATAAGTTTCACCAGTTACACTACCATAAGTTTCATCAGTTATACTACCGTAAGTTTCATCAGCTATACTACCATAAGTTTCATCAGCTATACTACCATAAGTTTCATCAGCTATACTACCATAAGTTTCATCAGTTATACTACCGTAAGTTTCATCAGTTATACTACCATAAGTTTCATCAGCTATACTACCATAAGTTTCATCAGCTATACTACCGTAAGTTTCATCAGTTATACTACCGTAAGTTTCATCAGCTATACTACCATTAGTTTCATCAGCTATACTACCATAAGTTTCATCAGCTATACTACCATAAGTTTCATCAGCTATACTACCATAAGTTTCATCAGTTATACTACCATAAGTTTCACCAGTTATACTACCATAAGTTTCACCAGTTATACTACCATAAGTTTCACCAGTTATACTACCATAAGTTTCACCAGTTATACTGCCATAAGTTTCACTAGTTATACTACCTTTAATTTCATCAATTATACTACCATAAGTTTCATCAGTTATACTACCATAAGTTTCGTCAGTTATCCTACCATAAGTTTTACTAGTTATACTACCTTTAATTTCATCAATTATACTACCATAAGTTTCATCAGTTATACTACCATAAGTTTCGTCAGTTATACTACCATAAGTTTCATGAATTATACTACCATAAGTTTCGTCAGTTATCCTACCATAAGTTTCATCAGTTATAGTACCATAAGTTCCATCAATTATACTACCATAAGTTTCATCAGTTATACTACCATAAGTTTCATCAGTTATACTACCATAAGTTTCATCAGTTATACTACCATAAGTTTCATCAGTTATACTACCATAAGTTTCATCAATTATACTACCATAAGTTTCATCAGTTATACTACCATAAGTTTCACCATTGTTATACCACCATTTGTTTTACTTTGTTTCACTATTATTAAGTTCGTTCTTGTTATAATACCGTTAAATTGATGTTTCATTCATTATTTTCATTAATGTTTCACTATCAAATAATCTGATTACCGTTTCATCATCAGTTTCACGAGTATTACATGTTAATTATTATTATTGCTATTATCATCATTATTATCATTATTATTATTATTATTATTATTTCTATGTTTGTCACATTATTATCCCACAGGTCCATTTATCATCATGTCATAACATCTATATTTAGAAAAAGTCACTATATTATGTGTTAGTGATATGGTTGGTTTTCCTGTTCGAAACCTATAAATAAAAGATAATGTCGGTTAGTTTGCGTAAATCCAGTTAAAAAAATAACAGCAAAAAAACAAGAACCACCCAAAGTAATGCATGTCATCAGGATTTCGTATAATCAACTGAACTTTGAAATAAGGTGTGTCGTGATAACTTTCGGTAGTTCCCTCATACATATATCACAAACGCCAGATTTGAAAGACCATGGGTGTCAAGGTTTCTCCGGAGTTGTGTTTTTTTTCTACACGATAAAACGTTCCAATGATATTCGATTGCGGGTGGATGGAGGGAGGAAGCGTCTCTGGATTCTGGACTCATCAATGTTTACCCTATTACAACATACAAGCAAGTTCAAGATCAAGATTACGACTACTTATTTATCCCATTTTTCAAAGAGTTGTGAGTTATTTTCTCTTCCTTGGTATGAATCATAATTATACGTCGAATCCTAAAGAAAATAAGAAAATTCGATACTCGTGGGTCAGACACCATGACTCAACACACATCAACTCCTTCAGATAACACGAGATAACATATCCAAGACGAGTGATCAATATCAGCACATAACCCTCACCACGGGGTCATAAGGAATACCCAACAAGACACACAGACAGCAGTGTTGGGTTAACTGGTATGTGAGATTTAAGAAAAAGAAGAAAGATGCGAAATAAAGAAAATGTGAAACCTTGAAAAAAAAAAAAAAAAACGGAAATAAAACTGATTTATTATATTGATACCGAGTAAAAGGAAGTTTCATTATATCTAACCTCTAGTAACATAGCCCTGATATATGCGGTACATGTGAAGATTAGCCCTAAGCTTATATATTTATACCACCTTAATGCTAACCTAACCATGACATTAACCTAACCCTGACATTAACCTAACCCCCCCCCTCCCTCCCAGAGAGCGTTAGTGTGTGTTTAAGTCAATTGAAATAAGCTAAGGGGGTCTAATCTTCAGGTGCTCCACAAATGATAGTATAAAATAAGCGATTACTGTATTATCTACCCGACCAACCACATGTTAGATCCGTCTCATTGTTCAGATAGTACTGTACGAGATTGTTTCAAATATCGTGGCATCCAATAATAACCGCTACCCAAATTCTCTTCTTTAGAAATATTTGATGTATACAGTTACGTCAATTCACTGCGGATAACGACATACAACACCACCATAAATATTAAAACAAAGATTGAAATTTCCCAGGTTAGAACAGCAGACAATATCCGGTGTAATTATTTTTCCGGGGGTGTTTATTATGATAAGGAATTAACGAAACTTTTTTTCCACGTAATGTATCTGGTTATATGCAGCTGTGAAAAGGTTTAGATTAAGAGGATTATGACGTCAACACCGGCGGCTTCACGTGAACCTGAAACTGGGCAATTGCGTCACTTTACTCTTCCTGTGTAGTGACCATACGACAAGTGCGCCATAAATCATGTTCCTCGAAGATTTCTTGTGGATCTTCTGATAAGAATATAACAGTTCTAGCGGTGCCTGGCAACTACAGTGACGTGATACATTAACGTAATGACCCCGAAAACCTCTTCAGTGTCAACACTTGTTACTGTGACGAGTTTCCCGTCTAATTTATTTTGTACAGAGAACTACACATAATATTGTACTAAATATAAAATTCCAAACTTTTATATACTGTACAGTAATTAGTTAATACATTACGTTGACTTATCAATGTTTAACATCCAGCAAGCAATCTCAATTCACTTAATGCCCGCTTATATAATTATGCTTTTACCGAAGAATATATTTATAGTTATAAAGACCAGCATTATGACAGTAGGAAGGCGATTTAAAATATAATACATGGTGACACAGTAGAGTGTTACACAAGAGACAGTACTCCCAAAAGTTTTGAGCTCGTGACACACATTACCAACTCGCACCACCAAGGTCTCTCAACCTACTCTTTCTCTCCTACCCATCTACAGTAGCTACATTTTTTTTAATGAGTTAATAAACCTTTTTGCGTAAGCTGCGGATTATGTGTGTACATAGTTTATCCTTGGTCACATAGACCAGAGTTTATCGAGGTTAACTGCTGGGAATGTGACTATGCAATGGATTCTGGACGCTACTGTCCGAGTACCTAATTAAGGTGGATTCACACACAACATTGTTGTCAACACGTTGGATAAAATATCCCAACATTGTTGGAAAAGAAAGGTGAAATAATCACAAGGACCACAACAGTCAGTTTACTGATATATTTCTGTTGGCGACAATGTTCCAAACACTAATATTGGAAACATTTTCGTGTAACTTTCACAACACTGTTGATAACGCAGTTGCCGAGACATGTTACCGATAATGTCTTGGTGTGGCTCCACCTTCAGAGAGCAGCAGGACCGGATCAACAGCCCTCTCATGATCTCAGTAATATAATACAATGCTTTCACTTTCATTACATGATTAATTCTTATTAATAACATAAGTATTAATTTCATAGTAAAAAAATAAAAACGAAATAACAGTTTGATGAGTAGCTGTTCACCTCTCTCAGCACTGATAAAAAAAAAGATAAACTCTTCTTTTTATCGTGTACCTGGACTTATAGGTTATGTGAGTAGGTCTTACTGGCGTCCTGCAGCAGAAATACCCTGTTGGGGCGAGGGCACGTGGTGTGGGCGAGGGCACGTGGTGTGGGCGAGGGCACGTGGTGTGGGCGTGGCGCGAGGGTAGTGAGGGTGGACAGCAAGACAGGAGTAATGTGACAGTTTCATACCTTATCTCTTATCTACACGGCCTCGTCTACCCCACTCCACCAAACACTACCACACCTGTTGACACCTGCTCACTGACACCTGTTGACACCTGCTCACTGACACCTGTTGACACCTGCTCACTGACAACTGTTGACACCTGCTCACTGACAACTGTTGACACCTGCTTACTGACACTTGTTGACACCTGCTCACTGACACCTGCTCAATGACACCTGTTGACACTTGCTTACTGACACCTGTTGACACCTGCTCACTGACAACTGTTGACACCTGCTCACTGACAACTGTTGACACCTGCTTACTGACACCTGTTGACACCTGCTCACTGACACCTGTTGACACCTGCTCAGACAACTGTTGACACCTGCTTACTGACACCTGCTCAATGACACCTGTTGACACTTGCTTACTGACACCTGTTGACACCTGCTCACTGACAACTGTTGACACATGCCCACTGACACCTTTTCACACTTCCTCTGAGCACACGAACCACGACAGTTGACCCACTCGACCGTGACCCCTGACTTAAATCTACCGGACTGTGACCTCTGACCTAAACCTACCGGACCGTGACCTCTGACCTAAACCTACCGGACCGTGACCTCTGACCTAAACCTACCGGACTGTGACCTCTGACCTAAACCTACCGGGATCATTATAGGAATCTTGTCTCCTATGTGAATGAATCTTAGGGTAGAGTCTCTGTACAATTTTGATATTTTTCTTAACATTATTGGTTCATGTGGGCTGAGGTCTACCAGATAAATGTATTGTTATATTTCCATTTATGAGGAGTGTTCATCAACTTACCGCGACCACCACGTAACTTCAACACTATAAAACTCTCTCCTTCCTTATCAATAAAAACAATTTGTGGTTAGTGAGATCTAAATCAATTTAAACGTTCTCTAAAATCTAGCTCATATTGTTATCAGGAGGTGTTTGCCCAGCACAGGATACAGAACTAACCACATCCCAGTCAGGGGTGACACATTGCCAGAATAACTTGGTTTTATGTGATATCAAATGATGGGCAAACAAAATTTTATCTTGTCCTGGTAAATCTTTAGGGTTATTTTATGTCAGTAATCACTACCTACTTCTTCAGCATCCTCTCCTAACCAAAAATACAACCTTTCAACCCAAGACGTGACGTGCAGATACTTACACAATGTAACTCAATCTTCTTATTCGTTTTAACAACCAACATCACAAAATCTCGCTAACTTAACATTTAGGGATCATCATCGTCATCGGTGTTCGGGCTAAGAGGTAGTTCTGTAGTCGCCTTCCCTGAGCTAATGACAACAGTACAACTCTCACTTAGATAAACAACAACTGGAAACTCGAACCATAATCCCTACTGCGGCGACAATCTTCAAAGCCAATCTTGATGACGGCGCGGGGTCACTGTCTCACCTGTGTCTGAGCTAATCATCACGCATACAGGTTATCTAGCTGGCGGGAAGTGACACTCAAGCTGAGGGGAACTGACACCCATGCTCACAAAGTGATACCCATGCTGACACAAAAAGATTAACACCCTAGGTTATTTTACCTTTAAATTAAACATCTCAGCTTATTTCACCCGGGGTCCTTAAGCTATGTCAGGTTGGATTAGTGTTCGTGACTAATCTTCAGATAAAATAAGTTGGGATGTCTAATCTTCAGGTGATAAACTCAACACAACAGCCCACTATCAGATCATGAAGGTGTACCGAACCTCACTACATCTGGCTAATATATCTGTTCCCTCAGTTCACGACGACACACGACCCGCTGTTCATCTTAAGAACATGAGAAAGGAGTAAACTGCAGCTGGTCTATTGGTCCATATTGGGATGTCCCGTTTACACCCAACCCCTATCGCTCATATATCCACCCAACCTATGTTCGAAGCTATCCAGCGTGTTCGAGTTATTGATGATGTTTGGTAACTTGTTCCACTCATCCACTACCCTATTCCCAAACCATTCTTTACCTATCACGCACCTAAATATAAATTTGTCTAATTTAAAACCACTTCTACGAGTTCGCTCCTGGTTGGATAGTTTAAGTACCTTTGTTATATCACTTTTGTTTAGCCCTGACTTCCATTTATACACCTCGATCATATCGCCCCTCACTCTACGTCTCTCAAGGGAGTGCAAATTAAGAGGCTTTCACCTGTCTCTGTACTCAAGGTTCCTAATGCGTGGGATTAGTCTTGTCGTTCTCCTCTGAATTCTTTCTTGGGATTCTATATCCATTCTGTAGTACGGTGACCAGAACTGAACTAAATAATCTAAGTGAGGTCTCACAAGCGCAAGATGTAGTTCTAGGATGACCTCGCTAGTCTTGTAACGAACACTCCTTTGTATAAACCCTAGTACTCTGTTAGCCTTGCTTCGAGCACCCATAACAACATTTACACACTTCACTGTCTAAATATACTCTCACCGAATCTGGGGAGACACACACGCCTTCCTGTGACCTTTTGGGCTATAAAGATTTGGCATGTGACGTGTTTATAGAGAACCTCGCCTATGTTAAGTAAGATAACGGCCTCTTGTGCACTCTCGTTTATTATTATCATTATTATATAGACAAAGAACGCTTCGGACATTGTTGACCGTAAACACCCAGCTGAGAGTGTGAAGGTATAAATAGCGATGATTGCTGCGGGAAATGACGGACAAATGTACATAGTGTTACTCCTAGCGGCCGTCACTAGTATTTTGTAAACAAACATGGACAGGCTCCCGAGTGCGGCCCACCAGGCATTTTGTTTGACACTGAGTCAGGGAGAATATTCAACAGTTGTTCCCTTGTTTTCTTGCTTGTCCATAAGTGCTTCTCTAGTTGTCTCCCCTCGCCCCATGTTGTCTTCAGGTATGACGTGTAGTTAGTGTAGGTCGGTACACTGAACGTCCCGGATTCTACTTGTTCATTTTAGATTTTTATTTGATATTGATGAGGTACTCTAATGATACACGATTGAATAAACCTTTCCTTTATTATAAGCTTAACTAAGCATATTCGTGTTAAGCTTTATGTTCGGTTTCAATCTTGCGATTTACCTAGATGAAGCTCAAGTAGCTCACTAGACTAAGCTGCCCATCAGTGACGTTAATCGTTTCGCGGGTAGGAAGGAGTCGCCATTGTGTCTCGGACTGGTTGAGGTGAAACATGGGAAAGCTTACACCCACTAGTCCATTATATTGTTCTTTGTTTACACCACAGTCTGTCCTTGGCCGTTTTCTAAGAATAATCTCCCCCCCCCCCTCCCAACCCCACAACAAATCGGCTAACAACAAACTGACGTCACTGTACAAATCGGTACGTGACATCCTTTTAGAATCGGTCCATGACAACATTCTCAATTCAAACCATGGCTTAAGTGTGAAATCGGGCTATAGCATTGTATTATTGAGGAATCGGGTATTTGTAAATCTAAAAAACGATGGCAATGAAATCCAAATCTGTTGCGTGTTCCGAGTTACCTCGAGGCACACGTGGCTAGTCTGATTTTCCTTGTCCAGATGGTAATGATAGAGTATTTATCGGGCCGGTTTCCTGAGCTACCACTTACATATGCCGGGTTCAGCTTACGCTGTGAGGTGGAGGTTTAATGGTTCATTTTACACAGGTAAATGGTGACATTATATTATATTATATTATATTATATTATATTATACAGTATTATAAATCGTGCGATATATCCTATTCTAACCTCACTTAACCTAACCAAACCAAACCTAACCTAACCAAACCTAACTCAGCCTAACCCAACCCACCTAAACGTAACGTATGTGGGCACAGAAGAAATTAACACTATGTCTCTGGGACCAAAACTCCTACGAAATCACTAATCATGAATAACTGAACCTGTACAGTGATCCCTACCCACTGTACTGCACGCGCGCGCACACACACACACCTACCTGACTTGAGGAGATATACGCGTGTCTCTTTAATCTTGATAATTTTACTTGTACTAGAGTTCACCTTGTGTGTGTGTGGGTAGGGGGGGGGGGTCCTATAAACACGCGTCACCTGTACCACGAGTCAACTTGGAGCTCCTGAGGGAGGGAGATAAGACTCACCAAGGTAGATTAATCAGATGGCCTGGATGGACGAACTGAAGGACGCGCGGAGAACACAACATCAGGTAATAGACAACAGCCAGACCACCTTCACTGACATACGAATTCTGAACAACATGAAGACGATGACCAATGACGACCACCTTTCACCTACACCAGTGGTTCTCAGAGTTCCGGGTCACATTCCACACTTCCTCAATTCCTACCCCATTTTGAATTGTCATCAAGTAATATTTTCACTATTATACTTTTATAGTGATAATTATTGAAACAATTTATGAAACTAAATTGCTTTATTAATTGCCATCAAATTAAAAAATAAACCCTTATTTCAATGGACCATAAGACTTCCATGGTATTTAATGCCAATTTGGCCTGCGTGCAGAGAAACTACACTAGAAAACCGAGGAACAAACCCAGTTAGTTTTGCTCGAAGGTCACCACGCTCACAAATGTTGAGACGTCCTCGTTTTTTAGTCGACTTATCCGTAACAGCACTAAAGGCACATTCAACCAGTGTGTTGTTGGGAAGGGCAAGAGCACTTGCTGAGCCTCTGTAGCTAATTTTTTATATTTGGCAACAACTTGAGGATCCAGCCACATGAAGTGTTGTTTTGAAGCATGGGTCGGTTTCATACTGTCATCATATTGCATGTTCATTAGCTCGTCGACCTGATCAGACTCCATTCTAGCCAGGCAGTCATTATTTTCCCAGTTAAAGAGAAATGGCTGAGCAATCCAAGAAGGAAAGTTCATCTGTTTCAGATCAATGAATCCGTCGCTCGAGCATCACATTAACATGAGCACGCTTTTCAAACCTCAATAATTTAATAGTCCCAAACAGGATTAAGTCTGAAGCAGCAGTTTTTTGTAAACTGTTAATTCGTGATCGCCCTCATAGTTGTGTATATTGGTATTTTGTTTGATATATACTGTATATACACAGTGTACAAAGTACATTCTTTCCCCGTTCGGAGTTCCTCCCCTGACTGAAATTCTTCAACAATTCCTCCCCTTGGATTTGAAATTCCTCCTTGTTTGAGAATCACTGACCTACACCCACTACCGCCGCCTACACTTCACACCCACTACCGCCGCCTA